>CM055905.1:58658220-59858220 GCA_029582155.1 Panopea generosa
GTATGTGGATATACACGTAATATTATACGGCTTAAAGGCGATATGTTTTTTAGTTTAACAAAAAAAATGGTGGTTGCTATAGCAACATATTATCCTTGTCGTATCGGCGCCCTGCTAGAACGGCGAAAGGACAGCACGCCGAATTGACGCCTTCCGGTAGACATGGTCATTATCTTAAATACCCTATAGAGTTAATCTCGTCCATGAAGATAATAACATTTTTTTTTTGCATATGCTTAATACTGGTTCTATCCAGGAGGACTTCAAGCACGATTTGCACAAGTTGTAATAGCTTGTTTCAAAATCGAAGAAAAATAAAATAATTTCAAACTAACCATTTGTATGTCTCTTATCATGATACATATATGCGACCTGTCATGATAAAATGAACGTGTATAAAAACGTGTATTAGTCCTTTCTACATGCATGTAGAGAACAGATAACACATACATGTTTATATATATGTTTAAGCACCAAATAATAAATATAGTATGTAACATCAAATAATACTATCTTGGTATACTCCACCGTTTAACGATGTACATGTTGACATTAAAACTATAATGTGTAATAAGAATACGAATTTCTACCGAAAGGTGCAGAAACAACACGACGAATAGGCAGTTTGGCATGTTTTCGTGTTGTCGTTCTGGCGGGTCACAGAACGACAAATAGGCAGTTTGGCGTGTTGTCGTTCTGGCAGGTCACAGAACGACACAACGACAAATAGGCAGTTTGGCGTGTTTTCGTGTTGTCGTTCTGGCGGGTCGCCGACACAACACAACGACAAATATGTCGTTTGGCATGTTTTCGTGTTGTCATTCTGGCAGGTCACAGAACGACACAACGACAAATAGGCAGTTTGGCGTGTTTTTGTGTTGTCATTCTGGCGGAACACAGAACGACAAATATGTCGTTTGGCGTGTTTTCGTTTTGTCGTTCTGGTGGGTCGCAGAATGACACAACGACAGATAGGCAGTTTGGCGTGTTTTCCTGTTGTCGTTCTGGCGGGTCGCCGCCACAACAGAACGACACAACAACAAATAGGCAGTTTGGTGTGTTGTCGTTCTGGCGGGTCGCCGGCACAACAGAACGACACAACAACAAATAGGCAGTTTGGTGTGTTTTCGTGTTGTCGTTCTGTCGGGTCGCCGCCACAACAGAATGACACAACGACAAATAGACAGTTTGGCATGTTGTCGTTCTGACGGGTCTCAGAACGACGCAATGACAAATATGTCATTTGGCGTGTTGTCATTCTGCTGGGTCACAGAACTACCCAACGACAAATAGGCAGTTTGGTGTGTTTTCGTGTGGCAGTTTGGCGTGTTTTCGTGTTGTTGTCTTGCGGGTGGCAGACACGATAGAACGACACAACGACAAATAGGCCATTTGGTGTGTTGTCGTGTTGTAGTTCTGGAGAGGTGCCGACACAACAAAACGACACAACGAAAATAATAAAGTTATTCCCAAAATATGAATTAGTCTTGCAAAATATGACGTATCCTTCACATATATATGCATTATGAATGTATCATAATACCCAGCAAATACTTGTCTTACAGTGCATTACTAAGAGTTGATATGTACTGTTATGTCGGGTCTAAAAAGTCACCAATGTGTATTCAAGATAATAGTGTAAAAATGGGCAGTTGTATAAAATGTAGTTTGTGTTATAGATTTGAACAGCTTACAATGTCTGAAATATCAGAAAAATACAGGAAATGCATGCAGAAAATATCTTTTCGTGGCAGCATGCTCCCGGACACCCCTAGCAAAGTTGTGATTGTGCCTCCTATAAAATCAAACAGGACAATATAATATAATAACTATTTCAACATGTCCGATACCTCAGCATAATAATATCGCTTTTCATACAAACACATGTATACTTCTACATCACAGGATTACAGGAGAGATTGTGATTTTGTCGTTGCTTTAAGTTGACATCTTTTTAAGTGTGTTAGTTGAATACCGGTAACAGTTTCAATAAATAAAGATAAAAAAGACTAAAATAAATGTACAACCTTGATATATACTAAAACTATGAGATTTACTCTACATACTGCCGAGAACAAATAACTGCATACTAATATAATGTTACATGAAATAAACATGCAATACAGAATGTAAAACCCACAAGGACATATACTACAACATGTAAGTTTCACTTCTTTCAATCAATGAGATACGTTATTCAGAAATACAATAATACTTGCTCTGATCATGTCTACATTCTGACGACCAGTACTTTTCATACTAAACAACAAAAATATTTTCCTATGAGAAAAAAACATACTTTATGAAGAAAATAAAATGCTCTTCTAAAAATAAGTTTGAATTTTCATCATTTTTACTGACATTTTTAAAAGAATTACGGACATATAGAAATAATGTGTGTGGTTTATATACAAAAAGGCAATCAGTTTTAAACTATAAGATTTAATATTTTCAAAAAATAAACATGTATATTTACTGGTCTATATTCAATTTCTGAACGCAATTCTACTTTCAATTTCATTTTTAATTATTTTTTCTGCCTAAATCCTAGCGCGACATTTATTCCACGTACCTGAGAAGCCTTGTCGATTTTTATTTTGCGTCTTCCGAAACCATGAAGACGCCGGATAGCGAAAACAGTATTTAAAAATATCTGTTCATCCACGCAGTATTTAACCATTCTACCTAACTCGGTTTCATCTCCAACATCATCGTCGGATACTCACACGTAATCCATTCCGATACTCTCCATTCATCACCCGTGATTTCAATTATCACAATATTATAAGGGAAACGTTATTCAATTGCTACTTTCATGCAAACGCCGTTTTGATAAGATGTTAACGTTAGTTACATTTTGTTCTGTTCTCCCAAATATAACTACGCAGAGCTAGCGTAATTTCCCACGGGTGATGGACGGAGAGTATTGGAATTGACACCCGTGAGTATCCGACGATGCTCCAACATATATCCGTGGTAAAAGGTCAGCGCTGGTATCCCCTTTATGTGACTACTAATTGAAATGTAACAGGAGCGGGGTTACAAATAGGTACATAAAAGATGAGGCATGAACTGTTCCATGCATAAAGCACCAGTTCCCACTGTGTTTAGCCAAATGAATCATAAAATTTGAATAGAAGAAGTCACTGTTTCTATTTCTAATTATTTCCGCGGGGGAAGTTCACCTGGACTCCCACCAGCGGAAGTGGAACCACCTTCGAACACCCTGCCCTGCGTAACTTGATGTAAAGTTGTCACGCCGCACTGCTGTCGTTATCTCTCCAGCGACCTAATTTTGTGAGATAGCAGCATACAGGGTAAAATGATCATATCCAGGTTTATTACACACGTAGATATCATACATTCAGGGTAAGTTTTCCTTTCATTTTAATTCAGTTTTTAATTTATTTTAGAAAATATGTACTTTACACGAAGTAACACGGAGATAGTGCGACATATTGCATGTCTCTAAGGAGGCTTTTAAAGATTTTTTTTTATTTTTGGTCTCCGGAGTTATGGACAACAGATCGAATATCCGAATAAAGAAAAAAGCTGTTCATTCACGGAGCATATCACGAAAAGGTACCCTGCACTACTTGGCTTGCAGGGGTTACGTTTGTTAGTTACTTTTTACTATACCAGGATGGTGTGTCTTTATATTGTATCTTAACTATGCAGGGTATAAAATACAAATATTCACTTTAATTTTACAGGATATACAGTTGTCATCACAGTTTCAAAAGTTGTAAGAAACAATCGCTTATATTGACTGTTAGTGGGTGCATAACCGTGTTACAGTGTTCGTAAATACCGGATATAAACCATTCGTATCTGTTTTATAAATCAATTACATATAAAGTATTCGCGTTTATATGTTATTTAGATAATGCTTGTTGACAATTGGTGTGTGTGTGTGTGCCAAATGCTCGATGAATTCATTATTCATTTAGCACGAAAATTCACGTGTTAAACTGAGTTCGTTATCCAGTCAAACGTGAGCTAAACTGAGTTTTTTATGTGGTTGTTCGTTATCCAGTCAAACGTGAGCTAAACTGAGTTTGTTATGTGATTATTTGTTATCTAGTCAAAATTGAGCTAAACTAAATTCGTTATGTGATTGTCATTATCTAGTTAAAAGTGAGCTAACTGAGTTTTCTTATGTGGTTGTTCGTTATCTAGTCAAACGTGGGATAAACTGAGTTCGTTATGTGATCATTCGTTATCTATTCAACGTGGGATAAACTGAGTTCGTTATGTGATTGTATGTTATCTAGTCAAACGTGAGCTTAACTGAGTCCGTAATGTGATTGTTCGTTATCTAGTCAAATGTGAGATAAACTGAGTTCGTTATGTGATTGCCGTTATCTAGTCAAACGTGAGCTAAACTGAGTTTTTTATGTGATCATTCGTTATCTAGTCAAACGTGAGCTAAACTGATTTCATTATGTGATTGTACGTTATCTAGTCAAACGTGAGCTAAACTGAGTTTGTTATGTGATTGTTCATTATCTAGTTAAACGTGAGCTAAACTGAGTTCGTTATGTGATTGTTCGTTATCCAGTCAAACGTGAGCTAAACTGAGTCCGTAATGTGACTGTTCATTATCTAGTTAAACGTGAGTTAAACTGAGTTCGTTATGTGATTGTACGTTATCCAGTCAAACGTGAGCTAAACTGAGTTCGTTATGTGATTGTTCATTATCTAGTTAAACGTGAGTTAAACTGAGTTTGTTATGTGAGTGTTCGTTATCCAGTCAAACGTGAGCTAAACTGAGTCCGTTATGTGATTGTTCGTTATCCAGTCAAACGTGAGCTAAACTGAGTTCGTTATGTGATTGTTCGTTATCTAGTCAAACGTGAGCTAAACTGATTTTATTATGTGAGCGTACACTATCTAGTCAAACGTGAGCTTAACTGATTACATTATGTGATTGTTCATTATCTATTTAAACGTGAGCTAAACTGAGTTCATTGTGTGTTTGTTTGTAATTTAGTCAAACGTGAGCTAAACTGAGTCCGTTATATGATTGTCGTTATCTAGTCAAACGTGAGCTAAACTGATTTTATTATGTGAGCGTACACTATCTAGTCAAACGTGAGCTTAACTTATTACATTATGTGATTGTTCATTATCTATTTAAACGTGAGCTAAACTGAGTTCATTATGTGTTTGTTTGTAATTTAGTCAAACGTGAGCTAAACTGAGTTCGTTATGTGATTGTTTGCTATCTAGTTAAATGTGGACTAATTATTTAGGCGAATGTTCACTTACATGAGCTAAACTGAATTCGAAAAGTGCGTTCGTTGTGACAAATGTGAGACATACTGAGTAAGTGACGTGATTGTTTTTATGTGATCAAATGTGTGATGTACTGAGTTGGTTACGCGATTGCTTGTTATGACATCAAATGTAAGATATACTGAGTTGGTTACGTGATTGTTTTTATGTGATCAAATGTGAGATGTACTGAGTTGGTTACACGATTGCTTGTTATGACATCAAATGTAAGATATACTGAGTTGGTTACGCGATTGTTTGTTGTGTGATCAAATGTGATATTTACTGAGTTGGTTACGGGATTGTTTGTTATGACATCAAATGTAAGATATACTGAGTTGGTTACGCGATTGTTTGTTTCGACATGAAATGTAAAATATACTGAGTTGGTAACGTGATTGTTTCTTATATGATCAAATGTGAGATATACTGAGTTGGTTACGTGATTGTTTGTTATGTGATCAAATGTGAGATATACTGAGTTGGTTACGTGATTGTTTGTTATGTGATCAAATGTTAGATATAATGAGTTCGTTACGCGAATGTTTGTTATGTAATCAAATGTGAGATATACTGAGTTGTTTACGTGATTGTTTGTTATGTGATCAAATGTGAGATATACTGAGTTGTTTACACGATTGTTTGTTATGTGATCAAATTTGAGATATACTGAGCCAGTTACGCGATTGTTTGTTATGTGATCAAATGTGAGATATACTGAGTTGGTTACGGGCTTGTTTGTTATATGATCAAATGTGAGATATACTGAGTTGGTTACGCGATTGTTTGTTATGTGATCAAATGTGAGATATACTGAGTTAGTTACGCGATTGTTTGTTATGTGATCAAATGTGAGATATACTGAGTTGGTTACACGATTGTTTGTTATGACATGAAATGTGAGATATACTGAGTTGGTAACTCGAGTGTTTGTTATGACATGAAATGTGAGCTATACTGAGTTGGTTAGGCGATTGTTTGTTATGTGATCAAATGTGAGATATAATGAGTTAGTTACGCGATTGTTTGTTATATGATCAAATGTGAGATATACTGAGTTGGTTACGCGATTGTTTGTTATGACATCAAATGTAAGATATACGGAGTTGGTTACGTGAATATTTGTTATGACATCAAATGTGAGATTTACTGAGTTGGTTACGGGGTTGTTTGTTATGAGATCAAATGTGAGATATACTGAGTTGGTTACGTGATTGTTTGTTATATGATCAAATGTTTGATATACTGAGTTGGTTACGTGCTTGTTTGTTATATGATCAAATGTGAGATATACTAAGTTGGTTACGTGCTTGTTTGTTATATGATCAAATGTGAGATATACTGAGTTGGTTACGCGATTGTTTGTTATGTGATCAAATGTAAGATATACTGAGTTGGTTACGCGATTGTTTGTTATGACATAAAATTTGAGATATACTGAGTTGGTTACGTGCTTGTTTTTTATATGAACAAATGTGAGATATACTAAGTTGGTTATGCTATTGTTTGTTATGACATCAAATGTAAGATATACTGAGTTGGTTACGCGATGGTTTGTTATGACATGAAATGTGAAATATACTGAGTTGGTTACGTGCTTGTTTGTTATATGATCAAATGTGAAATATACTGAGTTGGTTACGTGCTTGTTTGTTATATGATCAAATGTGAGATATACTGAGTTGGTTACGCAATTATTTGTTATGACATCAAATGTGAGATTTACTGAGTTGGTTACGGGGTTGTTTGTTATGAGATCAAATGTGAGATATACTGAGTTGGTTACATGCTTGTTTGTTATATGATCAAATGTTTGATATACTGAGTTGGTTACGTGCTTGTTTGTTATATGATCAAATGTGAGATATACTAAGTTGGTTACGTGCTTGTTTGTTATATGATCAAATGTGAGATATACTGAGTTGGTTATGCGGTTGTTTGTTATGAGATCAATTGTGAGATATACTGAGTTGGTTACGTGATTGTTTGTTATATGATCAAATGTGAGATATACTGAGTTGGTTACGTGATTGTTTGTAATGACATCGAAAATGAGATATACTGAGTTGGTTACGCGATTGTTTGTTATGACATGAAATGTGAGATATACTGAGTTGGTTACGTGCTTGTTTGTTATGTGATCACATGTGAGATAAACTGAGTTGGTTACGTGCTTGTTTGTTATATGATCAAATGTGAGATATTTTGAGCTGGTTACGTGCTTGTTTGTTATGACATCAAATGTGAGATATACTGAGTTGGTTACGTGATTGTTTGTTATGACATCAAATGTGAGATATACTGAGTTTGTTACGTGCTTGTTTGTTATATGATCAAATGTGAGATATACTGAGTTGGTTACGTGATTGTTTGTTATGCCATCAAATCTGAGATATACTGAGTTGGTTACGTGATTGTTTGTTATGACATCAAATGTGAGATATACTGAGTTGGTTACGTGATTTTTTGTTATATGATCAAAAACGATCTTAACTGAGTCGGCTATGTGATTGTTGATATGAACAAATACTTGCCAAATACATGCAAAATACATGTCAGATAGGGTTATTTGCATTGACTGTTCGTTATGTGATGAAATAAGAGCTGAACTGAATTCGCTACGTGAGTATTCGCTGCTCAACGTCTGTTTATACTGTGATTGTCAAAACAGCACATTTTGTTCAGGACACTATGCATTAGAATACAACAATAGTAATAGACCATGTAATGCGTGAGACACTTATGACAATAGCATTAAACGTGATAAAACGATGGTAAAGTGTTTATTATGAAGCCTTGTTATTGGTTACCATTATTGATTACTGATTAGTCAGGTGCTGAATTGTATTCAGTATTGTGCGTTAGGATTTACCTGACACTAATGACTATTCCGTGTATATCCGTAAACTAACTATCGGCGTCCAAACGTAAATGGCGATATTATTAAATCGTTATTATATCGCACTCACGCTGTACGGAGAAAGCGTTTAAACGCCCGAAGATATTGGCGAATATTACTGAGTGTCAGGTAAATCTTTACGGACACTATGCATATCTCAGTCTCTTTGTTTATTGACAGCCATTTGACAGAATGGACAATGCGAACGAAAGGGTGGATGGTGGCAGTATCAACCATACGGTAAACAGAGAAGGCGGCCTTGAGCCAAGTCGCACAAACCAACAGCCCAATAATCATCAAAGCACAGATATTACAGAAGATTCAAAAACGACATTCCAGTATGTAGCTAACAGTTTAAAGGGAATATATCAGGAAAAACGATATAAAATGCCGTGAAAAATGAAATAATTATTAAAATGGATAAAAGCATCTCACTATCATTAATAAATAAATCCGGATGTTTTTTGTATTTGTATGTCAAATCCACCAAAACGTGACAAGATATTTAAATTTGAGTTGTAAATTTGAAACGAAATCCCCATTTTAAAAATAGACAGCACTTAAATACTGCTTGACGACCTTTGCATCGACATTCGGAATCGTTAAAAGACGAAGCAATTGTGACTACTTGTAAACCTGTATAACGGATCATATTGAAATCAAAATATCATCACGTCACTCATTTGATTAGTCACAAACTATGTTAATTTTTTTTGCGGGAAATCTATTTTAGTCAAATCTAGGCGCATAGCCCAAGTTAGGAAATCCCGTTTCAATATATGATGTTGGCATGCTTAAATAGGTTTCCTTTTGGCAATACGGGGTCAGTGAGTTTATATAGACAAGATATATAGGAAAAAAATGTTTTAAACAATTTTAAAAGTTCGAAAAATCCTGATAAATTCCCTTTAACATATTCAGCTCTACTTCCATTGAAATCAACATAATATTTGTTAAGATGCCTGCTATTGTCTGGTCCAAAGTCAAATCCCACAGAAGACATAACTTATACCCTGACAGATGGCTGTGTTAAGCTCATACATCACAGTTTGTCTTAAATTGAATTATTCTGCAAGTATAAATTTAAAATCGGTACACGTGTTTTAATTGTCCACAAGTGATATATACCTTGTATAATTAGTTCAGTCTCAATTCTATATTGATTATCCCGCAGGATGCGGAAACTTCTTAAAGCGAAATAATCTTGAAGTGTACACTTATTATTCTGCATTCTTACATCATGTCGTTCTAAATATGTTTCAAGTGTTAAAACACAATGTTAATGTTTCCAAGTAGAACATAATTGTTTATGCTATGAACGTGATAAAGTACCCATTTTTTCCGATTGTAGAGTCTGGCAGGTGCGTGTTGGAGCGGTTTTGGAGAGCAGACCCGGACAAATAATCACAATAGTGCTAGTTATATTGGAACTGATTCTAATCGTCATTGAAATCGCCAACAACAAGTGTGACGTCAGCGAGTTTGTGGAGATCCTGTCTGATGTTGTCAGTAGCTATTTTGTGGTTGAGGTCTCTCTGAGAATATTCCATATGGGGTATGTACAGGAGGGTCGATGCTGCATCTGTGGAACTTATTAATCCAGGATTAACTCCGGTTTTTTGTTTGTTAGTTTTTAATATGCTGACTTTTGCCAGGGTAGCAAGTGTCAGACGTTTCTTAATTAATTATTTGTCAGAAGTAACAATAGCAAGGAGTGCCAAAATGAAAGTTGTTTAAGTCGGTCAGATCGGCCGACTAAAACAATAATAACCATAATTCAGTAGTTTAAAACAAATTCAGCCCGCACTTGTTTCCATTTTTTTCACAAAAAAAGTTTCTTCAGTGAGAGCATAACAGGATAATTCGATAGTTTAACCTATTTTTCAAGTTGTTTTCATTTATTTCACAAAACAAGTTTTTTCAGAAAGCGCTTTTACAGGATAATTTGAGTAGTTTAACCTATTCAAATTCAAATTGTTTCCATTTATTTCACAAAACGTTTCTTCAGCGGCGATATAACGGGATAATTCGGTAATTTGTTTCACACAAAATGTTTCTTCAGCGAGGGTAATTTGATAGTTATCCTATTTTTCAAGTTGTTTCCAGTTATTTTACACAAAAAGTTTCTTCAGCGAACGCTATAACGGGGTAATTAAACATTTATTCAGTTTGTTTTCATTTATTTCAGAAAAAGTTTCTTCAGCGAGCGCTTTAACATTTTTGACATGGTTGTTGTGTTTACGTCATTTGGCATTGCCATGGCCTCCATCGCCGCTGAATCAGGCGACCATTCCGAGGAACATACAGATGAAGAGTGCGAGCGTTCCACACTTGAGAATTGGCTCCTATACGCAAAGTAACATTTTATCATTTGTATAACAACACGCAAACTTCACTGCTGTCACGTTATTATACTATACATGTATATTGACACAAGTCTTTAGTATACTATATGTATTAACTAGTGTTTATTAAGTAAACATTTAAATATTAAGAACTTAAAGGGAGCGACCGGGGTATCTTAATTGTTTTTGTTTTTTTTACTTAATGTAAACTAACTGGCTTAGTGTTTTTTGAACGTCATTTAAGTTTGTGATGTCACCTCTTCCAATAAGTGACATCACACATATTTAAATATACATGTAATCATAAAAAGCAAAACGCACGACGCCCCATACCTCGTTACTTCTGTGTTCAACCACGTTTAAATATTACACAGGATTTTACGTGCGTGCGTGATTGCGCAGGTGCGTGTTTAAAAGTACATTTCCAATCAAGTACTACTTTTTTTATTACTTATGTATCAAAAACAGCTGCAATAACTATTGCATTGCTATTAGCTATGGCTAAATAGCGACTAAACTGTTAACCGAGTGGTCCGATTTGACCGAAACTTTTAAGCTGCATGTGTTTTATGAAATGTCTGACTATTTCATTGCAGACTGATTTTAATTGGAAGAGCAATAAGGGTCTACAGAGAAGGACTAGCTGCTTATAAAGGTAGTAACCATAGTAACCATTCCAGCAGATCAGCCGGACCGTACACGAACATGGAATAAATACGGACACGTATGCCATGACCACAGATGTATATTAGTATAACATTGATTAGATGGATCTTAACTCAGTATTGTAGTACCAGTCTAAGTTAATTTATGGAGGGAAGCCAAATAATTAGCGAACAGACCGGATGTGTAAATAGCAAACGACCATCAACACAACTAATAAAAACTATTAAGAAATACCTTTGGAAAAATGCTTACACCGGGATGATGCTTAAACTTGTGGAATTGTGAATTTCTTTTAAAATGTTTATGTATTGTTCATTTGTGTATATATGTTGACTTATACTTGTTCATTGGTTTCTTTTGTTTCATTATTTATATGCTCTCCTGAAAATTGGAGGAAATATTAAAATTATCAATCCGTCAATTTATATTTATTTACAAAAGTTTCGAACAAAGATCAAACATAAGTTACTGGTAATTACCCGTACCTAACATAAATAGTTTACAAGTGTATATATTACATTCAAAATTCTACAATTTTGGTTTTTGAATTTTAGTTTATTCATGATAAATGTGTCAATACGGTGCTGATGTTTAACTGAGCCGTTGTTAGGTTGTTTGTACTACGTATATGTTTGTATGCTGATAGGTTGTTTGTACTACGTATATGTTTGTATGCTGATAGGTTGTTTGTGCTACGTATATGTTTGTATGCTGATAGGTTGTTTGTACTACGTATATGTTTGTATGCTGATAGGTTGTTTGTACTACGTATATGTTTGTATGCTGATAGGTTATTTGTACTACGTATATGTTTGTATGCTGAGAGGTTATTTGTACTACGTATATGTTTGTATGTTGATAGGTTATTTGTACTACGTATATGTTTGTATGCTGATAGGTTATTTGTACTACGTATATGTTTGTATGCTGATAGGTTATTTGTACTACGTATATGATTGTATGCTGATAAGCCTATGGGATTTTGCATGACAAATTGAATAAAAATAAATAAATTAAAGCGGTTTTCAACAAATTGGTTTGAGTAAATAAATGGTGACATGTTACGAGTATATCAATGGTTATACGTTATGAGTATATCAATGGTGATATGTCATGAGTATATCAATGGTGATATGTCATGAGTATATCAATGGTGATATGTCACGAGTATATCGAGGGTGATATGTCACGAGTAAATCGATGGTGATATTTCATGAATATATCGATGGTGATATGACAGGAATATATCAATGGTTGTATGTTACGAGTATATCAATGGTTATGCGTTATGAGTATATCAATTGTGATATGTCCTGAGTATACCAATGGTGATATGTCATGAGTATATCGAGGGTGATATGTCACGAGTAAATCGATGGTGATATGTTACGAGTATATCGATGGTGATATGTCACGAGTATACCGAGGGTGATATGTTATGAGTATATCAATGGTGATATGTTATGAGTATATCGATGGTGATATGTCACGAGTATATCAATGGTGATATGTCATGAGTATATCAATGGTGATATGTTATGAGTATATCAATGGTGATATGTTATGAGTATATCAATGGTTAAACGTCATGAGTATAATGCTGTGTATTTGTTATGTGATTATGTATGTTCGTTATGTGGTGCGGAAGTTCTGTTATATAATGCTGTGTTGGTTTGTTATGTGATTGTGTATGTTCGTTATGTGTTGCAGTAGTTCTGTTATATAATGCTGTGTTGGTTTGTTATGTGATTGTGTATGTTCGTTATGTGGTGCGGTAGCTCTGTTATATAATGCTGTATATTTGTTATGTGATTGTGTATGTTCGTTATGTGGTGCGATAGCTCTGTTATATAATGCTGTGTTGGTTTGTTACGTGATTGTGTATGTTCGTTATGTGGTGCGGTTGTTCTGTTATATAATGCTGTGTTGGTTTGTTATGTGATTGTGTATGTTCGTTATGTGGTGCGGTTGTTCTGTTATATAATGCTGTGTTGGTTTGTTATGTGATTGTGTATGTTCGTTATGTGGTGCGGTTGTTCTGTTATATAATGCTGTGTTGGTTTGTTATGTGATTGTGTATGTTCGTTATGTGGTGCGATAGCTCTGTTATATAATGCTGTGTTGGTTTGTTATGTGATTGTGTATGTTCGTTATGTGGTGCGGTTGTTCTGTTATATAATGCTGTGTTGGTTTGTTATGTGATTGTGTATGTTCGTTATGTGGTGCGGTTGTTCTGTTATATAATGCTGTGTTGGTTTGTTATGTGATTGTGTATGTTCGTTATGTGGTGCGGTTGTTCTGTTATATAATGCTGTGTTGGTTTGTTATGTGATTGTGTATGTTCGTTATGTGGTGCGATAGCTCTGTTATATAATGCTGTGTTGGTTTGTTATGTGATTGTGTATGTTCGTTATGTGGTGCGATAGCTCTGTTATATAATGCTGTGTTGGTTTGTTATGTGATTGTGTATGTTCGTTATGTGGTGCGGTTGTTCTGTTATATAATGCTGTGTTGGTTTGTTATGTGATTGTGTATGTTCGTTATGTGGTGCGGTTGTTCTGTTATATAATGCTGTGTTGGTTTGTTATGTGATTGTGTATATTCGTTATGCGGTGCGGTTGTTCTGTTATATAATGCTGTATATTTGTTATGTGATTGTGTATGTTCGTTATGTGGTGCGATAGCTCTGTTATATAATGCTGTGTTGGTTTGTTATGTGATTGTGTATGTTCGTTATGTGGTGCGGTTGTTCTGTTATATAATGCTGTGTTGGTTTGTTATGTGATTGTGTATGTTCGTTATGTGGTGCGGTTGTTCTGTTATATAATGCTGTGTTGGTTTGTTATGTGATTGTGTATGTTCGTTATGTGGTGCGGTTGTTCTGTTATATAATGCTGTGTTGGTTTGTTATGTGATTGTGTATGTTCGTTATGTGGTGCGATAGCTCTGTTATATAATGCTGTGTTGGTTTGTTACGTGATTGTGTATGTTCGTTATGTGGTGCGGTAGCTCTGTTATATAATGCTGTGTTGGTTTGTTATGTGATTGTGTATGTTCGTTATGTGGTGCGATAGCTCTGTTATATAATGCTGTGTTGGTTTGTTATGTGATTGTGTATGTTTGTTATGTGGTGCGATAGCTCTGTTATATAATGCTGTGTTGGTTTGTTATGTGATTGTGTATGTTCGTTATGTGGTGCGGTTGTTCTGTTATATAATGTTGTGTTGGTTTGTTATGTGATTGTGTATGTTCGTTATGTGGTGCGGTAGCTCTGTTATATAATGCTGTGTTGGTTTGTTATGTGATTGTGTATGTTCGTTATGTGGTGCGATAGCTCTGTTATATAATGCTGTGTTGGTTTGTTATGTGATTGTGTATGTTCGTTATGTGGTGCGGTTGTTCTGTTATATAATGTTGTGTTGGTTTGTTATGTGATTGTGTATGTTAGTTATGTGGTGCGGTTGTTCTGTTATATAATGTTGTGTTGGTTTGTTACGTGATTGTGTATGTTAGTTATGTGGTGCGATAGCTCTGTTATATAATGCTGTGTTGGTTTGTTATGTGATTGTGTATGTTCGTTATGTGGTGCGGTTGTTCTGTTATATAATGCTGTGTTGGTTTGTTATGTGATTGTGTATGTTCGTTATGTGGTGCGGTTGTTCTGTTATATAATGTTGTGTTGGTTTGTTATGTGATTGTGTATGTTCGTTATGTGGTGCGATAGCTCTGTTATATAATGCTGTGTTGGTTTGTTATGTGATTGTGTATGTTCGTTATGTGGTGCGATAGCTCTGTTATATAATGCTGTGTTGGTTTGTTATGTGATTGTGCATGTTCGTTATGTGGTGCGGTTGTTCTGTTATATAATGTTGTGTTGGTTTGTTATGTGATTGTGTATGTTAGTTATGTGGTGCGGTTGTTCTGTTATATAATGTTGTGTTGGTTTGTTACGTGATTGTGTATGTTAGTTATGTGGTGCGGTAGCTCTGTTATATAATGCTGTGTTGGTTTGTTATGTGATTGTGTATGTTCGTTATGTGGTGCGGTTGTTCTGTTATATAATGCTGTGTTGGTTTGTTATGTGATTGTGTATGTTCGTTATGTGGTGCGGTTGTTCTGTTATATAATGCTGTGTTGGTTTGTTATGTGATTGTGTATGTTCGTTATGTGGTGCGGTTGTTCTGTTATATAATGCTGTGTTGGTTTGTTATGTGATTGTGTATGTTCGTTATGTGGTGCGATAGTTCTGTTATATAATGCTGTGTATTTGTTACGTGATTGTGTATGTTCGTTATGTGGTGCGGTAGTTCTGTTATATAATGCTGTGTTGGTTTGTTACGTGATTGTGTATGTTAGTTATGTGGTGCGGTAGCTCTGTTATATAATGCTGTGTTGGTTTGTTATGTGATTATGTATATTCGTTATGTGGTGCGGTTGTTCTGTTATATAATGCTGTGTTGGTTTGTTATGTGATTGTGTATGTTCGTTATGTGGTGCGGTAGCTCTGTTATATAATGCTGTGTATTTGTTATGTGATTGTGTATGTTCGTTATGTGGTGCGGTAGTTCTGTTATATAATGCTGTGTTGGTTTGTTATGTGATTGTGTATGTTCGTTATGTGGTGCGGTTGTTCTGTTATATAATGCTGTATATTTGTTATGTGATTGTGTATGTTCGTTATGTGGTGCGGAAGTTCTGTTATATAATGCTGTGTTGGTTTGTTATGTGATTGTGTATGTTCGTTATGTGGTGCGGTAGCTCTGTTATATAATGCTGTATATTTGTTATGTGATTGTGTATGTTCGTTATGTGGTGCGGAAGTTCTGTTATATAATGCTGTGTTGGTTTGTTATGTGAGTGTGTATGTTCGTTATGCGGTGCGGTTGTTCTGTTATATAATGCTGTATATTTGTTATGTGATTGTGTATGTTCGTTATGTGGTGCGGTAGTTCTTTTATATAATGCTGTGTATTATTATTATTATTATCATTATCATTATCATTATCATTATCATTATTATTATTATTATTATCATTATTATTATACCACACTTATATAGCACTCTTATCATATCAGAAATACGTTCAAAAGTGCTGTAAAAGTAAAATTTGCTTACATAGTATTGCATAACAATTTAAAGACTCCGCTTAAAAGGTAAGATCATAAAACATACATCAGCACGGAAATCCCAGTCACATCAAACTGAATAAAGAAGACATGACGTCTACATATAGACTAAGATAATATACAGTAAACATGGAGATTAAAATTAATATACAATGCAAATAAAACAAGTATATGGCATCACAAAGAAATCATAAAAATAAAAAAGCATCATAAAAACTGATAAAAAAATCAGGAAGTTGAGAGCTGGCTAGATTCAAATATCATCAAATGTCAGTGTTTCTAGAACAGTGTCACATACCACTGTTACTATTCAGTGCGCATAGTGTTTCATGAAGAAGTATGTTTTTAACAGTTTCTTAAATACATTTAAAGAGTGTACGCCCTGGATATTGCTAGGCAATGTGTTCCATAAGCTCGGAAAAGAATGCTCGAAACTCCTGTTTCCAAATATAACAGTTCTATTCCTTGGTACCACTACTGTCAGCGAGTTACTAGAGCGTAGGTCCCTAGCTGGTCTATAAACCTTCAACATTTCTTGTATATATAGTGGTGACTGACCATGTAACGCCTTGTAGGTATGTATAAGGATTTTATACTGAATCCTACAAGGCACAGGTAACCAATGAAGTTCTTTCAGGACTGGAGTTATATGGCTGCGGTGTGAAGTTCTTGTGATAATACAAGCAGCAGTATTTTGTACTCGCTACTGTTTATGTAAAGTGGAATTTGAAATCCCGACAAGAAGCGCATTACAGTAGTCCAATCTTGAGGTAACTTATGAATTAACTAGAGTTATTGTGGCATCATTTGTAAGATATCTTCTTATATGGCCAATACTGCGTAGTTGAATATACGCAGATCTACATACATAATTAACTTGCTCTTCCATATCCATATGTGGAGTAAATATGGCACCAAGACTTCTAGCAGAGTCTATTGACTTAATCAAAGATTCACCAACTTTCACTGATACATTTTCAACATATTTGGAATTATGTTTTGATGAGAACTACATTACTTCAGTCTTGTCTGTGTTAAGTTTAAGCATATTTCTATTCATCCAAGAGACAATTTCAGCTAAACAACACTCAATGCGATGTAGAGATTCAATTTTGGAAACAGTGTCTATAGGTTTAAATGAAATATAAAGTTAAGAATCGTCAGCGTAGACTTGATGTAATAGCCCATGACTTCGACAAATTGAACCTACTGGTTTTGTGTACATTGTGAAATATTTTGGACCTAAAACAGATTCCTGAAGAAAACTGTATTTTATAAGTACAGGCTCTGATGGTTCACCATTTGTTATTTGTTATATGATTGTGTAGGTACGTTATGTGGTGCGGTAGTTCTGTTATATAATGCTGTATATTTGTTATGTGACTGTGTATGTTCATTATGTGGTGCGGAAGTTCTGTTATATAATGCAGTGTTGGTTCGTTATGTGATTGTGTATGTTCGTTATGTGGTGCGGTTGTTCTGTTATATAATGCTGTGTTGGTTTGTTATGTGACTCATGTTCGTTATGTGATGCGGTAGTTCTGTTATATAATGCTGTGTATTTGTTATGTGATTGTGAAAGTTCCTTATGTGGTGCGGTAGTTCTGTTATATAATGCTGTGTATTTGTTATGTGATTGTGAAAGTTCCTTATGTGATGCGGTAGTTCTGTTATATAATGCTGTGTATTTGTTATGTGATTGTGTAGGTACGTTATGTGGTGCGGTAGTTCTGTTATATAATGCTGTGTATTTGTTATGTAATTGTGTATGTTCGTTATGTGGTGCGGTTGTCCTGTTATATAATGTCGTGTATTTGTTATGTAATTGTGTATGTTCGTTATGTGGTGCGGAAGTTCTGTTTTATAATGTTGTGATGGTTTATTATATGGTTGTGAAAGTTCGTTATGTGGTGCGGTAGTTCTGTTATATAATGCTTTATATTTGTTATGTCACTGTGTATGTTCGTTATGTGGTGCGGAAGTTCTGTTATATAATGCTGTGTTGGTTTGTTATGTGATTGTGTATGTTCATTATGTGGTGCGGTTGTTCTGTTATATAATGCTGTGTTGGTTTGTTATGTGATTGTGTATGTTCGTTATGTGGTGCGGTAGTTCTGTTATATAATGCTGTGTATTTGTTATGTGGTTGTGTATGTTCGTTATGTGGTGCGGAAGTTCTGTTTTATAATGTTGTGATGGTTTATTATATGGTTGTGAAAGTTCGTTATGTGGTGCGGTAGTTCTGTTATATAATGCTTTATATTTGTTATGTCACTGTGTATGTTCGTTATGTGGTGCGGAAGTTCTGTTATATAATGCTGTGTTGGTTTGTTATGTGATTGTGTATGTTCGTTATGTGGTGCGGTTGTTCTGTTATATAATGCTGTGTTGGTTTGTTATGTGATTGTGTATGTTCGTTATGTGATGCGGTAGTTCTGTTATATAATGTTGTGTATTTTTTATGTGATTGTGTTTGTTCGTTATGTGGTGCGGAAGTTCTGTTATATAATGCTGTGTTGGTTTGTTTAGTGGTTGTGAAGGTTCGTTATGTGGTGCGGTTGTTATGTTATATAATGTTATGTATTTGTTATATGATTGTGTATGTTCGTTATGTAATGCGATTGTTCTCTTATATAATGCTGTGTTGGTTTATAATGTGATTGTGTATGTTCGTTATGTGGTGCGGTAGTTCTGCTATATAATGTTGTGTATTTGTTATGTGATTGTGTAGGTACCTTATGTGGTGCGGTTGTCCTGTTATATAGTGCTGTGTATTTGTTATGTGATTGTGTATGTTCGTTATGTGGTGCGGTAGTTCTGTTATATAATGTTGTGTATTTGTTATGTGATTGTGTAGGTACGTTATGTGGTGCGGTTGTCCTGTTATATAATGCTGTGTATTTGTTATGTGATTGTGTAGGTATGTTATGTGGTGCGGTTGTTCTGTTATATAATGTCGTGTATTTGTTATTTGATTGTGTATGTACCTTATGTGGTGCGGTTGTCCTGTTATATAGTGCTGTGTATTTGTTATGTGATTGTGTATGTTCGTTATGTGGTGCGGTAGTTCTGTTATATAATGTTGTGTATTTGTTATGTGATTGTGTAGGTACGTTATGTGGTGCGGTTGTCCTGTTATATAATGCTGTGTATTTGTTATGTGATTGTGTAGGTACGTTATGTGGTGCGGTTGTTCTGTTATATAATGCTGTGTTGGTTTGTTTAGTGGTTGTGAAGGTTCGTTATGTGGTGCGGTTGTTATGTTATATAATGTTATGTATTTGTTATGTGATTGTGTATGTTCGCTATGTAATGCGATTGTTCTCTTATATAATGCTGTGTTGGTTTATAATGTGATTGTGTATGTTCGTTATGTGGTGCGGTAGTTCTGCTATATAATGTTGTGTATTTGTTATGTGATTGTGTAGGTACCTTATGTGGTGCGGTTGTCCTGTTATATTGTGCTGTGTATTTGTTATGTGATTGTGTAGGTACGTTATGTGGTGCGGTTGTCCTGTTATATAATGCTGTGTATTTGTTATGTGATTGTGTAGGTACGTTATGTGGTGCGGTTGTTCTGTTATATAATGTCGTGTATTTGTTATTTGATTGTGTATGTACCTTATGCGGTGCGGTTGTCCTGTTATATAATGCTGTGTATTTGTTATGTGATTGTGTATGTTCGTTATGTGGTGCAGTAGTTCTGTTATATAATGTTGTGTATTTGTTATGTGATTTTGTAGGTACGTTATGTGGTGTGGTTGTCCTGTTATATAATGCTGTGTATTTGTTATGTGATTGTGTAGGTACGTTATGTGGTGCGGTTGTTCTGTTATATAATGCTGTGTTGGTTTGTTTAGTTGTTGTGAAGGTTCGTTATGTGGTGCGGTTGTTATGTTATATAATGTTATGTATTTGTTATGTGATTGTGTATGTTCGTTATGTAATGCGATTGTTCTGTTATATAATGCTGTGTTGGTTTATAATGTGATTGTGTATGTTCGTTATGTGGTGCGGTAGTTCTGCTATATAATGTTGTGTATTTGTTATGTGATTGTGTAGGTACCTTATGTGGTGCGGTTGTCCTGTTATATAGTGTTGTGTATTTGTTATGTGATTGTGTATGTTCGTTATGTGGTGCGGTAGTTCTGTTATATAATGTTGTGTATTTGTTATGTGATTGTGTAGGTACGTTATGTGGTGCGGTTGTCCTGTTATATAATGCTGTGTATTTGTTATGTGATTGTGTAGGTACGTTATGTGGTGCGGTTGTCCTGTTATATAATGTCGTGTATTTGTTATTTGATTGTGTATGTTCGTTATGTGGTGCGGTAGTTCTGTTATATAATGTTGTGTATTTGTTATGTGATTGTGTAGGTACGTTATGTGGTGCGGTTGTTCTGTTATATAATGCTGTGTTGGTTTGTTTAGTGGTTGTGAAGGTTCGTTATGTGGTGCGGTTGTTATGTTATATAATGTTATGTATTTGTTATGTGATTGTGTATGTTCGTTATGTAATGCGATTGTTCTGTTATATAATGCTGTGTTGGTTTATAATGTGATTGTGTATGTTCGTTATGTGGTGCGGTAGTTCTGCTATATAATGTTGTGTATTTGTTATGTGATTGTGTAGGTACCTTATGTGGTGCGGTTGTCCTGTTATATAGTGTTGTGTATTTGTTATGTGATTGTGTATGTTCGTTATGTGGTGCGGTAGTTCTGTTATATAATGTTGTGTATTTGTTATGTGATTGTGTAGGTACGTTATGTGGTGCGGTTGTCCTGTTATATAATGCTGTGTATTTGTTATGTGATTGTGTAGGTACGTTATGTGGTGCGGTTGTCCTGTTATATAATGTCGTGTATTTGTTATTTGATTGTGTATGTACCTTATGCGGTGCGGTTGTCCTGTTATATAATGCTGTGTATTTGTTATGTGATTGTGTATGTTCGTTATGTGGTGCGGTAGTTCTGTTATATAATGTTGTGTATTTGTTATGTGATTGTGTAGGTACGTTATGTGGTGCGGTTGTCCTGTTATATAATGCTGTGTATTTGTTATGTGATTGTGTAGGTACGTTATGTGGTGCGGTTGTTCTGTTATATAATGCTGTGTATGTGTTATGTGATTGTGTAGGTACGTTATGTGGTACGGTTGTCCTGTTATATAATGCTGTGTATTTGTTATGTGATTGTGTAGGTTCGTTATGTGGTGCGGTAGTTCTGTTATATAATGCTGTGTATTTGTTATGTGATTGTGTAGGTACGTTATATGGTACGGTAGCTCTGTTATGTAAAGCTGTGTATTTCGTCGGTAGCTCTGTTACATGTTGCTGTGTATGTGTTATGTGATTGTTTAGGTTCTTTATGTGGTGCGGTAGCTCCGTTATATAATACTGTACATTTGTTATGTGTAGTTCTATCCAGTATGATATGCAAACCTATATCAAAGCACGTTATCGAACGATTTGATATTGTTTTGTTGATCGTCCTCTAGTAGTCTCACACCTATTACGGCGATCAAATATATTGTTATGTGGATCTGGATCTGGATCTGGATTAATACGTTAAAGTGACCACTGCTGGCTTTAACTCAACGGGAAGGAATGCGCATTAGTCCAATTTTGTTATAAGTGACTTGAAACACTCGATGGAGTCAGCTTCCACTAAATTGTCACTTAGTTTGTTCCAATCTATGGCAGTTTTCACAAAGAATGAGTTCTTGTAATTCAATGTGTTTGTGAATATTGGTTTAAAGCACTTGTTGTTATTGTTCACACTGTTTTCTACATTATTTTTCTGAATAAGTCCACGTACTGTTTTGCCCTGACAGTTCGTTTTGGTCTTAGCGGTTTTAGATAGTGGTCAGTGTTGATAGCCGGTACGTGCCCTTTCACCACCTTGTACAGCAGCTTCAGCCTCTGGTGGCGTCGTCTCTCCTGTAGTGGTGGTAGCTCTAGGTCCCTCAGCATGTCGGTGACACATCCTACTTCCTGGGATCTGTAGTCTTTTGTTATGAAGCGTGCTGCTGATCTCTGGACACGTTCAAGCTTGTCGATGTCACTTTGCAGGTAAGGGTCCCAGACGGTGCATCCATATTCCAGTTTTGATCTGATGAGCGCTATGTAGGCGTTCTTTCTACAGTCCTTTGGGCAGTGCCTAAGGTTTCGTCGGAGGAATCCTAATGTAGAGTTGGCTCGCTTGACTATGTTATTGATGTGAGTTTTCCACTTCAGGTCGTCTGATATAGTGATTCCCAGGTATGGGTTATCCTGAACTTGTTTAAGGATCACATCATTGATAGTGTAGATGTGACTGGACTGGTTCTTGGAGCTGAGGAGGTAGCATTTCTTGGCGTTGAACTTCATGCCCCAGTCTTGAGCCAACTGCTGTAAATTGGTAAGATCCTTTTGGAGTAGTTGGTGGTCTTTGACGGTCTTGATGGTTCTATACAGAAGGCAGTCATCCGCAAACAGGCGTATATGTGATGTGACTTTTTCTGGCAGATCATTTATGTGGTATAGGAACAACAGGGGTCCAAGTACAGTGCCTTGTGGAACGCCGGAACCTACATGGGCAGGGCGGGACTTCCTACCTTCAACGCCAACGCACATCTCTCGTTGGGTCAGGAAGCTTGTAATCCAGGTGAGTATGGGGCCTCTGATTCCGTAGTTGTCGAGCTTTTGTAGTAGGCGCTTGTGTGGTACTGTGTTGAAGGCCTTGCTGAAGTCAAGGATGACTGTGTCGACTTGATTGTTGTTGTCGTAGAAGTTGAGCAGATCATGGGCTGTTACTACTAGTTGATTCTCGCAGGAATAGCCTGAGCGGAAGCCGTGATTTAAAGAAGTGAGGACCTTGTGCTTGTCAAAGTGGTTTAGAATGTGGCGGCAGATTATGTGTTCCAGGACGCATGTAAGGGAAACTGGTCTGTAGTTCTCTGGAGTATGTCGATCTCCTTTCTTGTATACTGGTGCGACGTTGGCGTCCCTCCAATCTTTGGGGAGTTCTCCAGAGTCCACGGAGCGTTGGAAGATGGCAGTGATGGCTGGTGCTGCTTCTGTGGCACATGTCTGTAGGACTCGATTCGGTAGTTCATCTGGGCCGGTTGCTTTGTTGATCTTGATGTTTCTCAGGAGTTTCGCTACACCGTCTATTCCAATTTCTAAGGCTGGTACATCTACGTTCACACGGTTAGTAGTTTGTGGCGGCTGAGCGGATTCGTCGTCTTTGGTGAACATCGAGTCAAACTGGTTGACTAGGATCTCTGCCTTGCCCTTGCAGTCGCTAACTAGGTGGCCATGGTCCCGTAATGGAGCAATACCAATATTGTCTTTCTTCTTTGCTTTCACGTAGTTCCAGAAGGGCTTAGTGTTATTCTTTTGTATTCCATCGCTGATTATATTGTTAACATGTGTCATTTCAGCCTTTCTCAGGAGTATTTTGGTTTCCTTCTGGCAGTTGCGGTACTGTTTCCAGTCGTTGGTCTGGCGAGCTCTTTTGTACAGTCTTGCCTTCTGTCTAAGTTGGCGCTTCACATCTCTGTTGATCCAAAGTGTGGATTTGTTTGATGTCTTCATCTTTGATGGAATGTTAGACTGGATGGCAGCCAGAAGTTCCGACTTGAAAGTGTCCCAGAGTTGTTGTACCGATGACCCACTGTTGTAGAGATGCTGTATGCGAGATGTTATGTCGGTGACACTGGTCTTACATCCGTCCCAGTCGGCTTTGGAGAAGAGGAAACACTTTCTCGGTCTCTGCTTGGTATAATATGGTTTAGTGTCGGAGTCGGCAACTACAATATCATGATCAGATATTCATGGGGCGTTGGCAGTAGATTTAATCAATGATGGATTTGGAGGTGAAGATAAGGTCAAGGAGGATGTGATTGTGTAAAACTTGTAAAGTTAAGAAAATTAAAACAACTGAAAGGCAAATAAAACACCCTTTTTGTTTAACTTTCTTGAATTTAGAATATTTACCCAATTTCATTTGTTTACGTTCTATTATAGTGATTGGGAGATCTATTTGTGCGAATATTACAAGCATCTAACTCGCACCGTTTGCCAAGGGAGCAAACTCTTCCTCTTGGCGACTGAACAAAGTATTCCGAATTTTGTACACATCTATTGATGACGTTTTTCGCAACTTACTTGATCACAAACACAATTTCGGTCTGAACAAGTCTTACTTTTGCTTTTTAAACCAATTAAATACATTTCAAAGAAAAACAACTATGTCTCAACAAGGCGCAGCCTTGCAGAGTTACAATAATGAACTTGTAAAATGTAAGTAACTGATAATCTTTCACAGAGGGATGAAATTCCGTTCATGATTATTCATGATTATTTCTGTTTTTTGAATTTTCAAATTTAAACTGTTTCGTTTTTTAATCACAAAAACACCTTCACTGTTGATTGTATATGGACCCTCCTGTAAAAAATATTAATGAACTAAAATTAACAGTACATTTTATAACAAATGGTGGTCAAGTCATTACTTGAGAAACAAAATCCTAATCAGTTTATGAACAACTGTTAATTTTCAAATATATCCCTTGTATACCTATTTCTGCGATATACCTATGACCGCTAATGCCCGTATAATAACAATATCCCAGACATACGCAAAGTTCCAACTTCCGTTAGCGTAGTATTTGTTTACATTTCGTACCGGCAACTGTTTATTACTCGGCACACGTAAGTTACTTTATTTCTATTTATTATTGATGCCATTATTTACATGGTTGACAAAGTTTTAGAGTCACGGTAATAGGTAAGACCAATATAGGACCATAAGTGGTCTTATTTCATTGATTCATTTATTTATTGATTTGTCACATCAATCAACTATTCGGTGTGGTGCCATGTTCAGTTCAATGCCATAACTGGTCTTTCAGTAATTTTCTCAGTAATTCCTCTTGGTATATTTAAAATCTCTCGGTAATTAATTTGTGGGCATATGTATTTAATTAAATTGCTTGGACTGAGTAATAAATTTACATAGAGTCTCAATAATTTCTAGAGATTTGTAATCAGAGTGTTTCAGTAGAATGTCTATTTAAAGACTCATTAAACTTCCGAAACAGTCATTTTTAATTTAAATTTAAGTTAGTTTTCCAGATGATAAATTACATGTTAATTTGCGCACTGTGAGACTTTGCAAATGAAAAATAAAACCAAAGCACATTATTAGTACATAATTAAGAATGGGTTTGGTTTGCAATATATTGTCTGCCTCTTGCTGATAAGAACCTTAGGCAGAAAACAGGGAGTTATGAAGCATGTTCGGAAAAATGTCGGTCGGTAATATATGATCAATTCACTTCAAAGAGAAACATAGTATGGGTAACTGTAGGGGATGCGGTTAAAAATTAAATAACTGCCTGCGGTTTGACATTTTTAAGAACATCCCCTTTATTCCCCTCAGTGTATTAATGAACTGGAACCCACGAGCTAACTTATTGCACATAAGCGATGAATCGTTCATATAAAATTAAAAAATAAAATTACTTTTTTTAATAACTGTTCTTAACAAACCACCCTTGGTAGCCTCTCAATATTGACTGCGATAAAGTGATTTGTGACCTAATAGCGCATGTGATAGTATCACGCATATATGCAAGGGAGGATCCTGAGCAAGAGTTACTAGACCAAACTAGTATTCCTTACTCACTGTTTTTCAGTGTGTATAAATAATATAATGCATACTAGGTTCGATAGTTTTATTGCAGACATCATTTTTTTCTTTTAAAAAAGAAAACCAAATAACGATACATAATATTAGTGAAGCCATAACTTTTCTAATCTTGCTAATGAACCCCATATCTAACTGTCTTAATCCACACATTACCACTGCAGTATTCAATTGTGTACTTCCGAACAGTGGCGGAGGTACTGTCAGAAAACAACCAAGTCATTACGATATAACAAAACTGTAAACAAAAGTTAAAAGCTTGGTGAGCTAGTCTAAGAAATACAAAATTTATTAATCATTTCTCGCTTTTTTAAAAACAGTCACTTAGGGGTCTACAGGAATGGTCTTAGAAATACTATAAACGCATTGAATTACATGTACAATCATTTTTGTTATTATCAAAAAGTGTGCATTTTGGAATTTTAATGAGGTTTTAAAGAACTGATCTACTGTTGTCAGATTGATTATTTTGGTTCTCATTTCTTATCCAGCAATGAAGTAATTTTCACAATGCAAGAGATAGTGCTGTATTGTTTCAAGATGACCACATTGACATAAATTAGAGTCGTAAACTCAAATTTTATGCAAGTAGTCATTTAGTTTTGCATATTTAAGCAATTTTGCAGTAAAGAATTTTATTATGGATTTTTATTATGTTTTGAAAGTTTTTTAAAAAAAATATATTGTTGTTGTTCTCGGCCTTCAGTGAGCTTTGCTAAACAGTGTAGTGTTTTGTTAACTGATTTATTTTACACCGATTGTGAAAGAAATTCTTACAAAAATCATTCTCAAAGTCTTCCTGGGTAGAACCAGTACTAAGCATATAAAGTGTTTTCCTCAAGGACACCACACATAGCCGTGACAAAGGATTGAACTTACAACCCTCTGATCTTGGGATCCAATGTTCTACCACTGGATCACGCACTCCACATAGTACTGATGGGAGTTCCCTATCGAAGGATATTTTCAACTTTCATCCTACATCCCCTCCACATGCTCATCCTTCTCTGCTGTGACGGAACAATTTATGACGTGACGTAGTAAAACATATGACGTAATATATTTGATTTGACGACTTAAAAGCCATCTTGGTAAAATTCAATAATAATTTAAATATAAATAAATATTCAATATCTTTGGGATGCAAGAAAATTATCTCACATGGCTTTTTTGGTTCAGATAGAAAATTCCATCCCTTGGGATATATGTTTTCTTTTGAATAGTTGTACCTCAGGACATAATTTTTCTATGCGAACCTCCAACCCGTGCAAGATACTTATAATGTCTAACTCCTCTTTCCCATTGCTGTGGAGTTGCGCCATAATATTAAGTTGTAAATGTGGTATAGATGTTCTGTTTCAATGATTTTCATTATAATTCATGCAAGGAAACTGAACTAGATTTGGTTATTTTGTATTGGACAGGCATCAATGACTTGTGTGGGAAGAGAGATGAACTTCACAAACAAATCATGCAGGAAGAAGAAGAGAAACAAAAACTTCAAAATGATATTCGTATACTAACCGAGAGACTTGCCAAGGTTAACGAAAGTCTCAGTAAGAAAATGTCTTCAAGAAATGAATTTGACAAGACTATAGCTGAAACGGAAGGTGCTTATATGAAGGTAAAAAGATTTGTTGGTTTCATTGGCTATTTTTATTACCGGTATAAATTAAAATGGTGTTACCTTTTTCATTTTTGTCCCCTGTATTTCAATGGCAAATTCAAGATTACATGTTGGAGATAGATTTTTTTGGCAATTGTAAAAAAAGTCCAATTTTATAAAGGGCATATAATTTAAGTGGGGGGCAGGGTTTCTAGTGTAAATTTATCACTCAGTTCAGTCAATATAAATGTATGTGTAAACTTTTAATTGGGGAAATATCAATCCACTAGAACCTTTTCCCAATTTTTTTTTTAACAGTTGATTTACTGACAAGTGTAAACCACACAGAACTAGTCTAACATGAACAGGTCGTGGCCATTATCACACATTGTTACTGAAGAGCGTAAACCGCACGGAACTAGTCTAACATGAACACGTCATGGCCATTATCACACATTGTTACTGACAAGTGTAAACCATATGGAACAAGTCAAACATGAACACGTTATGGCCTCTATCACACATTGTTACTGACAAGTGTAAACCACACGGAACAAGTCAAACATGAACACGTCATGGCCATTATCACACATTGTTACTGACAAGTGTAAATCACACGGAACAAGTCAAACATGAACACGTCATGGCCTCTATCACACATTGTTACTGACGAGTGTAAACCATACGGAACTAGTCTAACATGAACACGTCATGGCCATTATCACACATTGTTACTGACGAGTGTAAACCACACGGAACTAGTCAAACATGAACACGTCATGGCCATTATCACACATTTTTACTGTTGAGCGTAAACCACACGGAACAAGTCAAACATGAACACGTCATGGCCTCTATCACACATTGTAACTGACAAGTCTAAACCACACGGAACTAGTCAAACATGAACACGTCATGGCTATTATCACACATTGTTACTGACAAGTGTTAACCACACGGAACTAGTCTAAAATGAACACGTCATGGCCTCTATCACATTGTTACTGACAAGTGTAAACCACACGGAACTAGTCTAACATGAACACTTCATGGCCATCATCACACATTGTTACTGACGAGTGTAAACCACATGGAACTAGTCAAACATGAACACGTCATGGCCATTACACACATTTTTACTGACGAGCGTAAACCACACGGAACAAGTCAAACATGAACAACTCATGACCATTATCACACATTTTTACTGACGAGTGTAAACCACACGGAACTAGTCAAACATGAACACGTCATGGCCATTATCACACGTTGTTACTGACAAGTGTAAACCACACGGAACAAGTCAAACATGAACACGTCATGGCCATTATCACACATTTTTACTGACGAGTGTAAACCACACGGAACTAGTCAAACATGAACACGTCATGGCCATTATTACACATTGTTACTGACAAGTGTAAACAACACGGAACTAGTCAAACATGAACACGTCATGGCCATTATCACACATTTTTACTGACGAGTGTAAACCACACGGAACTAGTCAAACATGAACACGTCATGGCCATTATCACACATTTTTACTGACAAGTGTAAACCACTAGGAACTAGTCTAACATGAACACATCATGGCCTCTATCACACATTGTTACTGACAAGTGTAAACCACACTGAACTAGTCTAACATGAACACGTCATGGCCTCTATCACACATTGTTACTGATGAGTGTAAACCACACGGAACTAGTCTAACATGAACACGTCATGGCCATCATCACACATTGTTACTGACGAGTGTAAACCACACGGAACTAGTCAAACATGAACACGTCATGGCCATTACACACATTTTTACTGATAAGCGTTAACCACACGGAACAAGTCAAACATGAACAAGTCATGGCCATTATCACACATTTTTACTGACGAGTGTAAACCACACGGAACTAGTCAAACATGAACACGTCATGGCCATTATCACACATTGTTACTGACGAGTGTAAACCACACGGAACAAGTCAAACATGAACACGTCATGGCCATCATCACACATTTTTACTGACGAGTGTAAACCACATGGAACTAGTCAAACATGAACACGTCATGGCCATTATCACACATTGTTACTGACGAGTGTAAACCACACGGAACTAGTCAAACATGAACACGTCATGGCCATTATCACACATTTTTACTGAGGAGTGTAAACCACATGGAACTAGTCAAACATGAACACGTCATGGCCAAGTGTAAACCACACGGAACTAGTCTAACATGAACATGTCATGGCCTCTATCACACATTGTTACTGATGAGTGTAAACCACACGGAACTAATCAAACATGAACACGTCATGGCCATTATCACACATTGTTACTGATGAGTGTAAACCACACGGAACTAGTGTAACATGAACACGTCATGGCCATTATCACACATTGTTACTGACGAGCGTAAACCACACGGAACAAGTCAAACATGAACATGTCATGGCCATTATCACACATTGTTACTGATGAGTGTAAACCAAATGGAACTAGTCTAACATGAACAGGTGATGGCCATTATCACACATTGTTACTGACGAGTGTAAACCACACGGAACAAGTCAAACATGAACACGTCATGGCCATTATCACACATTGTTACTGACGAGTGTAAACCACATGGAACTAGTCTAACATGAACACGTCATGGCCATTATCACACATTTTTACTGACGAGCGTAAACCACACGGAACAAGTCAAACATGAACACGTAATGGCCTCTATCACACATTGTTACTGACAAGTCTAAACCACACGGAACTAGTCTAACATGAACACATCATGGCCTCTATCACACATTGTTACTGACAAAAGAAAACCACACTGAACAAGTCTAACATGAACACGTCATGGCCTCTATCACACATTGTTACTGATGAGTGTAAACCACACGGAACTAGTCTAACATGAACACGTCATGGCCATCATCACACATTGTTACTGACGAGTGTAAACCACACGGAACTAGTCAAACATGAACACGTCATGGCCATTACACACATTTTTACTGACGAGTGTAAACCACATGGAACTAGTCAAACATGAACACGTCATGGCCATTATCACACATTGTTACTGACAAGTGTAAACCACACGGAACAAGTCAAACATGAACACGTCATGGCCATTATCACACATTGTTACTGACGAGTGTAAACCACACGGAACTAGTCAAACATGAACACGTCATGGCCATTATCACACATTGTTACTGACAAGTGTAAACCATACGGAACAAGTCAAACATGAACACGTTATGGCCATTATCACACATTGTTACTGACAAGTGTAAACCACACGGAACTAGTCTAACATGAACACGTCATGGCCTCTATCACACATTGTTACTGACAAGTGTAAACCACACGGAACTAGTCTAACATGAACACGTCATGGCCTCTATCACACATTGTTACTGATGAGTGAAAACCACACGGAACTAGTCAAACATGAACACGTCATGGCCATTATCACACATTGTTACTGATGAGTGTAAACCACACGGAACTAGTGTAACATGAACAGGTGATGGCCATTATCACACATTGTTACTGACGAGTGTAAACCACACAGAACAAGTCAAACATGAACACGTCATGGCCATTATCACACATTGTTACTGACGAGCGTAAACCACAAGGAACAAGTCAAACATGAACATGTCATGGCAATTATCATACATTGTTACTGACGAGTGTAAACCACACGGAACTAGTCAAACATGAACACGTCATGGCCATTATCACACATTTTTACTGACGAGTGTAAACCACACGGAACTAGTCAAACATGAACAAGTCATGGCCATTATCACACATTGTTACTGACAAGTGTAAACCACACGGAACTAGTCTAACATGAACACGTCATGGCCTCTTTCACACATTGTTACTGACAAGTGTAAACCACACGGAACTAGTCTAACATGAACACATCATGGCCTCTATCACAGATTGTTACTGATGAGTGTAAACCACACGGAACTAGTCAAACATGAACACGTCATGGCCATTATCACACATTGTTACTGATGAGTGTAAACCACACGGAACTAGTGTAAAATGAACACGTCATGGCCATTATCACACATTGTTACTGATGAGTGTAAACCACACGGAACAAGTCAAACATGAACACGTCATGGCCATTATCACACATTGTTACTGATGAGTGTAAACCACACGGAACTAGTCTAACATGAACAGGTGATGACCATTATCACACATTGTTACTGAGGAGTGTAAACCACACGGAACAAGTCAAACATGAACACGTCATGGCCATTATCACACATTGTTACTGATGAGTGTAAACCACACGGAACTAGTCTAACATGAACACGTCATGGCCATTATCACACATTGTTACTGACAAGTGTAAACCACACGGAACAAGTCAAACATGAACAGGTGATGGCCATTATCACACATTGTTACTGACGAGCGTAAACCACACGGAACAAGTCAAACATGAACACGTCATGGCCATTATCACACATTGTTACTGACGAGCGTAAACCACAAGGAACAAGTCAAAAATGAACACGTCATGGCAATTATCATACATTGTTACTGACGAGTGTAAACCACACGGAACAAGTCAAACATGAACACGTCATGGCCATTATCACACATTGTTACTGACGAGTGTAAACCACACGGAACTAGTCAAACATGAACACGTCATGGCCATTATCACACATTGTTACTGACAAGTGTAAACCACACAGAACTAGTCTAACATGAACACGTCATGGCCTCTATCACACATTGTTACTGACAAGTGTAAACCACACGGAACTAGTCTAACATGAACACGTCATGGCCTCTATCACACATTGTAACTGATGAGTGTAAACCACACGGAACTAGTCAAACATGAACCTGTCATGGCCATTATCACACATTGTTACTGATGAGTGTAAACCACACGGAACTAGTGTAACATGAACACGTCATGGCCATTATCACACATTGTTACTGACGAGCGTAAACCACACGGAACAAGTCAAACATGAACACTTCATGGCCATTATCACACATTGTTACTGACGAGTGTAAACCACACGGAACTAGTCAAACATGAACACGTCATGGCCATTATCACACATTATTACTGACGAGTGTAAACCACACGGAACTAGTCAAACATGAACACGTCATGGCCATTATCACACATTTTTACTGACAAATGTAAACCACAAATATCAGAGTAAGTGACTGACATGTTGAACTTTGAATATTCTGCTCAATTAAAGTCACTATAGTTCCAAGAATACATCAAATGACCATTTGAAAAATAACACAGATCTATTATAAATACATTATCTTTTATTTATGTACTGTATATATTTAGGTATATATATAACTTTATACATGTTTTTATATATTATATATTATTATTTTATAGTATTGTGGCAAAATCTGTTTAATGAAAATTGGCTTTTTAATTTTTTGCTGAAAGTCATCATCGTTTTTAGCTTGTCTTTTTGGAAAAAACCAAAGATCTATTGTCATGACCCTGGCGTCATCGTCATTGTCGTTGTCCACCAGTTAAAGTTTCCTCTTTTGCTCAGCTTTTTCTCTGTTTCTGAACAAACTACTCATGGTGACTGAACTTCATAAACAAATTCATATTATGTTATAGATGCAACGTTTATAGCTAATTTACCTAAATTTCCATATTTTGGACTTTAAAAACTTAGGTTAAAGTTTTATGCTTAGTTTAGGTTTAATTTTTTTTTTATTATTTTATTTCTCAGTAATGCTATTGATTCTTAAAAATGGTTACATCACTGACATTGACCTATTTAATGGTCTTGGTTAATACTTGCTTTATCAGGTTACAGTTTTATGTTTAGTTCATTTTTTCTCTGTTTCTCAACAAACTATTTATGTTATAGTGACTTAACTTCATAAACACATTCCTAAATGGATTTTAATAAAGACAAGCATCTGCACCCACCTGCGGTGCTCATTTGGCAGTTATTTTTGCATCTGTCAAGTTCATTTAATTTGGGCTTCCCTCCATAATTTATTTTTATTAAAATATTTTTTCACTACACAACTAACATATCCAATGCATTTGTTTGGTCAATGAACATTATTCTATGCACAGTTCACATACTGTAACTTTTAATCAATATTTTTACTATAAAATATGGCTATTTTGCTACCTTCAAGGTTCAAAGTAAGAATAGCTGCACTGTTGGCCTCTGCACGATCCTGAATGTTTTTTTTATCTTTGTTTTATCATGTTCATTATTGTGATACTTGCCACCCCTTGTGTGGTTGTAGTGTGCCAATTAAGTGCCAAATATGGAACCACTGTAGCTCATGTATGTTAAAAGAGGCAACAATTTGAGTATTTGGATAGAATTTGGTGAAAAATTGATACCTGCACTTGTGTGATTGTTGTGTTTATATTGAATACATTCAACCACAATATGGAAATAACATAGAATGTTGCATATACAAAAACTTGGAATCTTGGAAAAGACTTAAGAAGTAAATAGTCAATATCTGTACAAACATGTTTGAAACTTTGTATGTGTACATGTATATATATGTTTGTGTACCTATGTGAATAAGTGTGTTTCTTGGTTAACTGTGTTTTTGTTGTTAACATGCACATTGTAAGGAACTAAAATGAAGTAACATAAATGACATATAGATTAATATGAGCACAGTTTATGCATACACTTACATTGTATATATTTAGTGTTTAGCCTCATTTGACAACCAATGAAATCGCTTCAATTTTCAAAATTTTAAAACAGCCTACAAAATAATTTGTTAATTAAGAAGTTTGTTCTTAATAATTAGTATTCAATCATCACTGCACATGTGTGAATGACATTGCACACACTCTGCCTTTGATTCAATTCTGAAGGAGTCATGTACAAGCTACAAAGCCCCCACAAGCTATGCTTAGAAACGATCTTCCCAACAGATGGGCTTTCAAGCATCAGTCGTCTCAGCTTTCATCGTTGCTTCACTCAGAGTTACATAAACTGTCGGTCAAGTGACGTTTAACACTAAGCCAGTTAGTTTCCATTAAGTAAAAGTTTAACAAAATAAAGAAACCCCAGTTGCTTCCTTTGGGTTTCTAAATTGTTAACTTTTTACTTAATGAGCAATAACTATAACATAAAGTTTCATTAAACAAAAATTATTTTTCTAATGATTTTTTCTCTTCTTTCAGATTCTTGAGAGCTCACAGACATTACTGAATGTATTAAAACGTGAATCACAGACGCTACGTGAAAAATCTCCCGCCAAACCTGCTGGTACTGCCTCAATGTCCTGACCTGGAACTCCTACTGCCACAGAACTTTTATATTTATCAAAGACAGTCCCTGGATACTAAAATGAATTCTGAGAAATTTCAGAAATATGCGCATGAAATTTCATTTAATTGATATTAACAAATTCCTTATTCAAAACAAAAATTCTCTCGAGTTTTTTTTCTCCTTTTTGAATTCAGTATAGATTTTCTCCAAGGGTAATAGGAAAAAGTGAGTTTCATGCTGATTTCTATATAAAACTGGTTACCACAATGATTTGAATTTTAAGGTTTTATGACAAATGCTTAAATTTTATTAACAAGTAATAAGGAACCTACTATTTCACCATCTTTTCTGAAATTGTCGTATTTTAGTTATTGCATCTTTATTGTTAAATCTTAACATGTAAGAAATATTAATTGCATACAAGCCAGTTTAGCTATCCAAAATGTTAAAAATCATAATATCGGGTATGGTCAGTTTACTATACTTAGAAAATATTTAGAAATTAATTTGTTACAGAAGTCTGACTATTGGCATAAAGCTAAGTCGAAATAATTGTTAAATTATTGTTTTCTTTTTAAACAATTTACAAGTTTGTCCCACCAATCTTCAAAGCGTTTTGTGTGTAGTACTTCTGATACATGTATAGGTCTGTTTTTGGTGTTCTAGACATGGCAACAGTGATGCAATATTCAAATCTAGTTTTTTTTGCACTACCGGTTTTTATTTTTGAAATTTCAGAATCTAAGTTAAAAGGGACACACGGCAATGTTGAAATAAATTTTTATGCATTAAATCAATATTTACACATTTGGGCGTATAACCATGTAAAACCAATAACCTTCAAGAATTACTCTCTGGAACTTCACATTTATATAGAAATGATTAAATATTTAAGAAAATTAATGGTGTCCTGGTAAGTTTGGAAAAATTCTTAAAAAAAAAACAAACAACAAAAAAGATGTATCCTTAGATTATTTTTTATCATACAGATAAAAAGTGATGAAAATAAATGCTTGTACATTTTTTATTATAGATGACAGAACATGTATGAAAATGGATGTTTTTCAGCTGTTTGTCAAAATTATATAGAAACCAAATTGAGGGTTTGCATCCATATTGGGGGTGTTTTAATTTCTTATTTATGTCTTGTTGTCATAGTTTTTTTAAATAGTGTTATTGACAGTTTATCTCCACTGCCGTGTGTCCCTTAGAAGGGGACCTATCTGATTGTGATATTAGTGTATGATATATTTCTGTATGTGCTGTTTGTATATCTGTGATGTTTGTTAAGTTGATTTCTCCTTCACCGTTTGTTCATCATAGAGCCAGTAATGTACGAAAAAGGAAAACTATCACATGTACATTTAGTTGGATTTTTGGTTGGCGATATTTATTCACGTTCACATCATTGTCTACAAACTGTATCACAAGTCTCACACGTTTCAGTCACGTGATAACACGTTTATATTGATGTTCATATTTAAATTATGAGAGATGATGATAATAAACAATTGAGGTTGATACTGTGAAATGACTTGAAAGTATTTTGATTTATGAATATATTTAGACATTTTAATATTTTGTCTCGTTAATATTTTCATGTACTTGTATTTAAATTGCATTACCGGTATCATGTATGTTATGGTAGGATACTGTATTAATATGCTGTGTATGTTCACGTAGCATTTTTTACCAATATCTACCTGTTCCAATATATTGTTTGGGTTCTGCCAAATAATCATAATGTGGTCACCCCTATGATTATGGTGGGACCCACACTTGCATACATACTGGGGCCACCCCTATGATTATATGGTGGGACCCACACTTGTATACATACTGGGGCCACCCCTGACTATGGTGGGACCCACACTTGTATACATACTGGCGCCACCCCTATGATTATGGTGGGACTCACACTTGTATACATACTGGGGCCACCCCTATGATTATGGTGGGACCCACATTTGTATACATACTGGGGTCACCCCTATGATTATGGTGGGACCCACACTTGTATACATACTTGGGCCACCCCTATGATTATGGTGGGACCCACACTTGTATACATACTGGGGCCACCTCTATGATTATGGTGGGACCCACACTTGTATACATACTGGGGCCACCCCTATGATTATATGGTGGGACCCACACTTGTATATGTACTAGGGTCACCCCTATGATTATGGTGGGACCCACACTTGTATACATACTGGGGCCACCCCTGACTATGGTGGGACCCACACTTGTATACATACTGGCGCCACCCCTATGATTATGGTGGGACTCACACTTGTATACATACTGGGGCCACCCCTATGATTATGGTGGGACCCACATTTGTATACATACTGGGGTCACCCCTATGATTATGGTGGGACCCACACTTGTATACATACTGGGGCCACCCCTATGATTATGGTGGGACCCACACTTGTATACATACTGGGGCCACCTCTATGATTATGGTGGGACCCACACTTGTATACATACTGGGGCCACCCCTATGATTATGGTGGGACCCACACTTGTATATGTACTAGGGTCACCCCTATGATTATGGTGGGACCCACACTTGTTTACATACTGGGGCCACCCCTATGATTATGGTGGGACCCACACTTGTATACATACTGGGGCCACCTCTATGATTATGGTGGGACCCACACTTGTATACATACTGGGGCCACCCCTATGATTATGGTGGGACCCACACTTGTATATGTACTAGGGTCACCCCTATGATTATGGTGGGACCCACACTTGTATACATTCTGGGGCCACCCCCTATGATTATGGTGGGACCCACACTTGTATACAAACTGGGGCCAACCTATATGATTATGGTGGGACCCACACTTGTATACATACTGGGGCCACCTCTATGATTATAGTGGGACTCACACTTGTATACATACTGGGGCCATCCCTATGATTATGGTGGGACCCACACTTTTATATGTACTAGGGCCACCCCTATGATTATGGTGGGACCCACACTTGTATACATACTGGGGCCACCTCTATGACTGGGGCCACCTCTATGATTATGGTGGGACCCACACTTGTATACATACTGGGGCCACCTCTATGATTATGGTGGTATCCACACTTTTATATGTACTAGGGCCACCCCTATGATTATGGTGGGACCCACACTTGTATACATACTGGGGTCACCCATATGATTATGGTGGGACCCACACTTGTATATGTACTAGGGCCACCCCTATGATTATGGTGGGACCCTCACTTGTATACATACTGGGGCCACCCCTGACATTGGCGGGACCCACATTTGTAACATACTGGGGCCACCCCTATGATTATGGTGGGACCCATAATTACTAACATACTGGGGCCACCCCTGACTTTGGCAGGACCCACATTTGTATACATACTGGGGCCACCCCTATGATTATGGTGGGACCAATAATTACTAACATACTGGGGCCACCCCTGACTTTGGCAGGACCCACATTTGTATAGATACTGGGGCCACCCCTATGATTATGGTGGGACCCACACTTGTATAGATACTGGGGCCACCCCTATGATTATATGGTGGTATCCACACTTGTATAGATACTGGGGCCACCTCTATGATTATGGTGGTATCCACACTTGTATACATACAGGGGCCACCCCTATGATTATGGTGGTATCCACACTTGTATAGATACTGTGGCCACCCCTATGATTATGGTGGTATCCACACTTGTATACATACTGGGGCCACCCCTGAGTTTGGCGGTACCCACATTTGTATACATACTGGGGCCACCCCTATGATTATGGTGGGACCCATACTTACTTACATACTGAGGCCAACACAAATTTTCAAATTATGGCCCAATCGCTATGGTTAAGTGTTCATTGTGTGTTTCCAAGGTAACTCCTGGTTACTGTCTTTAATAAGCGACCATGACCACTCACTTGTGACAGATCTGACACTATTTATCTCTGAAGTTTGAATGTTCTAGGCACTCTCACCATATATTTTATCAATGTAAATGGTGGGCGAGTCTAAAACCTTTTTTTTCAGTTTCGTCAGTATTATATCACCATCTTGTGTCAATGAGTGAAAAAATACAGCTACTTTAATAACAGCATTATACGTCTAGTTCAGTGAGTAGTACTGTATGTTTGTGCCTTATTATTGTGCTATTTGGCAATTCTTTACAAAGGTTTATTTTGGATATATGTTACACTTGATGTCGGAAAACTATTTTATCACTTCTGACATGGCGTGATGTTGGAAATTCACTGAATCAGAATAAGATGTTGTCACTTTTTGTTTGCATTTATATCTTTGAACTGTATTCTTTCTTTTTCAAAAGGACAAAGTTTTTAACAGTTGCGTAAGAAGCAGAGACAAGGATATCAAAGGCTTAGCACCGATCTAGCCTAACACAATATAGACTAAGGCGCTAGACAGACTAGTAATGCATTAAGCCTGTGATATAGGGAATTGTATTTTGGTTTTTAGTGTCATATTCTTCGATTATAACTTCTCACTACACAGTTGCGCCATTTTTTTGCCATGGTAACATGATTCTTGCTAATCTAGATGTAATTTGGCTTGAAATGTTTTCAAAATGGTTCATAGTGGCTGTGATTTATTGCTGCAGATGAGTAGAGCAAATACTTACATAGCATTTACTGCAATGATACATCACTAGTGTAAAAAAAGTGACTTTTATACGATTTTAACAGAAACATCTATTTTTTGAGCATATGAGGATTTTTTTAAGAAAGTCTTTTAAAAAAACAAGCTAGTCATCCTACCAGTTATTGTGCTGGTCAACCTACCAGTTATTGTGCTTTTTTATGTGGGGATACATTCCTGCTATGAAAAAAAAATACTTTGAAACAAATTCTATGCGACATATTTTTTTAAATGTGGAAATCGTTTTATAATATATATTTACATGTATATATATATATTATAATATAAATTATTTTTATATAGAACAAAGAACAAAAAAACTGTGTAGTGAGACCTACATGTATTGACAATTGATATATCTTTGCGGCTAGAGGCGAGACGGATTACAGTAAATGATAAGAAAGGCTTACAAGCAAAGATTTGTTCATTGCAGTTATCAATTATGCTAGATTGGGATATCCCACCCCTAGGTCTTAAGTTGTTATAGATTATTTCTTTCTATTTGAGATATGGTACATCTATGATTGTAACATTAATTCATAAATGTAATGATGTATATTATTATTTTGTCTTGTCCATATATTCCTCTATAACGGAATAAAATTCTTTTTTCTAAAACTAGATAATTGAACAATAAATTATGTAAATTTTACATTCCAGTTTTCACTTTGTCTTATATGTTGTTTTATCACACATGATGTACAGGGTGTCCGAAAAGAAAGGTAACACTTTAAAGTTTGAATAACTTTGCCTAATCTTGGGCTATTTTAATCAAATTTATACCAATTTAAAGGTATGAAATGTAAGTTTTTATTACTTGCAACAATAACGCGCTAAAATAAATGATGTCTTGACATCACAACGTCATCAAATATACACGTAATTTTCAAGATGGCAAGATTGACGTCGGAACAACGTATTTTTATCGTCGAGCATTATTATGAAACTAAATGTGTAACGGATGATCAGTGAAAGTTTAAATATCTTTTTAAGAATACAAATGTAAGCCGGAAACATGTCTACAAGTACATAAATTTGAGTGACGTGGGTCAGTAGCAGATGCTCCAAAAGCAGGTCGGCCAAGGTCAAGTAGGAGCGACGAAAACGTGAGTTCGCTTCGGGAAATGCTTTTGAATAGCCCAGAAAAGTCGGTGAGACGTTCTTCGTCAGAGACCAGAATGGCTAAAACGTGTGTTCATGACATAATAAAGAAGGACCTTCAACTTTTTCCTTATATAATTCAGATTATGCAGAGTTTAAATATCACAGATCAGGTTCAAAGATTAGATTTTTGTCGCTGGGCAGTTGACGTTGCCGATAATTACGCTGACGCATTTCATGATGTTTTGTTTACAGATGAGTTGCATTTCCTGCTGTCTGGCCATGTATGCAAACAAAAAAAACATGAGATTCTGGTCAAATGAACAGCCTCACTATTTTACAGAGAGACAATTACATAGTGAGAAATTAACAGTTTGGTGTGCTATTTCGTCGCACGGAGTGATTGGTCCATATGTGTTTAAGGACACTGTGAATTTACATCGGTACCTGTCGCTTTTGAAAAATAAGTTTGTTCCAGCGCTTCGAAAGCGAACAGAAAATATGCAAAATGTCTGGTTCATGCAAGATGGTGCAACGGCACATACATCTAATATTGTATTAGATTATCTTCATGAAACTTTCGGTGATAAGGTGATTTCCCGACGATACCCTGAAGTGAAGAATTGTGGATAATCTTGGCCCGCACACAGTCCTGATCTGAACCCATGAGATTACTTTCTCTGGGGCTACATGAAGTCGGCTGTTTGCAGACCAAAGCCAGTGGACACGGATATGCTGTTGAAAAACATCAAACGGGAAGTGAAGAAATGTGTAGAAATGTTATAAACAATTTCACAGTGCGAGTACAACAGGGAAAAGTGTTGAAGGGCCATCATCTTGAGAACGTCGTTAATTATTGATGTGACGCTATTTGACACAAAAGGTACTTTGTACTAAAAATATTGTAAAAATGATGTTGTTGGACATATTTACTTCACTTTTTATAGAAAAAAACTTATATCTTTGCTTTATTTGTGTGGGTATTTTGATGCAAATTCTTTAACATTAAAGCAAAGTTCTGAAAGTGAGAAAGTGTTACCTTTCTTTTCGGACACCCTGTATTTTTCAACTGTTTACAGATATTTGTGAATGCCATTTTTAACTTGTTAAAGATTTTAAAAATCTAACATGGGTTTGAGGCTTGGATAGAAAATTCCGTCCCGAGGGATAACTGTTTTGGTAGTTCCCGCAAAAACACTTATCCTTAGGGATGGAATTTACTATACAAACCTGAAACCAGCCATGAATGGTTATTTTTCTTGCATACCAAACCCATTGAATAATTATTTTAATCCTTTACTCCATAGATATGCGTTTTCCCACACCAATCATAGAAGGCCTTTGAAAACAGTGCAGGAAGTGTTCAGATTGCTCATTACGAGCAATCTGAACACTTCCTGCACTGTTTTTCAGTCTGTTAATATAAACATAATTCACCCAATAATTCAAAAGCCTTCTATATTAGAGGTGTCCAAAGGCGTCTATATCAGAGGTGTCCAAAGGCGTCTATATGGAGTAAGGTTAACTCAATTTATCATTATATTTTGCAACGACTGCTTTCAAGACGTTTAATTATATGATTGATAGAAAATCACATCCTTTGAGATAACCATTTTCATGGGAACTCAACAGAGCCTCATAACCGCCAAAACAGATATCTGACGGGGATGGAAATTTCTATCTGAGCCTCAAACCCGCCCATTGTTATATGTAAAGTTGGATAGTAACTTAAGAATATCAGCTAAAAGGATCAGTTAATTTTTGAATGAATCAAGATTGTCCAACCCTGCTACAACAAAAGTTTTATAAGTCGAGTGTTGCACCATTCCCTTTACTGAATATTTGATTTATGATTTTCCTTTTATTATACTTCCTGAAGAGAAAGTAACAATTGTTCACCAAGATGTACTCATGTGAAGTGCACATGTTCTGTAACTCTCTCTTGATTTTGAACAGAGTTATGCCCCTTGTCTATCAGTAACTGTTAGTATCAATTGTTCCCCACGATGTACTCATGTGAAGTGCACATGTTCTGTAACTCTCTCTTGATTTTAAACAGAGTTATGCCCCTTGTCTATCAGTAACTGTTAATAACAACTGTTCACCAAGTTGTACTCATGTGAAGCACACATGTTCTGTAACCCTCTCTTGACTTTGAACATAGTTATGCCCCTTGTCTATCAGTAACTGTAAGTAACAATTGTTCCCCAAGTTGTACTCATGTGAAGTGCACATGTTCTGTTACTCTCTCTTGACTTTGAACAGAGTTATGCCCCTTGTCTATCAGTAACTGTTAGTAATAATTGTTCACCAAGATGTACTCGTGGGAAGTGCACATGTTCTGTAACTCTCTTGATTTTGAACAGAGTTATGCCCCTTGTCTATCAGTAACTGTTAGAAACAATTGTTCACCAAGATGTACTCATGGGAAGTGCACATGTTCTGAAACTCTCTTGATTTTGAACAGAGTTATGCCCCTTGTCTATAAGTAACTGTTAGTAACAATTGTTCACCAAGATGTACTCATGTGAAGTGCACATGTTCTGTAACTCTCTTGATTTTGAACAGAGTTATGCCTCTTGTCTATCATTAACTGTTAGTAACAATTGTTCACCAAGTTGTACTCATGTGAAGTGCACATGTTCTGTAACTCTCTCTTGACTTTGAACAGAGTTATGCCCCTTGTCTATCAGCAACTGTTAGTAACAATTGTTCACCAAGATGTACTCATGTGAAGTGCACATGCTCTGTAACTCTCTCTTGATTTTGAACAGAGTTATGCCCCTTGTCTGTTAGTAACAATTGTTCACCAAGATGTACTCATGTGAAGTGCAAGTGTTCTGTAACTCTCTCTTGATTTTGAACAGAGTAATGCCCCTTGTCTATCAGTAACTGTTAGTAACAATTGTTCACCAGGGTGTACTCATGTTAAGTGCACATGTTCTGTAACTCTCTTTTGACTTTGAACAGAGTAATGCCCCTTGTCTATCAGTAACTGTTTGTAACAATTGTTCACCAAGATGTACTCATGTGAAGTGCACATGTTCTGTAACTCTCTCTTGATTTTGAACAGAGTTATGCCCCTTGTCTGTTAGTATCAATTGTCCACCAAGATGTACTCATGTGAAGTGCAAATGTTCTGTAACTCTCTCTTGATTTTGAACAGAGTTATGCCCCTTGTCTATCAGTAACTGTTAGTAACAATTGTTCATCAAGGTGTACTCATGTGAAGTGCACATGTTCTGTAACTCTCTCTTGATTTTGAACAGAGTTATGCCCCTTGTCTAGTAGTAACAATTGTTCACCAAGATGAACTCATGTGAAGTGCAAATGTTCTGTAACTCTCTCTTGATTTTGAACAGAGTTATGCCCCTTGTCTATCAGTAACTGTTAGTAACAATTGTTCACCAGGGTGTACTCATGTTAAGTGCACATGTTCTGTAACTCTCTCTTGATTTTGTACAGAGTTATGCCCCTTGTCTATCAGCAACTGTTTGAAACAATTGTTCACCAAGGTGTACTCATGTGAAGTGCACATGTTCTGTAACTCTCTCTTGATTTTGAACAGAGTTAAGCCCCTTGTCTATCAGCAACTGTCTGAAACAATTGTTCACCAAGGTGTGCTAATATGAAGAGCACAATCATATTCCATAACTCATGTAATGTCTGTATGTTCAAGTAAATGAGCACAAGTTTGGTTTATGATGCTTATTGTTGGGCTTCTAAATAAAAACTCCCTAGCTACATGCAGTAACATACAAGATATTAACATACAGTGGAGTAACTCATGAATATGTAGCCACACCCTGATAGCTGCACAGAAGCGGCTATTTGCTGAATACTACAACTCATGATATCATAAGCTCTGAGCTTACTTTGCAAACAACCTAAAATAAATTAGTATAAACTAAAGTATTATGGATTTTATATTAAACAACATAGCCATCTCTTATTTGATTTTATATATCAAAATACAAAAAACGTCACAACCCTGTACTTAATAAACACAATTTCCATCAACTACTAATAACTGCTTACCAGTAAGGCCATTATAAATTAGTTCTCGTACATGTTTTCCTTAAAAGGGAGGGGTGGGGGAGAATTTTATTGTGTTTTTTTTTTTAATTTTTTTTTATGAAAATAAAAAGTATCTGGGAGACATGAAAATTAGTGGGCGGGTGGGATGATAAATATATTTATTATGGCTTAAGGTAAAAATATAGTTTTAGCTTTGTTAATACAATTTAGTATGAACAAGCTGGTAAGTTTTACATGCAGTAAATGTCAACATTTATACGTTCTAATATCAACATATGTTATTTTATTGAAAAGTTAAGTAAATTATAAATATATCGATAGAAAAATTATTTTATAAAAAAAAATGTTTCATTTCTTACTGGCGAGTTAAAAACAATCACTTAATTGAAAAGCTGAACTATTGTAACGGATACAGTGATTTTTACCTGAATTATGAGTTTTGTAAGAAGTTTCCATCGTCTCTGTTTAATATGGTGATATTATTCTTACAGGGTATTATAAAAAGTTTTTTTAAAAGTTAAAGTTCCATCAATGATAAATGATCATGTGAATCTGGCATAAACTTAAGTGTAAAATTCTGATATAACATAGAGAAAGTATGGAGCATATAATGATAAATTGCGAGTGAAACAGTAATAAGATGACCCGCATTATCTCCTTATTGCCCACTTACCACATGCTAAGTAAATCACAAATGCAGCTTGGATACTTTTTGTGATACCACAGGATCCAGATTGTATCTGTAATTTTACAGAAAGATGGGCGGAGAGTAAACCTATAGTCTCCTCTGGTGAATCTGGTAGGGAACTAAATACAGGAACATAATTATATGTCCTTCAGGAGATGTAGAAATCACATGAACCAGTCAACACAACATACAGAAGAATTGACAGCATGGGTCAATGCCCTGGAATGGTCAGTAGAGAACAGCCACTGGTGAACTTTAACCTGGTCTACCGGTGTACAGAACTGTGCCAGGGATCAATGCCCTGGAATGGTCAGTAGAGAACAGCCACTGGTGAACTTTAACCTGGTCTACAGGTGTACCGAACTGTGCCAGGGATCAATGCCCTGGAATGGTCAGTAGAGAACACACACTGGTGAACTTTAACCTGGTCTACCGGTGTACAGAACTGTGCCAGGGATCAATGCCCTGGAATGGTCAATAGAGAACAGCCACTGGTGAACTTTAACCTGGTCTACCGGTGTACCGAACTGTGCCAGGGATCAATGCCCTGGAATGGTCAATAGAGAACAACCACTGGTGAACTTTAACCTGGTCTACCGGTGTACAGAACTGTGCCAGGGATCAATGCCCTGGAATGGTCAATAGAGAACAGCCACTGGTGAACTTTAACCTGGTCTACCGGTGTACAGAACTGTGCCAGGGATCAATGCCCTAGAATGGTCAGTAGAGAACAGCTGCTGGTGAACTTTAACCTGGTCTACCAGTGTACCGAACTGTGCCAGGGATCAATGCCCTGGAATGGTCAATAGAGAACAGCCACTGGTGAACTTTAACCTGGTCTACCGGTGTACCGAACTGTGCCAGGGATCAATGCCCTGGAATGGTCAATAGAGAACAGCAACTGGTGAACTTTAACTTGGTCTACCAGAGTACCGAACTGTGCCAGGGATCAATGCCCTGGAATGGTCAATAGAGAACAGCCACTGGTGAACTTTAACCTGGTCTACCGGTGTACAGAACTGTGCCAGGGATCAATGCCCTGGAATGGTCAGCAGAGAACAGCCACTGGTGAACTTTAACCTGGTCTACCGGTGTACCCAACTGTGCCAGGGATCAATGCAATGGAATGGTCAGTAGAGAACAGCCACTGGTGAACTTTATCCTGGTCTACCGGTGTACTGAACTGTGCCAGGGATCAATGCCCTGGAATGGTCAATAGAGAACAGCCACTGGTGAACTTTAACCTGGTCTACCGGTGTACAGAACTGTGCCAGGGGTCAATGCCCTGGAATGGTCAATAGAGAACAGCCACTGGTGAACTTTAACCTGGTCTACCGGTGTACAGAACTGTGCCAGGGATCAATGCTCTGGAATGGTCAATAGAGAACAGCCACTGGTGAACTTTAACCTGGTCTACTGGTATACAGAACTGTGCCAGGGATCAATGCCCTGGAATGGTCAGTAGAGAACAGCCACTGGTGAACTTTAACCTGGTCTACCAGTGTACAGAACTGTGCCAGGGATCAATGCCCTGGAATGGTCAGTAGAGAACAGCCACTGGTGAACTTTAACCTGGTCTACCGGTGTACTGAACTGTGCCAGGGGTCAATGCCCTGGAATGGTCAGTAGAGAACAGCCACTGGTGAACTTTAACCTGGTCTACCGGTGTACAGAACTGTGCCAGGGATCAATGCCCTGGAATGGTCAGTAGAGAACAGCCACTGGTGAACTTTAACCTGGTCTATCGGTATACAGAACTGTGCCAGGGATCAATGCCCTGGAATGGTCAATAGAGAACAGCCACTGGTGAACTTTAACCTGGTCAACCGGTGTACAGAACTGTGCCAGGGATCAATGCCCTGGAATGGTCAGTAGAGAACAGCCACTGGTGAACTTTAACCTGGTCTACCGGTATACAAAACTGTGCTATATCTACAATAAATATGCTGTGTCCAAAAATTACAAGTAGGGACATAAATTTGTCTTGATAATGTTCTGTACTTGTTTGTTTAAAGCTGAAAAAAAACAACAACACAAATTCAGTTAAAAAACTTGAAACAAATATTAAATTTAATTACAATGTACATTCATAGATATAAAAATATGTTTATATAACATGCACAAAAATGGATGCCACACAGGATATGAGGATACGGCTGTACAGATCTATTTGATTATTTAATGATGTTAGGATGGCTTTAAATTATTTTTTTTCAATTCATGATGGCAGATTCATTCATAAACAGACCAGCAACATGTATGATGGCAGATTCATTTATAAACAGATCAGCAACATTTATGATGGCAGATTCATTTATAAACAGACCAGCAACATTTATGATGGCAGATTTGTTTATAAAAAGACCAGCAACCTGTATGATGGCAGATTCATTTATAAACAGACCAGCTACATGTACAAAGTAGGATGTCAGATTTATTTATAAACAGACTGGCAACATTAATTATGGCAGATTCATTTGTAAACAGACTGGCAATATTAATAATGGCAGATTCATTTATAAACAGACCACTTAACTTTCTATGAATATTTCAGACATTTTATTGAACAATATTTTTGCACAAATGGATGAGAAAATGTTAAATTTTAATAGTTCTATGTCAATCTTAAAGATACCTTATAGAGCCCCTATGAAACATAGCCTTTTGATTTGCATATTTCAACCCCCATCTTAAAGGGACTATGTTTGCAAAATATAAAAAATTTGACTGTTTGGTTATTGACAAGAAGATTTTTGAAATTCTAAATTGTATCCCTATAAGTACCCCTGCTGACCCATTAAGACAATTGAATGCAATCATTTTAACAAATCTAAATATATTTGACCCAGTAATACTTCTAAGAAAATTTAAAAAAAAAATCATTTCCATTTAAAAAATTCTTATTAATCTCTATTATAATCATAAGCAAACCCTAAACAATCCATAAGGACAGGATCATTTTTAACCCCCAAAGAACGACTTTTTGTAGCCATTTTGAATTTAGGATAAATAAAACAATAACCGTGTGTATATTCTCACATTGAAACATGTCACATGAGAAACATCCATATGAAGTTAAAGTATAACTTGCCAAGACATTTAAGAGAAAGTGCCTACGATGGACACCTCGTCACCCATAAAGCCCTTAAGACCTTTGACCAGTAATGAGAGAATGATTAGGTTTTTGATGCCTTCACAGATTGCTTTGAGTCCAAAGTCAGACTTTCATCATCCACGTCAGCAGACGACATCTCATAACCGTTCACTTTTAAGCTGTCTTTATTATCTTTCTCATTTTTTTTTATTTCCAACTTTTTCCCCATCACAGGTTTTGGTAAACTATCGGTATCTGCTCCCATTGATGATGAAGAATTTTTTGTAGATTTGTTGTTTGATATTTCCCTCCCATTCTGAGCAGGGTAAGTCTTCTGTTCTCTATCATTAACCATTCGTGAGGAGGCTTCATTTGCATTCATTAACGCTGGAAGAAATAAACACGTTATTATACATGTACAATTTTGTTTTCTTCTCATTTTTTCTGTGAATGTAAAACATGCATTAAAAAGGAAAAGAATAACACAGTGGCCCATATAAAGTGCTTTTGGGGGTTATACCCTCATGCTTTAGCTTGAGAACAAAATTAATCATTTTGTCTATAGTAATGACACTAAATCCACATTTCATAAAATAAAAACACAATGCAATGTAGTGGCGTATTTATTTTAAACTTATTTATTTTTACATCGACTGTGAAACATGAATGAATAGGGTTTTATGGCGTACCAACACATTATAGGTTATTCGACGCCAATAGGAAGAAAGATTCTGAGTTCACTCTACATGTACAAAAACAACAAATTAACATACAGATTAATAAAAAAACATCAACAAATGAATATGCAGAATGAACCTAGAACCTTGATAACTGCAGAACTGCAGAGTTTCAGCAAATTCTATCGTATTACTAAATTTGTCACTTCTTACGACATGCATAAGCCACAGTGATCTTGCCATCACTCATGTCTCCCTGGAACCACACATGGGTTGATAATTTAACCACAATAGTGAACATGACAAAAAATGATAAAATGAACATGACACCCATTCGGAGGATTCCTACACCTCTGCAGAGATCGACAGTGATTCTATTCTTAGCCGGAACCACACGGTCTCTGAAACATGAAAATCATGTTCAGTCCTCCTGGGTAGAATCAGTACTAAGTCCACATATTATTTATAACACAACTTGTTTACTAGACAATCTTTCAGATCTCAAACTGTATAAAATATTTGCACAAATGGATGAGAAAACCAGACAGACCTGTTCTGGATAATCACTGACATGTATTCAAAAATTTATTTTACCATGAAGTCTTTTCTGTTTTTCTTCAAATGCTTTGTTCAACTCCTTGGCAAGAAAAAGTTGTGTCCGTTCATGAATGATGGATTGGACAAGCTCGTTGAAACCCTGTCCACCTCTTTTTACCTAGAACATCATACATCGTATTATATAATATTCCTGGTCACAGGCTCATTCAAATATTGCTTAGTTACCGTTACATCATATAACATTCCTGTCACTGGCTCATTCAAATGTTGCTTAGTTACCATTACATCATATAACATTCCTGTCACTGGCTCATTCAAATGTTGCTTAGTTACCGTTACATCATATAACATTCCTGTCACTGGCTCATTCAAATGTTGCTTAGTTACCATTACATCATATAACATTCCTGTCACTGGCTCATTCAAATGTTGCTTAGTTACCATTACATCATATAACATTCCTGTCACTGGACTATTCAAACGTTGTCTAGTTACTTGTCATATACTTGCTGTATAATTGGTGAACACTTGGCATATACTTGCCAAATACTTGCTGAATACTTGCTGAACACTTGCTGTTTACTTGGCTTATACTTGCTGTAAATTTGCCATATACTTGACAAATACTTGCCAAATACATGCCAAATACATGCCAAATACTTGCCGAATACTTGCTGTATACTTGCCATACACTTGCTGAATACTTGGTGTATACTTGCTGTATACTTGCAAAATATTTGTCATATACTTGCTGTATACTTGCTGAATACTTGTCATATACTTGCTGTATACTTGCTGAATACTTGCCATATACTTGCAGAATACTTGCCAAATACTTGTCGTATAATTGCCATATATTTGCCAAATACTTGCTTTATACTTGCCATATACTTGCTGAATACTTGCAAAATACTTGACAAAAACTTTCCAAATACTTGCCATACATTTGCCATATACTCGCTGAATACTTGCTGTATACTTGCCATATGCTTGCTGTATACTTTCCATATGCTTGCTGTATACTTGTCACTCTCAAATACATAAAATAACAACTCAAGACAGCTTCTGTTTCCTCATTACTTACCAGTATGTCCAAAAACTTGTGTACCTTCTGTTTACGTAATTGTTGTAGCTCTATTTCCTCCTCATCATCTTCACTCAGGATATACCTGTAATTGTAAACATGTACCTGTTATCTTCACTCAGGATAAACTTGTAATTGTAAACATGTACTTTTATCTTCACTCAGCATATACCTGTAATTGTAAACATGTACCTGTCATCTTCACTCAGGATAAACTTGTAATTGTAAACATGTACCTGTTATCTTCACTCAGCATATACCTGTAATTGTAAAAATGTATCTGTCATCTTCACTAAGGATATACCTGTAATTGTAAACATGTACCAGTTATCTTCACTCAGCATATACCTGTAGTTGTAAACATGTATCTGTTATCTTCACTCAGGATATACCTGTAATGGTAAACATGTATCTGTCATCTTCATTCAGGATATACCTGTTATAGTAAACATGTATCTGTCATCTTCACTCAGGATATACCTGCAATTGTAAACATGTATCTGTCAACTTCACTCAGGATATACCTGTAATTGTTAACATGTATCTGTCATCTTCACTCAGGATATACCTGTTATAGTAAACATGTATCTGTCAACTTCACTCAGGATATACCTGTAATGGTAAACATGTATCTGTCATCTTCACTCAGGATATTCCTGTAATGGTAAACATGTATCTGTCATCTTCACTTAGGATATACCTGTTATGGTAAACATGTATCTATCATCTTCACTCAGGATATACCTGCAATTGTAAACATGTATCTGTCATCTTCACTCAGGATAAACTTGTAATTGTGAACATGTATCTGTCATCTTCACTCAGGATAAACCTGTAATTGTGAACATGTATCTGTCATCTTCACTTAGTATAAACATGTAATTGTGAACATGTATCTAGGATCTTCACTTAGTATAAACATGAAATTGTGAACATATATCTATCATCTTCACTTAGTATAAACATGAAATTGTGAACATGTATCTAGGATCTTCACTTAGTATAAACATGAAATTGTGAACATGTATCTAGTATCTTCACTTAGTATAAACATGTAATTGTGAACATGTATCTAGTATCTTCACTTAGTATAAACATGTAGTTGTGAACATGTATCTAGTATCTTCACTTAGTATAAACAATGTAATTGTGAACATGTATCTAGTATCTTTACTTAGTCTAAACATGTAATTGTGAACATGTATCTAGTATCTTCACATAGTATAAACATGTAATTGTGAACATGTATCTAGTATCTTTACTTAGTATAAACATGTAGTTGTGAACATGTATCTTGTATCTTCACTTAGTATAAACAATGTAATTGTGAACATGTATCTAGTATCTTTACTTAGTCTAAACATGTAATTGTGAACATGTATCTAGTATCTTCAAGTAGTATAAACATGTAATTGTGAACATGTATCTAGTATCTTCACTTAGTATAAACATGTAATTGTGAACATGTATCTAGTATCTTCACTTAGTATAAACATGTAATTGTGAACATGTAATTGTGTACATGTTTTTGTCACGGGACTTTCATGCCACATAAAAATTCGTATAAAGCACTGCTATGCCACATAAAAACTCATATAAAGCACTGCTATACCACATAAAAACTCATATAAAGCACTGCTATACCACTGTAAACTCATATAAAGCACTGCTATACCACATAAATACTCATATAAAGCACTGCTATACCACATAAATACTCATATAAAGCACTGCTATACCACATAAAAACTCATATAAAGTACTGCTTTACCACATAAAAACTCATATAAAGCACTGCTATACCACATTAATACTCATATAAAGCACTGCTATACCACATAAAAACTCATATAAAGCACTGCTATACCACATAAATATTTCTCAGCATGAAATATTATCTAATAATTTATTTTAAACCTATTTGTTTTACATCTTTATTGAAACAAGTTCTTACAACTTCTGTACAAATCACTCTAAAGTCTTCCTGGGTAGAACCAGTACTCAGTGTATGTAGATAAAGTGTCTTGCTCAAGGACACCACAAATGGCTGTAGCCAGGAATCTCAGAATTAATCAAATTATACAATACCTTGACCGTAGGAATGGATAGTGATCTTTGGGTCTCAAGTTCTCACACAACAGAGGTCTCTTCTCTTGCAAAACCTGAAACAATAATCTTGATAACTTTGTATTAAAGAACAAATTATTTCATTATGAATACATATGCATATATATTAGATAATTTATTGATTGAATATTTTGGGTCATTTTTATGACATTGAGGGCTAACATATGATCAGTAAACCTAACCATTATTTTCTGGAAGGTTAACTTAAAGTTACTCGAACAAACCAATCACCGCAAGTAACTGACAACTTTCCCATTGGAATCAATGGTGATAGACACAATGTCATATATCAATCATTATGAATATTGAGGCTGTGCGTGGGTTTCAAAGTCATGACCCATTGATTCATAGTCAGACGTATTACCGACTGAGCAAATCAGGTCATATTATATTGAAGACTCAACGCAAGATTGTTAACTGCATACTATTTAAATAATAATCAACATACAAACAAATTGAGTATCTTGGAAAACTGTCCATACAACTGCTTTACAAGTCGCTCTCAAAGTCTTCCTGGGTAAAGTCAGCACTATACATAAATTTATGGTTATGTTTTATATCATTGATTTTGACACAAAATATAAGATTATAACAGAATCTTATATTAAGGTAGATCTAATCCCCCTCCCCCCCCCCCCCCCACCTCCCAAATACTGGTATTGGTATTCGTAGAATTGAATGAGTCCGTGATTCGTCTTCTACTTCGTTTCATCCAATTGATTTAATTCAAGTATATGATATGATGTTTGACATTTTGACGTTTGATACAAGAATTAAACTATCTACAAAGAAATAAAATTACTACTAAGGCTAAATGGTTATTGTGTGTTTAAAACATGTTGAAAGGGTTAAATTTCACTTACATTTGTTTTTAAAGAATCTAAAATATATTCACCAGGAGATGACATTTTGAGCTAGTATTAATAACTTCCATGTGGTTTTCATTTACTTTCACTTCCTTGTTTACAAATGTGGTTCTTCGAGATGACGTCAGCGTGTAATAGAATGCCACTGTGTGTCTATCGTGCCAACCGCCGTGTATGTGAATGGATGAAATATTTCGTAGTCATTTTGTTAGGAAAAACCTATAGACATAACTGAATGAGCATATTTAAATACCTGTAAATGTGAAGTGATTGATGGAGCTTAATCAGTATATGAATAAATATCTTCGTCCATACATGTTAACTAATGCGAAAAAAAAACACACAAACAAACAAGAGGTCAAAACGAACCTAAGTCGCTCACCGTCAACTTCAACAAGCAGTATCGAATTCAGGTACTAAAGGCTACACAGCACACCGACATTTATCCATCTCTGGTTAACCACTTTCGGAAATGTCTGCAACACGGCTATAGACAAGATCGTACCATCCAAGGTGACCTAATTAAGATTCAGGCAGCCATGGGTAAATCGGAACTTGAAGGCGAAGTGCCTCTCCAGGAAAAAAGAAGAGAGTCCATCGCACAGTCATAAGATGTAACAGGACACTCAACATGAATGTAGGAAAACATATTAACAGCTATGTTTGTCATCGAGGACAGAGATCCGAAAAATATGTACACACATTCGTCAAGGGCAAGCGTTGTGGTAGCAGTGGCATCTCCTCCCTCAAGGGTGAAGGTATTACATAGTGACCCGAATGTCAAGGAGTCTCCTTAACTGCCAGTTTAGCAGTCTTCACTGAAGAGAACACCAACAAGCTTCAATCAAAGCGTGGAGATTCATATCCAAAGATCCCTCACTTCGACATGGTAAAAAAGGTAGTTCAGAAATGCATCCAGGTCCTGGATCCCCACAAGGCAGCAGGAAAATGCGCGCTACCCTCACACTTCCTGAAGGAGGCGGCCAATGAGATAAAACTAGCACTCACACTCGTGTTCTAAGCATCACTCCAGCAAGGTTAGGTCCCATAAGATTGGAGATCGGCAAATATGACTACAATATTCAAGAAAGGTGACAAAAGATAGACCGATCCACTTACCTCCGTATGCTGTAATGTGCTAGAAAACACGTCATCCAAAGCCAAGTAATGACACACATAGACTCTCGCCAGATATTGTCAGATCAATAGCACGGTTATGCAAGAAAATATTCCGCGATTCACAATGCACTCTCGGGGGAAAGGGATCTCCTATACTGAAAAGGATGGGTTGATGAAGACCTTAAGGATCGTAGGGATTCAATAGGGAACATATAATAGAGACAAAACCATGATGGATTTTGACGAAAATGACAATACTGTTAACATCCCTACGTTGTTGGAGGGTTGGCCAAGAAAGATCATCAACTTTCATTTCTACGTGGATCTGTTCTTAACAACGCTTAAAAAGCACCACTTTGCCGCTTTTCTGTACACCATCTCTAAACTGTGAATTTCTGTCTGGACACGTGGGCTCCAGATTTGGGATGCAAATTCTGCATGGGTTCTTATTAAGGTCTACTAAATCAGGCACTTGGTAGCCTTAGGAGCAAAGGACAAGCTCCTCCTAAGAAAGTTTCGGGTTATATTGGCTTTAGAGGTAATATCGCTGGATGTGAATACCCCAGGGTTATGAGTTGTTAAATGAGAGACCTTGGTATTTGGTAGAAGTCACACTCTCATAAACTTGGTTGTGGAGTGTATAATCCAAAAAATTTGGGCATTGGATTATAATAATTGTTTGTAACCCATAAAGTGTGACATTTGGATGGGTTGAATTTCATTAGCCATATTATGCATTCTTTTCACAGGCGGCTAGTTTGTCAATGTCCTCTTGCAGTAACATGCAATCTGCCTCGCTGTATATGTTCTTTTGCAATACGCAGTCGTCTGCAAAGAGTCGCATAGGATCTTACGTTGTCTGGGAGGTCATTATATGTACAAGAGGAAGTGTACTGGCCCCCAGAACTTAACCCTAGGAACTCCTGAGAGTACCGGATGGAATCTGATATCTCGCCACCAAGGACTACATTTTGGGCGTTAATTGGAAAAAATGTTATCCATTTGTGTGATGTTACTGACGATTATGTGTCCAGTGGACTGGTTTGTAATTGGCAGGGTGATACTTCTCACCCTTGATATCGGTGCTACAATCGTAAGACTGTATGTCTGCTTATCGATAGAGTAGACCTTTCCTGGGTGTCTGTCTCATCCTTTAAACTTTAATGTTAGTATAAATAATAGATTTCCCGAAAAAACAAATTCTTGAAATGACCGAAAACATCATTAGTAGATTATTTATTTTTAAATTTAGTACTATTTCACGTATTTTCGCCATTTTCTTCTACTTTGCGCCAGTTTACACTACTTTACTGTTTTTTAGACACACTCACCCGGATGTAGGTCAGATAGAAATATCGTGGTAAGGAGAATAGATTAACATGTAAACTTGTCTTCTTTTGGGTTTATTTACAACGTTTTAAACGCTGTTATGTTGTAGTTTTGACAACATTATGTAGTGAACAAACCTTTTTAATATAAATACCATTTGTTTCTTTCTTTCTGGATTATGTTTAAATCGTTTTTATCATTTTTATGTCAATGTTCTTCAGGCTGAAAATTATCAACATAAGCAAACAAACGACTGTTCCTGACAATGTATCAGAGACGCTACAGTTTCAGTTCTTGTAACTGACATTTAGAACATGGTAAGACCTAATTCAACATTTTTTCCAATAAACTGTAATAACAATGGTAGAAAAACTTGCTTATTATAATCAAAATCATGCGTGGTTCAGTGGTAAAGAATAGGATCCATGATTTGCGGGTCGTGGGTTCAATCTTCCGCCATGGCAATGTGTGGTCACTGTGGGTTCAATCTTCCGGGTATGAGTTGACTGTTGAAAAAAGAAAGTAATCAAATTGACCAAGAAAGCTGTATCAGTTGACCAAAAGATGAACAAGTTGAATTGAGTAAGAGATGACTTGGGTACAAGATGACTGGTTTCCATGTTACCTTCAAAGGAGGTCTGGCTATGTTACATGTAGCTGCTATGCATAATCTGAATATAGATTTTACCATCTTTTAACCTGAACATTTAACATTACCCATGTACATATTTACTCACTACCTGTAGTACAATGCTGCTAGAGATGTATGACGATGGAAGAAGAAAACAGATAATGGCAAATATCAGGAAACTAAAACACAACACGATAGCAGTGAACCTCTGGAGACTACAACAAAGGTCCCTTAAAAGCTAATATGTATGGGCATGGTAGTGCATCTAGCCCAGGATCGGAGGGTTGTGGGTTCGATCTTCACACATCATGGTTATAGTGTTGTCCTTGAGCAAGACAGTTTTTACTTATACAAATCACACTCAAAATCTTTCTGGTAAAACCAGTACTAAGCATATATGGAAAACGTATCTTGCTTTGGGACACCATAAATAGCCAACTATATTTTGTTTGCCTGTACCGTTAGCACTGAATATATACTGTCTGTTGAAGTTAAAACAAAATGATATTTCTTTTTTAAATAACAGGAAATTGAAACTTTGGAAGACAGAAAAAGAAGAAGTGGGAGGCCTAGAAAAAGGAAGGAATCGTATTCCCCAGAAATCAAACCAGACGAGAAAGCAAAGAAAAAGAAAACAGAAAAGCAAAAGTTGTCCGGACGGACTCTTCCAAATAGACCTTGTGATATTTTACCAAATGGTAGGATGGTGTTTTGTATTGAAATGGTTAAGACATTTTTTCATAATAAATTGTGATAACTTTACATGGATAAATATCATGATTATTTTCATTGTATACATATGTGTTCCAGTTCTTTACTATAAATAAAAGTTGATTTACCTTTGGCTAAATTTTTATCAGTCATATCGAGACAGTGTATACTTGAGACAGTATTTTAAGTGCTGTCACACTGTAGTATCATGTAACAGACACATGGTATGATACCCCACACAGTCATATTATTCTGACATCGGGGCTACAGACCTAGAACTATCCTCTAAATACTGAGCGCCAAATGAAGAAGCTTCTGGTACAATTTTTCAAGTATTTGTATGACCCGGCCGGGGATCGAACCCATTCTCTTCCACATGTGAGGCAGATGCTCTACTACAAGACCATATCTGTGGTTCTAAAAATTATGTGCTTAAGTTTCATAGCTTGGCCACGTTTTAAATGGATTATAATTTGTATAGACACCACATTGATTCTCCTAGCCCTGAAATGGATTTACAATTTGTATATACACCACATTAATTCTCCTAGCCCTGAAATGATTCTCCTAACCCTGAAATGGAATTGAATTTGTTTTATTTTCCTTTTTTAAAAAATAACAGACGAATAAATATGTAAGAATATAAAATAATTGTGATACAATAAAAAATTGATTGAAAGAAAACTTGAAGATGAATAAAACTTGATATATGTAAACCAAACCCTAAAAACAATATTTTGATGTCTTTTATTTAGTCGAAGAAATCTGCAGTTGGTGTTTTTTTCTATTTATTATCACCTGTTGATGAATTTTATTTAAGAAATAGAAACAATTAATGTGAAATTCAATTTTTATTTCCACAAATGCTAAAACAAGTGATAGTGGATTTTGTCAATCAATATATAAATTTACCAAAAAAAAAACGCCCAATGATTATTTTAAAAAATTGACATAAAAATTTTTGGCCATACACATCTAAGTTTTATTTATAGTAAACCAAAAGAGCTTTGCACAAACGAATTTAATGCATTGTTGTATTAGCTTCCACTGGACAGCATCGGGAGCAATACTATATGTTCAAGAGTAAATTCAAATGACTTATTGATTGATTGAATATTAAGCATAATTTTTATGCCATCAAGGGCTAACAGATGATCAGTTAAGCTAACCATTATTTCCTAGGATCCACGAATCTTAACCAGTACTTGAGCACACCCCATCTCCACAAGTAACTGATATTTTTTCCACTTAAATCAGCAGTGAAAGACAAATGATAATGAGACACAATGTCGTATATAACAACCATCACAAAGATTGGGCAGGGATTCAAACTCATGGCCCCTGGATTGATAGTCAGGCGCAATAACGGCTAATCAGGCCTTGGAAAATTCATATGAACTGACTGTCAAAAATATAGAATATAGATAATACAACTAAAGAATTAAAGATGCATCACCTATAACTTTCGGTTCAGCAAAATTAATGTTGTAAAGTTTATTAAATCACAGAGGGAGGTCCCATTCAAAGATAATGGTTGATTCCATCCTTGTAGTTTATCTTATTTATGAGAAATGCATTAAATACACAGGTCGGCATTTTCTGTTGTATTATGTTATGTTTTAGCATAGCCCGATACCAGCTGATGAGTGACTTTATTGCGGGCCGCGATTTAGTATTTGGTCAATAAAATTAAAGAATTTTACACTATAAAGACAAAATACAATATAAGTTATTGAACAGATATCCATAATGTAAGATGTTTGATATAAATGCACAAATATATTGCTAAGATCAAAATATATCGGTGATAGAGGTGAGGCCTCTTTAAATGCATGTAAACAATTTTTTGTAGGAGAGCCTTTCTGCTGTTCTCTTTGTCATTCGCCGTTTGTTGTAAACCCTTTGGCAAAAGGTGTGAAAAAGACGGCACGATCACGCCATGTACCTCTGCCGAAGACACGTGTGGAGAAGCATACAGGACGAGAGATGCTGCTGTGTAATGCATGTGGTGAGTTCGGTTTGCCTCGTCATCATTTCTCCTGTCAGTTGGTACATCTAGACATAATTTATTTGGAATAGTGTGGCTTTTGTTTTCGTTTAAAATATAAAATTGAAAAACAAAATTTTTATTTTTTAAAAGAATAAAGTGTAATTAAAATAAAGTTTGGCTTAAAATTAAGATTTAATTTTATTTTATTAAACAGAGCTATTTTGAGGGGGTTCATGAACCTTGTCCTTTCAAGGCTTTATTTCGAAATTTCAAAACTAAAATACCCAAAAATAATGCTTATCTGGTGTTACTTGACTGCGTCACCTTGGTTTAATGTATGTACTATGGCTGTTTAATGAAAATAGTATACGTTTCTAATAATAATTTTATACATGTAATACATGATGTTCACACTTTTAATAGCTCAAACATTTGACCGACCAAAACAGAGATGTCCCAAAGTGGTGAAAGTACCAACAGAGCAGGAGCAACAAGCTTATCTACAGGATGCTGAAGAATTCACTAAATCTTTACGAGAAGAATATGATGATCCCCTCGGTAGATATATAATTATTGTTTGAATGTTGATGCAGTTTCTTAAAAAATAACAAGTCATTGAACTGACCAATGGTATAATACATATTTGAATTATAGCTTATTTCACCTATTTTATTTGTATTCTCTAGTTTATATCACTAAAACATATTTAAAGTGGGGGTCATTTTTTCATCTTTATTATGCCTTGCCATTTGAAGAAGAGGTATCAAGTGTTAAGGGTCAATGTATTGAATTAATATTTCGTGTGTGTCTGCATAATTATGAAATACAGGTAATATTCAATACCTGTCAATGTCTGTTACAGAAGTTATGGCCCCTTTTTTACTTAATTTTTGGTTACAAATTGGAATCCAATCAATAGCTAGGGCATTCTTGTCGGCAAACACTTTCAAGATCGTTTTATAGTATAATTTAATGTGTTACTTACAGTTGAGAGGCTGTTCTGTCCTGTGAGTAAAAAGAAACTGTGTGGTTGTCTGCAGAAGTATATCAAATCAATAGGTGAGTTACCCCACCCACTCCTTCACTTGCACAATTTATTACATAATGTATTCACAAATATACAGAAAAACAGTTATGGAAGTTCCATTTGTTTAAATAAGATAAGCCAGGCCAGTTTAGCTCAGTCGGTAGTACACCTGTAGTGACATCGTGTCTCTTTATCAGTCATCTTTCACAACTGATTTAAGTGAAAGTTGTCACTACTCACGATGACGGGTGTGCTCTAGGACTTGTTAACCTTCCAGAATCCCACGAAGTGGGTATGGTTAACTTACTGTCTGTTAATGGCATTAAAAATTATGCTAAATATTTAATCAATCAATCGATAAGATGCCATTTTCACCTTGGACTTATATAGATGAGATATATTTACCTGCATGTTGATAATATTGAACACATTTGGATAATTATTTGGCAAATTGATTGCTTAGAATTTACAGGCAACTGATTTCTTATAGATAAATTATAACTTTAATGTAAATTTTAATTAGATGTTTTATAATTTAATCATACAAAATTATCTTGATTAAAAACATTGCATTTTGGGTAAAAAAAAAATTTTTTTTTCAAAAATGTTAAAACACAATATCTAGGAATGTCCTCTTTCTGTAGGGAGTGTCATTGAGCCAAACATCAATGTTAAACACAATTATCTAGGAATGTCCTCTTTCTGTAGGGAGTGTCATTGAGCCAAACATCAATGTTAAACACAATTATCTAGGAATGTCCGGTTTCTGTAGGGAGTGTCATTGAGTCAAACATCAATGTTAAACACAATTATCTAGGAATGTCCTCTTTCTGTAGGGAGTGTCATTGAGCCAAACATCAAAGTTAAACACAATATCTAGGAATGTCCTCTTTCTGTAAGGAGTGTCATTGAGCCAAACATCAATGTTAAACACAATATCTAGGAATGTCCTCTTTCTGTAGGGAGTGTCATTGAGCCAAACATCAAAGTTAAACACAATATCTAGGAATGTCCTCTTTCTGTAGGGAGTGTCATTGAGTCAAACATCAATGTTAAACACAATATCTAGGAATGTCCTCTTTCTGTAGGGAGTGTCATTGAGCCAAACAACAATGTTAAACACAATTATCTAGGAATGTCCTCTTTCTGTAGGGAGTGTCATTGAGCCAAACATCAAAGTTAAACACAATATCTAGGAATGTCCTCTTTCTGTAGGGAGTGTCATTGAGCCAAACATCAATGTTAAACACAATATCTAGGAATGTCCTCTTTCTGTAGGGAGTGTCATTGAGCCAAACATCAAAGTTAAACACAATATCTAGGAATGTCCTCTTTCTGTAGGGAGTGTCATTGAGCCAAACATCAATGTTAAACACAATATCTTGGAATGTCCTCTTTCTGTAGGGAGTGTCATTGAGCCAAACATCAATGTTAAACACAATTATCTAGGAATGTCCTCTTTCTGTAGGGAGTGTCATTGAGCCAAACATCAATGTTAAACACAATTATCTAGGAATGTCCTCTTTCTGTAGGGAGTGTCATTGAGCCAAACATCAATGTTAAACACAATATCTAGGAATGTCCTCTTTCTGTAGGGAGTGTCATTGAGTCAAACATCAATGTTAAACACAATATCTAGGAATGTCCTCTTTCTGTAGGGAGTGTCATTGAGCCAAACATCAAAGTTAAACACAATTATCTAGGAATGTCCTCTTTCTGTAGGGAGTGTCATTGAGCCAAACATCAATTTTGATTTGTATTCCTGAGATGAATGAAAGTTTAACTACTTGAAAACAAGATTTCGAGTGAGTATGTGAGGGTTCACATAAAAAAAGTTGCCATTCTTTCTCAGTATAACTCATTGTTTGTCATTTTAACGACATCATTGTTATAGTTTATGCGCCGATTGTAATATGGTGTTAAAAGTTAATGCTAGCGTTGAATTGAAACATTAAGACTTAATGCTGGAATTAAGTTTTAATGACAGCGCAACTTAGGAATTTAACACTTCTTTAATTAATTGATTATTTAGCATCATTTATATGCCATCGAGGGCTAACAGACGATCAATTGACCTAATCACTGTTTCCTAGGATCCTGAAAGGTTAGCCAGTACTCAAGCAAACCCCATCTCCGCAAGTAACTGATAACTTCCCCACTTGAATCAGCGATGAGAGATGAATGATAATGAGACACAATGTCGTATATCAGTCATCACAGAGACTGTTGCCAGGTGGGGATGTGAACTCACAACCCCTGGATTGATAGTCAGAAAACACTTTTTTGAACAACCAGTAAAGATAAACTATTATTAAGAATTTGATTATGGCACTACATGTAATTAATTTTTCATTTCCATTTCCCCCACCCCCACAGACCTTTCAGTTTGTGATGGTGTAGAGAATCCTGTACCAGAGTTACTGGCCCTGATGAAGGAAGCGGAGCAGCTGAGGACGGAGAAAGCGTATGTGCCACGGGAGAATATCAAGAAAAAGAAGTAAGAAGGAATAATTTATTTTAGTCATCTGTTTCATCACCATGAATTTAATGGATTTAAGTCGCAAAAATAAAAATAAAATTAGACGTAATAAATAGAGGATCTTACTTGAGTGTTTATTTATTAAGTGAGAGTGAGACTCTGCTGAGTATTATATCATTTTCCCAACGAGTTCAATAAATTCAATATAAATGAGCACGAAGATTTGTTTTATCACTAAACTCAGGAAAAGTTAACATTTATCATTTATTAAACATATCACTTCTATAAGGAATCACTTCTATAAGGAACGAGAAAAAATCAGGCGTATTTGTTTCCGCAAGTCATAACATGAAGTAACATCTCAAAATAACGTCATTTAACCATGACAAATCAATGTCATTTATTTTTTTGGGTAAGTCTGAAAGTACTTCGACAATTTACATACGAGAGCCGAATTATAAGAAAAACAATGAGCGATGAATTGGAAGTGATACACTAGATTAATATAAAAAATATACCATGGGTTTATAATACTCCTGTACCGTAAATTATGTGATAAATACATTTTATCAGTGTTTACATCATTTTAAGTTTTCGTGATTTATTTCAGAATTTAAAGCAAAATTTTGAGTTTTCATCATGGGATGAAAATCATGACTGTTATGTACTTGATCAACAACTGACATGGTACATAAAGTATTGTTACTTTGATATTAATACATCTTAAAGAATTCTTGTCTTCTGTTATCAGATTCATTGGTTTGGGTAACGGCCACAAGAAATCACGGAGGTATGAGGAATTTGTTTTAGAGAAGAGGCGTCTTATCAAGGACAACATGCGACTGTGTGAGAGGGCCACCCAGAGAGTGCTTATGTACTCAAACAACTTCCTGCATAAGAAACTCAAGACAGAAAATGTATGTGCAGGAATGACTGAAATTTGTTTTCAAGTAAAAAAAAAATTAAAAGGGTCACATGGTTTCTCTTTTCCTGATGTTAATGCATCTTTACCCTCTTCTCAATGGATTCTGTCTGTAACCATCTCATAGTTTTTTTTTCCCGCCTGTCACGAAAGTTGAGATTTACAAATTGTGTTGTAAGCGCACCTTGCTTTCATCCATACATCTGTCCGACTTGTGTTGTAAGCGCACCTTGCTTTCATCCATACATCTGTCCGACTTGTGTTGTAAGCGCACCTTGCTTTCATCTATACATCTGTCTGGCTTGTGTTGTAAGCGCACCTTGCTTTCATCCATACATCTGTCAGACTTGTGTTGTAAGCGCACCTTGCTTTCATCCATACATCTGTCAGACTTGTGTTGTAAGCGCACCTTGCTTTCATCCATACATCTGTCCGACTTGTGTTGTAAGCGCACCTTGCTTTCATCTATACATCTGTCAGGCTTGTGTTGTAAGCGCATCTTGCTTTCATCCATACATCTGTCCGTCTTGTGTTGTAAGCGCACCTTGCTTTCATCTATACATCTGTCAGGCTTGTGTTGCAAGCGCACCTTGCTTTCATCCATACATCTGTCTGACTTGTGTTGTAAGCGCACCTTGCTTTCATCTATACATCTGTCAGACTTGTGTTGTAAGCGCACCTTGCTTTCATCCATACATCTGTCCGACTTGTGTTGTAAGCGCACCTTGCTTTCATCCATACATCTGTCAGGCTTGTGTTGTAAGCCCACCTTGCTTTCATCCATACATCTGTCTGACTTGTGTTGTAAGCGCACCTTGCTTTCATCCATACATCTGTCAGGCTTGTGTTGTAAGCGCACCTTGCTTTCATCTATACATCTGTCAGGCTTGTGTTGTAAGCGCACCTTGCTTTCATCCATACATCTGTCAGGCTTGTGTTGTAAGCGCACCTTGCTTTCATCCATACATCTGTCAGGCTTGTGTTGTAAGCACACCTTGCTTTCATCCATACATCTGTCAGGCTTGTGTTGTAAGCACACCTTGCTTTCGTCCATACATCTGTCAGACTTGTGTTGTAAGCGCACCTTGCTTTCGTCCATACATCTGTCCGACTTGTGTTGTAAGCGCACCTTGCTTTCGTCCATACATCTGTCCGACTTGTGTTGTAAGCGCACCTTGCTTTTATCCATACATCTGTCAGGCTTGTGTTGTAAGCGCACCTTCCTTTCATCCATACATCTGTCAGGCTGGTGTTGTAAGCGCACCTTGCTTTCATCCATACATCTGTCAGGCTTGTGTTGTAAGCGCACCTTGCTTTCATCCATACATCTGTCCGACTTGTGTTGTAAGCGCACCTTGCTTTCATCCATACATCTGTCCGACTTGTGTTGTAAGCGCACCTTGCTTTCATCCATACATCTGTCTGACTTGTGTTGTAAGCGCACCTTGCTTTCATCCATACATCTGTCAGACTTGTGTTGTAAGCACACCTTGCTTTCATCCATGCATCTGTCAGGCTTGTGTTGTAAGCGCACCTTGCTTTCATCCATGCATCTATCAGGCTTGTGTTGTAAGCGCACCTTGCTTTCATCCATACATCTGTCAGGCTTGTGTTGTAAGCGCACCTTGCTTTCATCCATACATCTGTCAGGCTTGTGTTGTAAGCGCACCTTGCTTTCATCCATACATCTGTCAGACTTGTGTTGTAAGTGCATCTTGCTTTCATCTATACATCTGTCAGACTTGTGCTGTAAGCGCACCTTGCTTTCATCCATACATCTGTCAGGCTTGTGTTGTAAGCGCACTTTGCTTTCATCCATGCATCTGTCAGACTTGTGTTGTAAGCGCACCTTGCTTTCATCCATGCATCTGTCCGACTTGTGTTGTAAGCGCACCTTGCTTTCATCCATACATCTGTCAGGCTTGTGTTGTAAGCGCACCTTGCTTTCATCCATACATCTGTCAGACTTGTGTTGTAAACGCACCTTGCTTTCATCCATGCATCTGTCAGGCTTGTGTTGTAAGCGCACCTTGCTTTCATCCATACATCTGTCTGACTTGTGTTGTAAGTGCACTTTGCTTTTATCCATACATCTGTCCGACTTGTGTTGTAAGCGCACCTTGCTTTCATCCATACATCTGTCCGACTTGTGTTGTAAGCGCACCTTGCTTTCATCTATACATCTGTCCGACTTGTGTTGTAAGTGCATCTTGCTTTCATCCATACATCTGTCCGACTTGTGTTGTAAGCGCACCTTGCTTTCATCCATACATCTGTCCAACTTGTGTTGTAAGCGCACCTTGCTTTTATCCATACATCTGTCCGACTTGTGTTGTAAGCGCACCTTGCTTTCATCCATACATCTGTCAGGCTTGTGTTGTAAGCGCACCTTGCTTTCATCCATACACCTTTCCGACTTGTGTTGTAAGTGCATCTTGCTTTCATCCATACATCTGTCCGACTTGTGTTGTAAGTGCACCTTGCTTTCATCCATACATCTGTCCAACTTGTGTTGTAAGCACACCTTGCTTTCATCCATACATCTGTCAGGCTTGTGTTGTAAGCGCACCTTGCTTTCATCCATACATCTGTCAGGCTTGTGTTGTAAGCGCACCTTGCTTTCATCCATACATCTGTCAGACTTGTGTTGTAAGCGCACCTTGCTTTTATCCAAACATCTGTCCGACTTGTGTTGTAAGCGCTCCTTGCTTTTATCCATACATCTGTCAGACTTGTGTTGTAAGCGCACCTTGCTTTCATCCATACATCTGTCAGGCTTGTGTTGTAAGCGCACCTTGCTTTTATCCATACATCTGTCAGGCTTGTGTTGTAAGTACACCTTGCTTTCATCCATACATCTGTCAGGCTTGTGTTGTAAGCACACCTTGCTTTCATCCATACATCTGTCAGGCTTGTGTTGTAAGCGCACCTTGCTTTCATCCATACATCTGTCAGGCTTGTGTTGTAAGCGCACCTTGCTTTCATCCATACATCTGTCAGGCTTGTGTTGTAAGCGCACCTTGCTTTCATCCATACATCTGTCAGGCTTGTGTTGTAAGCGCACCTTGCTTTCATCCATACATCTGTCAGGCTTGTGTTGTAAGCGCACCTTGCTTTCATCCATACATCTGTCAGACTTGTGTTGTAAGCGCACCTTGCTTTCATCCATACATCTGTCCGACTTGTGTTGTAAGTGCACTTTGCTTTCATCCATGCATCTGTCCGACTTGTGGTGTAAGCGCACCTTGCTTTCATCCATACATCTGTCAGGCTTTTGTTGTAAGCGCACCTTGCTTTCATCCATACATCTGTCAGACTTGTGTTGTAAGCGCACCTTGCTTTCATCCATACATCTGTCCAACTTGTGTTGTAAGCGCACCTTGCTTTCATCTATACATATGTCAGACTTGTGTTGTAAGCGCACCTTGATTTTATCCATACATCTGTCAGGCTTGTGTTGTAAGCGCACCTTGCTTTCATCTATACATCTGTCAGGCTTGTGTTGTAAGAGCACCTTGCTTTCATCCATACATCTGTCCGACTTGTGTTGTAAGCGCACCTTGCTTTCATCTATACATCTGTCCGACTTGTGTTGTAAGCGCACCTTGCTTTCATCCATACATCTGTCAGGCTTGTGTTGTAAGCGCACCTTGCTTTCATCTATACATCTGTCAGACTTGTGTTGTAAGCGCACCTTGCTTTCATCCATACATCTGTCCGACTTGTGTTGTAAGCGCACCTTGCTTTCATCTATACATCTGTCAGGCTTGTGTTGTAAGCGCACCTTGCTTTCATCCATACATCTGTTAGGCTTGTGTTGTAAGTGCACCTTGCTTTCATCCATACATCTGTCTGACTTGTGTTGTAAGCGCACCTTGCTTTCATCCATACATCTGTCCGACTTGTGTTGTAAGCGCACCTTGCTTTCATCCATACATCTGTCAGGCTTGTGTTGTAAGCGCACCTTGCTTTCATCCATACATCTGTCAGGCTTGTGTTGTAAGCGCACCTTGCTTTCATCCATACATCTGTCAGGCTTGTGTTGTAAGCGCACCTTGCTTTCATCCATACATCTGTCAGGCTTGTGTTGTAAGCCCACCTTGCTTTCATCCATACATCTGTCAGACTTGTGTTGTAAGCACACCTTGCTTTCATCCATACATCTGTCGGGCTTGTGTTGTAAGCGCACCTTGCTTTCATCCATACATCTGTCAGGCTTGTGTTGTAAGCGCACCTTGCTTTCATCCATACATCTGTCAGGCTTGTGTTGTAAGCGCACCTTGCTTTCATCCATACATCTGTCAGGCTTGTGTTGTAAGCGCACCTTGCTTTCATCCATATATCTGTCAGGCTTGTGTTGTAAGCGCACCTTGTATTCATCCATACATCTGTCAGACTTGTGTTGTAAGCGCACCTTGCTTTCATCCATACATCTGTCAGACTTGTGTTGTAAGCGCACCTTGCTTTCATCCATACATCTGTCCAACTTGTGTTGTAAGCGCACCTTGCTTTCATCCATACATCTGTCCGACTTGTGTTGTAAGCGCACCTTGCTTTCATCCATACATCTGTCCGACTTGTGTTGCCTTCTCCTTAACATTTAATATTGATACATGGTTCTACACCAAACTTTGTTTGCAAGATGACTAACAAGGAATGATGAAACAAGGGCAGATAGTAGAGATAAAATCACAGGGGTTGTTGCCCTTTTATTTTACTAAACAGTTTCAGTATTGTATTGCTCATTTTATAAATCGATTGATCTTGAATATTGTTGTCTCTTAAAAGAGCCCTGTAATTTTTATGTCTGCTATTGGAAGAATGGCTTGTGTGTCTGTCCATACACATGAATGGATATTCAAGTGTTTAGGGTTTTATAAGGGTAAGTAACTTTTTCAGACGGTTAAAAAACAAAAACAGTTAAAAATATTTATGTGGCTATTTTAGACACTTATAAACATGCTTTTATGTGGCTAATTTCTGTTTTATATATAAAATTTAGGCACACAAGTAATCAGCCAATGGTATAGAAGCCATATAAGTGTCCATTTATTGGAACGTCCAACCGAGGTCAAATTGGTTTCCAGTCAATTTCTTGTAAAAGGGTCTATGTACTTAATTAATATTTCGTGTGAAGTTGTATAAAATACAGGTCAAGTTGCTGAGCCCGATTAGCCCAGTGGGTTACGTTGGGTCACTGATTCAAGTGGAACACTTATCAGTTACTTGTGGAGATGGGGTGTGCGTGAGTACTGGTTAACCTTTCAGGATCCCAGGAAATAGTGGTTAGGTTAACTGATCGTCTGTTAGTCCTCGATGGCATAAAAATGACGCTAAATATTCAATCAATCAATCAACAGGTCAAGTTCGATGTTTGTCAACGTATGTCAATTTAACAAGAGTTATGGCCTCTTTTCAACTTTTTTGGGGTTAAAATAATGTTTTCCCATCAATAACCTTTAAATGGTTCTATGTAGCTGTTAAATTATAAAATAAAGGTCAAGTTAATATTTGACAATGTCGGTCAAACTTTACTGGAGTTATGGCCTCCGTTTGACTTAATATTCAGTAAAATTAACTACCGTATGGATGCTTGCTATCACAAACTTGTAATGATATATTACTTTAAAATAGTGATAGATATGAAAGCAGGCTATGTAAGATGAGAGTTATTTGAGTTATTGTTTAAGAAAAGGAAACATATGGGCAAGGGATATAAATTTGTGAACATGAGCTTTCTGTCAGGATTATATGGTGGCAATAATAAAACTAAAATGACTCAAGTATGTCATAGATGCATTTATCCGATATACCAAAATTGTTTTTACTCTACCATACGGTATTTCAAAGACTTTTTTTCTGATGTAGACAAAGGTTTAGCTTGATATGTGTTAACAAGGATTTAATATGTAGAAGGATAGGAAACTTGTGTCTCACGACTTATAATTGATGAAATAGCGTGTGAAGATATAATAATTTGGTGAATTCATCATTCAGATTTCACACGATATTGCTTTCTTTTACATAAAACGTAAGCTGTATGTAACCATAGATGTTTTAGAATGTTTTAAACATGAAACTGATATTGAATTAAAATAAAATGCAGTTTGAAGTAACATTTTAAGTACTTACCTATTTTTTTAGTTGCAGTATACACATTTTGTAATCATAAGTACTTCAACAGTTTTAAACACAATTTGATGTAAATGGTCTTGTTCTGTAGAGAATTTCATTGTGTAAAGAAACAATTTTGATTGGTTTTCTTGAAATGAATTTTAGAATGGAAGTTAGGATAATTGAAAACAAGATTTCTCGAGATATTGCTTGAATAAACAAGTGCTTATACAAACTCAACCAGTTTCTTTTCCTTATCTATATAAGTCCATGGTGTTAAATGATAATAAAAATTAATCTTTATTTAAAGATGGTGTCTTGATCAAATACAGTAACTGTTCATCAACCTGTGAACAGAGCAAATCATGTTTAAAAATAACAAATTTATTAAAATCTTACATACTTAAAAAGCATACAATCATACAATTAATTAGAGTCAATGCATTACCAACATATATGATAATCACGTTACAGAGACCGTGTCGTATAGAGAGGACTCGAGGGAAGGCAGCCCTGGGGAAGCTTCCGGAACTTCACACGCTGGTGGACTTACATTGTTGTACAGACCACTGTGTCATGGTGGGTAAATGTTGCTATCATAGTACACATGTACATATAACAAGAGTACATATAACATGGGTTCATAAACAATATAACAGTTTTTACCTGTAAAAGTTTACTTTTCTGTAGATGGCTCTGATAACATTGTCTTCACCTGTGAAGTTTATTTTTCATTGATGGATTTGAAAACATTGTCTTTACCTGTGAAGTTTATTTTTCAATTTATGGAGCTAAAACATTGTTTTTACAGTCAACATATATTTCTCATTTGATGGAGCTAAAACATTGTCCTAACCTGTGAAGTTTATTGTATTACTGGTAAAGTTTATTGTATGACTGGTAAAGATTACTGTTTTACTGGTAAAGTTTATTTTATTACCTGTGAAGTTTATTGTATTACTGGTAAAGTTTATTTTATTACCTGTAAAGTTTATTGTATTACTGGTAAAGTTTATTGTATTACCTGTGAGGTTTATTGTATTACTGGTAAAGTTTATTGTATAACTGGTAAAGTTTATTGTATTACTGGTGAAGCATATTGTATTACTGGTAAAGTTTATTGAATTACTGGTGAAGCTTATTTTATTACCTACGAAGTTTATTGTATTCCTGGTAAAGTTTATTGTATTACTGGTAAAGTTTATTTACTCCAGATGGCTCTGACACATCGTAAACTGCTACAGGATTGGCGTGATCGAGCCAAACTTGGACAAATGGAGGCTCGGCGAGTATTAGCAGAGATGCTCACACCTGCAGGTACAGTAGTTAATACCACGGTAATAGAGATAATATGGTAGGATGTTGTATTTTTCACAAGATTATGAGTTTGATAGACGGACATTCACATTTAGGGGTTATTCCAGGAAAAAAATCTCAGTGGAGGTGGTGCTGGGGGTGGGGATAGGAACAGAGTTTTTTTTTAGGGGACCACTATTAGAATTTTGATAAGTTTTGAATTTCAATTGCATTAAAACACCCCAAAACCAATTTATTTGACCTGAGAATATGGACATTAATCATAAAAGAGGGCAGCCATTTTAAATGATCGGTGTATAAATTAAAGGCGTTATTGAAGAATTGATAAGATCAATCTACAACTTCATTTCAAGATCAGAAAAAAATAATTTATCAATTCGGCTATACTATGTACCTCTTACCACTAAGGTCGAAGGTTCAAATTTTACAACTAAGACACCAACAATGTTGACCTTGATCACTCTATGGACTGCAAGTTACAAGCATTCTGATGTGGCCTGTATAGATTGTATATGGTATTACTGACAGTAGCAGTGTGCTTATCAGAGTGACTACATATTGAGGAATTGTCATCTCATGTGCATTGCCTATTATGATTTTCCATTCTGGTTGAAACAGTTCAACTCAAGCACAGACTCGAACTCAAATTTCATTTTCAATTAACATTATTAAGGATTAAAACCTAAATTTTGAGTTTTCACTGGGTGATAAAAAACATTAGGCCTGTTTAATGTTCATAAAGCCTGAAGGGCTTCTCGGCAACATTGAACTTCATCACCTGATGTAAGCTCAAAATTCGGCTTTTAATCCTTATATTTACGTTATAGTTTTTAGTTGAAACTTTTATTTTTGCCATTTTTAAGCATTATACTACAAAGCCAAGGTCATGAATGTAACGGCGACGTTGTCAACATACTGAACAAGTGCAAGCATTTGTATGGCAACTTACAGCAAACATTACGTGAACCTAACGGCAGTGCGACATCTCACAAGCAAAACAAAATCATGCAACCAATAAATTACAAACTGGTCCTTTTTAGCTCTGCCCAGCTGCAAATGTTTTTCATTGGGAAATGAAATGCAGTTAATCTATATAGTTCATTTAGGCCGATTGCATTAAAACAGTAAATATTTACTTTTGAACAGTTTTAATATCGCTGTTAAGCAGATTCATATTTGTACAGTTTTAAATACCAATATTTATAAATTTTCTAATAAAATGGTTTTAAAATTCAGCTTGAGATGTTATGTGAATACAGGTTTTACTTATATACTTAAACTTACTTTTGGGTGCTTTAACCAATATCAATGAACCTAAATGCAGTTCTCCTGGAGCCAGTCTAAAATCATGATCAGCTGGATGCTTATCTTTGAATTAAGGTTTTAAGTTTTTAAGTACTATATTTGAATACATGAATGTTGGTGAAACAGGAGTCCGGTGTCTAAATGTAAAAGACATTTTACTCGCCTTACTGTTTCAGGAGCCTTTCACACCAACTGTTATCAGTTCATCTCCATGGTAACAGGTTGTTCTTTGTCAACTATTGGTAGTGTCTGTGGACAGATGATAGACACTCATGGCATACGTGACCCGCCAGAGCACGGCATGAAAAGGGTGTGGCAAGAATACTACAAACAGAGCAAGACAACACATTCAGACATACCTACCAGTGGTAAGGTTTCGACTCGTGCAGTGTATTGATAATGTGAATTTTTGAATTTAGACATATTTTGTATCTTACATGAAGTTTATTATCTTAGACAAGTAATGGCCAAACTATTAATGCCATATTTATAATCTCCACACCTAGCTGCTGAGAACTCTTTCTCCCCAAATATGACCTTTATTGTGTGTGTATTGTTTTTTTTATTAAAAGTGGTAATTCAAAGTGGATGCGCTGCCAAATTAGAAATATGTTTTAAACCTAGAAACAATTATATATGTGTTTTAGTCACAAATCAATAAGACATGCGTTTAAATCACAAATCAAATTAGACATGTGTTTCAATCACAAATCAATTAGACACGTCACCATCATGTTAGCATTATAAATCAAAAAGGGCTTTGAATTGTTATACAAATTGGGGATAATCACAAATCAAATTAGGAATAGCTTTAAATCCTCTTTTGACTGAGTAGTCTAAGCGCCATCTCAGCCACGTACCTCTGACTGCTGAGGTCTTGGGTTTGAGTCCAGCTGAATGTGTAAGAAGTTTGCTAGTTACATGCGGAAGGCTGGTGGTTCACTCAGATTCTAACCTTATTATCTATGTTGGATTGTCAATGGAGTTAAACCCCATTAAATATATATATATAAAGTTATATATACAAATTATAACTAAGATTAAACATTCTCATATTACCATACATGTAAGTGTAAATAGTTTTTTGCATACACCTTCCCTAATTTTAATCTAAACACAGCCTAAAACGACATATTTGTTATATTTTTTTTTCAGAAAATAATGCAACTGCTGAAAGCAATTATAGTCAATCAGAAGTCAGAAACACACAGGAAATGATGTCAGAACAGAGGGCGACCATTCAGACAACAGCCACAGATTCAAATGTAATTATTAAGTGTTTCTACCTCAAAGGTCAAGGTCACATACAGAACTTTGACTGTGTATTTGCCTCTCTCTCTCTCTCTCTCTCTCTCTCTCTCTCTCTCTCTCTCTCTCTCTCTTCTCTCTCTCTCTCTCTCAAGACAAGTATCTGCACCTGCTTGTGGTGTGCTCTTCTTTATATTTATAGTCAATCCTCATACATTTCTAGTGAATTTACAATACTAATGTAAGAGATACAAAATAAATATATAAATACGTAATGTAAGTAAAAAGTATTCAATACAGATCAACAGTTACTGAAAACAAATGAGAAATTATATAGAATACAAATGAACAACATACAATATAAGTCAAGAATTATTCAATACAAATGAGAAACATAGAATATAAAGGAAACAACATACAACAGAAATGTATGAAGATTTAATAAAAATATAAAAAATATTGAATATTGCATCGTTTGGCATGCCATAGGAAACAATTTTATAGCAACGTTACACTGATGAAAATTTGATACACATGAGTCCACACATGCCTCTGATAATGACACACATATGTTATTTAATGAAACAGATGGAAGATTAAGTACAGTAACAAAAATTAATGATTTCAAAGTAGCATTAATGTTTCACATCCACCATTATGTTACAATGAGTGTTTATCTATCTTTTGCTCTCCATGTTTCAGATACACCGTAACAATGAGTGTTTATCTATCTTTTGCTCCCCATGTTTCAGATCCACCATTATGTTACAATGTGTGTTTATCTATCTTTTGCTCCCCAAGTTTCAGATCCACCATAACAATGAGTGTTTATCTATCTTTTGCTCCCCATGATTCAGTTCAACCATTATGTTACAAGTGTGTTTATCTATCTTTTGCTCCCCATGTTTCAGATCCACCATAACAATCAGTGTTTATCTATCTTTTGCTCCCCATGTTTCAGATCCACCATAACAATGAGTGTTTATCTATATTTTGTTCCACAAGTTTCAGATCCACCATTATGTTACAATGCCAGTTTATCTATCTTTTGCTCTCCATGTTTCAGATCCACCATAACAATGAGTGTTTATCTATCTTTTGCTCCCCATGTTTCAGAACCACCATTATGTTACAATGCGTGTTTATCTATCTTTTGCTCTCCATGTTTCAGATCCACCATAACAATGAGTGTTTATCTATCTTTTGCTCCCCATGTTTCAGATCCACCATAACAATCAGTGTTTATCTATCTTTTGCTCCCCATGTTTCAGATCCACCATAACAATGAGTGTTTATCTATCTTTTGCTCTCCATGTTTCAGATCCACCATAACAATTAGTGTTTATCTATCTTTTACTCCCCATATTTCAGATCCACTATAACAATGACTGTTTATCTATCTTTTGCTCTCCATGTTTCAGATCCACCATTATATTACAATGCGTGTTAATCTATCTTTTGCTCCCCATGTTTCAGATCCACCATAACAATGAGTGTTTATCTATCTTTTGCTCCCCATGTTTCAGATCCACCATTATGTTACAATGCGTGTTTATCTATCTTTTGCTCCCCATGTTTCAGATCCACCATTATGTTACAATGCGTGTTTATCTATCTTTTGCTCCCCATGTTTCAGATCCACCATTGTGTTACAATGAGTGTTTATCTATCTTTTGTTCCACAAGTTTCAGATCCACCATAACAATGAGTGTTTATCTATCTTTTGCTCCCCATGTTTCAGATCCACCATTATGTTACAATGCTTGTTTATCTATCTTTTGCTCCCCATGTTTCAGATCCACCATAACAATGAGTGTTTATCTATCTGTTGCTCCCCATGTTTCAGATCCACCATAACAATAAGTTTTATCTATCTTTTGCTCCACATGTTTCAGATCCACCATTATGTTACAATGCGTGTTTATCTATCTTTTGCTCCCCATGTTTCAGATCCGCCATAACAATAAAATTTATCTTTCTTTTGCTCCACATGTTTCAGATCCACCATTATGTTACAATGCGTGTTTATCTATCTTTTGCTCCCAATGTTTCAGATCCACCATAACAATGAGTGTTTATCTATCTTTTGCTCCCCATGTTTCAGATCCACCATAACAATGAGTGTTTATCTATATTTTGCTCCTCATGTTTCAGATCCATCATAACAATGCGTGTTTATCTATCTTTTGTTCCCCATGTTTCAGATCCACCATAACAATGAGTGTTTATCTATCTTTTGCTCCTGATGTTTCAGATCCACCATTGCAATGTGTGTTTATCTATATTTTGCTCCCCATGTTTCAGATCCACCATTATGTTACAATGCGTGTTTATCTATCTTTTGCTCCCCAAGTTTCAGATCCACCATAACAATGAGTGTTTATCTATCTTTTGCTCCTCATGTTTCAGATCCACCATTATATTACAATGCGTGTTTATCTATCTTTTGCTCTCCATATTTCAGATCCACCATAACAATGAGTGTTTATCTATCTTTTGCTCCCCATGTTTCAGATCCACCATAACAATGAGTGTTTATCTATCTTTTGCTCTCCATGTTTCAGATCCACCACTATGTTACAATGCGTGTTTATCTATCTTTTGCTCTCCATGTTTCAGATCCACCATTATGTTACAATGAGTGTTTATCTATCTTTTGCTCTCCCATGTTTCAGATACACCATAACAATGAGTGTTTATCTATCTTTTGCTCTCCATGTTTCAGATCCACCATAACAATGAGTGTTTATCTATCTTTTGCTCTCCATGTTTCAGATCCACCATTATGTAACAATGTGCGTTTATTTGTCTTTTGCTCCCCATGTTTCTGATCCACCATAACAATGAGTGTTTATCTATCTTTTGCGTCTCATGTTTCAGATCCACCATTATGTTACAATGCGTGTTTATCTATCTTTTGGTTCCCATGTTTCAGATCCACCATTATGTTACAATGAGTGTTTATCTATCTTTTGCTGTCCATGTTTCAGATCCACCATTATGTTACAATGCGTGTTTATCTTTTGTTCCACAAGTTTCAGATCCATTATAACAATGAGTGTTTATCTTTTGCTCCCCATGTTTCAGATCCACCATTATGTTACAATGCATGTTTATCTATCTTTTGCTCCCCATGTTTCAGATCCACCATTACAATGAGTGTTTATCTATCTTTTGCTCCCCATGTTTCAGATCCACCATAACAATGAGTTTTATCTATCTTTTGCTCCCCATGTTTCAGATCCACCATTATGTTACAATGCGTGTTTTTCTATCTTTTGCTCCGCATGTTTCAGATCCACCATAACAATGAGTGTTTATCTATCTTTTGCTCTCCATGTTTCAAATCCACCATTATGTTACAATGCGTGTTTATCTATCTTTTGCTCTCCATGTTTCAGATCCACCATAACAATGAGTGTTTATCTATCTTTTGCTCTCCATGTTTCAAATCCACCATTATGTTACAATGCGTGTTTATCTATCTTTTGCTCCCCATGTTTCAGATCCACCATAACAATGAGTGTTTCTCTATCTTTTGCTCCCCATGTTTCAGATCCACCATTATGTTACAATGCGTGTTTATCTTTTGTTCCACAAGTTTCAGATCCACCATTATGTAACAATGTGTGTTTATACGTGTTTTGCTCCCCATGTTTCAGATCCACCATTATGTTACAATGCATGTTTATCTATCTTTTGCTCCCCATGTTTCAGATCCACCATTACAATGCGTGTTTATCTATCTTTTGCTCCCCATGTTTCAGATCCACCATAACAATGAGTTTTATCTATCTTTTGCTCCCCATGTTTCAGATCCACCATTATGTTACAATGCATGTTTTTCTATCTTTTGCTCCCCATGTTTCAGATCCACCATTATGTTACAATGCATGTTTATCTATCTTTTGCTCTCCATGTTTCAGATCCACCATAACAATGAGTGTTTATCTATCTTTTGGTCTCCATGTTTCAAATCCACCATTATGTTACAATGCGTGTTTATCTATCTTTTGCTCCCCATGTTTCAGATCCACCATAACAATGAGTGTTTATCTATCTTTTGCTCCCCATGTTTCAGATCCACCATTATGTTACAATGCGTGTTTATCTTTTGTTCCACAAGTTTCAGATCCACCATTATGTAACAATGTGTGTTTATACGTGTTTTGCTCCCCATGTTTTTGATCCACCATTACAATGCGTGTTTATCAATCTTTTGCTTTCCATGTTTCAGATCCACAATTATGTTACAATGCATGTTTATCTATCTTCCGCTCTCCATGTTTCAGATCCACCATAATAATGTGTGTTTATCTATCTTTTGCTCTCCATGTTTCAGATCCACCATTATGTTACAAATGAGTGTTTATCTATCTTTTGTTCCCCATGTTTCAGATCCACCATAACAATGAGTGTTTATCTTTCTTTTGCTCCCCATGTTTCAGATACACCATAACAATGAGGTGTTTATCTATCTTTTGCTCCCCATGTTTCAGATCCACCATTATGTAACAATGTGTGTTTATCTATCTTTTGCTCCCCATGTTTCAGATCCACCATAACAATGAGTGTTTATCTATCTTTTGCTCCCCATGTCTCAGATCCACCATAACAATAAGTGTTTATCTATCTTTTGCTCCCCATGTTTCAGATCCACCATAACAATGACTGTTTATCTATCTTTTGCTCCCCATGTCTCAGATTTACCATAACAATAAGTGTTTATCTATCTTTCGTTCCCCATGATTCAGATCCACCATAACAATGAGTGTTTATCTATCTTTTGTTCCCCATGTTTCAGATCCACCATAACAATGATTGTGTATCTATCTTTTGCTCCTGATGTTTCAGATCCACCATTACAATGTTTGTTTATCTATCTTTTGTTCCACAAGTTTCAGATCCACCATTATGTTACAATGCATGTTTATCTATCTTTTGCTCCCCATGTTTCAGATCCACCATTATGTTACAGTGAGTGTTTATCTACCTTTTACTCCTCACATTTCAGATCCACCATTATGAACTACAGAGACAACACCTGGAGCGAATGCAGCAGGAAATAGCACAGAAACAACAACAACTACAACAACAACAAATGACCCTGCAGATCCACTTGCTGGCACAGCAAGTCAGCAATTCTGGAGATCATAGACAGGTGATAATCATTCAACTTGTACATGAACCTATCATAGATAGGTGATAGTCATTGTACTTTGCATGAACATATGATAGACAGATGATAGTCATTCTAAATGTACATGAACATATTTTAGATAGGTGATAGTCATTCTACATTTACATGAACATATCATGGACAGGTGACAATCATTTTAAATGTGCACAAACATATCATAGACAGGTGATAGTCATTCCACATGTACATGAACAAATCATAGACAGATTTCCCATTTCTATGCTTTCAGAGTAAATTAACCTGTATTAAGCAATAACCTGTCTAAGAAGGCCACCTTTGCTCTTTCCATTGACTGGCTGCTTAAGACAGGTTTGGCTATTAATTTTGCATGTCTCAATAGACCTCCTTTTGGCAATATGTGGTCTATGAATATATATAGGCATGATATACTGGTAAAAATGTTTAAGCCAATGTCAAAAGTTTGAAAAATTCAGATTTACTCTCTTTAAATCAACCCTGTGAAAACAGTTATTTGAAACTTAATATTTTAGAAAATGTGAATGCATTTTGTATAGTGGTTTCTAGACTGAGTAAAAATGGTTAAACGTACAAACAACTCTGACAAAGAGAGGGGTGACTGGCCAATGGCTTTTGACCCCTCTCCGGAATAAACAATGAAGCAATGAGCCTTTTTTAACATGCATGTCTTGCTATCCTGTTTTCCAGAACACAGTCCTACAGCAGCTTCTGCGACAGATAACCAGTCAGCAGGCTGGTTCCACAGTTTCCTCCACAGAGGTGATTCCACAAACACAGCCGGTTAAAACCAGTTCAAGTCAGCCAGAAATCCCTCCTAATCATTCTGTGCAGTCAAATGTGAACCAGTCATCTTTGTCAGTCAATCAACTACATCCAGTTATTCTGCAGCAACTACAACAACAACCTGCTCTTCATCAAATGAATGTAAACCAGCAATCTGGAGAAACACTATGGACACAACCTGTTCAATCAGTTAACAATATGACATCACTTCCTGTATCTGTGAATGGAAACCAGCCTAATATAATTTCTGTGACAAACCAGTCAAGACCACCACTTCCTGTAACCCAGAATGCTGGGTCCAATATGCAAGATTTTGTGTATAATCCAGCACCTAATATTCAACAACATCAGCTGAGACAGGTAAACCAGTCACACATTGTCTTAAATCAGGCTCCACAAACTGTTCCAGTACAATTACAACAGCCAAACATCACAGCAAACCAACCAATACAGTTTCAGCTCATTCAAAATCAAGGAAACCAGTCAAAGGATGAAAACCAGTCTATTCAGTTGGAGAACTTGATTGGACAGTCAAACTTACAGCAAATTGGTCAAGGCAAAACACAGTTTCAGTTAAATGTTGTTGAATCTCAGCAAGTAGAAACAGACCAAAGTGCCAATGTGCAAATATTCTCTCAGCTGAGTGGTGTTAATAGTTTATCCTATCAGGATACTAGCAGAAAGGAATTACAATATCAAGTAAGTCTAACAAGTAGCCAAAATGAAGAAAATGAAAATGAACTGGGGAAACAGGATGAAACGGGACCAGCGCTGGAACTCAGCAACTTTCAAAACTATCAGATAGAGTTAATTCCTGGTGACAACTCGAACACCCCTTCTCCAGTACAGAATCTCAGCCAAGATCAACTTCAGTACATAATGAACAGTTTACAGAATGTGACGATTCTTGGGCAGGATGGTAATGAGATCTCTATGGGACAGGTTAACATAGTCGCTCCTAATCTTTCTTCACAGTCACATGCTCAGAGCGAATTTGCACAAAGCAGTGAAGTGATTCCTGGTACTTCTGAACAATACACCGATAAAACTCTTCAAACCCACCCTGCGTTACAACATCCAGTCCCTGCTGCTGCAGACAATGGTAATCAAATGAGACTCACTGCTCCAAAATCAAGTTCAACCATAACCCATCAAAACCTGCAACAAAATGTGCAACCTGTTCAGTTAATTCTTACTAATCCAGAATCTCAGTCCTTCAATCAAAGACAGAGTAAATATACAACTACAGCCGGAAGCAATAACACCCTGCTTCCCAATTCTACAGCCAGTAAGTCTGCTTCTATCAGCAAGCCTGTTTACATGGTGTCTTCCAACGACAGCTTTGGCATAGTCACACCGAACATAAATGTGGCTTCAGTTATAGCCAACAGTTCAACAAATGAAAACGAAATAATGCCACGATCTGTGACAATGACTCCTGTATCTTTGCCGTCAATGACAGCATCATCTCTGCAACATAGTGATGCAGGGAATCCAGACACAAGTGCACCACCTACCCAGGTTCAGATCAGTTTCCAGACGAGCGTGAATGAAGGTGACGCGTCATCATCATCATCTCAGCATATCGTGCTGCCACACAGCAGCGTGTTGACCATACCCATAGTTCCCCTGTATTCGTCTACTGCTGGTGATGCCAGTATAACAGGAAGTCACATGGGTGGGCAGTCTGATGTCATGACAATGCAAGCGAGTGATTCTGGGCGGCATAATGACTTGATGAGGCAATCTGGTGAAAGTGTTGATAAAACAAGAAAATTGAGTGCAAGTTCGGCACGCGCAAGTCACTCCAGTGGGAATACAGCACGATCTCGGCAATCGAGTGGGAACAGTTTAAGGTCAGGACAGTCGAACAGATCACGGCAATCCAGTGGTAATTCATTATCGAGTGAATCGTTCAGACAGTTTGCTTCTAAAATTACAAACAGATCTCGACAGTCTAGTGGAAATTCCCTTTTTGGAGACAGGTCTCGAAAATCAAGCGGTAATTCGCATTTTGGTGAGACGTCTGTCACCCTGTCCAATTTGTCTTCACCCAATTTGTTTCTGGATAAAGATAGAGGGATATACTTTATTCCAACAGCTGGTGAAAACAGTGAATTCTGTGAGATAACTTCATGTTTAAATATGGATGACGATGCCCACCTTTCTGACTTTATCTTGAATGTTGGCCAAGGAACTGATATTGAATCTCTGTCACGTTTTGTAAAAATTAACCAATCAACAGAAATAGAAAATTTACAGATTCATTCTTTAGAAAGTGGCCACACAAACAATCATGAAAGGGTGCAGCAGAGTCATAGTGAAAATGACCTCAATATTGGACAGAGTTTAAAGGTGGATCAATATGGTAAAGGTCAAACCTTTGTTCAGTCGCAAAAGTATGCATACGTTGAGCCCAAGTCCACCAGAGATACCAGTAACAAGGGCATAGGGAGCGATAGTTCAGAGAGTTCCGATGATGATGGAAGTTGTCAAACTGAAGTTATGTGCATGATGCCCAGCCAGACAGGTAATCGGCCACCAGCTGTTGTGATTCCCTCGCATCACAACAGTCGGAAAACCCCAGTGTTGAACAGAATATTGGCTCAGCCAGTTGTCAGTAAAAGCCAGTCATTGCAGCAGGGGTTTGTCAACTCTTTCGGAGAAAATAACATTATGCATGATATATAGTGATTTATAGTTAATACTGTTTTATCGAGTTTTGGTTCAAGCATTCAGCTGATCATGATTTTAGACTTGCTCCAGTACAAATGCATATATTTTAACTGACATTTATTAAATAGTAACCAGTCAAAATTATGTGCCTATATAAACATGAACACTTTAAATTTTAAGTATCTACTTGTTTAGTCAGTGTTGGTGAAGCTTAACCCAAAACTGTTTTATGATATATTTTTGTAAGGAATTTATGAGGGACGTTCAATAAATAGTGTTATATTGGTAGTCAAATGAAAACAACAAATAATATCTTGATAATATTTAGCTCACACTTTCAAAGTGTTCTCCTTTAACAGAAATGCACTTTTTCAGTTTTTATAACCTCTTCCAAGATATTTCCTTAGTCTTTCTTTATTTCTTAGTCCATTTTGTACATACCTGTTAAATACTAAAAAACTGCTTACCCATGTGCTTGTCTGGGAAGTGTAGCAGTGTTAAGCTTGTTTCTTTAATGTTGGAAACAATTTTAATGGGATTAAATACCATTATCAACACATGAAAGGTTATATATATATATATCCAGTACATTATTACTAGTGGAGAAAGACCTCAGAATGAATCTGAATAGAACCACCGTCATTTTGCAAATAACTGGCAAACTTTCTCACATAGTTTTTTTGACCGAGATGGCCTCAAACTCATGACCTCAACAGTGATATGTAAGTGGCCAGAGGCGTATGTGACAAATTTAGGTCGCTGAACACCATGAGCGAAACTTTAAGAACTGCAACCTGAATCGCAGGACCTGGTAGGAAAATGGCATACCTAATATTGTTCACTCTTTTGTTGGTGATAGAAGGTCCTCGTCTGTCTTTGGTGGGCCATATTTTGCTGCCATTCTTCTTATGGGGCTTGAAATGGGGAACCAATATTTCCTTACTATTACTTACTGTTCCTTACTGTAACTATATAATTATATATAATAATATATACATAATTGTGAAAATCTGTGATGTACATAATTTTCTTGTGCAGTATGCATTCATGTAGCTACATATTTGAGCACATTTAGCAGATGTTTTCCCAACTATATTTGACAGCAGTGTATACGATTGTATGTGGTCAAGACTGCAAATGCACAACAAATCTATGAAATTTCATAATTTCCTTTTCAGGGTTAATAATTTATTTTACGATTAACATAACTTAATGAACGTCTCTCATATTCCTGTGAGAGATATTAAAATGCAACTGAACTTTTTTATGTGCCAAAGAAAAATTAGAATATCATAGGGCAATTATAATGTTTATATATTCAGTTTGAGCCTTTTCATTTATTATGTCATTATTTGTAAGGTCATGACACTCGGTCATAGTTCATGTCATTATTTGTAAGGTTACGACCCTCAGTCGTGGTCCATGTGTTACGTTATCAATTATGTCATTATTTGTAAGGTCCTGACCCTCAGTCGTAGTTCATTTGTTACGTTATCAATTATGTCATTATTTGTAAGGTCATGACACTCAGTCATAGTTCATGTCATTATTTGTAAGGTTACAACTCTCAGTCGTAGTTCATGTGTTACGTTATCAATTATGTCATTATTTGTAAGATCATGACCTTCAGTCGTAGTTCATGTGTTACGTTGTCAATTATGTCATTATTTGTAAGATCATGACCCTCAGTCGTAGTTCATGTGTTACATTATCTATTATGTCATTATTTGTAAGGTCGCGACCCTCAGTCGTAGTTCATGTGTTACGTTGTCAATTATGTCATTATTTGTAAGATCATGACCCTCAGTCGTAGTTCATGTGTTACATTATCAATTATGTCATTATTTGTAAGGTCGCGACCCTCAGTCATAGTTCATGTGTTACGTTGTCAATTATGCCATTATTTGTAAGGTCATGACCCTCAGTCGTAGTCCATGTGTTACATTATCAATTATGTCATTATTTGTAAGGTTGCCACCCTCAGTCATAGTTCATGTGTTACGTTATCAATTATGTCATTATTTGTATGGTCATGACCCTCAGTCATAGTTCATGTCATTATTTGTAATGTGTTACATTATCAATTATGTCATTATTTGTAAAGTCACGACCCTCAGTCGTAGTTCATGTCATTATTTGTAATGTGTTACATTATCAATTATGTCATTATTTGTAAGGTCATGACCCTCAGTCGTAGTCCATGTGTTACATTAACAATTATGTCATTATTTGTAAGGTCGCGACCCTCAGTCATGGTTCATGTGTTACATTATCAATTATGTCATTATTTGTATGGTCATGACCCTCAGTCATAGTTCATGTCATTATTTGTAAGGTCGCGACCCTCAGTCATAGTTCATGTGTTATGTTATCAGTTATGTCATTATTTGTAAACTCATGACCCTCAGTCATAGTTCATGTGTTATGTTGTCAATTATGTCATTATTTGTATGGTCATGACCCTCAGTCATAGTTCATGTAATTATTTGTAAGGTTGCGACCCTCAGTTATAGTTCACGCGTTACGTTATCAATTATGTCATTATTTGTAAGGTCAAGACCCTCAGTCATAGTCCATGTGTTACGTTTTACATGTAAATTATGTCATTATTTGTAAGGTTATGACCCTCAGTTATGTATGTCATGTAATAATTTTCACGCTAATTTCCTTGTTACAGACTTCCTTTGTTTTTTAAGTACACTAAAAAGTCCAATTAAAGTGCATCCTAAACACATTTTAGTGGATTGAGTGCTGGACATTCACGACAACAGTTCAATCCCTGGCTCGACCCCATGACCTCTCAAAATAATGCTTACTACTGGTTCTACCTAGGAAACAGACTTGAGAGCGATCAGATAAGTTCTGAGCTTTACACCTGTTACGGTTTTGTATAATAAAAAGTATCCTTCATGGGTTTTTTTGTTGATGATGGAAATGCTGTCCTGAGGGATACTGTTTTGGCGTAAACAAGTTTGGGACAGCAGTTTACATTTACACCAGTAAAGATACTTGCAATCCTTAATGTTGTTGTTGTTGTATGTTGTTAAGAGTCACTTCAACAGTATTTCAGTTTATATCGCAAAGGTGTCTGTCTATTTCAGACAGTATTCTAAGCACTGCCACACTGGAGTTTAATACCCCAGATGCATGGTATGATTCCCCATCCAGTCACATTATACCGACACCGGACCACCCAGACCTAGAACTCTCCTCTAAATGCTGAGCATCAAGCGAGGGAGCTTCTAGTACCATTTTTCAAGTCTTCGGTATGACCAAGCCGGGATCCAACCCACAACCTTCTGCATGCGATGCAGATGCTCTACCACTAGACCACTGCTATGGCATGTAGAACCGGTACTGAGTGTGTTTTATTTTGAGAGACCAGTGGGTTGAGCTGGGAATTGAACCTGCAACCTCTAGTTCAAGCAACCAACACTATCCACTGCACTAAGGGTGGAGTTGAGACAGGCTCCAATTTTATCACATTGAGAATTAAACATTAATTCAGCAGCAAAAGTTTTAACAATCATAATTTAAAAATTGAGGTTAAAAATATTTTTTTAAACTGCACAACATTTCTATACTAAGTATTTAATTGTTTTAGTTTATTTCACTTGTTAAGTATCAGGTAGAATCTGCTAAAACTCTGCATTTCTGCAGGTATCGGGGTTCCAGATTCATTCTGCATATTCATTTATTGATGTACTTTTTAATCTGTGTGTTAATTGGTATGTGAAGAGTGAACCTGGAATCTTTTTTCCTGTTTTAAACATAAAGCCATTTTGTGTTTGCACACCATTTTACAAACCCCAATTCATTCATTCTTCATTTCAACCATGTTGGAATCTTCCTTATATTCACATCTACCATTTAGAATTGCAAAACATAAGCCATCATTTGTATTATAGCATGTAAGACATGCCACTGATAATGAATACTTGCATAACTGTACAGGAACTATGCAGTGTTGAATTTACTGCATAATAATGGTAATTATAAATGTTATGTAAAATAACAAGTACAAGTAATGTGTTTTAAGTTGATACAGTCAATCCTGTGTTAATGGTCACCTCTAGCATACAGCCACTTGTCTTAAGCAGCCACAATTGCTATTTCTTATTTCTATGCTTTCAGAGTATTTTAACCTAAATTAAGTATTAACTTGTCTTAAAAGGCCACTTTTGCTCCTTCCATTGAATGGCTGCTTCAGACAGGTTTGACTGTACATGTATATCAAGAAAAAAACCTGCTCTAAATATAAATGTTGAAATTGATGCAAAGTGTCTTATTATCATAAATAGATAAAATCAGAATGGTTTGTCAAAAATTATACTTTAACCAGAGTAGTACCCTTGAAAAGAAATCCTCATTCTAAAAACAGACAGCACTTAAATACTGCTTAACATCCTTCACATCATCATTTGGACTCTTTCTATTTCTATTTCTAAGATCAAACAAGGTCTACAATATGTAATCCAGTGTCACGGATCAAAATCAAAATAAAATCATGTGACACATTTAATATGTCAGATTATGGTGCAATTTTAAGCGAGAAATCTATATTAGTCTTACGCCCACATGAAGGTCAAGTCAGAAAATTCCTTTTCAATATATTATTTTTCCATGTTTAAATAGATATCCGTATGGCAATTATGGGGTTGGTGAACATATATTGGCATGATTTATTATAAAAAATAATTTTTTAATCAATTTTAAAAAATTCTGATATACCTGATTATTCCTTTCAATGGCATTAAATTCTGTTTTCAGTATATCCCATTAACTTAAATTGTTAACCCTTTAATTCATATAGACGCCTTTGGACACCTAATATAGAAGGCTTTTGAGTTATTGGGTGAATTATGTTTATATTAACTGATAGAGTGGAAAACAGTGCAGGAAGTGTTCAGATTGCTCGTTACAAGCAATCTGAACTCTTCCTACACTGTTTTCAAAGGTCTTCTGTGATTGGTGCAGGAAAATGCGTATCTATGGAGTAAAGGGTTAAATACCATAAAAGTCTTTGTCATTCATTATTTTAACTATGTAAAGACCTTTGTAAATAACCAACACTGTTTATTGCAATCTCTTGTTTTTGACATGCTGTTTTTGTCTTCAAACTTTATTTTTGTACTGATTTTATGTACTGAAATAAAATTATTTTCCATAAATTAGAAATTTTACTCTGTTGTTTACCATCAGAAATGCTTTTAAAGATGTGTGTTGTGACGGTGAGTTTACCACTGGCTTTAAAGGCACAGTTTGCAATGTGATGGTGAGTTTACTGTGTAAAGGGACACAGTTTGCAATGTGATGGTGAGTTCACTGTGTAAAGGGACACAGTTTGCAATGTGATGGTGAGTTCACTGTGTAAAGGGACACAGTTTGCAATGTGATGGTGAGTTTACTGTGTAAAGGGATACAGTATGCATTGTGATGGTGAGTTCACTGTGTATAGAGATACAGTATGCAATGTGATGGTGAGTTTACTATGTATAGAGATACAGTATGCAATGTGATGGTGAGTTTACTATGTATAGAGATACAGTATGCAATGTGATGACGAGTTTACTGTGTATAGAGATACAGTATGCATTGTGATGGTGAATTGGCTGTGTAAAGAGATACAGTATGCAATGTGATGGTCAGTTTACTGTGTAAAGAGATACAGTTTGCAATGTAATGGTGAGTTTACTGTGTAAATAGACACATTATGCATGTGATGATCAGTTTACTGTGTAAAGAGATACAGTATGCAATGTGATGGTGAGTTTACTGTGTAAAGAGACAGAGTACGCAATGTGATGGTGAGTTAACTGTGTAAAGAGGCAGATGTGATGGTGAGTTTACTGTGTAAAGGGACACAGTATGCATTGTGATGGTGAGTTTACTGTGTATAGAGATACAGTATGCATTGTGATGGTGATTTACTGTGTAAAGAGACAGAGTATGCAATGTGATGGTGAGTTTACTGTGTATAGAGACAGAGTATGCATTATGATGGTGAATTGGCTGTGTAAAGAGATACAGTATGCAATGTGATGGTGAGTTTACTGTGTAAAGAGATACAGTATGCAATGTAATGGTGAGTTTACTGTGTAAAAAGACAGAGTATGCAATGTGATGGTCAGTTTACTGTGTAAATAAAAACAGTATGCAATGTGATGGTGAGTTTAATGTGTAAAAGGACAGAGTAACACAGCAGCCATGTGATGGTGAGTTTACTGTGTATAGAGATACAGTCTGCAATGTGATGGTGAGTTTACTGTGTAAATAAAAACAGTATGCAATGTGATGGTGAGTTTACTGTGTAAAGGGACACAGTATGCATTGTGATGGTGAGTTTACTGTGTATAGAGATACAGTATGCATTGTGATGGTGAGTTTACTGTGTATAGAGATACAGTCTGCAATGTGATGGTGAGTTTACTGTGTAAATAAAAACAGTATGCAATGTGATGGTGAGTTTACTGTGTAAAGGGACACAGTTTGCAATGTGATGGTGAGTTTACTGTGTAAAGGGACACAGTATGCAATGTGATTGTGAGTTTACTGTGTAAAGAGATACAGTATGCAATATGATGGTGAGTTTACTGTGTAAAGGGACACAGTATGCATTGTGATGGTGAGTTTACTGTGTATAGAGATACAGTATGCATTGTGATGGTGAGTTTACTGTGTAAAGGGACACAGTATGCATTGTGATGGTGAGTTTACTGTGTAAAGAGATACAGTATGCATTGTGATGGTGAGTTTACTGTGTAAAGAGATACAGTATGCAATGTGATGGTGAGTTTACTGTGTAAAGGGACACAGTATGCATTGTGATGGTGAGTTTACTGTGTATAGAGATACAGTATGCATTGTGATGGTGATTTACTGTGTAAAGAGACAGAGTATGCAATGTGATGGTGAGTTTACTGTGTATAGAGACAGAGTATGCATTATGATGGTGAATTGGCTGTGTAAAGAGATACAGTATGCAATGTGATGGTGAGTTTACTGTGTAAAGGGACACAGTATGCATTGTGATGGTGAGTTTACTGTGTAAAGAGATACAGTATGCAATGTGATGGTGAGTTTACTGTGTAAAGGGACACAGTATGCATTGTGATGGTAAGTTTACTGTGTATAGAGATACAGTATGCATTGTGATGGTGATTTACTGTGTAAAGAGACAGAGTATGCAATGTGATGGTGAGTTTACTGTGTATAGAGACAGAGTATGCATTATGATGGTGAATTGGCTGTGTAAAGAGATACAGTATGCAATGTGATGGTGAGTTTACTGTGTAAAGAGATACAGTATGCAATGTAATGGTGAGTTTACTGTGTAAAAAGACAGAGTATGCAATGTGATGGTCAGTTTACTGTGTAAATAAAAACAGTATGCAATGTGATGGTGAGTTTAATGTGTAAAAGGACAGAGTAACACAGCAGCCATGTGATGGTGAGTTTACTGTGTATAGAGATACAGTATGCAATGTAATGGTGAGTTTACTGTGTATAGAGATACAGTCTGCAATGTGATGGTGAGTTTACTGTGTAAATAAAAACAGTATGCAATGTGATGGTGAGTTTAATGTGTAAAAGGACAGAGTAACACAGCAGCCATGTGATGGTGAATTTACTGTGTAAAGGGACACAGTATGCAATGTGATGGTGAATTTACTGTGTAAAGACACAGTATGCAATGTGATGGTGAGTTTACTGTGTATAGGGACACAGTATGCAATGTGATGGTGAGTTTACTGTGTAAAGAGACACAGTATGCAATGTGATGGAGAGTTTACTGTGTAAAGAGACACAGTATGCAATGTGATGGAGAGTTTACTGTGTAAAGGGACACAGTTTGCAATGTGATGGTGAGTTTACTGTGTAAAGGGACACAGTATGCAATGTGATTGTGAGTTTACTGTGTAAAGAGACACAGTATGCAATGTGATGGAGAGTTTACTGTGTAAAGGGACACAGTTTGCAATGTGATGGTGAGTTTACTGTGTAAAGGGACACAGTTTGCAATGTGATGGTGAGTTCACTGAGTACAGAGACAGTATGCAATGTGATGGTGAGTTCACTGTGTAAAGGGACACAGTTTGCAATGTGATGGTGAGTTTACTGTGTAGTAGACACATTATGCAATGTGATGGTGAGTTTACTGTGTAAAGAGACACAGTTTGCAATGTGATGTGGAGTTCACTGTGTAAAGGGACACAGTTTGCAATGTGATGGTGAGTTTACTGTATAAAGGGACACAGTTTGCAATGTGATGTGGAGTTCACTGTGTAAAGGGACACAGTTTGCAATGTGATGGTGAGTTTACTGTGTAGTAGACACATTATGCAATGTGATGGTGAGTTTACTGAGTAAAGAAATACAGTATGCAATGTGATGGTGAGTTTACTGTGTAAAGGGACACAGTTTGCAATGTGATTGTGAGTTTACTGCGTAAAGGGACACAGTTTGCAATGTGATGGTGAGTTTACTGCGTAAAGGGACACAGTTTGCAATGTGATGGTGAGTTCACTGAGTACAGAGACAGTATGCAATGTGATGGTGAGTTCACTGTGTAAAGGGACACAGTTTGCAATGTGATGGTGAGTTAACTGTGTAGTAGACACATTATGCAATGTGATGGTGAGTTTACTGTGTAAAGAGACACAGTATGCAATGTGATGGTGAGTTTACTGTGTAAAGGGACACAGTTTGCAATGTGATGGTGAGTTCACTGTGTAAAGGGACACAGTTTGCAATGTGATGGTGAGTTTACTGTGTAGTAGACACATTATGCAATGTGATGGTGAGTTTACTGTGTAAAGGGACACAGTTTGCAATGTGATGGTGAGTTCACTGTGTAAAGGGACACAGTTTGCAATGTGATGGTGAGTTTACTGTGTAGTAGACACATTATGCAATGTGATGGTGAGTTTACTGTGTAAAGAAATACAGTATGCAATATGATGGTGAGTTTACTGTGTAAAGGGACACAGTTTGCAATGTGATGGTGAGTTTACTGTGTAAAGGGACACAGTTTGCAATGTGATGGTGAGTTCACTGTGTAAAGGGACACAATTTGCAATGTGATGGTGAGTTCACTGTGTAAAGGGACACAGTTTGCAATGTGATGGTGAGTTTACTATGTATAGAGATACAGTATGCAATGTGATGGTGAGTTTACTGTGTAAAGGGACACAGTCTGCAATGTGATGGTGAGTTTACTGTGTAAAAGGACACAATATGCAATGTGATGGTCAGTTTACTGTGTAAAGAGATACAGTTTGCAATGTAATGGTGAGTTTACTGTGTAAATATACACATTATGCATGTGATGATCAGTTTACTGTGTAAAGAGATACAGTATGCAATGTGATGGTGAGTTCACTGAGTAAAGAGACAGTTTGCAATGTGATGGTGAGTTTACTGTGTAGTAGACACATTATGCAATGTGATGGTGAATTTACTGTGTAAAGGGACACAGTATGCAATGTGATGGTGAGTTTACTGTGTAAAGAGATACAGTATGCTATGTGATGGTGGGTTTTATGTGTAAAGGGACAGAGTAACACAGTATGCCATGTGATGGTCAGTTTACTGTGTAAAGAGATACAGTATGCAATGTGATGGTGAGTTTACTGTGTAAAGAGATACAGTTTGCAATGTAATGGTGAGTTTACTGTGTAAATATACACATTATGCATGTGATGATCAGTTTACTGTGTAAAGAGATAAGAGATACAGTATGCAATGTGATGGTGAGTTCACTGAGTAAAGAGACAGTTTGCAATGTGATGGTGAGTTTACTGTGTAGTAGACACATTATGCAATGTGATGGTGAATTTACTGTGTAAAGGGACACAGTATGCAATGTGATGGTGAGTTTACTGTGTAAAGAGATACAGTATGCTATGTGATGGTGGGTTTTATGTGTAAAGGGACAGAGTAACACAGTATGCCATGTGATGGTCAGTTTACTGTGTAAAGAGATACAGTATGCAATGTGATGGTGAGTTTACTGTGTAAAGAGACAGAATACGCAATGTGATGGTGAGTTTACTGTGTATAGAGATACTGTATGCAATGTGATGGTGAATTTACTGTGTAAAGAGATACAGTATGCAATGTGATGGTCAGTTTACTGTGTAAAGAGATACAGTTTGCAATGTAATGGTGAGTTTACTGTGTAAATAGACACATTATGCAATGTGATGGTCAGTTTACTGTGTAAATAGACACATTATGCATGTGATGATCAGTTTACTGTGTAAAGAGATACAGTATGCAATGTGATGGTGAGTTTATTGTGTAAAGAGACAGAGTACGCAATGTGATGGTGAGTTAACTGTGTAAAGAGGCAGATGTGATGGTGAGTTTACTGTGTAAAGGGACACAGTATGCATTGTGATAGTGAGTTTACTGTGTAAAGAGATACAGTATGCAATGTAATGGTGAGTTTACTGTGTAAATAGACACATTATGCAATGTGATGGTCAGTTTACTGTGTAAATAGACACATTATGCATGTGATGATCAGTTTACTGTGTAAAGAGATACAGTATGCAATGTGATGGTGAGTTTATTGTGTAAAGAGACAGAGTACGCAATGTGATGGTGAGTTAACTGTGTAAAGAGGCAGATGTGATGGTGAGTTTACTGTGTAAAGGGACACAGTATGCATTGTGATGGTGAGTTTACTGTGTATAGAGATACAGTATGCATTGTGATGGTGATTTACTGTGTAAAGAGACAGAGTATGCAATGTGATGGTGAGTTTACTGTGTATAGAGACAGAGTATGCATTATGATGGTGAATTTACAGTGTAAAGAGATACTGTATGCAATGTGATGACGAGTTTACTGTGTAAAGCGATACAGTATGCAATGTAATGGTGAGTTTACTGTGTAAAAAGACAGAGTATGCATTGTGATGGTGAATTTACTGTATAAAGAGATACAGTATGCATTTTGATGGTGAGTTAACTGTGTAAAGAGACACAGTATGCAATATAATGGTGTGTTTACTGAGAAAAGAGGCAAATTATGCAATGTGATGGTGAGTTTACTGTGTAAAGAGACAATGCAAAGTGATGGTGAGTTACTTGAGTAAAGAAGTAGATTATGCAATGTGTAGGTGAGTTTACTGTGTAAAAAGACACAGTATGCAATATGATGGTGAGTTTACTGTGTAAAGAGACACAGTATGCAATGTGATGTTGAGTTTACTGTGTAAAGAGACAGAGAATTAAATGTGATGGTGAGTTTACAGTGTAAAGAAACAGAGTATTCAATGTGATGGTGAGTTTACAGTGTAAAGAGAAAGATTATGCAATGTGATGTTGAATTTACTGTGTAAAGAGACAGAGTATGCAATATGATGGTGAGTTTACTGTGTATAGAGATACATTATTCAATGTGATGGTGAGTTTACTGTGTAAAGAGACAGAGTATGCAATGTGGCGAGTTTACTGTGTAAAGGGACAGAGTATGCAATATAATGGTGAGTTAACTGTGTAAAGAAGCACAGTATGCAATATGATGGTGAGTTTACCATTGATTTTGAATGGACACTTTGTAATAATGAAATCAAATTTACTTCTGATCAAACATCAAATCAACCTCTCCCCGCTAAATTTGAAAGTTTGAATTACCTCTTAACGCTTAATTTGTAGGTTTGAATTACCTCTCACTGCTAAATTTGTATGTTTGAATTACCTTTCACCTCTAAATTTGTAGGTTTGAATTATCTCTCACCACTAAATTGTAAGTTTAAACTACCTCTCACCACTAAATTGTAAATTTGAACCACCTCTCACCGCTAAATTTGTATGTTTGAATTACCTTTCACTACCAAATTTGTAGGTTTGAATTACCTCTCACCACTAAATTGTAAGTTTGAACTACCTCTCACCACTAAATTTGTAAGTTTGAACCACCTCTCACCACTAAATTTGTAGGTTTGAATTACCTCTCACCACTAAATTTGTAGGTTTGAACCACCTCTCACCACTAAATTTGTAGATTTTAACCACCTCTCACCACTAAATTTGAAGGTTTGAACCATCTCTCACAACTAAATTTGTAGATTTGAACCACCTCTCACCATTAAATTTGTAGGTTTGAATTACCTCTCACCACTAAATTTGTAGATTTGAACCACCTCTCACCACTAAATGTGTAGGTTTGAACCACCTCTCACCACTAAATTTGTAGGTTTGAATTACCTCTCACCACTAAATTTGTAGGTTTGAACCACCTCTCACCATTAAATTTGTAGGGTTGAACAACTTCTCACCACTAAATTTGTAGGTTTGAACCACCTCTCACCACTAAATTTGTAGGGTTGAACCACCTTTCACCACTAAATTTGTAGGTTTGAACCACCTCTCACGACTAAATTTGTAGGGTTGAACCACCTCTCACCACTAAATTTGTAGGTTTGAACAATCTCTCACTGCTAAATTAGTAGGTTTGAATTACCTCTCACCACTAAATTTGTAGGTTTGAACCACCTCTCACGACTAAATTTGTAGGTTTGAACCACCTCTCACGACTAAATTTGTAGATTTGAACCACCTCTCACCATTAAATTTGTAGGTTTGAACCATCTCTCACCACTAAATTTGTAAGTTTGAACCACCTCACTGCTAAATTTGTAGGTTTGAACCATATCTCACCACTTAATTTGTAGGTTTGAATTACCTCTCACCACTAAATTTGTAGGTTTGAACCACCTTTCACAACTAAATTTGTAGGTTTGAACCACCTCTCACGACTAAATTGGTAGATTTGAACCACCTCTCACCATTAAATTTGTAGGGTTGAACCACTTCTCACCACTAAATTTGTAGGGTTGAACCACCTCTCACCACTTAATTTGTAGGTTTGAACCACCTCTCACGACTAAATTTGTAGGGTTGAACCACCTCTCACCACTAAATTTGTAGGTTTGAACCATCTCTCACTGCTAAATGTGTAGGTTTGAACCATCTCTCACCACTAAATGTGTAGGTTTGAACCACCTCTCACCACTAAATTTGAAGGTTTGAACCACCTCTCATCACTAAAATTTGTAGGTTTGAACCACCTCTTACCACTAAATTTGTAGGTTTGAACCACCTCTCATCACTAAATTTGTAGGTTTGAACCACCTCTCACCACTAAATTTGTAGGTTTGAACCACCTCTCATCACTAAATTTGTATGTTTGAACCATATCTCACTGCTAAATTTGTAGATTTGAACCACCTCTCACCACTAAATTTGTAGGTTTGAACCACCTCTCACCACTAAATTTGTAGGTTTGAACCACCTCTCACCACTTAATTTGTAGGTTTGAACCATATCTCACTGCTAAATTTGTAGGTTTGAATTACCTCTCACCACTAAATTTGTAGATTTGAACCACCTCTCACCACTAAATTTGTAGGTTTGAACCACCTGTCACCACTAAATTTGTAGGTTTGAACCACCTGTCACAACTAAATTTGTAAGTTTGAACCATCTCTAACTGCTAAATTTGTAGGTTTGAACCACCTCTCACCACTAAATTTGTAGGTTTGAACCATCTCTCACTACTAAATTTGTAGGTTTGAACCACCTCTCACCACTAAATTTGTAGGTTTGAACCATCTCTCACTACTAAATTTGTATGTTTGAACCACCTCTCACCACTAAATTTGTAGGTTTTAACCACCTCTCACCACTAAATTTGAAGGTTTGAACCACCTCTCACCACTAAATTTGTAGGTTTGAACCACCTCTCACCACTGAATTTGTAGGTTTGAACCACCTCTCACTGCTAAATTTGTAGGTTTGAACCACCTCTCACCTCTAAATTTGTAGGTTTTAACCACCTCTCACCACTAAATTTGAAGGTTTGAACCACCTCTCACCACTAAATTTGTAGGTTTTAACCACCTCTCACCACTAAATTTGAAGGTTTGAACCACCTCTCACCACTAAATTTGTAGGTTTGAACCACCTCACACCGCTTAATTTGTAGGTTTGAACCACCTATCACCACTAAATTTGTAGGTTTGAACCACCTCTCACCACTAAATTTGTAGTTTTAAACCACCTCACACCGCTTAATTTGTAGGTTTGAACCACCTCTCACTGCTAAATTTGTACGTTTGAACCATCTCTCACTGCTAAATTTGTAGGTTTGAACCACCTCTCACCACTAAATTGTAAATTTGAACCACCTCTCACCACTAAATTCGTAGGTTTGAACCACCTCACACCGCTTAATTTGTAGGTTTGTACCACCTATCACCACTAAATTTGTAGGTTTGAACCACCTCTCACCACTAAATTTGTAGTTTTAAACCACTTCACACCGCTTAATTTGTAGGTTTGAACCACCTCACTGCTAAATTTGTAGGTTTGAACCACCTCTAACCACTAAATTGGTAGGTTTTAACCACTTAATTTGTAGATTTGAACCACCTGTCACCACTCAATTGGTAGGTTTGAACCATCTTTCACTGCTAAATTTGTAGGTTTGAACCACCTCTCACCACTAAATTTGTAGGTTTGAACCACCTCTCACCACTCAATTTGTAGGTTTGAACCATCTCTCACTGCTGAATTTGTAAGTTTGAACCATCTCACCGCTAAATTTGTAGGTTTGAACCACCTTTCACCATTAAATTTGTAGGTTTGAACCACCTATCACCGCTAAATTTGTAGGTTTGAACCACCTCTCACCACTAAATTTGTAGGTTTGAACCATCTTTCACTGCTAAATGTGTAGGTTTGAACCACCTCTTACCACTAAGTTTGTAGGTTTGAACCACCTCTCACCACTAAATTTGTAGGTTTGAACCATCTCTCACTGCTGAATTTGTAGGTTTTAACCACCTCTTACCGCTTAATTTGTAGGTTTGAACCACCTCTCACCGCTAAATTTGTAGGTTTGAACCACCTCTCACCATTAAATTTGTAGGTTTGAACCACCTCTCACCGCTAAATTTGTACATTTGAACCACCTCTCACCGCTTAATTTGTATGTTTAAACCATCTTTCACTGCTAAATTTGTAGGTTTGAACCACCTCTCACCACTAAGTTTGTAGGTTTGAACCATCTCTCACTGCTGAATTTGTAGGTTTGAACCACCTCTCACCACTAAATTTGTAGGTTTGAGCCACCTCTCACCGCTAAATTTGTAGGTTTGAACCACCTCTCACCACTAAATTTGTAGGTTTGAACCATCTCTCACCATTAAATTTGTAGGTTTGAACCACCTCTCACCGCTAAATTTGTACATTTGAACCACCTCTCACCGCTTAATTTGTATGTTTAAACCATCTTTCACTGCTAAATTTGTAGGTTTGAACCACCTCTCACCACTAAGTTTGTAGGTTTGAACCATCTCTCACTGCTGAATTTGTAGGTTTGAACCACCTCTCACCACTAAATTTGTAGGTTTGAACCACCTCTCACCGCTCAATTTGTAGGTTTGAACCACCTCTCACCACTAAATTTGTAGGTTTGAACCATCTCTCACCATTAAATTTGTAGGTTTGAACCATGTCTCACCACTTAATTTGTAGGTTTGAACCATCTCTCACCATTAAATTTGTATGTTTGAACCACCTCTCACCGCTAAATTTGTAGGTTTGAACCACCTCTCACCACTAAATTTGTAGGTTTGAACCATCTCTCACCATTAAATTTGTAGGTTTGAACCATCTCTCACCATTAAATTTGTAGGTTTGAACCATCTCTCACCACTTAATTTGTAGGTTTGAACCATCTCTCGCCATTAAATTTGTAGGTTTGAACCATCTCTCACCATTAAATATGTAGGTTTGAACCATCTCTCACCATTAAATTTGTAGGTTTGAACCACCTCTCACTGGTAAATTGTTAGGTTTGAACCATCTCTCACCATTTAATTTGTAGGTTTGAACCATCTCTCACCACTAAATTTGTAGGTTTGAACCACCTCTCACCATTAAATTTGTAGGTTTGAACCATCTCTCACCATTAAATTTGTAGGTTTGAACCATCTCTCACCACTAAATTTGTAGGTTTGAACCATCTATCACCACTAAATTTGTAGGTTTGAACCATCTCTCACCATTTAATTTGTAGGTTTGAACCATCTCTCACCACTAAATTTGTAGGTTTGAACCATCTCTCACCACTAAATTTGTAGGTTGAACCATCTCTCACCATTTAATTTGTAGGTTTGAACCATCTCTCACCACTAAATTTGTAGGTTTGAACCACCTCTCACCACTAAATTTGTAGGTTTGAACCATCTCTCACTGCTAAATTTTTAGGTTTGAGTCCAGTTCGCTCAAAACATTTTATGTGAATTTGGCCAATATTTTATAACTGAACAGGTACACATGAAATATTAATTAAATACATATTAATTAATTGGAAACCAATTGTTTCTGAACCTCCACCCTCCAAAACCAAGTGAACTGGCCAACCCCTATATGCCACCACACTCTTTTGACAGGGGCTTGGTAAGTAAAATAAAAAGAAGATATAAACTTATTTATCAAATTTAATATAATGCATGCGACAAATTTCACAAAAAATATCCAGCACATGAAACAAAGGACAAAAATGCAAAGCAGCAATAAAATTAATACACTTATTACGTGTTTTTATCTTTTTCATCAATTATTTGTTTTATCATAACAAAGAAATTGCTTTCCCGTCCCAAAAATTTAACAAAATTTGTCTTCAATAGCCGAGTCATCCAAGACGGTCTCTCAAGTTCACATACTACCCAGTCCTCATTGCTGAGGGTTCCGATTCGAGACTAGCTTGATCAAGAACTTCAAGTGAGAAAGTTTTTCAGCGTTACTTGTGAAAGAATGATGGCTCTACTTGGATTCATTCCAAGATCTTATACCATGACAAACTGGATACCATATGCAAGTTTACCACATATTTGTGGTGCAAGAAAGTATTGATTGATTGATTGAATATTTAGCATCATTTTCATGCTATCAAGGGTTATTAGAAAATCAGTAAACATAACCACCCTTTTCTGGGATCCTGGAAGGTTAATCAGTACTTGAGCACACCGCAATTAGTCGGAAGAGACAAATGATAATAAGTCTCAATGTTAAATATCAACCAATGGAGATGGTGGCTAGGCGGAGATCCAACCTTACAACTTCTGGATTGATAATCAAGACACACTTCTGACTGAACTAACCTGGCCCCACCTGCAAGAGTGTAATAAACCCATGACATATTTTTTTATATTAACCCAGTGTAATATCAATTCATTGCTCAGTGTTTTCCGTGAAACTCGACTCCCGTATGTACAATTTTGAGCTACTTTCCTATTACCTGAATATAATAACAACGTTGGTTTGCCATGGTAAAAGGATGTTATTTGGAGACGTGTCATATGATGACCGACGGAAACTAATTTGCCCATAAATTTGATACTACAAACATTCAGGAATCAAATCCAAAGCCTTTTTTTGACAATCATCAACATATAACCTTTAATGAAATGAGTAAGTAATACCCAAACATATCTTTTCAAGAGTATGTGTCAAAGTTTCAGATATATTCCAAATAATTAACCTTCAAAATATCACATCATAATTCAATCTTAGTTTATGTGATCATTATTCAAAAACCCTTCATGTTTGGCATACAATCACTTATTAAAAAGCGTTCACAACTTTTGACAAAATGTTCACAACTTTTGACAAAGTACAATATAAATTATGCAGTTTCTCAAAGTGCAGGTAAGTTTCTTTTTGTTTCTCACCACACACATGCTTAACAGACAACAAACTTGTGTATCTCTGCGGCAGCTGAATGAATCACTGCAGCAGATGAATGAATCACTGCAGCAGATGAGTGAATCACTGCATTAGATGAATGAATCACTGCTGAAGATAAATGAATCACTGCACCAGATGAACGAATCACTGCACCAGATGAATGAATCACTGCTGAAGATAAATGAATCACTGCACCAGATGAAAGAATCACTGCACCAGATGAATGAATCACTGCTGAAGATAAAATAATCACTACACCAGACAAATGAATCACTGCAGTAGATGAATGACTCACTGCAGTAAATGAATGACTCACTGTAGTAGATGAATGAATTACTGCAGCAGATAAATAAATGAATCACTGCACCTGATTACTGAATCACTTTACTGCAGCAGATTAATGAATCACTACTGCAAATGAATGAATGACTACAGCATTATAAATGAATGACTGCAGTAGATGAATGAATAAATATATTTACAGACTACAGCGGCGGATCATATTATTATAAACAAAATGGCTGACACAAATATCGATCGACAAATGGGTCATGTTTAAAAGCATATTAAACTGGTTTTCTGAGAATGGATATTATATTTTATTATATAAATGATGTCACATTACAGTTGTGACATATTTTCTGTAATATTGTAAACATATCGTACGATAAATAAACCATGGGAAAATCCAAAGATTTAACAATGTCAAAAAATAATCGTACAGAGTTATGAGAAGGGTAAAAAATATGCAGAAATTGCCCGGAATCTTGGTATCAATAGGTGTTTTGCATATGCAATGGTTAAACGTTTTTTACAGCGAGGGAATCTAGAGAATAAAGCGAGAATGGGTAGGAAAGGAAAACTGAACGAAAGAGATGAGCGTAAACTTTTGAGGTTGGTGAAAGCTAACAGAGAATTACCCTTGTCTGAAATAACTAAAATATTTAATCAGCCCAGATACCAGACTGTTTCAGAGGTAACTGTACAAAGATGTTTATCTAAAAATAAATTCCACAGGAGGGTTGTTCGTAGGAATATTCAGATTCGGACAGTGAACATTGAAAACTGCCTGGCATGAGCAATGGGAAAGAGATATTGGAAGGTGGACAGAGAATGAAAAGGAGTGATATTTTCCGATGAGTGTAAGGTAGTTATTGGAGAAAATAATAGAGTTTATGTCTGGCGCAAGCACGGGGAAGAGTATAGACCGTAATGTCTCACACCAGGTTGTCAGCCTAAGTCCAGCTTGATGATTTGGGGGGTGCATTAGTTGGCATGGCGTAGGTACTGTGACTGTTGTAAATGGTAAAATTAATGCAGAAAAGTATATATTAATAGTAGACAACAATCTTTGGCCAGTTATTGGCAGACATTTTCTGGCAAATAATTACATATTCCAGGATGACAATGCCCCCATACACAGGGCAAGAATTGTTCAGGCATACAAACAGGAAAACAGTATATCAGGTATGTTATGGCCTGCCCAGTCCCCAAATGGCAATATTATTGAAAACTGTTGGCTTCTGTTGAAAAACATTCTCAGAAAACGAACAGTGAGAATTCAAAGTGCAGTAGGACTTTTAATTAAGGATATCTGGAGTAACATTCTGTTAACCTACATAAGAAGCTTATATTCATCTCTACCAAAGTGAATGCTAAAAATTATCAGAGGAAAGGGTCATATAACAAAGAATTAAGGTAAAATATCATTGATTAATGTTGTTTTATTGTTGTTGATCGCCATCAATTATGTTTAGAACGTCGTGCATTGTAATGTGATGTTGACAATTTGTTTATAATAATATGATCCTTCGTTGTAGCTGTTGATTAGGACATCAAATCAAATCTGACAAAGGGTAAAACAGCTGAGTGAGTTTTCCCATTTTCTTCGCACAAATATCAACACTGGGCACATAGATTTGTCTCCATGGCTACAAACAAAATGGCACAATTACTGTGAGTCACCTAATTTTTTTTAATATGACATTGCAAAAACTGTGAGTTACACAAGTGTTTGGTATGACAGCACAATTACTGTGAGACACACAAATGTTTGGTATGACAGCAAATTACTGTGAGTCAAACAAGTGTTTTGGTATGAGAGCACAATTACTGTGAGTCACACAAGTGTTTTTGGTATGAGGGCACAATTACTAAGTTACACAAGTGTTTGATATGAGAGCAAAGTTACTGTGAGTTACACAAGTGTTTTGGTATGAGAGCACAATTACTGCAAGTCACACAAATGTTTTGTATGAGAGCACAATTACTGTGAGTCACACAAGTGTTTGGTATGAGAGCACAGTTACTGTGAGTCACACAAGTGTTAAGTATGAGAGCACAATTACTGTGAGTTATATAAGTGTTTTGTATGACAGCACAATTACTGTGAGTCACACAGGTGTTTGGTATGAGAGCACAGTTACTGTGAGTCACACAAGTGTTAAGTATGAGAGCACAATTACTGTGAGTTATATAAGTGTTTTGTATGACAGCACAATTACTGTGAGTCACACAGGTGTTTGGTATGAGAGCACAATTACAAGAAGTCACACAAGTGTTTGGTATGGGAGCATAATTACAATGAGTCACACAAGTGTTTTTGTATAAGAGCACAATTACTGTGAGACACACAAGTGGTTTGGTATAACAGTACAATTACTGTGAGGTACACAAGTATTTTGGTATGACAGCACAATTATGGTCAGTTACACAAGTGTTTTTTTGGTATGACACATAATTACTGCAAGTTACACATGTGTTTTAGCATGACAGCACAATCACAATGAGTCACACACTTGTTTGGTATGACAATACAATTACTGAGGTAACAAGTATTTTGGTATGAGAGCACAATTACTGTGAGTTACATCAATGTGTTTTGGTATGACACATAATTACTGTGAGTTACACATGTGTTTTGGTATTACAGCACAATTACTGTGAGTCAAACAAGTGTTTTGATATGACACATGATTACTGTGGGTTACACAAATGTTTTGGTATTACAGCACAATTACTGTGAGTCGCACAAGTAATTTGGTATGACACATAATTACAATGAGTTACACATGTGTTTTGGAATGAGAGCACAGTTACTGTGAATCACACAAGTGTTTTGATATGACACATAATTACTATGAGTTACACAAGTGTTTTGGTATGAGAGCACAATTACTGTGAGTCACATAAATGTTTTTTTGGTATGACACATAATTACTGTGAATCACACAAGTGTTTTGGTATGACAGCACAATTACTGTGAATCACACAAGTGTTTTAGTATGACAGCACAATTTTTGTGGGTCACACAAGTGTTTTAACATAGATAAAATTATCTCACATCCAAAGTTACTAAAATCTCACCATCTCATTTCAGAAATAATACAATAATGTATAATTATGTCAATCAAAAGAAATAAAATACATAAATACTGATAATAATACTGGCACATGAATCAACTTCTCTAAGATCAACTGACCTCTGCAAACAATATCAAACTGGAAATAAAAAAACATCAGTAGGCAGTGATCAATAATACTGCATGGAAATATAGTAAAATTACCGTATTGCTGTAGGTTATGGGACAGTAAAATTTTTTATTGTTATTCAAATAATAAGTATTGGGACAGTAAAAATTATAAGGTCCCGATTTTGACCCAGAAAGACTTTAGAGAGTGATTTGAATAAGTTTATTCACTTTATTCACAATCGAAACAAAATAAACAAGTTTAAATTAATAATTTTTTAAATAATAAGAATTGGTATCATAAAATTTTCAATAATATTTTGCTGTCCCAATGCATATGGAGAATAGGGTACCTATAGTGATTTATTTATACTGTTTTATTTTAGTTGAATTACAAAGCAAGCTCAATGTTTTCATGAATCGCTCATGAGGTTAATTCAATGTTTCAAGAGGACAATGGTTGAGTCTGAAATCATCCCCGAGTTTCTGGTATACGCGGCAGACACCACTAGCATTACTCTCTACTGGATTTCATTGCGTTACACTCCATTATCTCCAACAAATTATATGTTTATAAGATTCGTGCAATAAACAGTCAAACCTGTATAAATGGCCACCTCTATTAAGCAGCCACTTGTCTTAAGTACAATCCTGTATGAGTGGTCACCTCTATTAAGCAGCCACTTGTCTTAAGCAGCCACATTCCCTATTTCCAATTTCTATGTTTTCATATCAAATTTGCCAGTATTAAGCAACAACCTGTCTTAAAAGGCCACTTTTGCTTTTTCCCTTGACTGGCTGCTTAAGACAGGTTTGACTGTATACATACAACAAGCATGCAAATTATGTTCATGTAGAAATGTTTTAGTGAAAGGTTATTGATGAGAAGATTGTGTTAACGCCATGATAGGTAAACCTGATTTGCAAAATAAATAGTAAACTAGAGATGTGTCCATAATACATGGATACCCCCGCTATATTTTAACAAAATTTAAGTAAAACAGAGACTCAGGAGCCTGTAAATTGTAAATGCTCGCCTGGTGTATGAATGGTATTCACAAAATTATTTAGTATATGATATTTTTAAGAAGGCAATGAGTTGTATCATTATTTATTTGGAAAGTAGGACAAACTTAATAGTAGATCATCCCAGAAACATTTCTGCAAAATTTGGTTTTATTTCAATTTTCCACATTGGTTGTGGAGAAATGGTTGGAAACAATGAAATCATAATTCACCCTGGTTGCTTTGTCGAATTTCGGATCAGAAGTTAAACCAAAAAAATAGTAGAAGAGAACTGTCCAAGGAAGATTACAGCATGATTTGGTTTTCAGTGATTACAGACAAAAAAAAAAAATTCACACCAATGACCATACTGAACATCAGAATGAGGTAAAAAAACACACACTTGGTAGAGGAACATCACAGGAACATTCCACCCAAGGTTGGATAAATACCGTTCCTTGGATTCGGAGAAGATCTTTTAAAATCAGTCGATCAAAAATTATTATTCACACTGGCAGCAATATTGAATATCAAAATGGAACCAATACATACATGAAAGAGGACCATAGAGGAACATTCCTAAAAAATTGATTAAATTTGGCACAGTGGTTTTGGAGAAGATTAAAACAGAAGATGATGCCACTGCCAGACAAAACATGATAGCAAATCTCTGTAAAAATTGACTGACACTGACAGCTATCAAACTTGACCTTTAATTTATAATTATACAGCTACATACCAAATACCGACTAAGTACACAGTGCCTTTCTGAAGTATTTCATCAGAGATCCATTTGACGCACAGATGCAAAGAGGACGGACAAGCAATAACTTAATAACCCTTTACCATTCTTTGAATAGAGGGGGCATAACATCTGCACATCAATGGGTGTACTGTAGCTTACAAGTATGATGCAAATGTATTTTGTCTGAATATAAAATAAGTAAACCAGATGTTAATTTGTAAGATAGTACAGTTTGCTTAATATTTGTTGTACATATTTTAGCCAAAAGAATTGGTATTATTTCAAGAAAGCATAACTTTTTCTTGGTTGTATAAAACTGTATTCTTTTCTGAATTTGCTGAATTTATACCTTTGGCATGACTCATCAAGAGTAATAAACCAATCAGTGATCAACATTTTGACACACCTCCACATTCTGGTAGTTGTACAAGGTGTTTATCCTTAGTGTTCAACCAAATCTAATGCATAAATCTTTTTACAAATTTGATCTATTTTTAAACTTTCTATTTTCATGTTTTTCAGTATGCAAACTTTTAAATTATAATTTTTTCCACTTACAAAATAGAAACTAAGGATGAAATCCAAGTAAAACAGTTTACACCTAAAGAAAATCTCAACCTCTCAGAAATTTTGCATTGTCCAAGTTGTCCTTGGCGTTCATTTTCAAATACACACAAGTGAAGTGTTTTAATTTACTTGTCTGTGAAAAGTGCCTTTTTCAGTTCAGAGTTTATAAAAGGAAAGTTGAAAAGTCATACAAGCTCAAGTTAACAAGTGCTCAACGTTTATGTTTCAAAATAAGTAAGTTGTTTGAAATCATTTTAATTCATTGTATTGAAAAACAACTTTTTACTGAGTGGCTTCTGTAAGTTATGGATAAAGAGTTCTTTGTCATAAATAGTTTTGTTTAAATTGTTTTACACAAAAATGTAGATTTCATCTACAGACAAGCAAAAAATAAAGTTCACTTGTACATAGACAAGTAAATTTTTGCCAGATTTCGCCACCCCTGCTCAGGTCAACCATATTTAGTTGACATGAAATATTCCTTATTCTTAGGCCATAATAAATCAATTGCTAGATTATCATCCCCACCTGCCCCCTAATTTTCATGCCGCCCCAACCCTTTTGAATTTTATTAAAACCTCCCCTTTTCAAGAAAAATTTGGATAAGAATCTAGCAGACCTCAATTCTCTTTGTGGCTAGACCAGTATTAATTGGGCCTATAGAACAAACAGTATATCAATGATATTTTTTTAGAGTTGTGATTGTGGGCAAAGTCAGTCAATATTAAAATAAAGCTTTAAAATAATGAAGTTAGTATCAAATGCATTTATCGATAATATGATATGAAACTAATATGATGGTTGGTTATAGAAATGTTTTATGGAAAATTGGAAATGATATGAATTTTTTTTTCTAAATTGACTAGTTCAGTTAACGCCCATATTATTGATACAGTACAACATGTAAATCGTGTATGCAATTCTTTTTCTAAAGTAAATAGTTTTGTAAATGCCCAAATTATTAATACAATACAATGTTATAACATGCATCCAATCCATACAAAATTATATTTCAACAGATTGACTAGTTTACAATCATGAAAATTCAATGAAGCTTATGACAATTTATATAAAACAGTCATCTTTCTTAAAGTGTCACTGTTAGATAAATAGCTGCTCAGCACAAACAAAAGCTTCTATTGTTGCCATTTTCCTTAGACAAGCTGACAATGTCTAAACACTACATTGTTTTTACTTGGACAAACAATGTCACATGACCAGTGGGCGGAGCAAAAGTCATTCTCATGCCAGATCAATTGTAATTTTCACCTAAATGAACGTAACAAAGTTTATACTTAAACACTTAAATCCTGCAGAAATATTAAATATATCAAGTACTAGAAACGTGTCGACATGAATGCCTCCCACTTTTGATTCGAAAACAATTTTTACAAAGAATTAAGTCAAAAAGGGGGCCATTACTCTTGTAAAATTTGACCTGAGGAAGACAAATATCGAGCTTGACCTGTATTGTATTACTAAATAGCTACATACCAAACATCATTTAAACATATAGAACCCTTCGGCAGTTATTGAATGGGAACCAATATTTAACCTCAGACTGACGACACAAACAGACAGAGGTAGCCCTTAATTTCCAATCACAGTTCTCGATATGGCGGGGGCAGAAAAACAAACTTAAAAGCCTAAATAAACATTAACACTTTATGTATTTTAAAGTATCCTCTCAGTTAAGTCAATATTAGTGAAACATAACCCAGCATTTCATGTTGGGTATTAAAAAGCAAATATCACTTGTTGACCTTCAACAGAAGCCACTGTCTCCAAGGTGGCTCCTATTTGAAACACTTCTATTATCTTCACTGTCGGTGTACAACATCTGCTGTCGCCCTGGAAACAGACTTGAATCACCTGACAACATGGATTCTGTCTCACTTCTGTCGATATTTGCCCCTCCTTCTAATAATCTCCTATCATTTATTTCTGAAGATTCTAATATCTCATTTCTTTCTTCTAAAGGCAATGCTAGTCTTGGCAACAAATATTCCGTATCTGCACTTGCTGACCTATGACCTTCATGGTTACCAGAACTTGTTCCACATTGCCCTAGACTCTCTGGCGGCAACGCTGGTGCACTGACCATCCGAGTTAGAGCCAACTTGTGAGGATGTTTCTGATTTATTTCTGGGTCAGAGTTCGTCCTTTCTCGGAATTCAGTTTTAGCACTGGTTTCTTCTGTTTCCTGATGACTAGAATCCATCACATCTTTGTGCATTTCTAAAACAGGAATTCTGTTACTAGCCACTGAAAAATATATTGTTTAACAAATACTTGATACACAATTTCTTTTAAATAGATTTTAACTTATGTATAGCATATCAAACAAGAGGCCCAAGAGGGCGTAAGGACGCTCTACTGGTTCATTAGTGGCCATAGCACTTTTGAACTCTCTTTGGGCAGCGTCTTAACTGCTCATGGATAAATAAACCCACCACACTCATACTGATCAAAAAGTTAATTGCTATGAAAAGGAAATATTTTAAATTCCTATACCATTCATCTGTTAAAATAAATATATCCCCGTACAGGACCCTTATAATCCCAGCTCCTTGATTTGTCAAAACCCCAATCACCCACTCATAGGGATTTGTTATGAGTAGAAATTTTAAATAGAAGTTTTTTTTTTGTACACATGGATGCGAAAATGAAAATAATCAGTTTTCCTCATAATATTCCCAAGTTAAGTCACCCTGCAGGGTCACTTTATATCCCAGCTCCTTGATTTGCAGAATCATCAATTCCTTGCTGATTTTAGGATAATTTATATCATAATATATATGAACAAGCTTGACAGAAAGGTTATTGAGAGGAAGATTTATGAAAATTCCTGATTTTAACTATATATCTATACACCCCAGTACCCCTTGATTGGTACAAACTTAGAACTCTTAATCATAGAGATAATATACATCAAATATGAACAAATTTGACTGACTGGTTGTTGAGAAAAAGATTTCGAAAATGTTCAATTTTAACCATTTTGTGACCCCACCTGGCCCCTTTTGGAAAGTCAGTCCTTCTTATTGAACAAAGTCTTATTTGTTATAACTAGAAGGTGCTTCAGAATTAAAAATGAATAAAAAATCAAAGGACTCCATGTCCTGAGAGGCTCCATTTGTTTGAATATTTAGAATCATCACTATGCCATCTAGGGCTAAAAGAGGATCAGATCAGATAGACTAATTTCTCTTTCCTGGGATCTTGGAAGGTAAACCAGTACTAGAGTACACCAATCTCAGCAAGTAACAGATAACGTTCCCACTTGAATCAGCGACGAGAGACGTGACAATGAGACATTATGTCATACATCAATCATCACGAAGACTTTGGCCAGATGGAATTCAAACTCATGAACCAAGGATTGATAGTAATACGCTCACCACAGGGGGAAATACTGGTATTGACCATTGTGAAGCTATTCTCCTTAGAAAATTGTAGCTAATTCAAATAAAAAACATAAATACATTTCACTGTTTCTCTTAAAAACACATGTAACAAGAAATGAGATTGGGTGGGTACCGGATGGGTATCCTGTGTTGAAAAAAGTTTAAGTTTTGTGTTTATTAATGCATCGTTGGATACCCCTGGGTCTCAACTGCGTTACTCTCCATCCATCATGATGTTTAAAATTGACACCCGGGGGTACCAGATGATGCATAAATAGTGCATTTCAAGTTAATGTTTTTCTATTTTACATTAAAATATTGTTGCCATAAAAATCAAGTAAACAAGTTTTTTTAATGGGCAACTTGTCATATTTCAAACTTAATACATTGATTTGTATACAAGTTTGTATTTCTAATGTTTGATTCTGTAATGAAGAATATTTTCATCGGGTATCTGTGTATTTCGAAAAAAATATAAATTTCATAAAAGTAGACATAAATAGTTAAGTCTTAAAACATCCCTAATAAACGGGACTGCAGTGACCTATGTGTCGACTTTAGAATCCGACTTTCGAATGCGCCGACTTTTAGATCTTGTTTATCAAGGAAAGCAACCTCCGTATTTTCGTATTTTTTGCTACAATTTGTTTACAAAATAAACCATTTCAAGTGGTGATTTTATCCTATATTTGTTGAAATTAGATACTGTGAAAACCCTTTACGATTGCATTGTTTTGTTTACTTGTAGAATGCTCTTGAGGATAAACTACGATTAAAATTAGTTCAACGATCTTCCAAATAATGTACTCCACAACTTTATAACTTTTAAATGGACTGACCTGAACCTATACAATGTAGGGCCTATTACAGCATATTACAGAACTTTTCTGAAATAATGTTTAACATTTCTGAATCTTACATCAATTTGAAATCAACCATGAATGACGGCAGGAAGAAAGCTGGTAATTTTACATTTGCTTCAGGGACTATTTTCATTGTTGATATGCGATATGCTAATAAGTATGGACATCCTACAAAGGACTATTTTCATTGTAGATAAGCGATATGCTATTTTAGTATGGACACTCCTACATGTACATTTCAGCCTTCATAGTAAATAGTAATCGTGTACAGACATCAAATATCAAAAGTAAAGTCTCAAACATGTTTTCACGTCATTAGTTTATTTTTCATACATTGAAAAGGTACGTTCATCAGTCAGATACATAAAAAATCAAGAACTACTTTCTTGAGCAGTTAAAGGGTGCATATGAAATGAGATAAATTTTTTCAACATCATATGATACTAATGAGATGCCAGAGTTTACAAACTTTAAACCCATATTCATTCGGATATTCTATATCAAATATGAAGAAATTTGGTTGACCGATTGTTGAGAAGATTTTTGAAAATTTTCTATTTTAACCCTTTTTTCACCTACTCTGGCGTCTAATGGAAAATCAATTCTCCTTGTTCAACAAAATCTTATTTTCTATGACTAGATGATGCTTCAAAACTCAAATTGAGTAATAATTTTGCCCAAATGGATGAAAAAATGAGAACTTTCTGTTTTCCCGTAGTATTCCTATGTAAAATTCTAAGACCCCTTACAGGACCCCTATAAATATTAGCCCCTTAATTCTTATCTTCATTCAAAACCCCTACATATAGGGATAATTTATGCCAAATATGGAAAAATTTAACAGACCTGTTCTTAAGAAAACAATTTTTGTAATTCCCAATTTTTACCCTTTTAGGGTCCCTCCTGACCCTTTAGTGCATTATTTCAAAATTGATGGAATGAAAACCAAATTTTGTATATATTTGTGCTTTGGTCTTGCTAGCATAACTTCGTCTCATTACAAAACATGGTGGAGGCAAGTCTTTGATGCTGACTGCCAGAAAGGTCACAAGTTGTACAACAACATAGGGAAAAGTCGACACATGAAAACTTAATTTAATATACAAAAGCTACATAAACAAGATACTGGTGTATCGCAAGAAATATGAAAGTCTCCCACCGGTTTACATGTAGCAACCATAATTTTTGTTCAACTGAACAATTAAATGACCTTCTTTATTTCCTTATATCCGCATGCAGAGTTTCAAAAACCTGGCTTGGACCTTTGACTAATCTTTCTGGATGGACGGACAGATGGATGCAGGCTAACCTATAGTCCCCTCCTGTGAAACATGTAGGCTACTAATAAGAAGAGAAAATCGGGACTTTGGGAAAAAATTGACACAACCTAACTTTCGGCTCGAGCGATTTTGACAAAATAAGATTCTATTGTATATGAAAAAAGAAGGGAAATACTTGTATGGCATAGAAAAACCAGTATGCATCATCATATAATATTACTAGGGTACTATTTATCTTACCTTGATTCAGTTTGAATTTTGCCTCGTCCAACTCTGTATACAACTGTAGTAAGTGGGCCTCTAGTGATTGGTTAATTTGTTGCACTCCATGATGTTTGTCCTCTACACTCTAAAACATGAAATATATATTTTTTAATGGGCTTTTACGCCATTTTCAACACATTTCAGGTTATATATGGCATATCCAGTTTTATTGGTGGAGGAAGACCTCAGTATGAATCTGAGTAGAACCACTGTCCTACTGCAAGTAACTGGCAAACTTTCACATTAAGTTTTTGGAACGAGAAGGGACTTGAATCTGCAACCTTAGTGGGGAGAGTGATACTGAGCCGGCGTTTTAGACCACTCGGCCATGGAGGACTCCATGAAATAAAACTTGAGCTCAATATCATCTGCAAGCAGGTAGTATTAAATTCAATACTTTCCTAGAGTTATGTTCACGCATATTAACCTCTCCTGGAGAGCATGCTGGATCTGACTAGTTCAATCAGTAATGTGTCTGACAGTTAATCCAGGGGTTGTGAGTTCAAATCCCAACCCAGCCAATCTTGTTGATGATTGGTCAAGAACTTTAAGTCTCCCACCTCTGAATCTGTGTGGAAGTGGTCAGTGACCTGCAGAGATAAGGTGTGTTAAGTACTGGTCAACTGCCTAGCAGACTCCAGGTATGATGATAACATAAGATATCTAATTTACAATGACAGATAGAATAATTGTGAGAGTTTATTTGACTATCTATTAGGTGTACCTGATGCTTGTAAATTGTGGCCTAAAAAAAAAAAATGTTTTTTAAGTGTGTTTTTCAAAATTCATTCTTAGTTCAAGTCTAAGAATATTCTTAAGAATGATGGGTGAATACCACTCCAGATGTCTATCAATAGGATACATAGTGGTTAGCGCAGGAACATTTTTTATATCAGTTATATTAAATATAATATATTTCTCCGTTTCTCAACCAACTTCATATGCTACATGTACATAACTTTTTTTATTCTATTTTTGAATGGGGTTTAACGCCATTTTCAGCACATTTTAGGTTGTATGTGGCATGTCCAATTTTATTGGTGGAGGAAGACCTGAGTGAATCTGAGTACAACCATAGTCATTCCGCAAGTAAATGGCAATCCACTGACTCAAGTGTGACAGTTATCCATTATTTGATGAGACGTGTGATACCAAGAAGGTCATATTTACAGACAAATAGTAAAGGAGAAATAGATAAGGAAACTGACAACAAAATTCTCACATGGTTGCAACGTAAAATATAACATTTGAATACAACTTCTTTAATTAATGTATAGTGCGGGAAATGACATTACGTTTTTTGACGTTGTCCATACAGGATATGACGTCACGTCATCATTATAGTAAAATGGACGTTACCTACTGCAATATTAAATTTTCATATTGAGTGAATTAAATTGAACTTGTATAATATGGTTACTTCCCCTGAAGAAGATTTTTGAATGAAAATATGAAGTTTCAACTTAATGTCAATCTGTGGATCACACACTGTTGTAACTACAATCTTTATTTCCGATACATTTTCAACAACATGAAGAATGAGGTTATTTTTACCACAGAAACATGATTCTTGCGCTTAATAAAAGTCCTATGTAATTTTATTTGAAATATTTTCAAAATGGTTCATAGCGGTTGTGATTTCTTGTTGCAGACATGTAGAGCAAAACCTGGCATAGCATATACTGCAATAAGACATCACTGGCATTAAAAAAGTGAGTTTAATAGGATTGTAACAGACGCATGTATTTATGAGCATTTGAGCACTTCTTTTTTAAAAAAATCTTGAGATGTCATTGCACTGTCAAAACACAAAACAACAAGCTGGTCAACCTACCAGTTATTGTGGATTTTTACATGTATGTGGGTATACATACCTGCTATGAAAAAAAAATGTGAAATTTATTTTTTACCATGGAAATCCTAGACCTTATTTTATATAGAACAAAGAGCAAAATTCAACTGTGTAGTGAGACCTGAATTCATGTTCTCACTCACCTGCAGTTACTGTTCCCGTCCACCCGCAGTTACTTTTCCCATTCACATGCAGCTACTATTCCCACTCACCTGCAGTTACTGTTCTCACTCACCTGCAGTAACTGTTCCCACTCACCTGCAGCTACTATTCCCACTCACCTGCAGCTACTATTCCCACTCACCTGCAGTTACTGTTCCCACTCACCTGCAGCTACTATTCCCACTCACCTGCAGCTACTATTCCCACTCACCTGCAGCTACTGTTCCCACTCACCTGCAGTTACTGTTCCCACTCACCTGCAGTTACTGTTCCCACTCACTTGCAGTTACTGTTCCCACTCACCTGCAGTTACTGTTTTCACTCACCTCCAGTCACTTTTCTCACTCACCTGCAGTTACTTTTCTCACTCACCTGCAGCTACTGTTCCCACTCACCTGCAGTTACTGTTCCCACTCACTTGCAGTCACTGTTCTCACTCACCTACAGTTACTGTTTTCACTCACCTGTAGTAACTGTTCCCACTCACCTGCAGCTACTATTCCCACTCACCTGCAGTTACTGTTCCCACTCACCTGCAGTTACTTTTTTCACTCACCTGCAGCTACTATTCCCACTCACCTGCAGCTACTGTTCTCACTCACTTGCAGTTACTGTTCCCACTCACCTGCAGTTACTTTTCTCACTCACCTGAAGCTACTATTCCCACTTACCTGCAGTCACTGTTTTCACTCACCTGCAGTCACTGTTCTCACTCACCTGCAGTTACTGTTCTCACTCACCTGTAGTCACTGTTATTACCCACCTGCAGTTACTGTTCTCACTCACCTGCAGCTACTGTTCCCACTCACCTGCAGCTACTTTTCTCACTCACCTGCAGCTACTGTTCCCACTCACCTGCAGTTACTTTTCTCACTCACCTGCAGCTACTGTTCTCACTCTTCCCACTCACCTGCAGTTACTGTTCCCACTCACCTGCAGTTACTTTTCTCACTCACCTGCAGCTACTATTCCCACTCATCTGCAGTTGCTGTTCTCACCCACCTGCAGTGACTGTTCCTACCCATCTGCAGCTACTGTTCTAACTCACCTGCAGTTCACCATTGTGGCTCATCTTTATCTTTTCCAGCTCCAGTTTCAACTCGGACAGCGCAGCATCTCGCTTCTTCTGAAATTCCTTTTGTTCATGCAGCTGATGTTGGACACTGTCTAGTTGTACTGTCTTGCTGGCTAACTGCATCTTCAAGTCTACAATACAGATACGGGTTATATTGGCTTGTTAAAAAATAGGTACAGCAACAGTTATTCTTAATACTGATGCCTTGCATAGTCATATTTTAATAGAAATCTTGATAAGAGAGTTGGGTTGTTTCTACGAGTCATTAGAGCGCATCAAATTTATAATAATCTCGGTCATTGCAACGATGATTGGTCAGTATTGCATAGATACTTGAATAGATAAATGTGATGCATTGCAGTCTTGGTACTTTTGTTTTGAAAAACTACAAGATATATTTTTAAGGTTATTGGGATGTAAAACCATATCTTAAATAAAGATGCTAGTTTTCACTCTTAAATCTAGCATTAACTTTGACATTGGAACCACAGTAGCACCAAGTTTTGTCATTAATTTGAGATCTATTTTGTCAATATCACCATTGTTACACAGAGATTTTCACTAATTTATACTCCATTTCATTACTGCATTAGGAATCTCACATAAATTGCCATTTTAAATTGCTACAATTATTACAGAGAATAAAATAGTCACAACAGCAAACCTTTTATTTGAGTTTTGTATGTGGCATGAACATGTTCCTGTTCTATTCGAGCAGCTTTTGAAGTCTTGGTGGACAATATCTTCTCCTGACTTTTCTGTTGTAATTCTCCCATAAGTAACAGCTCTTTTTGCAACTGTATCACCTTAACAACATGGACATAGAAATAAACTGTTTATTTACTGCTACCATGTGATGTTTATGAGTAAAATATAATTTGTCTACATGTTAAAATTTCATACTATTGTTTGGGGCACTTGTTTCTTCCAAAGGTTTTTCATTTTATGAACACATTTTTTTGGATGAAAAATGTAAAATATGTATGAATAGAAATCTTTTTAGTGGTATATAAAATAAAAAATATTTTTTTTTAAAATTATATTGAATACTTTTTAAAACATCGCAAAAGCTTGGCAAATTGCAATGCAAAATTTTGATGGATGAAAATCAATAATTAATGTTAAAACTTAGTTAACATGTGTCAAATGCCTATTTTAAGAAATACTGATGGTGTTAACACAATACTTTACACCTATCAGAAGATATTGCAAAATATCTAAATGTTAGCCGTGTTGGCAACACTAAATTGTCATAGATTTCCCCCTTTAAAATATTTTTTTTGGCTGTAAAATTTGTTTAACACGACAGATTTTCAAAAGCAAAACATTTCTTTATACCACCAAAAGAGAATGATATCTTATTTATGAATAGTCTACTGATATCTGATTTATAAACGTAAAAAAAAATTGGCTCAAACATGTGCCCAAAACAGTAGCAAAATTATCGAATAACAATATTTTTTAAAGGTAATTCACAAATGTAAACATTCTAAACCATATAGGTGGTGTAAGTAATCAGTTTTAAAGTTAACCAGGAACATTAAATTTTGTCTCCTAGATATATGTTAAGTGTAACTTCTATAAGTCATAGCCAATACAAGGTGCGATAAACTTTGATTTATTAAAAGGAAATTTAATACCATGGATTATTGTTTTTATCTTATTTGTGATGGATGAGATGCCACAGACAAAACTACCACTTTGTGATACTATTAAGTATTATTTACCTGCTCTTTCAACTTGATATTTAACAAAGCTTGTTCCTTCATGGCATCAAGTTCTTTCTCTGTGTTAAACAACTTGGCAGCTGAGGCATTCAATTTCTGTAACAGAAACAATACAATGGCCATTGAGGCAACCCTTCATAACACTTTTTACTGCAGCAGTGGTCAAGTGGTAAAGCATTGGTCTCGCACGCGGAAGGTCATAGATTCAATCTTTGACCGGGTCATACCAAAGACTTGAAAAATGTTACTAGAAGCTTCCTGGATTGGCGCTCAGTATTTAGATGATAGTTCTAGGTCTGGATGGTCTATAGTTGGTATAATGTGACTGGATGCAGTATTGTACTGGCTAATGGTTTCTATCTCAACACTATAAATCAGTATGGTGGTTGCCCATATAAATTGGGTTTTACACTTTAAATGGTGGAAAACCCAATAAGATTTGGTTTGTGAAAATAATATGTGTAAGAACTGAAGTAACCACATGTTACATGTGTATAATATATAAACAGAGTATCACATGTTATGTGTGTGTATAAAATAAGTACCCCATGTTATGTGTGTGTTTAAACAAAGTAACTACATGTTACATGTCTATATAAACAAAGAACCATATGTTATGTGTAAATAAACAAAGTAACCGCATGTTGTGTGTGTATACACACAAAGTAACCTCATGTTATGTATATATAAACAAATTACCACATGTCATGTGTGTATATAAACAAAGTAACCACATGATATGTGTGTATATAAACAAAGTAACACATGTTATGTGTGTATATAAACAAAGTAACCACATGTTATGTGTGTATATGAACAAAGTAACCACATGTTATGTGTGTATATGAACAAAGTAACACATGTTATGTGTGTATATAAACAAAGTAACACATGTTATGTGTGTATATGAACAAAGTAACCACATGTTATGTGTGTATATGAACAGTTACCATGTTATGTGTGTATATAAACAAAGTAACCACATGTTATGTGTGTATATGAACAGTTACCATGTTATGTGTGTATATAAACAAAGTAACCACATGTTATGTGTGTATATAAACAAAGTAACCACATGTTATGTGTGTATATGAACAAAGTAACCACATGTTATGTGTGTATATGAACAAAGTTACCATGTTATGTGTGTATATAAATAAAGTAACCACATGTTACATGTGTATATAAACAAAGTAACCACATGTTACGTGTGTATATAAACAAAGTACCTGTTGTAAAGAGTCCTGCTCCTCGCGCTGTCTCACCAGCAGCATGTTGAATTCTTTCTTAACATTTTTCAGATCTTCATTCTCTTGTAGACAGGACCTTCAAAATACAGTAATGTACAGTCTTGTGTTAGACAGGACCTTCAAAATACAGTAATGTACAGTCTTGTGTTAGACAGGACCTTCAAAATACAGTATGTACAGTCTTGTGTTAGAGTGGACCTTCAAAATACAGTAATGTACAGTCTTGTGTTAGACAGGACCTTCAAAATACAGTAATGTACAGTCCTGTGTTAGAGTGGACCTTCAAAATACAGTAATGTACAGTCTTGTGTTAGACAGGAACTTCAAAATACAGTAATGTACAGTCTTGTGTTAGACAGGAACTTCAGAATACAGTAATGTACAGTCTTGTGTTAGACAGGACCTTCAAAATACAGTAATGCAGTCCTGTGTTAGACAGGACCTTCAAAATACAGTATGTACAGTCTTGTGTTAGACAGGACCTTCAAAATACAGTAATGCACAGTCCTGTGTTAGACAGGACCTTCAAAATACAGTATGTACAGTCTTGTGTTAGACAGGACCTTCAAAATACAGTAATGTACAGTCTTGTGTTAGACAGGACCTTCAAAATACAGTAATGTACAGTCTTGTGTTAGACAGGACCTTCAAAATACAGTAATGTACAGTCTTGTGTTAGACAGGACCTTCAAAATACAGTAATGTACAGTCCTGTGTAAGACAGGACCTTCAAAATACAGTAATGTACAGTCTTGTGTTAGACAGGAACTTCAAAATACAGTAATGTACAGTCCGGTGTTAGACAGGACCTTCAAAATACAGTATGTACAGTCTTGTGTTAGACAGGAACTTCAAAATACAGTAATGTACAGTCTTGTGTTAGACAGGACCTTCAAAATACAGTATGTACAGTCTTGTGTTAGACAGGACCTTCAAATTACAGTAATGTACAGTCCTGTGTAAGACAGGACCTTCAAAATACAGTAATGTACAGTCTTGTGTTAGACAGGACCTTCAAAATACAGTAATGTACAGTCTTGTGTTAGACAGGAACTTCAAAATACAGTAATGTACAGTCCTGTGTTAGACAGGACCTTCAAAATACAGTATGTACAGTCTTGTGTTAGACAGGACCTTCAAAATACAGTAATGTACAGTCCTGTGTTAGACAGGACCTTCAAAATACAGTAATGTACAGTCCTGTGTTAGACACTGCTATTTATTGTAAGTAACCAATGTTATTAGGATAGACCATGATTTATCATTAGTGTTGGAATACTGCTATTTACTGTTAGTAACCAATGTTATTAGGATAAGTCATGATTTATCATTAGTGGAGGAATACTGCTATTTATTGTTAGTAACCAGTGTTATTAGGATAGGCCATGATTAATCATTAGTGGAGGAATGCTGCTATTTACTGTTAGTAACCAATGTTATTAGGATAGGTCATGATTTATCATTAGTGGAGGAATGCTGCTATTTACTGATAGTAACCAATGTAATTAGGATAGGTCATGATTTATCATTAGTGGAGGAATGCTGCTATTTATTGTTAGTAACCAATGTTATTAGGATAGGCAATGATTTATCATTAGTGGATGAATACTGCTATTTACTGTTAGTAACCAATGTTATTAGGATAGGCAATGATTTATCATTAGTGGAGGAATACTGCTATTTATTGTTAGTAACCAATGTTATTAGGATAGGCCATGATTTATCATTAGTGGAGGAATACTGCTATTTATTGTTAGTAACCAATGTTATTAGGATAGGCCATGATTTATCATTAGTGGAGGAATACTGCTATTTATTGTTAGTAACCAATGTTATTAGGATAGGTCATGATTTATCATTAGTGGAGGAATACTGCTATTTATTGTTAGTAACCAATGTTATTAGGATAGGCCATGATTTATCATTAGTGGAGGAATACTGCTATTTATTGTTAGTAACCAATGTAATTAGGATAGGCCATGATTTATCATTAGTGGAGGAATACTGCTATTAATTGTTAGTAACCAATGTTATTAGGATAGGTCATGATTTATCATTAGTGGAGGAATACTGCTATTTATTGTTAGTAACCAATGTTATTAGGATAGGCCATGATTTATCATTAGTGGAGGAATACTGCTATTTATTGTTAGTAACCAATGTAATTAGGATAGGCCATGATTTATCATTAGTGGAGGAATACTGCTATTTATTGTTAGTAACCAATGTTATTAGGATAGGCAATGATTTATCATTAGTGGAGGAATACTGCTATTTATTGTTAGTAACCAATGTAATTAGGATAGGCCATGATTTATCATTAGTGGAGGAATATTGCTATTTACTGTTAGTAACCAATGTAATTAGGATAGTCATGATTTATCATTAGTGAGGGAATACTGATATTTATTGTTAGTAACCATTGTATAAGGACAGGCCATGATTTATCATTAGTGGAGGAATACTGCTATTTATTGTTAGTAACCAATGTAATTAGGAAAGGCCATGATTTATCATTAGTGGAGGAATACTGCTATTTATTGTTAGTAACCAATGTAATAAGGACAGGCCATGATTTATCATTAGTGGAGGAATACTGATATTTATTGTTAGTAACCAATGTAATAAGGACAGGCCATGATTTATCATTAGTGAGAGAATACTGATATTTATTGTTAGTAACCAATGTAATAAGGACAGGCCATGATTTATCATTAGTGAGAGAACAGTCGGTGCTGACTGCTTTTAATTACTAGTGACGATATTTCAAAGTTTGAAGAAAAAAAAACATGTTTAAAAAACAATTATTAATGAAACACTACATTCTATATAGAGTCTGTCTTATAAACAGAGAAAGCATTAAACTGCATACACAAAAATATATATGTATAAATTAATTTATTTATCATGACAACTGTATTAGATTTATTTCACATTCATCAATACACTTCCACTTTTCCATAAAACCAGTCTACACTAGTTTTAGAAAATTCAAGCCTCTTTTCGTTTTACATTGGAAAATGTGAGTAAACAAATTAATACTTCGCAACCCGTCTCGAAGATCTTGGTGGAAAAAAATTTGTTTCAGAAAGTGCTGCTAACAGATGACAGACGGCAAACGACAGACAACGGACAATATGCCATTGCATAAGCCCTTCTGGCCTTTGGCCAGTAGAGCTAAAAATGTAAATCATATTAACAGGGAGCTCTCGACATTTATAATGAAATAAAATTCATGATGAAATAACATTAATAACATATATTGTGGAATACTGGCACCATACCTCAAGTGGACCAATTTCTCATATTCCTCACTTTCTATAGCACTTTTCAGCTTCCTGTTTTCCTCTTGAAGCAGTTTCAGGGACACATGCAGATCTCTTATCTCCAGATCATGCTGACGTAACTGGTCAGACTAGAATAGAGTACACATACAAGGTTTCAGTAATGTCAGATTGTACACCCACTTAAATGAATTTATCACAGTACATGAAAGTAATAAACCCATGACATATTTTATTTATTAACTTGTTACCATTTCTCAGGGTTTTCTGCATAACTCACCTTTTAAAATGCTGACCAATTTTTCGACTTGCATGAATATATAAATGACATCAATTTGTCATGGTGAAAGGGGGTTATTTTGAGGCGTTGCATCATATATGACTGACAGAAACTACGGTAATATTCCCAATTTAATTCCATTCCTTATAGAGGTGATCTGTTGAATAAATGGTAAATGTATCATATTTCATTAGTGTTGGCAAAATGATGTAATGCTTGGCAAAGCCTCTCATACTATATTTTTGCCAAGACCTTTAATAAATTCAATAATAAATGTGCACTCCTGTAAGATTCTCTATCTATTATACATGTATTTTGTCATATAGCGTTCATCAATGTGGTTAAATTACCAACTTCTGCATGTTTCCTGGGTGTTTTTTTTAATGGGGTTTAACACCATTTTCAACACATTTCAGGTTATATATGGCATATCCAGTTTTACTGGTTGAGGAAGACCTCAGACTGAGTAGAACCACTGTCCTTCCGCAAGTAGCTGGAAACTTTCTTACATAAAGTTTTTGGAGCAAGTGGAACTCGAACCTAGGACCTTAGTAATGACAAATATCGCTGTATGCATGTTGTAAGAGGAAATGATTCATTTGCTAATTCTCCAGGTATTACGGTATATAGCCTTCCTGTGTTGATATGTTGCAAAACCCCAATTCATACATTCTCATCTAGCTATCTAGTTATTTAAGACTCAATTATCAATTAGAACTCAAAAAGAAATATCGCAAAACAACTAAGATTTAGTTTTCATTTGTGACCATTCAACTCTCAGAAAAAAAGAGAATCAAGAAATGGACACGTGTTCCTTAAAGTGACCGAGACAATTTTAAGTGATTTTCCTTATTTTTATCAACACCCCCAAACACTGTCACAAGACATTGGAAGCCTTTACTGATTAAGGAGGTTAACTAGCAGTTTTTTCATCACAATTTGTCCATGCAGTAAAACTTTGTTAGCTGGAACATGGATGGCTGGAACAAATTATATAGCTTGAATCACTTATCTGGTCTTGGCCGAATTCCTATTTAGCATAGATATGGTATGATGTTGAACCATACCATCCAAGTTCTGCTGTATTTCACCAGCTTAAATATGACATGTCCAGTTTTATTGGTGGAGTAAGACTCGTGATTCACCATTTTATTTTGAAAGGAGCTTAATACCATTTTCAACACATACCAGATTATGTATGGCATGTCCAGTTTTATTGGTGGAGTAAGACTCGTGATTCACCATTTTATTTTGAAAGGAGCTTAATACCATTTTCAACACATACCAGATTATGTATGGCATGTCCAGTTTTATTGGTGGAGTAAGACTCGTGATTCACCATTTTATTTTGAAAGGAGCTTAATACCATTTTCGACACATACCAGATTATGTATGGCATGTCCAGTTTTATTGGTGGAGTAAGACTCGTGATTCACCATTTTATTTTGAAAGGAGCTTAATACCATTTTCAACACATACCAGATTATGTATGGCATGTCCAGTTTTATTGGTGGAGTAAGACTCGTGATTCACCATTTTATTTTGAAAGGAGCTTAATACCATTTTCGACACATACCAGATTATGTATGGCATGTCCAGTTTTATTGGTGGAGTAAGACTCGTGATTCACCATTTTATTTTGAAAGGAGCTTAATACCATTTTCAACACATACCAGATTATGTATGGCATGTCCAGTTTTATTGGTGGAGTAAGACTCGTGATTCACCATATTATTTTGAAAGGAGCTTAATACCATTTTCAACACATACCAGATTATGTATGGCATGTCCAGTTTTATTGGTGGAGTAAGACTCGTGATTCACTATTTTATTTTGAAAGGAGCTTAATACCATTTTCAACACATACCAGATTATGTATGGCATGTCCAGTTTTATTGGTGGAGTAAGACTCGTGATTCACCATTTTATTTTGAAAGGAGCTTAATACCATTTTCGACACATACCAGATTATGTATGGCATGTCCAGTTTTATTGGTGGAGTAAGACTCGTGATTCACCATTTTATTTTGAAAGGAGCTTAATACAATTTTCAACACATACCAGATTATGTATGGCATGTCCAGTTTTATTGGTGGAGTAAGACTCGTGATTCACCATTTTATTTTGAAAGGAGCTTAATACCATTTTCAACACATACCAGATTATGTATGACATGTCCAGTTTTATTGGTAGAGGACGACTCGTGATTCACCATTTTATTTTGAAAGGAGCTTAATACCATTTTCGACACATACCAGATTATGTATGGCATGTCCAGTTTTATTGGTGGAGTAAGACCTCAGGATGAATCTGTAGTAGAACCACTGTCATTCTTCTACATGTTACTGGACAAACTTTCTCACATAAAGTTTTGGGACCAAGCTGGGCTTGAACCCATAACCTCAGCAGTGAGTAGGGATAACCTCAGACATAATCCTGGACCTCTTGCAGCTACAGATGACCCCTAAATGTTACAGAAACCTGTCACTATATACATATTAAAAAAAAACTCACCTTGGCATTATTTTGTTCCTCTAGCATTTTTGTGTTGGCAATTTTGCGGAGCAGTCTTCTATTACGTTTGGCATGCTGTTCACGTTTATGTCTCTCGTACATCAGCTGATTATGTAACAACAGCAGCTGACCTCGCAGTATACTGATCTCGTCAGCCGGAGGTACACCTGAATACAGTTACATGAAGCAAGCATTTTTTTTTCTCTCGAAACGGAGCTTAAACATCCCCAAGCTCTCTGTACATTATTCTTGTTAACGAGTTTCTAGTCTTAATTACACTAAAGAACAGTTGTTGCCTGGTGTATTCAAATATAATTCTCTGTAAAATAGTTCCAAACTTGCTCCTCTTCTTTCTTTTTTGTGTGCCGACATTTTAGTAACATTTTAGAGTGCATTTAAACTTAAAATTAGCCAAATTAGTCAAAAATGAAAAATCAACCATCAGTGTACTGTTATTGTGCTTGACTGACTTTCAAATTGTCTACAATGATTGTACATGAACAAATCTAACTTTCAACCCCATTTTTATTTATTTTTATTTTCCGTATTATAACATGTGGATCTTTATGGGAAAGTAGGTACATGTATCACCCCACAATAATTAGGATTTTATCTTATAAATATCACCCCACAATATCAGGGATTTCATCTTAAAGGTCTCACCTCACAATATTAGGGATTTCATCTTATAGGTCTCACCTCACAATATTTGGGATTTCATCTTAAAAGCCTTACCTCACAATATTAAGGATTTTATCTTACATGTCCCACCCCACAATATCTTGGATTTATTTTATAGGTCTCACCCCACAATATTTGGGATTTATTTTATAGGTATCACTTCATAATATTTGTGATTTTATTTAACAGGTCTCACCCCACAATATCTTGGATTTATTTTATAGGTCTCACCCTACAATATTTGGGATTTATTTTATAGGTCTCACCCTACAATATTTGGGATTTATTTTATAGGTATCACCTCACAATATTTGGGATTTATCTTATAGGTCTCACCCCACAATATTAGGGATTTATCTTATAGGTCTCACCCCACAATATTAGGGATTTATTTTATAGGTCTCATCCCACAATAGTTGGGATTTATCTTATAGGTCTCACCCCACAATATTTGGGATTTATCTAACAGGTCACACCCAACAATATTAGGGATTTATCTTATAGGTCTAATCCCACAATATTTGGGATTTATCTAACAGGTCACAACCAACAATATTAGGGATTTATCTTATAGGTCTAATCCCACAATATTAGGGATTTTATCTAACAGGTCTCAACCCACAATACTAGGGATTTTATCTAACAGGTCTCATCCCACAATATCTGGGATTTATCTTATAGGTCTCATCACCTCACAATATCTGGGATTTATCTAATAGGTCTCATCACCTCACAATATTTGGGATTTTATCTCATACAATTGTCTGAAATTAAGCAATTTAGTACATCGGAATATCAATGGTGAATTATAGCCTTGGGTACATTAACAGAATTAAGATTAATAGTATAAAAAACAGTTAAAAACTTTACATTGACAATGACTATCTATGTTACAATGGATGAACTCACCTCCAAAATGTTACATTGAAAGTGACCACCTAACATACAAAGGATGAACTCACCTCCGAAATGTGTCCAGTTGACATTCTGTGTGCTAGGTATGGGTAACTTACTCAACTCCTTCGCATGAATGTCACCTCCAGTTCTGATATGTTTATCTAAAAGTTCTGGAGGGGAAAACTCACTAAAGAACGGTTTATGGAACCCTGAAAATGTTCCAAGACAAAAAAGAATGTTATTTTTTTCTGTTCATCTTTCCATTCAAACAAACAGATAGAACTTTGTAATAAACAGATGTTAGGCACTAAGAGAATGAAAGATTACAAAATGTACAGGTACCTTCAGAACAAAACAATAAAATCTACAGGCAGTTGATGTTAATTCCAAGAATTATAAAGAAGCAAAACGTTAATCTTAAAGAGAATATATCACGATTTTTACAAATTGGCTAAACAAATTTGTATTCAATATATCATGGCTATATATACTTAATGCACCATGTATCCCTAAAAGGATATTTAATTTAACATACCATAATAATATATTGAAAAGAGATTTCCTAACTTGGGCTAAACACCTTTGTTAGACTAAAAAAGCAAAATTTATGACATTTTAAAAGAATTGCGCGATTGTATTTTAATTTAAATTTGATTGGTTGCACAGGTTTACACATAGCTAAAACTGTTTCATCTAAGAAAGGCTTTCAAGCAGTATTTAAGTGCTGTCTATTTTTAGAATGGGGATTTCATTTCAAGTTTACCACTCCAATTTAAATGTGGAGTTTGCCACGTTGTGGTGGATCTGACATACCAAACCATTCGTATTTTCTTAACTAATGATAATGAGATGTTTTAATCGGTTTTAAAAATAATTTCATTTTCTAAGATATTTAAGTTTCATGCTATACTCCCTTTAAATAGAACCACCAGTTAATCATGTTAACGATACATAAATTTATCATATGTTTTAAATAAGAAATAGATAAATCCAACAAAACTTTCTGCTTCAGTAATGCAAACCAGCATTGACGGTCCCCAGTGTCACTATTTTTTTATGAGCCTGGTTAGCTTAGTTGCCAGTGTCACTATTTTTTTACCAGCATGGTTAGCTTAGTTGCCAGTGTCACTATTTTTTATGAGCCTGGTTAGCTTAGTCCCCAGTGTCACTATTTTTTATGAGCCTGGTTAGCTTAGTTCCCAGTGTCACTATTTTTATGAGCCTGATAAGGTTAGTCCCCAGTGTCACTATTTTTTTATGAGTCTGGCAAGGTTAGTCCCCAGTGTCACTATTTTTTATGAGCCTGGTTAGCTTAGTCCCCAGTGTCATTATTTTTTATGAGCCTGGTACATTGTAAGGTTAGTCCCCAGTGTCACTATTTTTTTATGAGCCTGGTTAGCTTAGTCCCCAGTGTCACTTTTTTTTTATGAGCCTGGTAAGGTTAGTCCGCAGTGTCACAGTCTTCATGATGATTGATATACTACATTGCATCTCATTGTCATTTGTCTCTCAACACTGTTTCAAGTTGGGAACTTGCAGAGATGGCTTTGTTCCTGGTTTACCTTTAAGGACCCCAGGAAAGAGCGGCTAGGTTAACTGACTGCCTGTTAGCCCGCAATGGCATAAAAATAACACTAAATAGCAAAACAAACAATCCAACAAACTCTATTTATTCCAAACTTGGTAAAATGTCTTCAGCTTTTAAAGTGGCATATGGCAATCTTAAAATCAATTTAAAGGATATTCACATTTCAAACTAGAAATTGTTTTTTAGTCTTCCCTTCATACAAATAAGATAATAAAATCTTAAATATTATTGGTAAAATTCAAAACTGACAAGCTTTAGGTGGTGAAGGGCTGCATGATATGCACATCCAGGCTTCACATTGATTATTCGCAACAAGTTTTACCATAACGGGTCATAACATGGTCGATGGTTGTGGAGAAAAAGCATGGGTAAGATTTTTTGTTTTGAAAATTTAAAGGGCCATAACTAGGCCAAATATCTTGGAACCAGAATGCAAAAGGAATCTGCAAAACTACATTTTAGACCGATCCTGCCCAGTAAGTGTCAGTGAATTGCTACAAATGGTTGAAGACAAAAAATACAGACAAGATTCTTCATTCCAACATAGAAAAGGACCGTAACTTGTCTGAAAATCATCAAATTAGAATGAAAAAGGGATAAATGCACAGTAATATTTCATACTTTTCTGCTCAGTAAGTTTCATTGAAATCCATGTGATTGTTCAAGAGAATCACAGATAAAATTTATTAATTCTGAAAATGCAAAGGCCCATGACTAAGTAAAACATTCAACAATCCATAACGCAATAGGGATATGCGCAACTAGACTTCAAACTGAAGTTTTAAATCCAACAACAAATTTTTTGTTCCGAAAATGCAAAGAACTATTACTCAGTCAAAAATCATCAAATATGCACAGCTAGACTTCACATTGTTCCTTCCAACCAAGTCTTAGCTTAATGCAACCACAGATGTAATTTGAGCTATCTGGAATAGATTACATGACAGACAAAAAGAAAACACAAAAACAATGTCTCCCTGAGAAGGGCTGACATAACAGCCTTAAAATCTATGAAAATTTATGAAGATTGCCGTGCACTCCTTTAAATGCCTTGTAAAACATTCAGATTGAATGATAGATTAAATATTTAGCCCATTTTTATTCTATCAGTGGCTAACAGACAATCAGTTAACCTAACTACTGTTTCCTGGGATCCTGGATGGTTAACCAGTACTTGAGCACACCCCATCTCCGCAAGTAATGAAAGTTTTCCCATGGAACATTGGGAGTTTTGAACTTTTAACATGATATGAAGATATTCTTTTGATGTGATTTTTTAAGCTAGGTTTTGATCTTGACTGTGACAGCTAACTGACTCGAGATGATAATCAACCTATTTTGTACCCTGTGACTTGGGCTGTGACATACCTGATCCGGTGTCTTCCACATGACCTTGACATTTGTTACACACAGCAACTGCTGGAGGTGGATTCAGAAGCTCCTTCAAAATTAGCATAAACTCGTCTTCCCCGCTGGTCTCCGCAGCCTTCGATTTCTCTGCAAGCACTGGGCATTTACTTGAATTTATAGCATTTGTTTGTATGGAAGTATCACATACATTATCACTCGGGTCATTGTCAATATTGTCAACATTACTGTCTATCTTTACTTCTGAATCTTCTGAACTAGTTTCAGTTTGCTGCAAGTCTTGGCATGTTGTAGAAGCTGAGCGAGAAACCACCTCCTCTTCTTCAGACATCGTTTCTATTTTTGGTAACTGTGGACATGACCTTGACCGGTGTTTGGAGCCAAACTTTGATTGCGCTTGTTCAATAGAGTTTGTGGCGGTAAGACTGTTGAAGCGAATGCGGTTGACACTTTTCATAAACTTAGCAACTGATTCTGCAGTAATGGTTGCCATGTGTACATGTGACCTTGAACTAGAGGTCAACTCTGATACTTCATCATCATTGTCTTCTGCTGTAATTAAAAAGATCATAGCTACAATAAGAGGCAACTCTCTATGTAGAACAAGATAGGTATTACTTGAATCAGAGGATATTCATGTGAAACAAGATGCTCAAGAATTGCAGAGCAATAAAACTAGTGTGTTTTACTACTTGAATAGCTAAATGAAATAGAAGAAATTAATCTGATGTCTGTACGCAAACTCTCGATCCTGCAATAATTTATAATTAAAATTAATCTAGAGTCATCGAACCAAAAATTAAAATAATGTACATAACGTCACACTGTCCTCTTCAATCAGACTACCAATAAGTACTTATATTATCACAGGATCCAGATTTTTGGCACTATTTTTCTATTGTCAGAGCAGCCAAAATATTGGTCTCATCTGCAAATCAAAACAATGAGCATGATTTCCTCATTCCTCGTTATCATCACGTCCAATTTTATGAGTCTACCTTAAATACTTTATTACAGTTTTGTCACTATTATCTATTTTTCACATTTTCGTTGCCATAGCAAACAAATATTAGTCTGATCTAATAATAAAAACAAGAGGCACATGCGCCTAAACGGTCACCTGATTATTCTGACTGAATTTGACTGTTTTGGCATTGCTCTCTATCACCAAGTGAAGTTTCATAAGTCTAAATTACATACTTTTTAAGAATATTAGCATTATTTTTCACATTTTCATTGCCATAGCAACCAAATATTGGTATGACCAGAAAGTTAAAAAATGTGCCTTATGTCCACACTGCCCACAGACAGATACGCGGATAAGGGTAAACTATAGTCCCTTCAAGTAATGAAACAGGTAAGGGACTAATAAAAACTGCAGTATGTAAGATATTTATAGAAGTACTTGATTTGAAATTTCACACAGAACATTTGTATTGTTGTATTTTTTAATATAACCAAATTACTGACCAGATTACAAAATCCAGTAAATGATACAAAAACAAGGGTGTCAGAGACTTTCAAATGTGGGTGCATTAAATTTCGAATTTTGCATTTATTAAAAACAAATGGGATCTAAAGCCATTTTCAACACATTTCAAGTTATATATGGCATATCAAGTTTTACTGGTGGAGGAAGACCTCAGAATGAATCAAATGAATCATCCTTCTGCAAGAAACTGGCAAACTTTCTCATATAAAGATTTAGGAGTGAGAGCGACTCAAACCTATTACCTTAGCAGTGAGATGTAAATGATCTTAAGATGGCGCCTTAGACCACTTGCCCATTGAGGACCCCTTATTCCTAAATCGTTTTCATACGCTGTATCTGTACTATCAACCGAAACCCCAACTGCATCTATTTCTAGTTTAAACTTATTTTTACTTCGATTGTGAAACAAGTAATTATAGCTTATACAAATCAGACTCGAAGTCTTCCTCAGTAAAATCAGTAATAAGTTATATGCAGAACAGGTGTGTAGCTCAAGGACACCACACAGTTGTGGGGGAGCATCAAACACACGACCCTCCAAACCTGGGTTCTCTACCACTGGATCATGCACTCCACTAACTTTATCTATGTTTAATACTGTAACTTTGGATTTGTATTCCCATATTGGAACAGAACTAAGAAACGGCAATTCCATAGTAAATGTATAGTGGATTAGGGAAAGTACTTTTTTTAAAAACACCCACTACCCATCTTATAACATTTTTTATGTTCTAACCATCTATCAAATACAATTAAGTACCAAAACAAACCATCCATATTTCTAAAATAAAATATACCTCCCCTCCTCCCTCATTACAACAACACTATGTATTACAATTATATTATATATAACAAGAAAATATCGGTGGAATGATGGATGCTCCCCAAGTGAGTGTTTGACTCTGTACCGGCTACTTGGTTGAAAAATACCAAACTGCATAGCAGGTAATGATGCATCCTAGCAAGTTTCACAAAATTCAAACATGGCTTTGTAGAGAAATAGCATGGGCAATAATTTGGTCACAGACTCAATCAAAGGGCCATAACTCCGTGAAAAAACATCGAACCGGAACACATAGACAATATGCGCATCTGCACTAAGTAATGATGCATCTAAGCATGTTTCATAAAATTCCATCATGGGGTGGTAGAGAATGAATGAATGAATAGTGTTTTACGGCGTACCAACACATTAGAGGTTATTCAACGCCAACAGGAAGAAAGATTCCAGGTTCACTCTACATGTACAAAAACAACAAATTAACATACAGATTAAAAAAAATTACACCAACAAATGAATATACAGAATGAACCTAGAACCTTGAGGGTGGTAGAGAAATAGAGCGGACAATAATTTGGTCACAGACAGAATGAAAGGGCCATAACTCCGTGAAAAATCATCAAACCGGTACACATAGACAATATGCGCATCTGCACTTGGTAATGATGCATCCTAGCAAAATTCATAAAATTCCAACGTGGGGTTGTAGAGAAATAGTGCGGACAAGAATTTGGTCACAAATAGAATCAAAGGGTCATAACTCCATGAAAAAACAATCAAACCGGAACACAAAGACAATATGTGCATCTGCACTTGGTAATGATGCATCCTAGCAAGTTTCACAAAATTCCAACATGGTGTTGTAGAGAAATAGCGCGGACAAGAATTTAGTCACAAATATAATCAAAGGGCCATAACTCCATGAAAAAATCACCAAACCGGAACAAAAAGACAATATGCGCATCTGTACTTGGTAATGATGCATCTTAGCAAGTTTCATAAAATTCCAACATGGGATTGTAGAGAAATAGCGTGAACAAGAGTTTGGTCACAAATAGAATCAAAGGGCCATAACTCCGTGAAAAATCATTGAACCGGAACACAAAGACAGTATGCCCATCTGCACTTGGTAATGATGCACCCTAGCAAGTTTCATAAAATTCCAACCAGAGGTAGAGAAATAGCCCAGACAAGAATTTGGTCACAAACAAAATTAAAGGGCCATAACTCTGTGAAAAATCATCAAACCAGAACACAAAGATAATATGCGCATCTGCACTTGGTAATGATGCATCCTAGCAAGATTCATAAAATTCCAACCAGAGGTTGTAGAGAAACAGCCTGGACAAAACTAGTGGACGCACGGACGGACACACGCATGCACGGACGAAGCAGGCACTATATGCTTCCCCCCTTTGGGGGAGCATAAAATCAAAGTACATCCACAAACAATATTATCTACATGATAAATGAACAAAACAGTGTGCAACATGGTTAATTCTGGAAATGCTGTGAACAAAAATGCAGGTAATACCCACCATCATGGTCATCAAGTCCTTCCACCACCTGAGAAAGGTTCTCAATGGATACAGTGTCTACATTTTCAGATTCTGATGTTTCTGTGGCAACAGGATGATTGCTTTTATTTTCAGTGGTACTCTCGTCAAGCTGAGGGGTTCCACGATTGTCTAGTTTAGTTGATATAAATTCTTCAGTTTTTGAAACTGATCGTTCTATATTTTGAGCTGACCCACTTCTTGACAGGGTACGTGAGTGATCCTTCGACGACAATTTAAAACTATCCTCTGCATTAAATGCTGATCCACACCCTGCAAGCGTTGACTGACCACTTTCCAATTTTACATGATTGTCTGACTGTATGTTATCTTCGGTTAGATTCAGATCAGACCTTTCACCAGATTTGTTTTCTGATTGGCTAGGCTTCATCATGGGTGTTGAAGAAACAAACTGTGATTGGCTGAATCTAGTCATGTGCTTGAAAGGTTTATCAGCTGATTGGTCATGGTCAAACTGGAGTTCTCTAGCAGCATGAAGAACAGGTAAAGTTTGGAGACCAAGTGGAGGGGAGCTGGTAAACTCTGCCTTCAGTGGTGATGGTGGTATACTAGGTATGTGAGATGAGGGTGTCAACTGGGGAATTGTTTGTACAGTGGTGAATTCAGCACTCAATCGTTTGGGATCTAGCAGTTTGGGAAGGGCTCCACGACTACTGTTTCTGCTCATTGTCTGAAAAAATCAATCACAATATAAGTTGATCACATTCATTTGTCAAACATTCTATTAACCCTTTACTCCATAGATATGCGTTTTACAACACCAATAACAGAAGGCCTTTGAAACAGTGCAGGAAGAGTTCAGATTGCTCGTAAATCTGAACACTTCCTGCACTGTTTTCCACTCTGTCAGTTAATATAAACATAATTCACCCAATAATTCAAAAGCCTTCTATATTAGCTGTCCAAAGGCTTCTATATTAGGTGTCCAAAGGCGTCTGAATGAAGTAAAGGGCTAATTGAAATATAATAGGCTCAATTTGAGGACACAGAATAAGTGTTGTTTTTTAAAGATCTTTCTTTATTATTACTTCTTTTGAAGCAACATACAAATATGTAAATCTGTGGCCAGACCCTTTTTATTTGGTTTTATTGTGTTGTTTTAATATATGTATGTTTTTTTTTTTGAGTTTTCCATGGTCAAGTAGTCCAACATACCATCTGGAGATCACTTACCTCCCAACCCTGCAGTCACAAGTTTCCAGCTAGGCCCAAACACTTTATGTGAGAAAGTATGCAAGTAAATCGCAGAAGGACATCATTTGTATATTTTGGCAATAAAATATTTGAAGATTTGATCAAAGTTTGTATATTCATACCCTATCATGTTCTTCACTGATGGGTGGGGTTTCTCTTGGGGTGTTCACGGGTGTGATTCCAGAATGGACCACCAATGGAGGACCACCTGAAATAATCAAAGTAAACAGTCTAAAAATAGCAACCTTTAGTTTGAATAGAATTGCATTATACCCGATATAATCAAAGCAAACTTTTGAATTGACGATCATTGCACATGTATGATTTTCAAATAAACTAAATGCTTGATTAAATGGCATTTGTTGTCAATGAACAGCACAGCTGAGTTATTTTCACTGTCTCGGAAATAGGTTTCATGTATAATCAAATTTATCAGTGCAAAAAGGTGCCAAGTTTGTTTTCATTTCATTTCCACTTGGAGGTCGTGAGTGTGTGCCCAAGTCAGTCCAAATACTTTATATGAGAAAACATTGCCAGAACCTCAAGGAAAAACAGCAGTTCTATTCTGGTTAATTCTGAAGTCGTCTCCACCAATGAGACTGGATATGCCACATATAACCAACCTGTTCTGAGTTGGAGGTGGACTTAAACTCTCCATATGCACTTGGCATCTTTTTGCACAGTAACCTAAACCTACAAGTTAAAATGTCAGATCTCTATCTTCAAGTTTCACAGAAGCTGATTTTTTTTAAAAAGTTTTATTCATTGATCTTAATATAATCTCATGGAACATTTACAAAAATCAATTCTTTTTAATTTCAGTCTGAAATAAAAAAAAAGAAATATTCCACAAGAAATGTGTCAGTAGGATGTGGATGCCCAAGCTATATTCTATTTAAATTTGATCAAAATTTCAGTTGAAAATGGATTATCACTCCTGTAAAATTTGACCAAAGTTTTTTTATAGCTATACAGATACACACCAAATATTAGTTAAATTTACAGACCATTTATAAAATCTGACTGCACCCAGCTGGTTATTTGTGTGGCTTAACACATGGGAGTATTTTTTTAAGTGTCCAGAAACAGCCACATAAATTTTTTTTCTCAACTGTTTTCAATTGTCCTAAAAAATAACTAACCCTAAATCCTAGCTACTTAACTCCCCTTCATATGTGTGAACAAATGGACTTAACTTAAGGCCCTTTTAACAATTTTCAAATGCATCTGTAAATCAGAAACACTTACCGTATATTCCCTAATTAACGCCCTCGGGGGCGTTACATTTTACAAGGTGGGGGCGTTTATAAAAGATAAAAAAAAAGCAAATTTAACAACAGTTAAAAATACAATAAAACCAATAAAACCATGAAAAAAACAACTTAAATCCGGTTTAAATCGCCGAAAAAGTGGTTCAGAATTATTTTAGAGTGAATGAAATAATCGACATAGGATGAAAAAAAGCTGAAAATCTGTATGAAATTATTAGTCTGCGTACTGGAATATCAGAATTTATGATCATTGTACTCTTCACTTTAAATCACTTGGACGCTTGCTCTTATCAACGTGGAACAATGAGCTTTCGGAGTACACAGACTAACCGCATTTTTCGACGTTTTGGAATGTTTTAATAGGCAGTCGGCATTTTTACTAGTATTAAACAGCAAATATGGGGAAGTATTTGTTCAACCAAAAGTGATTAAGTGGTCACCCAAGATATAAACAATGGGTTCAAGAGTCCAAAGGTAATAAAACACTTCGCTAATTGTTGACTGTGTAACAAAATAATCGATCAGGGAAAGATGGGCGAATACGCAGTCAAATTGCATATACGTTCTGTTTTTTAATTTTTCAGAAAAATAGGTGGGGGCGTTTATAAGGGCATATACGGTATGTAAAGTAAGGTAATTTGGTTTCGTACAAAGCGCTGCCTAAAGAAGTCGAATATAGATGACGTACAATCTGTTACTGCATGCGCCAGTCTTGCTTCCATTGAGCAGAGCTGAAATCTAAGTTTGTCAAGATTTGATATACATTATCTAAGAAACCCAAATCTACTACTACAATATTTACCAGAAACGGGTTGTCCTGTGGATGATGTTGACAACTCTAGAATGTTTGTTGCGGGTGTTGCCCTCTGTGAAGGGGGCGGGGTTGATAATCCGACAACCTCCGATGGGCTCCAAAATACATCCTGTGACTGAAGCCCAGGGCTTTGATCATGTATGGAGTGAGTGGGATGAACTAATGGCACTGAAACAATACAGTTTCAATAAAATTTCATACAAGTTTCATACCCCTCAATCTGTATTCGTATGATTAGTAGCCACGAAGCTATGAATTATTCCAAATAAATCTATGTGCAGAATATTTCTTTTAAATAAAAAAAATCATTTAATACAGGTTATAGAGTATTTTATATCAAAACTGCTGTTTTCTTTGTACATATTTGTCATGGAAACTATGCTATCAAAGTTTCAGAAGAAAACACAATAGAACTTTTTTTAACTTATATAATTTGCATAGATTGTAAATTGTCATTTGTAAGTTTTTACAACTGAAAACTTTCAAAAATCTGGACAGCCCCAGTACTAAGCATATGCGGACAATGGTCTTTTCTTAAATACAAATCGCATGTTTGTAGCAGGATCAAACCCACCAGTCACCCATCCAGGTTCTCATGGTCCACACAAAGCTCCAGGACACTTGGTTATGAATGATTGAACAAGAATTACTCAAATAACGCAGATCAACATTGGTCAAAATAGTCAATGTTGAAGTACAAGATGATTAACCCATATTGGTACGACACTATTTGATGCCTCATCCAAGTTTCATCAAACTAAACAATATGAAAGTAAATAATACCAAAAAAGCTGTGACGACACTTTCATTCATCTGATAGTTTGTTTGTTTGAATTTGTAGCGTCATTTTTATGCCGTCGAGGGCAACAGATGGTTAGTTAAGCTAACCACTTCTTCATGGGATCCTGAAAGAAAAACCAGTTCTCGAGCACACCCATCTCCGCAAGTAACTGATAACTTTCCTACGTGAATCAGCAGTGAGAGACAAATTACAATGACACGCAATGTAATATAGGGTATCAATCATTACGGACACTGTGGTCAGACTGGGATCCAAACTGATGATCCTCGGATTAAGTCAGATGCATTACTGACAGAGCTAACTGGACTTGGGTATTGTGTTAAAAACAGACTTTATTTGAGAGTGTTATAAAAATGCGAGTTTTATTAGCTTTGATAATATAAATACTGAAAACATCACAAGCTTTGTCAAGTAAGTGACCCTGATAATATAAATACTGAAAACATCACAAGCTTTGTCAAGTTAGTGACCCTGATAATATAAATACTGAAAACATCACAACTGTGAAGATTAGATGAAGAAAATAAAAAGGATGCACAAAATTTTGGCCATTATGATAACTCAAGTCATCATTTATATGATCAAAATTAAAACTATTAGTGCAATGGGGGTTCTCCAAGGCACCATCTCAAGATCAAACAACTCTGTGTGTTTAGGTCCCAGCACAACCCAGACTTTATGTGTGAAGATTTGCCAATCACTTGTAGGAGAATGATGGTTCTACTCCGAGTCATTCTGAGGTCTTCCTCCACATATAATCAAAGCACTTCAGAGTACTGATAGCCAGTATTTAAGAATTATCCATACGCCGTCCTAACTTGATTGATATTATTGTAGTGTTTGGTTTCTTTTATACAATATTCTTTAATAATGACATAATACAGTAAAACCTGTCTTAAGCAGCCAGTCAAGGGAAGGAGCAAAAGTGGCCTTTTAACACAGTTTGTTGCTTAATACAGGTCAATTGGCTCTGAGAGTATAGAAATGGAAAATAGCAAATGTGGCTGCTTAAGACACGTGGCTGCTTAATAGAGGTGACTGCTTATACAGGTTTGACTGTACAATGTCCTCAAAATATTTTTTATTGGGCGACTTGTTTCTGCTTGCTTATATTAAATACATGAAAAAATAAAATTTGAGGAATAACAAGAGCACTGCAAGTGGGTGCCAACTCTTGTCTTTTTCCAAATCTATTAAAGTAGGTCAAAGTCAGTGAAATAAACTTTTTAAACATGATGGTGATTAGTTTAAAAAAATCAATATTATTACAGAAAAAATAAAATAGATCTTAAAAAATTATCACAAAAAAAACACAAAAAAAAACAGGAGATGTCGAAGAACAGTTGACTATTCTGGCATTGTCATAGAGCAGTATATATCTGTATGAATGAAACCATCTTTCATATTAGCAAAATAGTAGAAACATGTATGTGCAAGTAGGTCTATCAGGGCAGAATATACATTATGTATATAGCCAGTACTTAATCTGAAATGTATTTAATTTGAAACATTTTTTTTTTAAATCTGGGTGTGGATGATCAACACTGTAAAGCTTGATCACAACGACATAAGTAGGGCTTAAAATGGTTGTCATGTATATAAAAATTACATGGTTAGTAGCTTAGAATGTCAGCAAGTGAAAGAAAAGTAATTAATACAAGCCATTGCAATTTATTTATCATGAAACACTAAAAATTTTCACTATTTTTCTTTTAAAGGTGAAAATAATATATTTTGTCATCGTACTTCCCCTTTAACAAAATACGGCTGCAGATGAATTTTATGTGCAACATCGCATACCGGGGAATCACCTACAGCAAAGAAATAGTACGATAATCAAATCAAATATTACGGTTTTGAGTTTGCTTTGTGTATTTAATATTTTTAACGTAAAATAAACATTAAGAATTCAATCAAAGTTTCCTTGTTAATACTGCATTAACTCTAAATCTTAAAACAGATTTGGGGAAAATAGTAGTTCTGGCTACAAGCATAATACAGCTGTAGTAAAGGTAAAAGTTATATGATAAAAATGCTGCAGCTAGAACAGGCGCACACTTCATAAAAAGTAAGGGATTAATTACAGATGATTTATCACAAATGCTCAACATAAGCCTTCTTGTTTAAACAATTTCTATCGGAAATCATTTATTAAGAATTGTATTAAACACTCAAGCTGGTGATCATCTGTCCCACATTACATTTCCCCATTCAATTTCATTAACTTACATTTTTAAAACATTGACAACAAAATACTATCTATTTATTAACAGACACAAAAATTTGGAGAAAATCTAATCAGTAAGCCAGCATGGACAAACAATCAGGGGGAAAAAAAAGACATTCTATAATTGTGAAAGGTCAACACAAGCAAATTTTCAAACCTGGAAGGTCAACAGTAATATTTACAAAGCTGAACCAGTTCGTATAGAACAGAAGACATATCTTAGAGAAGCAGACAAATTTACCAGAAATAGGCTGGATCCTGTTCATTCTTAGCTTATCCTGATTGGCTGCTGATCTGTCAATCATGTATCTGGAGGCGGCAACTGGACAGTGTAGCTCCTCCCACGTACCTTCTATAGGATCCAGGGACATTTTGGCACATTCTACAATCACATCATGCGTCTCCATGTGTCGCCACCTGTAATCACAGTAACTTGATTGCTAAAGTTTGTTTGAATATTTAGCAACATTTCTATAATGTCGAAGGCTGACAGATAATCAGTTAACCTTATCTACTCTTTCCTGGTATCCTGGGAGAAAACCAGTACTCAACTTCACCCATCTCTGCTAGAAGCTCAAAATTTGAATCAGTTTCAGAAAATAAAACAGACATAATGTCATCGCATAACAACCATCACAGAGACTTTGACCGGGTGGGGATTTGAAGTCACAACCCCTGGATTGATAGTCAAACATACTACCAACTGAGCTAACCAGACCTTGCTTAACTTAAATGATGTTGATTTTTATTTCCAAGTATTTTATGATTGGGAAAAGTAATTTATAAATCAACCAAAACGTGACAAAGTCAATAATTAAATTGGAGTGGTAAACTTGAAACAAAAACCCCATTCTAAAAATAGACAACACGTAACTACTGCTTGATGTCATTCGGACACTTTCTAAGATGAAACAAATTTTACTACATGTAAACTGTATCAATGACGGATCTACTATTTAAAAAAAAGCGGCATACGCCCCCTCCCCCCTAAACTCCTATATGTTATTAAAATCCTGGATCCACCCGTGTATAATGGATCAACTTGAAATAACCCATGTGACCCATTTAATACATCACAAAATACTTTTAAGCGGAAATCTATTTTAGACTAACCTAGTCGCGTAGTTCAAGTTAGAAAATCCCTTTTTATTATATTACTTTGACAGGTTTATTTATATATATATATATATATATAGCAATACAGGTTCAGTGAGTATATACAGCCATAAATTGGGGAAAAATTTTTTTTTATATGAACAGGGTTTAACGCAATGTTCAACACTTCAGGCTGTATATAGCATATCCTATTTTATTGGTGGAGGAAGAAGTAAGAATGAATCTGAGCAGAACCACTGTCCTTCCACATGTACCTAGCAAACTTTCTTACATGCAATTTTGGCCCAAGCGGGACTCGAACCTACAACCTACGTTGTGAGAAGTAAATGACCACTCGGCCACAGAGAACCTTACATGTATATAAATAAGTATTTATAACATGATAAATAACACAATAAAGGGAAATAAAACAAGAAGATGTTTCACTGAAGGGTATGAAAATAATTATAGTTAATACTGCCAAATTAATTTTTGTATATATGAACTAAAGATGTTAATATATATACCATTTTATAAAAACACTTAATCAAAAGTTTACCAATACTGGTTTTTACTAAATCAGTAGGCTGCATATAGTGACCCCTGGTTTACATGACCTTTTTAATGAATTCCCTTGGACTATAAATCTATACCTGCTCATTGTTTTTTAAGCTTTCATCTATAAGCATAATTTTAAAAGAGCTAATTAAACAAGAAAAGTCTGTTTAATATTTATTCAGTTACTAGGGTTTAACCTGGTAAGTATAAAATCATAGTTTTATGTTGTTGTATGGTGTATTTTTCAGTTATATCATGATATCTTGAAACAGTATTTTTAGTGCAGCCACACTGGAGTATGTTGCAGACACATGGGATGATACCCCACCCAGTCACATTATACCAACACCGGGTCGAGCATCAAGCAAGGAAGTGTCTTGTACCATTTTTCAAGTCTGTTATGACCTGGCCGGGGTTCAAACCCATGACCTTCCACATGCAAGGCGGACGCTCCACCCCGTTGCCACTGCTGCGGTATGTCATAGTTTAATGGAGATTTTAAGAGACTATATAGCCAGCATAGCATTGCATGTCAAGTTGACATATAAGGTGTAGTACCTCTGTGTTGATGTTTCTTGTTCCTTATTCCCTGTGATCAACAGCGGGTGCAATCTCACTCTCTCCAACATAACCTGAAAAAAAAACAATAACAGAAATGCAAAATTCGACTCGTCTGCTTACATGGGGGAGTTAAAGTTGCATTCAGTTGAATAATATTTGTAAATGCTAGTCAGACAGAGTGAGTACTTTTCCACTGCAAAATTACTCTTAAATGTAAAAAATGTGTAAAATCAAAGGTTCTGTATCATGGCATCACAAAACAAAAGGGGAATCAGCAGATAATTTCATCAAACTTACAGTAGGATCACAATGTTGTCTGCTTTAGAATCCCACACTGTAAGTCAAACCCTTTGTTTACCATGTTACCATGGTAAACAAAGGGTTTGAAATATTTTAAAAATGGTTTATGATTTCTTGCTACAGAAGAGTAAAGTGAAAGCCGACATAGCATATACTGCAATAAGACTTCATTGTGTTAAAAAGTGACTTTTATAGGATTTAAACAGTTCTATATGTATTTATGAATATTTTTGAGGATTTTTTTTAAGATTTTTAAAATTGTAGTGTTCCATTGCTCTGTCTTAAAAAACAACAAGCTGGTTAACCTACCACTTTAATATCGTGCATTTTTATGTGCAGATATATTCCGACTCTGATTTTTCTTTTTAAATATTCTATTTTTAACTACTCCTGGATTTTAATTTATATAGAACAAAGAACAAAACTAAACTGTGTAGTGAGGCCTCTAATAAATCAGATAAACAGACTGGTTTAGTCATGAATAAAGATTCTTTTCTTTGGAACACAATAACCCAGGCTCGGAGCAATGTTTACCTTGATTGTTTCTTCAAATACTGAGATGTTTTCCTTCTTGGTGTAATAATGGCGCAGGTATGTGAGGAAGTTGTACGGAAACATTCCATACAGGCGATGGAACAGAGCATACACAGAAATTTGCAGATGGAGCAGAAATATGTCTGGGGTGTTTCCCACTGAAAATGATATAAACATTTACTGTCAAAATTATGTAAAAATGTACTGGTTTTCAGAAGTTTTGCAGTAATGACCAACACTCAGTTTATGACTTGCATGCAAACATTTGACCTTCACAAAAGACCTTTACCTTTACAAATCTGCAGGTGACACACCTTCTCATTGATGATGATGTCTCATTCCACATGTGTGACTTTCTGTAGTTGGAATATCTATACCGCGGTTCCTTCCGTGGCTCTCAGGAACCGCGTAATATTGGGAACACAGTGTAATATTAAATCAAACTGGGGGTGACATTGATAGAAATGATAACAATACATTACCAATACCCCAAAGTTAATACGACAGTGATACAAAATTTGAAATACATAACTATGCACATGAACAAGACGGCCAGATTGGCCCTAAAGTGCGCACCTGTGGCAGGGCCCTAAAGTGCGCACCTGTGGCAGGGCCCTAAAGTGCGCACCTGTGGCAGAGGAGACAAAGCCAAAGAAGGGTTAAGCCATACCTCAGACATAAAATTGCTCAGTCGAGATATTATAGATATATAACTACAGTGCAAGTTTGGTGAATGTCAAATGAAAACTGCAGGTCCTAGAGTGCACATAACTTTCAATTTTGGTCAACTTGAAAATTTGTCTACAATATTATGGTTTTAAAACTATTGTGTAAGATTAGTGAAAATCAAAGGTAACTACGAGTGCTAGAGCGCACATAAGATCAAATAGCATAAGTTTTGATGATTCAAGGGCCATAACTCCAACAAAAAAATATCTGATTTAGCCACTTCAAAACCCATAAGATAGGTCAATGCAACATAAGATTGATGGAAAATCTTACATGGTTTCTTTATGCTAAATGAAGCCAGTCTATTGAAAATCTCAAACAGGTCAGGCAGGTATGGACCAATCATAGTTGGTATAGATGGCAACAGAATTGTTACTATGGTAACACCTGTCATCAACACTGGAATGTTGGTTTCCACCTAAAAAGAAAAAGCAGTAAAATAAATATTCACTATATGTATATTATTTGTACATAATTGGCAAAGCACAACATATTGAGTGTGGTTTATTCATTGGTAAAGCATCATGGCTATATTAAAGGATCATGGCCATATTAAAGTATCATGGCCATATTAAAGTATCATGGCCATATTAAAGTATCATGGCTATATTAAAGCATCATGGCCATATTAAAGCATCATGGCCATATTAAAGCATCATGGCCATATTAAAGCATCATGGCCATATTAAAGCATCACGGCCATATTAAAGCATCACGGCCATATTAAAGCATCACGGCCATATTAAAGCATCATGGCTATATTAAAGTATCATGGCCATATTAAAGCATCATGGCTATATTAAGGCATCATGGCCATATTAAAGCATCATGGCTATATTAAAGTATCATGGTTATATTAAAGCATCACGACCACATTAAAGCATCATGGCTATATTAAGGCATCATGGTCAGATTTTAAGGAATCATGGCCATATTAAAGCATCAAGGCTATATTATGGCATCATGGTCAGATTTTAAGGCATCATGGCCATATTGAAGCATCATGGCTATATTAAAGCATCATGGCTATATTAAGGGATCATGGTCATTCTTTAAGGCATCATGGCCATATTAAAGCATCATGGCTATATTAAGGCATCATGGTCAGATTTTAAGGCATCATGGCAATATTGAAGCATCATGGCTATATTAAAGCATCATGGCTATATTAAGGGATCATGGTCATTCTTTAAGGCATTATGGCTATATTAAAGCATCATGGCTATATTAAGGCATCATGGTCAGATTTTAAGGCATCATGGCCATATTAAAGCATCAAGGCTATATTATGGCATCATGGTCAGATTTTAAGGCATCATTGCCATATTGAAGCATCATGGCTATATTAAAGCATCATGGCTATATTAAGGGATCATGGTCATTCTTTAAGGCATCATGGCCATATTAAAGCATCATGGCTATATTAAGGCATCATGGTCAGATTTTAAGGCATCATGGCCATATTAAAGCATCATGGCCATGGCTATATTATGGCATCATGGTCATTCTTTAAGGCATCATGGCCATATTAAAGTATCATGGCCATATTAAAGCATCATGGCTATATTAAAGCATCATGGCTATATTAAAGCATCATGGCTATATTAAGGCATCATGGCCATATTAAAGCATCACGGCCATATTAAAGCATCATGGCCATATTAAAGCATCATGGCCATATTAAAGCATCATGGCTATATTAAGGCATCATGGCCATATTAAAGCATCACGGCCATATTAAAGCATCATGGCTATATTAAAGTATCATGGCCATATTAAAGCATCATGGCTATATTAAGGCATCATGGCCATATTAAAGCATCATGGCTATATTAAGGGATCATGGTCATTCTTTAAGGCATCACGGCCATATTAAAGCATCATGGCTATATTAAGGCATCATGGTCAGATTTTAAGGCATCATGGCCATATTAAAGCATCAAGGCTATATTAAAGCATCAAGGCTATATTAAGGCATCATGGTCAGATTTTAAGGCATCATGGCCATATTAAAGCATCAAGGCTATATTAAAGCATCATGGCTATATTAAAGCATCATGGCTATATTAAAGCATCATGGCTATATTAAAGCATCATGGCCATATTAAAGCATCATGGCCATATTAAAGCATCATGGCCATATTAAAGCATCATGGCTATATTATGGCATCATGGTCAGATTTTAAGGCATCATGGCCATATTAAAGCATCAAGGCTATATTAAAGCATCATGGCTATATTAAGGGATCATGGTCATTCTTTAAGGCATCACGGCCATATTAAAGCATCATGGCCATATTAAAGCATCAAGGCTATATTAAAGCATCATGGCCATATTAAAGTATCATGGCTATATTAAAGCATCATGGACATATTAAAGCATCATGGCTATATTAAAGCATCATGGCTATATTTAAAGCATCATGGCTATATTAAAGCATCATGGCCATATTAAAGTATCATGGCTATTTTAAAGCATCACGACCATATTAAAGCATCAAGGCTATATTAAGGCATCATGGTCAGATTTTAAGGCATCATGGCCATATTAAAGCATCAAGGCTATATTAAAGCATCATGGCTATATTAAGGGATCATGGGCATCATGGCCATATTGAAGCATCATGGCTATATTAAAGCATCATGGCTTTATTAAGGCATCATGGTCATTCTTTAAGGCATCATGGCCATATTAAAGCATCATGGCTATATTAAGGCATCATGGTCAGATTTTAAGGCATCATGGCCATATTGAAGCATCATGGCTATATTAAAGCATCATGGCTATATTAAAGGATCATGGTCATTCTTTAAGGCATTATGGCTATATTAAAGCATCATGGCTATATTAAGGAATCATGGTCAGATTTTAAGGCATCATGGCCATATTAAAGCATCAAGGCTATATTATGGCATCATGGTCAGATTTTAAGGCATCATTGCCATATTGAAGCATCATGGCTATATTAAAGCATCATGGCTATATTAAGGGATCATGGTCATTCTTTAAGGCATCATGGCCATATTAAAGCATCATGGCTATATTAAGGCATCATGGTCAGATTTTAAGGCATCATGGCCATATTAAAGCATCATGGCCATATTAAAGCATCATGGCTATATTATGGCATCATGGTCATTCTTTAAGGCATCATGGCCATATTAAAGTATCATGGCCATATTAAAGCATCATGGCTATATTAAAGCATCATGGCTATATTAAAGCATCATGGCTATATTAAGGGATCATTGTCATTCTTTAAGGCATCATGGCCATATTAAAGTATCATGGCTATATTAAAGCATCATGGACATATTAAAGCATCATGACTATATTAAAGCATCATGGCTATATTAAAGCATCATGGCTATATTAAAGCATCATGGCTATATTAAAGCATCATGGCCATATTAAAGTATCATGGCTATATTAAAGCATCACGACCATATTAAAGCATCAAGGCTATATTAAGGCATCATGGTCAGATTTTAAGGCATCATGGCCATATTAAAGCATCAAGGCTATATTAAAGCATCATGGCTATATTAAGGGATCATGGTCATTCTTTAAAGCATCACGGCCATATTAAAGCATCATGGCCATATTAAAGCATCATGGCCATATTAAAGCATCATGGCCATATTAAAGTATCATGGCTATATTAAAGCATCATGGACATATTAAAGCATCATGGCTATATTAAAGCATCATGGCTATATTAAGGGATCATGGTCATTCTTTAAGGCATCACGGCCATATTAAAGCATCATGGCCATATTAAAGCATCATGGCCATATTAAAGTATCATGGCTATATTAAAGCATCACGATCATATTAAAGCATCAAGGCTATATTAAGGCATCATGGTCAGATTTTAAGGCATCGTGGCCATATTAAAGCATCAAGGCTATATTAAAGCATCATGGCTATATTAAGGGATCATGGTCATTCTTTAAGGCATCACGGGCATATTAAAGCATCATGGCCATATTAAAGCATCATGGCCATATTAAAGTATCATGGCTATATTAAAGCATCACGACCATATTAAAGCATCAAGGCTATATTAAAGCATCATGGCTATATTAAGGGATCATGGTCATTCTTTAAGGCATCACGGGCATATTAAAGCATCATGGCCATATTAAAGCATCATGGCCATATTAAAGCATCATGGCCATATTAAAGCATCATGGCCATATTAAAGTATCATGGCTATATTAAAGCATCATGACCATATTAAAGCATCAAGGCTATATTAAGGCATCATGGTCAGATTTTAAGGCATCATGGCCATATTAAAGCATCAAGGCTATATTAAAGCATCATGGCTATATTAAGGGATCATGGTCATTCTTTAAGGCATCATGGCCATATTAAAGTATCATGGCCATATTAAAGCATCATGGCTATATTAAGGGATCATGGCCATATTAAAGCATCATGGCCATATTAAAGCATCATGGACATATTAAAGTATCATGGCTATATTAAAGCATCACGACCATATTAAAGCATCAAGGCTATATTAAGGCATCATGGTCAGATTTTAAGGCATCATGGCTATATTAAGGCATCATGGTCAGATTTTAAGGCATCATGGCCATATTAAAGCATCAAGGCTATATTAAAGCATCATGGCTATATTAAGGGATCATGGTCATTCTTTAAGGCATCATGGCCATATTAAAGTATCATGGCTATATTAAGGCATCATGGTCAGATTTTAAGGCATCATGGCCATATTAAAGCATCATGGCTATATTAAAGCATCATGGCTATATTAAGGGATCATGGTCATTCTTTAAGGCATCATGGCCATATTAAAGCATCATGGCCATATTAAAGCATCGGCCATATTAAAGCATCATGGCCATATTAAAGCATCATGGCCATATTAAAGCATCATGGCCATATTAAAGTATCATGGCCATATTAAAGCATCATGGCCATATTAAAGTATCATGGCTATATTAAAGCATCACGACCATATTAAAGTATCATGACTATATTAAAGCATCACGACCATATTAAAGCATCAAGGCTATATTAAGGCATCATGGTCAGATTTTAAAGCATCATGGCCATATTAAAGCATCACTACCATATTAAAGCATCAAGGCTATATTAAGGCATCATGGTCAGATTTTAAGGCATCATGGCCATATTAAAGCATCAAGGCTATATTAAAGCATCATGGCTATATTAAAGCATCATGGCCATATTAAAGTATCATGGCTATATTAAAGCATCACGGCCATATTAAAGTATCATGGCTATATTAAAGCATCACGACCATATTAAAGCATCAAGGCTATATTAAAGCATCAAGGCTATATTAAGGCATCATGGTCAGATTTTAAGGCATCATGGCCATATTAAAGCATCAAGGCTATATTAAAGCATCATGGCTATATTAAAGCATCATGGCCATATTAAAGTATCATGGCTATATTAAAGCATCACGACCATATTAAAGTATCATGGCTATATTAAAGCATCACGACCATATTAAAGCATCAAGGCTATATTAAGGGATCATGGCCATATTAAAGCATCATGGCTATATTAAAGCATCATGGCCATATTAAAGTATCATGGCTATATTAAAGCATCACGACCATATTAAAGCATCAAGGCTATATTAAGGCATCATGGTCAGATTTTAAGGCATCATGGCCATATTAAAGCATCACGACCATATTAAAGCATCAAGGCTATATTAAGGCATCATGGTCAGATTTTAAGGCATCATGGCCATATTAAAGCATCAAGGCTATATTAAAGCATCATGGCTATATTAAAGCATCATGGCTATATTATGGCATCATGGTCATTCTTTAAGGCATCATGGCCATATTAAAGTATCATGGCCATATTAAAGTATCATGGCCATATTAAAGTATCATGGCCATATTAAAGCATCATGGCCATATTAAAGCATCATGGCCATATTAAAGTATCATGGCCATATTAAAGCATCATGGCCATATTAAAGCATCATGGCTATATTAAAGCATCATGGCTATATTAAGGGATCATGGTCATTCTTTAAGGCATCATGGCCATATTAAAGTATCATGGCTATATTAAGGCATCATGGTCAGATTTTAAGGCATCATGGCCATATTAAAGCATCATGGCTATATTAAAGCATCATGGCTATATTAAGGGATCATGGTCATTCTTTAAGGCATCATGGCCATATTAAAGTATCATGGCCATATTAAGGCATCATGGTCAGATTTTAAGGCATCATGGCCATATGAAAGCATTATGGCTATATTAAAGCATCATGGCTATATTAAGGGATCATGGTCATTCTTTAAGGCATCATGGCCATATTAAAGTATCATGGACATATTAAAGCATCATGGCTATAGTAAAGCATCATGGCCATAGTAAAGCATCATGGTCAGATTTTAAGGCATCATGGCCATATTAAAGCATCATGGCTATATTAAAGCATCATGGCTATATTAAGGGATCATGGTCATTCTTTAAGGCATCATGGCCATATTAAAGCACCAAGGCTATATTAAGGCATCATGGCCATATTAAAGCATCATGGCTATATAAAAGCGTTGTGGCCAAATTAAAGCATCATGGTCAGATTTTATTGCATCGCGTCTATATTAAAACATCGTGGCCATATTAAAACATCGTGGCATGTGTGTTTTTGAAATTAAGGGATCACGGCATCTGGGGAAAGCCCTGCTATTACCTTTAAACATTTGATGACCACCTTGAGTACAGGCATGGTGACCACTTTATTGATCCAGACTGGCTTCTTACACACGATGAGAAGGAGCAACTGTAGGGCATGCAGCTGATGTTCCTGCGACTTAACCCCATCTTGTAGCTTCTCTAGTAGGAACTGAAAGTACAGATAATTTCCAAAACTTTTCCAGGCTCAGTCACATGACCTCTCAATAACAACATCCTCTCCAGCGCTTTTTAACTCATAACTGAGATAAATTATTATGTATATTCATACATGTATATTTTCTCTTTTTTTTCTTCTTTATTTTAATACAATGGTTTTAACTTGTGCATTGAATTGGTATAAATTTAAGTTAAAGAACAAGTAATTAGTTTTATACAATATTACACTCAACACCAGATTTGCCACAAGGTTAACGTTGTGCCATCATATTGTTCACCTGTTTACATGCTGGTAATAGTTCTTCTATAAATCATTTACAAAATATTTTTACGAAAAGTCAGTTTGGCTCAAGTATTGAATCATTACAAGAACTTTATAGAATGAACACAATATCTAAAGACCCATAACCTATAAAAAGCAGGATAATCATACAGGACAACGGCCACTAATGCTGAAGATTGTGAGTTTGATCTGCAGCTTGAAACAGTAGCCCCTAAAAACCCACAAAATAAACTGAATACTGATTCTACCCGGGAAACAGTCTTAAGAATAGTTCATATGAGCTCTGAGTCGACTTAGCACTGAGCTCAAATAAACTAGTACAATCCATCCTACAAAACTGTACAATAAACTACCTTTTCATGGGGTTCCTGAACTGAGCACAATATTCCAACAATGCTGGTTGATCGTGTCACGTAGTAATAATCCACCAGACTATGCACCAACCAAGATTCCTTGGCTGAAACAAGAAAATGTGAAATTTTTAAAACAGGTTTGTTTTTATCTTAATGATGTATCACTGCTTTTAAGGATCAGCAGCTTGTTCTTATGTTAGTTTGTTTTTATTTGAAATATATGTATAAAAAATTGTGACTCACCCTTGTATGTCAGTATTAAAAGACTGCGACAATGTAAACAGTGTAACAAATCACACTGAGGTTCATGTTTTAGAAGGCATTTGATGGAAAACACCTTTACACACGGAAAAAAGAGGTTTCCCAAAATGTTTCAGTAACAGCTGTCGCCCGACTGACGCTTTCATTCGCTGCCACAAGGTCTAAAAATTGATCCAACTTGTACTGCATCTGACTATCAAACCAGGGGTCATGAGTTTGATTCCTTGCCCAACTACGGTCTCCATGATGGTTGACATATGACATTTCTCATGCCAATCATCTCTCACCACTGATTCAAGTGGGAAAGTAATATACTATACATTGTACTATTTGTAAAGAAATATACTATACATTGTACTATTTGTAAAGCAATATACTATACACTTAACTATTTGTAAAGCAATATACTATACACTTAACTTTTTGTAAAGCAATATATTTTACATTGTATTATGTGTAATGCAATATACTTCACACTGTACAATTTGTAAAGAAATATACTATATACACTGTACTATTTGTAAAGCAATATACTATACACTGTATTATTTGTAAAGCAATAAACTATAAGCTGTACTTTTTGTAAAGAAATATATTATACACTGTACTATTTGTAAAGAAATATTCTATATACTGTACTTTTTTTAAGAAATATACTATACACTGTACTATTGTAAAGAAATATACTATACACTGTACTATTTGTAAAGCAATATACTATACACTATACTATTTGTAAAGCAATATACTATACACTATACTATTTGTAAATATATATATGATATACACTGTACTATTTGTAAAGCAATATACTATACACAATATACTATACACTGTACTATTTGTAAAGCAATATACTATACACTGTACTATTTGTAAATATATATATGATATACACTGTACTATATGTAAAGCAATATACTATATGCTGTACTATTTGTAAATATATATATATGATATACACTGTACTATTTGTAAAGCAATATACTATACACTGTACTATTTGTAAAGCAATATACTATACACTGTGCTATTGTAAAGCAATATTCTATACACTGTAATATTTGTAAAGCAATATACTATACACTGTACTATTTATAAATATATATATGATATACACTTTACTATTTGTAAAGCAATAAACAAAACACTTACTTTTCGTAAAGAATATACTATATACTGTACTATCAAAGGTCATCCTTAAACATTAAATTGTTTGCCGTACTCCTACCTGCTCACTAAGGAATTGCAGCTACCCAAACATTTTTTATTGACTTTCAAGGTGTTCAATTTTCTTTTCTTGACATCTGTCCACTTTTTTAAAAATGATTATGCAAAACCTAAATTAAGCCAAAAAAAAAAATAGCTACCTATCCACATAAAAAAACTGAGTGGGAGCACAGAAATTATGGTTTTATAACTACTGTACAGATACTGTACTGTTTCAGATAAATTGTGCCATTATTTGTTTTTGTCCAAGTGAAGGCAAAAATAACTTATTATGTTTTTTACTCACCATAATGAACAGAATTTCTAGATGTGTTATAATTTACTCCACTGCACATGTTTATTTCAATAAAATGTCAGAGGTACTAAAAATAGACTGTCACCTTGTAGCTAAATGCTATCGAGTTGAAACAGTTTGAAACAATGTGAAGTATAGACATACGGTAAACATTGTAAAAAAAGTGTAAAACATTGTAAAGGGACAGTATGCGCGTACAAAGAAAAATAAAACACAAGTTTCCAGCACTTGAAGTAATATCTTTTATTTAGTGGTATTTTTTTATTCAATTATATTGTTTCTCTTTATGATCATTTTTAATGAATAAACCAAACAAATCTTTTAAAAGATGTAGCACGTTCATTAACTGTTCATTATCACAGTCACGTGATGTGGCACATACTATTGTTATTTACAGTAGACCTGCCGTCTGAAACCCTTTCTGGATTAGATCTCATACTTCTCCTTTCCTCATCTGTTGTTTGCATAATAATTAGTTCAATATCATACTTGTATATTACGGTACTAATTGGCATGTGTCAACTCTTATTGGCACAGCGAGGTGCGATAAACCCTGACGAGTGACGTGTTTATTACAGGAGAGGTTAATTACTGGAACGCACTATGCGATGTCGAAAGTGTAAACTTTCATTTTTTAATAAATGAAAAATAAATGATTTCACAGTATTTGATCAGGGCTAGTCAACAGAGACAGAGCCTATCAGTCAAAACAAGTTCTGCATGCCTAACATACATTTGGAATTTTTTCCTTATGACCAAGGCTTGCTTATCATATTTCAGTTGACCCTATTTGGCCAATCACAAGTGAAAAATGGCCAACCAAACAGCTCTACAGTCACCAGCCACATGCACCATGTCCTTGTAATAATGGCAAAGCTTAGAGACCCTCTCTAAATCTTAACTAGCATAGCAAAGTGCTTATCTAAATGACAAAATATTACAATTTGAAAAAACAAAATTTATCCTTAGCAAATTAAAATGTCACAATTAACTCAGAAAACAAATAAACTTAATTTATGACTGGAACATTAGAGAAAATGAAAATATACTCACTGGAGCTCAAGTTTTCTTTAATTAAAGACTTGATGCTGTCTGTCTCTTGAGACTCTAGGAGGGTAAAGACCTCTTTCAGGTCTAACGTACCAGTAGCCATCTAAAATATTTTTTAAAAATTGTTTATTTTACAAAATGTTGCAAACAACATAAAAATGCCCATAAAATTATATAGATTTTTGGATTGAATAAAGTCTGATCGCTCTTGCTAGTTGATCAAAACTAATTTAGAGTATATATATTTGCAAAAGCCTACTAAACGTTTGAGATTAATTACAAACAATTTTGAGTATCCACCAAAATAGTATTCCTGAGGGATGGAATTCTTTACAGATCTGAACCATAAACTAGATAATTATCCAAGGGCTACAATGTTGAGCCCGCCAGTACAAACTTGTCACATAATGGTGGACATTTGTGACACGTTTCTTATTTTAAAATCTGTCAAGTTGTTTGCAAAATATGGAGTGGACACCAAATATCATATCTATTTTTTTTACCATGAATCTTTAAGTGTGACCTTTGAGTTATGGACCTGGGTCTTGCACGCAACCCATCATCTAATTATAATGTAGGAGTGTAAAATTCCACTCGCCTGCTCACAATTGCTGGTTAAATTTACTGCTGGGCAAATGAAGATGTGTCCAGTAAATGCTTGCCCGGCTGGGCGTGTCCGTTTTGGTAAATACTTGCCTGGCTGGGCATGTCCGTTACTGCAACATAGCCAGCGCTCCAGATAGGCCAGGTATATACTCAAATAAATTTCATGATATAGATTATATTCCAATACTGTACGTTTCAGATATGCATATAAATTCCCCAATATTGAAATAAATATAGAAGCAAACATGCTTTGGGAAACTTAAAATGTAAAAAAAATCAAAAAATCACCACAGCTGTCTCAATCCTTGTAATGTTCCACCGCAGAACCCAAACAGTTCTCCTATTTGCAAATTGTGGAGTCATCGTAGATGCTATTATGGACGGTTCTAATTATTTAACAGGTGTAATAATCTTTCATGCATGCTATTTCCCCCCTGTTTGTCAAAAAAAAACAAGACAGTGGTGTATTGCAAGCAATACACAAGTCCCCTACTGGTTTAGAAGTAGGACTCTGCTAAACGTACATGTAGTTGTGTTCTGAAGGACTTGTTTCTGTCAATGTTGACAAAAGATTTGCAGTTCCATTAGAAAAATGTGGTTGGTATGGTAACAGAATTGGGTAAATTGACTCTGTCCATCCAGGAAATCTAGATGCTGCGATATCTCCAAAAGTATGCAGACTAGATATGTGGAACTTGGCATGTGGATAGACTGAAAAAATAATTAAATGATGAACATGATGTCCCTATTTCTCTCTATCCACGTGCAACATTTCACAAAAGTAGCATATATACTTTTTGTGTTATCACAGGATCCAGTATCTGTAATTTTACCAATTTTGTTGCCATAGCAACCCCAATTTTATCCGGTTGAAAAAATCAAATGACCTGCATTACCTCCTTATGTCCTCTATCCACATGCAAAGTTTCACAAACCAAGTTTTGATACTTTTTGAGTAATATCTGCAGATGACGCAAGAGTTTTGTTGCCATAGCAACCACAATTTCTGTCCAATTGAAAAATAAAATGACCTGCATAATCTCCTTGTTGCCCTCTATCCAGAAGCCCAGTTTCACAAACCTTCTGGAAAGATGCTGGGTAAACCTACAGTCCCATCCAGTCAACCGGTAGTGGACTAAACAACTGACTACAGTGGTTCCTCGCTAATCCATACTCCTCTAATCCGGAAATCTCTCTAAACCGAACATTTTTATCGGTCCCGAAATTTCTTATTCTATCTTTATTGTAAAAATACCTCAGCAATCTGAAACCTTTCTATTCCGAAAACCGTACTCCTTCGAAAGATTTTTCTTTCACTAAATTACTATAACTATATTTTACCTTTCGGATCTGAACCTTTGTCTTGGCGGATCTTAGTCTCGTCTGATTATTGATGTTGACAATACACGACTGCTAATCAGTTTAATCCCTAACACTTAAAAAGGTGTTGACAAACAAGAAGATGTTCGCCGCTTGTTTACCCGGTGAGTGCATTTGATCAGCACAAGTGTGAAAGTCGCAAAGAGTGTTTGAATAACTAATTAGGCATCAATTACCGGCTTCTGTAAAACATCATAATTATTGTGCTTGTAAGTTAATTATCTTTAATATCGATTGTGTCTTCTTTTTCATTAAAGCTGATTTTTTTTCAAAAGCAGTAATAAAGCAGAAACATAAATGTGTTGAAAGTGTGAAATATATATGTAAGTTTTGAGACATATTGATAAGCGTCTAAAAATAGAAACCTTTCTAATCTGAAAACCCTTCTAATCCAAACTTTTCTTCTGGTACAAGCAAGTTCGAATTAGAGAGGTTCCACTGTATTGGCGATTTCTTCAGAAAAAAAAAGAAACAAAGTTCACCATGACAGAAATTCTGTATGATAACGTCAGCTGCTTAGGAACAAAAATCCAAAACAGGTAAGTTTCAATTCAGACTGGACGTTATATCTAAATAATTGGATTAGGCTAAGCCATTGTAATTTAAATTGTTTGAACAGTCAAAGAATCGTGGCTTGAATTTACCAGGATTGTTGGAAAGAATGAACAATGCAAGGGCAAGTGACAATTTGTGAAGGGCAAGTAGATTTTATTGGTCACTGGTCCAGTCTATAAAATATGTTAACACCCCTCTGGTAATCACTTGTGCCATGTTGCTTTAAAATCTTTCAAGTGGTTTACTAGATATGAAGGGAGAACAAATTTTTAAAACTACTTCTGACCTAAGCTTTAACTGTGAACTTGACCTTTTAGCTACGGACCAGGTTCTTGTGCATAGCACACCGTCTGATTATGGTGAACATTTGTGCAATGTTACTTCAAAATCTGTTCGGTGGTTTACGAGATATTGAGCGGACACGAAATTTTATACCTATTTCTGACTTGAATCTAAATTGTGACCTTGACCCTTAAGCTATGGACTATGGTCTCGTGCACAATACTTCATCTCATTGTAGTGAACATTTATGCAATTTAAATTAAAAATCCCTCTATGTATGAGAAATTTTCCGGTATAGCCTGGACAAGATCAGACGGATGGATGTATGCACATATCATAATACCGAACCGCCATTGTGATATCATCCAAGAATCTATTGATTTATTATGATACCAACAGCAAATAAAACACTGCATGAAGTACTTCACACCAGTTCAAATTTCCCTTTGTACAATGATTACATAAACAAGAGGCCCAAGAGGGCCTGAGGATGCTCTACTGACTCATAGTGGCCATAGCACTTTTTGAAATTCTACTATGCAATAGAAACATCGGGGCGGCGTCATTTTTAACTCTAGGGACACCATTTGAACAAATCTAACAAAACTATAGTTGGTCATCATTACTACATAAACATTTTGAAACTCTGTTGGACCGTTCATGAGAAGAAGATTTTTTAAGTTTTGTACTATTTTTAGTAATGGCGGCCATCTTGAATTTTAGATAGAAAAATAAATCTTTCATATAGTCTCCTATGCAATAGAATCATCCATGTGAAGTTTCAGTTTAATTGGCCTAGTGGTTTCAGAATAAATGAAAAAAAAAGATAATTTTCTGTTTTCCCATAGTATCCCTATGTAAAATTCTAAGTCCCCTTACAGGGCCCCTATATATTTTAACCCCTAAATTCTTATCTGCAATCAAACCCCTACACTTAGGGATAATTAATATAAAATATGTACAAATCTGACATACCGGTTCTTAAGAAAACAATTTTACTAATTCCCAATTTGTACCCTTTTGGGGCCCCTCCTTACACCTTAAGACATAGGAACCCAGTCATTTTTACAAATCTTAACCTCCCTTACCTAACAATGCTTTAGTGAAGACATAGGGAAAATTATTTCCATTTAAAAAAAAAAAAAAAAAAAAAAATATTATATTGACATGTGTCCCCTAATTGAACACTCGGGGGCAAGGTCAATTTTAACCCTAGGGATACAACTTGAACAAATCTAACAGATCTATAGTTGGTCATCATTACTAAATAAACATTTTGAAAATCTGTTGGGCCGTTCATAAGAAGATGATATTTTAAGTTTTGAACTATTTTTAGTAATGGCAGCCATCTTGAATTTCAGATAAAAAAAAAATCTTTTGTATAGTCTCCTATGCAATAGAAACACCCATGTGAAGTTTCAGTTTAATTGGCCTAGTGGTTTAAAAACAGATGAAAGAAAAAGAGAATTATCTGTTTTCCCATAGTATCCCTATGTAAAATTCTAAGTCCCCTTACAGGGCCCCTATAAATTTTAGCCCTTAAATTCTTATCTGCAATCAAACCCCAACACATCGGGATAATTTATGCAAAATATGAACAAATCTGACATACTGGTTCTTAAGAAATAGAATTTAGTAATTCCCAATTTTTACCCCTTTGGGGCCCCTCCTGACACCTTAAGACAGTGGAACCCAGTCATTTTTACAAATCTGAACCTCTTTCACCAAACAATGCTGCTGTGAACAAATAGGCAAAATCATTTCCATTTAAAAAAAAAAAAAAATATATATAATGACATGTGTCCCCTAATTGAACCCTCGGTGCGGGGTAATATTTTTCCCTAGGGACACCATTTGAACAAATCTAACAAAACTGTAGTTGGTCATCATTACTACATAAACACTTTGAAAATCTGTTGGGCCGTTCATGAGAACAAGTTTTGGACTATTTTTAGTAACAGCGGCCATCTTAAATTTCAGATCTTAAAAAAAAATCTTCTGTATAGTCTCCTATGCAATAGAAACACCCATGTAAAGTTTCAGTTTCATTGGCCCAGTGGTTTCAGAGAAAGTGCTGCTAACAGACGACAGATGACAGACATCAGACGACAGACGACAGACAACAGACGACGGACGACAGACAACGCGCCATCGCATAAGCACTTCTGGCCTTTGGCCAGTAGAGCTAAAAATTTGAAGAATATTTGTGTTTACTTTTATAAAATTCGTATTCATTTCGAAATACACAAATACTTTATGAAAAATATAATTTGCTTCTATATTGAATAAAACATTAAAACATATAAATTGTAACGTTCAAATATGACTAGTCATCAAGGGCTTGTATAGAATAGGAAAGGAAACTTGTATTGGATAGGAAACTTGCATCTCCAGATTAAATGTTGATGAAATAGCACACAAAGGATTAATTATTTGGCTAGATATTGAAGCTTGAAGGAAAATGTATCATAATTAACTTTTCGTTATTTAAGCCGCAGTATAGATATTTTGTAATCAAAAGTGTTTCAGCAATTTTAAACACAAATTTCTGGGAACGGTATTGTTTTGATGAGAATATCCCTCTGCAATGCAAGAATTTTGAATATTTGAATTTTGAATGGAAGTCAAGAGATATTGTGAGATTTTGCGCGAGCGTTCACAAAAGCTCAGTCAGTTGCCTTTCCTTCTATATATAATTCCTTGCTAGTCATCCATTAACAAAAATTTAAATTTCTTTGTATTCATTTTATTGCAGCAATATTTTAAATAGAAACACATACTTAAAAATGCACCATTCATGAGTGTCAAACTTAAAAAAATTAAACACAGGAGGGGACACCCCTCCCGTACCCACCTCTCCCAATTTAGCAACATGCCTTCAAAATTTCCTTGGGGGGACCTGCTGAGCTAGCCAGACGGCTTACATACATTTCTCTCCTAGTATGTTATGTACACACTTTGACATTAATAGGAGCTTAGTAAAGTTACAAACATGACTGAGGTATTCCCATTTACATTTATTCAGTAAAACAGTAACATGGAATGCAAAAGACGACTCGGTCTTTTCACCGTTTTCTGGTAATATGGCTACCGTTAGTGGACTCTTAAGTGACAAAAGTGGTTTTCAAACGCTTACAATACACTCGTCAAAAGAAACAGGTGTGTCTGTTAATCTGGTAACGCTTTCTTCATCCCCCAAGAAACATCAACATTAGCCAAATGACAGGTTTGCAGATTTTTCCAAAATCTTGTTTATGATTAAGGATGAAGGTCGTAAGTTTAAAACATACACTTGCAGAAATTAAAACTGGGCATTGTTTATGATTGCAAAAACGCTTACATGTGTTCTATTCGCTCTTTTATCATCTGATTGCAAATGAAGAATATAGCTCCATTGCTAAAATCACGAGACCATCTGATGGACTACTCCATTATAACCATATATTTAGGGTAGATAGGTTAATATGACGTCATCTACAATGAGCTTTGTTCTTGTTTGTTTAATGTGTTTTATATATTAAATCTTATTAAAAACATTTTTTGGCCATATATTTATAAATTCTTTGTTCAAAACCAAATATTTTTTTAAAAAATTTATTCATGTAAATTGCTATCCCATGTGAACTTATGGACTCTTCTAAAATGGTCGCTGTTACACTTCCTGTAAGACTTTGCGGGAACTTGTCCTTATCGAAATTCATTAATAATAATTCATGCATCGCGATAACCGATTTGACAGTGAGATAGAAAGAAAACATGGCTACTAACGAACATTTTAACACCAAAATGGAGTATGACGATATTGATGACGATATAGAACGCTTGAATATCATCTTGCAGGATGACGAAAAATTACAAGACGAAGAAAGTGATGGCGAGTTGCAGGTTTTGGAGCAAACTGGTGAATAAAATCGATTTTTTTCTTTTATAGTTATTCATACATTTTCTATAATCGACTGGTTATATTTTTCTACCCGAATTTTATTTGTCTTCTTTTTATTATGAATATTTCTAATTATTTCGGTTTTGAACCGTTTGTGGGAGTAATCATTAATTCTATCTAAAGCACGGGAGCAGTTGTTGTTCCTACCCGGAGTTTATGGATGTGTGAAATAATTGTAATAAGGAACATATTTCTTAATTTAAGTGGCTTGTTAATCCATTGCAATTGAAATATACCAGATTTTACTCAAGTAATGAATCTATGCACATGTTTTTGCGTCATAGTAGCTATAGTTTATAACGATGATGAGTTGAGAAATCTATTATTTTGATAGTAAATATATATAACAGTCTCCATCAGCTTCAAGATCCATTTGTTCTGAAAAAAAAACAACAACAAAATTTCATACATGGCAAGCTCTTTATCCAAAATGACATTATAAACATGGCAAAAAATGTTTTGGACCAAAGGATATACCATCAGCGGTAAATGTTCTTGAGATGGCTCCATAGACCACTTGCCATGAAGGGTCCAGAGTATAATAAGAAAAAGACATTTATGTTCACAAAAATTGATATTTTTCAGAGGATGATTACTACAGCCATGCATCATGTCCCAGTGCCAGCAGCTCTGTCACAGCATCCTCATTTGTAAGTTTTTAGTTTATTCATTTGTAATTAAAGTTTATTCATTTGTAAGTAAAGTAAATTATTTGTAAGTAAAGAATATTCATTTGTAAGTTAACTATATGCATTTTTAAGTAAAGCAATTCATTTATATCATCTTAAAATGAAAATGCAGGTGTGGCAATCAGATGATATATGATCTTAAACTGAATTAAAATAGAATCTAATTACTACCATTTTGACAAAACAGCATTCTTAAGCAGTCCTTAAGCAGTCTTTTAAGTACATACAAAAATCTAAGAATTGCAAAGTTATACAGGATCCAGATGTGAAAGCAAACATAACCCACCCAAAAATTCACCTCTCTAAAATTATAAATTAATTAGTTATCATGGTATTGATTAATTACTTCTTGGGGTGTTTGTTTACTTTTACAGCCCACAACATCTGTATGTACGGAAGCAGATGACCTTGTATACCGGTTTGATCCGAGCACCATCAACCCAGAATCTTGTCTGGCAATGAATCGGGCATACCAGGAAGTACTTCTAGACATGCTCCGGCAGATAGAGATGACTCTGGTGGAGAACAGAAGCAAACAGGTGAGTACTGTATTGTGTTTTAGCACAACAATTGGAAGCAAACAGGTGTGTAATGTATTGTGTTTTAGCACAACAATTGGAAGAATAAGGAGGACAGTGCTGATTATGTGAGAAAGTTTGCCAGTTACTTGTGGAAGGACAGTAGTTTTACTTAGATTCATTTTGAGTCTACCTCCGCCAATAAAACTGGATATGCCATATATAACCTGAAATGTGTTGAAAACAGTGTTAAACCTCATTAAAAAATAAAAGAAAGAAAAAAAAGAAGACAATGTGACCATCACCTTCTGCATATGTAGATGTGACCAAGTGGGGTTGTAGTGCAGTTAGTAGTGTTGGCAGCTCATGCCAGATTACACAAGATCAATGCCAGACTCAACTTGAAAACAGAATTCAGTACTGAGGTTTTGATCAGGAAACAGACTTGAGAGCAGTTCATATAAGCTCTGAGCTTTCTTTGTTATCAAGCTTAAATAATAAGCTCTGAATTTCTTCATAATTGAGCTTAAATAATAACGTTTGAGCTTTCTTCATAATCAAACTTAAATAATCTTTGAGCTCTCTTTGTAATCGAGCATAAATAATAAGCTCTGAGCTTTCTTTGTAATTGAGCATAAATAATAAGCTCTGAGCTTTCTTCATGATCGAGCATAAATAATAAGCTCTGAGCTTTCTTCGCAATCGAGCTTAAATAATAAGCTCTGAGCTTTCTTTCTAACAAGCTTAAATAATAAGCTCTGAGCTTTCTAAGTAATCGAACATAAATAATAAGCTCTTAGCTTTCTCCATAATCGAGCATAAATAATAAGCTCTGAGCTTTCTTTGTTATCAAGCTTAAATAATAAGCTCTGAGCTTTCTTTGTAATCGAGCATAAATAATAAGCTCAGAGCTTTCTTCGTTATCAAGTATAAATAATAAGCTCTGAGCTTTCTTCGTAATCGAGCTTAAATAATAAGCTCTGAGCTTTCTTCATAACAAGCTTAAATAATAAGCTCTGAGCTTTCTTTAATTGAGCATAAATAAAATGCTCTTAGATTTCTTCATCATCGAGCATAAATAATAAGCTCAGAGCTTTCTTCGTAATTGAGCTTAAATAATAAGCTCTGAGCTTTCTTCGTAATTGAGCTTAAATAATAAGCTCTGAGCTTTCTTCATAATTGAGCTTAAATAATAAGCTCTGAGCTTTTTTCGTAATCAAGCTTAAATAAATTAGAATAAATAACTGCTCAGGCCCTTACTAAAGATCTCTTCGAGTTAGCAAGTGAATTTCTATTTAGAGGCAGGCTCCCCCATAAATTATACACAATTTGACACGTGAATGTGAAAGTCATTGAATTATTGTTGAAGTTGTACATTAGGCCATAATAAATTAATTGCTAGATTATTATCCCTGATCATCCCCTAAGTTTGGATGATTATCTAGCAATTAATTTATAGTGACCTTAGTGTTTTATTGCTTGGAAGAAGAAATCCTTAAAAGTGTCCAAACTACTAGGACCTAAAATATAACTTGTTATCAAGCTGCTAAACACATTCCATATATTATCACCATAAGGTGTCTTATTGATGTTTTTTATCCTCATTGGCATAAAATGTGTTGATAAATATTCAATCAAACAAAACAAATCAATACGTATGGTGCAAATCCACTAAAACTTGTGTTTGGTCCTACCCCAACGGGTCGCACTTTTATATATACTGGTATACATAATATATAGTAGTTACATGGAAACTGCAAACATATTTTATTTTCCAACAATCAAATCTTGTAATCTTCTACACACTTTGTCCAGGCCATAACATAGCATAAGAATGAGTAACCTCACTTACAAGTCTGTTTCCACTAAATTAAGCAGGACCTGATTCCATCTCAAAAACAACACCAAGTCCAGTGTTGTTGTCCCCTCCCCCCCTCCCTTTTGGTGCCAAAGCTTGGGGCCCATTCCCTTTGTCAAAAGATAAGGGGTTTTCCCTAATGTTAGAAAAAAATTCAGTCAAAATTGACCTGTAATTTGTTTTAAACATATATTTACAAATTACATTGTTTTAATTTTTTCCCCATTTTTATCATTCTGACCAAATTGTCCCCTGATGTTCCACCTAAGCATTGAAATTTCCGAATAAAGCTTTGAAATTTAAAGTAAGGTGTAAAATAAGCCTGGGATACTTTCAATTTCAGTGTTGATTGGTTTATTCAAGTAGTAAAGTACTGATTTGAAGAAAAGTTTATCTGGAGCAGTGTCCCCTAGTGAAGGGACCCGCTCCATACCCCCAAAACATAAAAGAAATGCTGCAGTATTGGCTCTCTCCAAGAAAAAGACTCACAAAAACGCTAAGCATATCTGGCAATCAAGCTAGAATATCTGGCAATCAAGCTAGAATATTTCGAAATCAAGCTAGAATAGCTTGCAATCAAGCTAGAATATCTTGAAATCAAGGTAGAATATCTCGTAATCAAGCTAGAATACCTTGCAATCCAGCTAGAATATCTCAAAATCAAGCTAGAATATCTCGTTATCAAGCTAGAATATCTTGCAATCAAGCTAGAATATCTCATAATCAATCTAGAATAGGTTGCAATCAAGCTAGAATATCTCAAAATCAAGCTAGAATATCTCGTTATCAAGCTAGAATATCTTGCAATCAAGCTAGAATATCTCATAATCAATCTAGAATAGGTTGCAATCAAGCTAGAATATCTCGTAATTTAGCTCAAATAAATTGGTATGAATCAAACAAACCAATGGTGGTATAAACTGGATTTTTTATATTATGATTACCACCTGAATGTTTATTGTAGAAACAACTGGAGGAGGACATTAAGGAAGACGGTTCCAAGTCTGGGAGAGAGACAAATGCAAACAAGAGGGTTACAGGAGAATACTCATTGCCTTACTTCAAAGACAAGAAAGGAAATGTATGTACATGTATAAATGTCTGGTAGATACTTGAAATGCCAGGGCCCTCCTTTGATTGTTTTTGGGCCGAAGTTCGGTCCCTTCCCCCCTGCCCTGGAATATACTTTTTGCCCCCTTATTTTACTGAAAATTACCCCCCCCTCCCCACACACACCTCAACAGCAAATAAAGTAAACCTGCAACTAGACTAATGTTCCTACTTTTCAATTTGTTATACAGTCAGACCGTCTTTCAAAAATCCAACTTGTTTGCCGTGCTCCTACCTACCCACTCAAAATTGTAGCTACCCAAACTTCTTTTATTGCTTTCAAAGCTTTTATTTTTTTTTCATGATTTCTGTCTATTTTCCTTTAAAATTACAATGCAAAATCAAAATATGGCCAAAAAAATTTAGCTGCCTACCTACCCACATGAAAAATACTGGGTCGGAGCACAGCAAACAAACATTTTTTTAAGGATAGTCTCATGTATTTTTAGTTTTTCTGCATAACCATAGATACAATGCAACACGAAAATGATGCCTTCAGAGGGCTCTGGCCCCATTCCCCAAAAGTGAAGGTAGGGCTCTGCATGCAGTTGTTTCTCATTTACTCTCCTGATTTGAATACTGCTGGTACTAAGGATTAAATAAAACTAGACTAGTCGTCTCACACCACTACTACATTTCCCATTGGGCTCAATTGTAGTATTTATGTCTAAAACACTTTGTGTTCAACTATTCATAAAATGTCCAAATTATAGATTAATACTTTCTATTTAAAGAAATCAGCATCCCTCAATTCTGGAACATGCAGATCTGTCAGTTTCTGTTAATGTCTCAGACCGCTATTACATTTCCCATAGGGCTCCATTGTAACATTTATGTCTAAAACACAGTGAGTAAACAAAATCTGCAGCTTGTGTCTGGGCTCAAATTCTTCACTGGTTCAAGATATGCAATTGTAAAGGGAAAAAAAGCATACTTTGACAATGTTTTTGTTTTTTTAAATTCAATCTTTTTGTGAGACCTACCAATTTTCAGAGTAATAATATGTGCGTTTAATCTTATATTTACATAAATATATTATTACTGTTTTAGATAAAATTATTACACTTTGATATTAAAACCAGCAACAGAAGTCTAATGGTAGTGTGTCTGTCTTGCATGCGTTAGGTCATGGATTCGTTCCTTGGCTGGGCCATACCAAAGACTTAAAAGAAATATAAGAAGCTTCCTCAGTTAATGCTCAGCATAAAAATTTAATGGGTAGTTGTAGGTGTGGTCGACCCGATGTCAGTGTGTGCGTGTCCATCATATTTGTTTTTGATGAAAGAGTCTGTGTATTTAGTTAATATTTTGTGTGTAGCTTAACTCAATTATAAATACTGGTCATATTCAGCATGTTTTAATGTTTGTCAAATTTTACAGCAGTCATGGCCTCATTTTGATTTAATTTTTGGTAAATTTAATAACATACAACTGGGGCATTCATGTCCTATAGACACATTTCTGGTTTTAATAAATACTTGAAGTTCTTCAATAGACAAATTAACTCAGTATTACATTGCAGTGTCCACCCTTCAATGAAGATGTCAAGTTGAAAAATCCCTTATTGGAAGTAAAACAGCATGTGCGACCAAAGTCTGGATGTAAGTTTGTTTGCTAATATGTTTGCTGTATGTTATGTGCATTAATATGGGGATTTCATTTCAAATTTACCATTCAAATTTGAATATCGATTTTGTTATATTTTGGTGGATTTGACATATGAAACCATTTGGATTTTATTTATAACCGGTAATGATAATGAGATTATTTTTATGCATTTTAATGATAATTTTATTTTTTAAGGCATTTATAGCATTTTTCCCTGATGTACTTCATTTAAACCCAGTAAAGTGGTCTATGTAAATATCATCTCCAATATTGTATATCTCACACTTACTGAGATCATTGATGTGAACCCAGCTTGATCCAAAGGCTCCATATGAGAAAAGTTTCTTGTAATGGTTATAGGTTATTTCTCCACCCCTTGAATGGGATGTCTTGTATAGCCAGTAATGTGTTGAAAATGGCACCAAACCTCCAACAAAAGGGAGAGAGCACAGTTGTGTCCAAAATCAATAAATAACAAAAAACAAACTGATTTATTGAGTTGACCTGACGCAGGTTGTCAACCAAACATGTCGATTATCAAGTCAGAGATTGATATTGTTTCCAGGGCCATATCTTCCTTAGACAAAGTAACGGTCTGTAAGTAAAAACTTCATTGTATTACATTGTATTTACTTGGACAAACAATGCCACGTGACCAGTGGATATTGCTCTCACGTGAGGTCAGTTAATTTCTAGTACACTTATTATTTGTATGTCAGTTTGAAAGACCTACCAAAATAAGTAAACTCTCTTGGAACATACATATACCTTGAATTCCTGTTTATTGTACATATCATATCATGTATTCCAGCACAGAAATGGTGTATATTAATATATTTCAATACAGTTTTGTTGCACCTCTAACATAAGTAAGATAAATAATGAAAGTATTCTGGCTCCTGTTTCACCAACACATTTAAGTATATACTTAAATACTTAAAAAACACCTGTGGACACCAATAGGGAATTTCCTATATTAAACAATTATTAAATACAAATTTGATCTTATCTAGGGACCAAGGAACAAAGAAAGGCGTTGCTTAGTGCAATACGCCTTGACGCCCTAGAACAACAGATAAGACCTTTACTCAACAAGTAAGTTTGATCCAATTATTTACATGTATATTGTTCCTGAAACTGTTTTAAGGTAACTTTGTTCAGTGGTGTAGTGGATAGAGTGTTGCCGCTCATCACATTTGATCCTCATCTAAACCTGATTCCTATAAAAACAACACTCAATACTGGTTCTACACAGGAAGTGAATTTGCAAACAGTTCATATAAGCTCTGAGCTTAATTCACAATTGAGCTTAAATAAGTATAAACTAAACTTTACTTGAAAAAAACCCAATAACTTTAGCTGTGACTTGACACAGTGCCTTAGACCACAGAGGACAAGTATGTTTCAGGCTAGAAATAGAGATAACTAGCACATGGCAATGAATAAATAACTTTATGATTATCTTAAAGAAATATCTTGGAAATGCAATTATACCCTGCAGAAAATTCTTTATAAAATTCAACAAATACACTTTTATCAGATGCTTGTTTACTGGTATACATTATGTATGTTTCAGGCTGGAAATTGAGACCACAAAAATTAAGGCATGTAAAACAACAGAGCAGATTAAGGAGGTGAAAGAGAGGATAGACAACCTGAAACAGGCAATGGAGGATAAACAGTAAGTGATTCTTTTGCTTATTCAACAGAATGTAAGTAACATGTCTCACACCACTATTACATTTCCCATAGGGCTCCATTGGGATATTTATGCTCACACCACTATTACATTTCCCATAGGGGGTTCCATTGGGATATTTATGTCTCACACCACTATTACATTTCCCATAGGGCATCTATTGGAATATTTATGTCTCAAATCACTATTACATTTCCCATAGGGCTCCATAGGGATATTTATGTCTCACACTACTATTACATTTCCCATAGGGCTCCATTGGGATATTTATGTCTCACACCACAATAACATTTCCCATAGGGTTCCATTGGGATATTTTTGTCTCACACCACTATTACATTTGCCATAGGGCTCCATAGGGATATTTATGTATCACATCACTATGACATTTGCCATTTGCCATAGGGCTCCATAGGGATATTTATGTCTCATACCACTATTACATTTGCCATAGGGCTCCATAGGGATATTTATGTCTCACACCACTATAACATTTCCCATAGGGTTCTATTGGGATATTTATGTCTCACACCACTATTACATTTCCCATAGGGTTCCATTGGGATATTTTTGTCTCACACCACTATTACATTTGCCATAGGGCTCCATAGGGATATTTATGTATCACACCACTATTACATTTGCCATTTGCCATAGGGCTCCATAGGGATATTTATGTCTCACACCACTATTACATTTGCCATAGGGTTCCATTGGGATATTTTTGTCTCACACCACTATTACATTTGCCATAGGGCTCCATAGGGATATTTATGTATCACACCACTATTATATTTGCCATTTGCCATAGGGCTCCATAGGGATATTTATGTCTCACACCACTATTACATTTGCCATAGGGTCACACCACTATTACATTTGCCATAGGGCTCCATAGGGATATTTATGTCTCACACCACTATAACATTTCCCATAGGGTTCCATTGGGATATTTATGTCTCACACCACTATTACATTTCCCATAGGGCTCCATTGGGATATTTATGTCTCACACCACTATTACATTTCCCATAGGGTTCCATTGGGATATTTATGTCTCACACCACTATTACATTTCCCATAGGGCTTTATTGGGATATTTATGTCTCACACCACTATAACATTTCCCATAGGGTTCCATTGGGATATTTTTGTCTCACACCACTATTACATTTCCCATAGGGCTCCTTTGGGATATGTATGTCTCACACAACTATAACATTTCCAAAAGGGTTCCATTTGGATATTTATGTCTCACACCACTATTACATTTGCCATAGGGTTCCATTGGGATATTTTTGTCTCACACCACTGTTACATTTCCCATAAGGCATCCATTGGAATATTTATGTCTCAAACCACTTATACATTTCCCATAGGTATCCATTGGGATATTTTTGTCTCACACCACTATAACATTTCCCATAGGACTCCATTGGGGTATTTATGTCATACACCACTATCACATTTGCCATACAGTTCCATTGGGATATTTATGTCTCACACCACTATAACATTTCCCATAGGGTTCCATTGGGATAATATGTCTCACACCACTATTACATTTCCCATAGGGCTCCATTGGGATATGTATGTCTCACACCACTATAACATTTCCCATAGGGTTCCATTGGGATATTTATGTCTCGCACCACTATTACATTTGCCATAGGGCTCCATTGGGATATTTTTGTCTCACACCACTATTACATTTCCCATAGGGCATCCATTGGAATATTTATGTCTCACACCACTAATACATTTCCCATAGGGCTCCATAGGGACATTTATGTCTTACACCACTATAACATTTTCCATAGGGCTCCATTGGGATATTTATGTCATACACCACTATTACATTTGCCATAGGGCTCTATTGGGATATTTATGTCTCACACCACTATAACATTTCCCATAGGGTCCATTTGGATATTTATGTCTCACACCACTATTAAATTTGCCATAGGGCTCCATTGGGATATTTATGTATCACACCACTATTACATTTGCCATAGGGTTCCATTTGAATATTTATGTCTCACACCACTATTACATTTCGCATAGGGCTCCATTGGGATATGTATGTCTCACACCACTATAACATTTCCCATAGGGTTCCATTTGGATATTTATGTCTCTCACCACTATTACATTTGCCATAGGGCTCCATTGAGATATTTTGTGACACATTACTATTACATTTCCCATAGGGTATCCATTGGAATATTTGTCTCAAACCACTATTACATTTCCCAAAGGGCATCCAGTGGAATATTTATGTCTCACACCACTAATACATTTCCCAAAGGGCTCCATAGGGATATTTATGTCTCACACCACTATAATATTTCCTATAAGGCTCCATTGGGATATTTATGTCATACACCACTATTACATTTGTCATAGGGCTCCATTGGGATATTTATGTCACACTGCTTTTACATTTCCCATAGGGTCCATTGGGATATTTATGTCTCACACCACTATTATATTTGCCATAGGGCTCCATTGGGATATTTATGTATCACAACACTATTACATTTGCCATAGGGTTCCATTGGAATATTTATGTCTCACACCACTATTACATTTGCCATAGGGCTCCATTGGGATATTTATGTCTCAAACCACTATAACATTTCCCATAGGGTTCCATTGGAATATTTATGTCTCACACCACTATTACATTTCCCATAGGGATATTTATGTCTCACACCACTATAACATTTACCATAGGGCTCCATAGGGATATTTATGTCATACACCACTATTACATTTGCCATAGGGCTCCATTGGGATATTTATGTCTCACACCACTATAACATTTCCCATAGGGTCCATTTGGATATTTATGTCTCACACCACTATTATATTTGCCATAGGGCTCCATTGGGATATTTATGTAACACACCACTATTACATTTGCCATAGGGTTCCATTGGAATATTTATGTCTCACACCACTATTACATTTCCCATAAGGCTCCATTTGGATATGTATGTCTCACACCACTATAACATTTCCCATAAGGTTCCATTGAGATATTTATGTCTCGCACCACTATTACATTTGCCATAGGGCTCCATTGGGATATTTTTGTCTCACACCACTATTACATTTCCCATAGGGCATCCATTGGAATATATATGTCTCACACCACTATTACATTTCCCATAGGGCATCCATTGGAATATTAATGTCTCACACCACTAATACATTTTCCATAGGGCTCCATAGAGATATTAATGTCTCGCACCACTATAACATTTCCCATAGGGCTCCATTGGGATATTTATGTCTCACACCACTATTACATTTCCCATAGGGCATCCATTGGAATATATATGTCTCACACCACTATTACATTTCCCATAGGGCATCCATTGGAATATTTATGTCTCACACCACTAATACATTTTCCATAGGGCTCCATAGGGATATTAATGTCTCACACCACTATAACATTTCCCATAGGGCTCCATTGGGATATTTATGTCATACACCACTATTACATTTGCCATAGGGCTCTATTGGGATATTTATGTCTCACACCACTATAACATTTCCCATAGGGTCCATTGGGATATTTATGTCTCACACCACTATTACATTTCCCATAGGGCTCCATTGGGATATTTATGTCTCACACCACTATAACATTTCCCATAGGGCTCCATTGGGATATTTATGTCATACACCACTATTACATTTGCCATAGGGCTCTATTTGGATATTTATGTCTCACACCACTATAACATTTCCCATAGGGTCCATTGGGATATTTATGTCTCACACATCTATAACATTTCCCATAGGGTCCATTGGGATATTTATGTCTCACACCACTATTAAATTTCCCATAGGGCTCCATTGGAATATTTATGTCTCACTCCACTATTATATTTGCCATAGGGCTCCATTGGGATATTTATGTATCACACCACTATTAATTTGCCATAGGGTCCATTGGAATATTTATGTCTCACACCACTATTACATTTGCCATAGGGCTCCATAAGGATATTTATGTATCACACCACTGTTACATTTGCCATAGGGCTCCATAGGGATATTTATGTCTCACACCACTATTACATTTGCCATAGGGTCACACCACTACTAAATTTGCCATAGGGCTCCATAGGGATATTTATGTCTCACACCACTATAACATTTCCCATAGGGTTCTTTTCGGATATTTATGTCTCACACCACTATTACATTTCCCATAGGGCTCCATTAGGATATGTATGTCTCAACCCAATATAATATTTCCCATAGGGTTCCATTGGGATATTTATGTCTCACACCACTATTACATTTGCCATAGAGCTCCATTGGGATATGTGTGTCTCATACCAATATAACATTTCCCATAGGGTTCCATTGGGATAGTTATGTCTCACACCACTATTACATTTGCCATAGGGCTCCATTGGGATATTTGTGTCTCACACCGCTATTACATTTGCCATAGGGTTCCATTTAAATATTTATGTCTGACATCACTATTACATTTGCCATAGGGCTCCATAGAGATATTTATGTATCACACCACAATTACAATTGCCATAGGGATATTTATTTTGTCACACCACTATTACATTCGCCATAGGGTCACACCACTTTTGCATGGCCATTTGGCTCCATAGGGATATTTATGTCTCACATCACTATTACATTTGCCATAGGGCTCCATTTGGATATATATGTCTCACACCACTATTACATTTGCCATAGGGCTCCATAGGGATATTTATGTCTCACATCACTATTACATTTGCCATAGGGCTCCATAGGGATATTTATGTCTCACATCACTATTACATTCGCCATAAGGTTCCATTGGGATATTTATATCCAATACACAGTGAAAAAAAAAATCTTCAGCATGTGCCTGGGCTCAAATTCATCATTGGTCCAAGACCTGCAATTATAAAGAAACAAAAGCATACTTTGACCATGTTTTTTTTTTTAATTCAATGGTTTTCTGATAACTATCAATTTCCAGAGTAATAATTATTATGTCAACTATTTGCCCATGATGCGGTTCATACCATCAATTTTAAAATGACACAGAATTGCTTAGAAATCTTGTAACAGCATCAAATTTCAGTGGTAATTTCTAAAGTACTGATTATTTAACGCATTGTAGGAAATAAATAAATCACTGCAATATAAACCCTGTAAAAAGAAAAAAGAGAACTACAGTTTGACATTTACCTCCTTCATCTGTAGGTCCGGAGTTTTCAAGGGAGATAAAAGTGGTGTGAGTCCTACAATGCTTCTAACTCACACAAGCAATTTGTTTTTTGTGCTCGGTTGATACTATAGTATAAGTGTAAATCATGGAGAGGTAAAGTTGCACTTTTTCTTTGCTTTGAAACCATCAGAATAAGATGTGTTTACAATTTAAAAATGACAAATGATAATTTTAACAAATTTTTCATGCCCCATCTTTTTAACCAGGTTTTTAAATTGACATTTGGCTGAGGTGAGTGTGTCAAACTGATGGTCTCCTTTCAATAACTTTAGTTAGGATTAAGCTATTTGATAATTTACATTGAGACAAAGGTCGGGATTGTATGTGGGGTCGCTGAGGTCAACGTTGCTGTAACTTAAGATTGATAAATGTTTTCCTCTCAATAACTTTAGAAAGAAGTGAGATATTTGAATGAAACTTTCTACATACTATGTAATTTATATTGAGAAATAGGTTGAGATTGCATATAGGGTTACTAGGTATTTGTAGTTAAAAATAGAACAATGGTTTCCATGTAAAACTTAGTTAGTATTAAGCTTTGTGATGAAACTTTGTACATAGGTAGTTTATAATGAGATGAAGGTTGGAATTGCATATGGGGTCACTGAGGTCAAGGTAACTGTTACTAAAAATAGAAAAATAGTTTCCGCTCAATAAATTTAGATAGGAATGAACTATTTGAATAAAACTTAATACATAGGTAGCTTATATTAAGGTGAAGGTTTGTATTGCATATAGGGTAACTGGGGTCAAGGTCACTGTTACTAAAAATAGAAAAAAATGTTTCTGTTTGATAACTTTAGATAATATTGAGCTGTTTTAATAAAACTTCTAAAGGAACGTATGTATTTGAACTATTTTCACCTTAATTGTTGGTAAAATTTTTGTTTCAAATCAAGATCAGGGACACTTGTGTCAACAGACATATTTTATTTACAGCATATATTGCAAAAAAGTACATCAAGATTGTCTTGGGTACCTCCGAGAACGTATAAAAGTACTATCACTGTTATAATTGTTACTAACTGTCTTATCTAGGAAAACAACCACTGACAAATTGCTAAGAGAGGTGAACTCTGACAGAATAGACTATATGAAGATTTCAATTGCAGAAGTAAGTACCGCTCGTAAGACGCCACAGGCATGAAATGAAACTTGAATAACTGATGATAGTCAGGATATAAAATATTGCTATAAAAGTTTCAATGGTCAAGAAATAAATTCTGGAAAAGTTTCCATGGTCAAGGAATAAAATCTGGAAAAATTGCCATGGTAAGGAATAAAATCTGGAAAAATTGAAATGGTCAGCGAATGAAATGTAGAAAAATTGCCATGGTCAGCAAATAAAATGTGGAAAAGTTGCCATGGTCAGCGAATAAAATATGGAAAAATTGTCATGGTCAGCAAATAAAATGTGGAAAAGTTGCCATGGTCAGCGAATAAAATGTGGAAAAATTGCCATGTTTCAAGATTAATTACCTCTCAACAGCAAGTTCGTTGATAAGAGTTCTGCTGACTCCAAGAACTTTATGTGAGAAAGTTTGCCAGTTACTTGCGAAAGGACGGTGGCTTTACCTAGATTCAATCTGAGGTCTTCCTCCACCAATAAAACTGGATATATATGTCCAAGGAGGACCCCATAATATAGAAAGCAATAAAATGTTTAAACTAATACATAAATAATATCAAATCAGATTCACACTTACAGTCGGGCATAAAGCATGTAAATGTATCTGCTGGTAGATAAATGGGAAATACGGAAACTAAATGTATTGCACACAACGTGGCTCAGCATATGTTTATCAAATTATTCTGTAAGGAAAATATAATTGTATAAATGGTACAGTGTGGGACACTTATATACTCCTATGATACACATAAAAACGAGTGTATATTCCTGTTTTAATTGTACCATATATTGTAACACTGACCCAACCAAAACATACAAATGACGTCAGCCGTATGGCAATATATTATAGAGCAAACCATATTGTTTAGTTTGGTTAATTTAATCCATCAATGTTTCAGTCGTCCAAGCATTCATCAGGATTTATTTTGAACTATGTGTACCAAAGAGGTGTTATCCATTACAAGGCAGCCATGTTTCATGAGGTGTTATAGGGTTATAGATTTAGATACAGACTACATATCAATTTTTTTTTATTTTTTTTTAAATTAACAAAAAAAATTGGTGGAGGTATTTTTGGTAGGTGGGGTAAGATTTTTTTATTATTTTACTTTTGGAGGTGGGGTTATTAGGTGGTGTAAACATTATGACATGTCATAGTATTTGATTACTTCATTACAGTTCAACGGCAAGTATGATTCTTCAGAGTGTGAGAGCATGTGGAGGAATGTCCTTCATCCAGAAATAAACCGAGAAAAATGGGCTAAAGAGGAAGAAGAAAGATTGGAAGCATTGACCATCAAGTATAAAATGAGGAACTGGGAACAAATAGCTGTGGAACTTGGGGTAAACTTCAAAACATTAATGTTCATGAGGTAGAATCAGGTGAAACCGCTAAAATTACAGGTTTTAGCTCGGGTCAGTCAAGCTAATGTGCATTAACTTGTGTGCCATCCTTCCATAAACCAAGGACTTGTATAGAAGGATAGGAAACATGCATCTCTCTACTAAATGTTGAATAAGTAGCATACAAAGAATGAATGATTTTGCAAATGAATCATTCAAAATTCTCATTGTGCAAAGAAAGAATTTTGATTTGTAGTTCTGAGATGAATGGAAGTTAGAATATTTAGAAACAAGATTTCACGAGAATTTGCATAAATACGCGAGCGTTCATAACATCTCAATCAGTTGCTTTGCCTTCTCTATAGAAGTCTTTGCATAAATATTTCATCTTGCTTGTTAATTAGAACTTTAATTATGTAACTATACCTAAAGTTGGGTTTGCTGTTTATAAAACATGGGCTAGTTTGAAAACCAGTCCATTTTAACAGTTACTGTAATAGACATTCTTATCCTTCTTTGAATTGTGAAGACCATTCCATTTCAACAGTAATAGGCATACTTTTGTAAAAACTAGTCAATTTTAAAAAAATAGGCATAATAACCTGTATTTCAAATGTGAAAACCAGTGCATTAGTAGGCATTCTTCTGTGAAAACCAGTCCATTTCAACAGTAATTGGCAACAAAATTGGTCTGTATGTGGGGGACTTGTGTATTGCTTGCAATACTCCAGTGTCTTTTTATTTAAGTTTTTTGCTCTACAAATATGTCCATGAGCCAAAAAACAAACAAAAAATAATCCCAGCGAACTTAAAGGTTTCACAGTATGATATAAATATGCATGGTATTTTTAACTTACATGTGCATATATTACAGACTGGGAGAACTCCGTTCCAGTGTTTGCAACATTACCAGCAAAACAATATGGTGTATGAAACAAGGTAAAGCTATTCACGATTATTATTTTCTTTCTAAATTTAATACAGGTATAGTTTACCACAAGTGTACTCATACAGGGCTTTGTTCAGTAACAATGAATATTTGATATTTTAGCTCGAGGTCCGTTGTGTTGATAGCCTTTCTGAGTACAGAGCTGTGTTCAGTAACATTAGATATTGGATGTATAAGCTCATAAGAACTGGTAGCTACAACAATAAAATATATTTGGAGTGGGTGGGGGTCAGGTGTGTTGGAATTTCTATCTTAAAAATTGGTTGTGTTTGCGACACGTGTATGTCTTTTACATTTGAATGTGCTGAGCAAACCATCTCTGTAAATAAAAAAAAAAAAAAAAAAAAAATTGAGCGCCAGCCAGGACCGAACCCACGAACTCTATTCTGCTAATCCAACGCTCTAACCTCTTTACTAACGAAACTGCAACGTCCGTAATTATAATTAATTTAGATATATGAAAAGTAAGAAATTGTGACGCTTACACTAATATTACGGTTTTGGTTTGATCAATATTAAAATGACGAAAACAAATGTGACATTCCATGTTGTTGCGCGGATTCATTGATATTTTACCCACATGATGGTGTGCAAATTCGATTTTTTACCCACATGATAGATGTGTTCAACATTGATATCGTAGTCGTTATTCTGATCTGTTTTCTTTTTATTTTGAACAACAACCTCGACGATCAAAATTTGTTTTAGCTTCTTCTTCCATGATGGAAAATCCAATGTGACGTCACTACACGCGAGAAAACACCTTGTCATGTGACAATTTTACTAAATTTAGCCACCACGAATGGTTTTCCGGCTGGCGGAAATTCGTTCTGGAAAATAACGATTGATCACGGTGTTAGTCGATTTCTACCGAGAGCATTACAGATCTAATACCTTAATTGGGGGAGTTGTGTAAGCAGGCCATGCGTGTCCTGATTGTTTCATCACACTTTTACAAGCAAAGAAAAGATGCCCGAGGCAATGTTTTTTCACAGATAATTCGGGATTAAAATTTGTAACAAAGAAATTAAATTAAAGTTACAGGTATAGCAATTTAAAGACTTTAAACGACAAAGAGAGCAATCATTTCGTTTAATTATTTATTTCATTGTCAATATAACTACGATAATATTAGAGGATATCTGAATCTTTAATCTTTGTTGCATTTAACGTTTGCATTATCATTTTGTATCGTTTGTGGATCGTCCATTTATCGTTTCGTTTGTTGTTTTTGGAAGGCAATTTGACTTCCTTAGCTGTGTTGCAGCTCCAGCAATCTGTTAATATAAACTACATATGGCAGGAACCGCCATATTCATTCGACCGATAAAGTAGTTCACAACTTTCAACACGCATTTACCTTAGCAGAGGACGTATTATACAACAAGAATTTCAAAGTTTTTTATTTTTTGCGGATGTTTTTACAAAAGTTCAAAACCGTACAGGAAGCATGCAATTTGCATGGAAATGCGGAAGAATACACTTATCTCGCTGTGCTCTAAAAATGCGGCAATTTTCATTGATAAAAAAAGGTTTTATTCATTTACTACTATGCATAGTGACGTCATCTGGTGGAGGGATATAATCTCTAAGACATTCGACATGTTTTCGATATAATAACTCGTAGTTTGAGTAAATAGTGATTGTTAGTTAAATTTTATTCACTACGGATTGTCCTCTTTTAATTTTGATAGTAAAATAACGAAATTAGGTTCGGGGCTACATTTGTTGTTTATAGAATAACGCGCCAATCTGTCATCTTATGCAAGCAGTGTATAACAGTTAATTAGATCATCAGACTGTTATGTTTTTGTGTATCTGTAATATTTTTTAGATTGATTAAATCTAGGTCATGCAACACCATTTATAATGCTATTTATTGATTATTTATATTGTTGATTGAAAGCTATATGAGAATTGAACATAACTCAAGTCTATTTACGCGTAAATCTATAAGTAGGTCATGTTTGTTTTGGTCTAGACAAAGAGTTATGGATATGTGTATATTCTCGGACAATCAGGAACATTTTGTGCTGAATGCGTTTCGCTATCCATAAATCATTACTGTTGAACTGGAGATATTAAAATTGACTGGAGTTGTACATCATTACTCAATTCTTTCGATTTTGGAAAACATCAGAATATGGAGGTTTGTTTGTTAAGCTTTCATATACTAGGTTGTTCATGTTGATAACTTTTATGTGGAGATGTGGAAAGGAATCCTGTACCACCATGTTACCAGTTACAAAATGTCCTGAAATGGATATTTTCACCAGGGTCATCAAATATTCAGTCAATTTTCACATGGAAGACGGGGTGTAGCATGGTGTTTGCGTTTTTTCAAATGCATTATTAAAACCGTTTGATAGCTATGGTTGGAAAAGTATTGATATGGACTCTGTATTGTATGCAGGAGATTATTTATACAGATACACAAAAGAAATATTAAACACAACACATTATTTTCTAAATCCCAATGAATTGCCTTTTAACATATCAGAAATCTAACTAAGTTTTTCAGTTCCGAACCTACATTTTTGAATTAACACAAGCAGCGAGCCTTCCCTCAGGCCCTTCAGGCCTTTGATGTTTATTGTTTCGTTTATCATTTCGTTTATCGTTTCGTTCGCATTTTTAGTCAGTTTGTATAAAGTTAAAAACGTGTTTGATATTCGTTTCATTTGCATTTGTTTGGTGTACTAGAATGCATGTGAAGTAAATGAATTAATTACTTATTTGAATTGCACATTTCACAGACATAAGACAAGTCTTTCATTAGATCTCTCTCTTATTCTATTTCAAATACAAAGTTAATGAGTAAAGTTGATTTCCAACATTGCCTTGGTTCTCTTTAAATCAGTAAGTGACATGGAGATTAATTTATTTTCTCTGCAGTCCCTGGACTTTGGATGAAGATGATCTGCTTATGGAAGTTGTGGAGACCTGCAGATATGGCAACGGAAAAATTCCCTGGCACCAAGGTGATTCTAAATATAGTTTATTTGTCTCAACTTAGTTGCGAAGTTTATGAACAAATTAAACCTAAGGGTCCTGAATAAGCTATTGTTCACCGTCAGTGAAATGTCTAGTAATATTCTATATTCTTTTTATTTATTTATATTTTATATCCCCCGCCACTGCTCATAGAGCAGAGCAGGGGATATAGAAATGCGCTGCCTCCGTCCATGCATGCATCCCCTGCTGTTAGCAACGTATCTTATAACTTGGCACAAATGTTCACTAGGACAAAACGATGTGTCATGCGATGACTTGGTTCTGTTCGTCAAAGGTCTAGGTCATAGCTCAAGGTCAAGTGTTTGGAAATCCAATGTATACACTGTTTCCTCTTGTCTGGACCGTATCTTCTTTACTTGTGATTGGAATTTTAAATAACTTGGCACAAATGTTCACTATGACAAGACGATGTGTCATGCAACTAACTTGGATCTGTTCTTCAAAGGTCAAGGTCACAGCTCCGTCCATCCATCCACTGCTGTTCGGACCATATCTTCTTTAGTTGTGATTGGATTTTTAAATAAATTGGCACAAATGCTAACCAGCCCAAGACGATGTGTCATGCCATTGAGTTGGGTGTGTTCGTCAAAGATAATTTATCTTTTGTTTTGGGGTTATAACTTACATATTTATGGTTCGATTTAGAACATCACACCAGTGCTCACTGGAACAAGACAATGTGTCATATAACAGCCGGCTACGTTTTTCAGTTTGCGGCATTTACATGTGATTTATGTGCTCGGTGACTTTTTCATTTTGCATAATTCAAATCCACTCCTCTGGAAATGCTTTTAAGGGTTAACGAGGTGGCTGGAGATATGATCACATTATTGGCAACCTTTAATGGGGTTGAACACCATTTTTAACACATTTCAGGTTAAATATGGCATACCGAGATTTACTCATGGAGAAAGTCCTTAGAATGAATCCAAGTAGAACCACCGTCCTTCGGCAAGTAACTTGAAAACTTTCTCACATAAAGTTTTTGGAGTGAGCGGGACTCGAACCTATGACCTTGGTGAGAGGTAAGTGATCTTGAGATGGCGCCTTAGACCACTTGGCCACAAAGGACCCTAATATTCTTTAAAATTTTGTTATATATGCAACCTATACATAATATGTAACAGAGAAACCAAGCAGGCAAAAGTGTGTTATGGTTCCTGAGAAGGAACCTCAGATCAACCAGCGAGGCTACTGAAACAAACACATACATTACTATGGTACAGTAAAATCTTGACTTGTGTAACAGTCTGGAGCCTTCATCAAGGAGGCCAGATTGTGAAATTCAAGATGGCTCAGAGAAGGATGGTACAATATGTCACCAACATGCTGACTCCTTTAAGTTTGGATACACTGGAAGTCAGGCGACCAAAATAACAGTTAGCAATCCTATTTAAAACTGTCCATGATTCGGTCAACATTCCATTCTCAAAATGCTTTCATGCTTTTATTGTCAAACAGTATGCTTGTTTGAATGGACTCATCACAGGTTATAAATGGCAGCCTGTCTTATTGGTGAAGGAAAACCTCATACCGGTATATATACATGTTTTTTAATATATGTTTTGGATCTGGAAGGGCAAGAGCCCAGGACTTTCACTTTTAGAGAAAAATGTTTTAGTGCAGTGATTTAGACAACTCTGCCACAAAGGACGCCATCGGAGAACAATATAAAGGACTTAAAAAGCTGATTTTATATTCATTGTTTCTATTTGTCACAGTCGCCTATTATGTTGATGGGAGAAGTGCCAATATGTGTGAGACTCGATGGCGGAAGATTAACCCAGCTATAAAGAGGGGCAAGTGGACCAAACAGGAGGACTGTGTAAGTACAAGCAGACTTTCACATCACATGAGTTCAGATTTTTAATCTGCGTGGTGCTTAACAGGTATGGTACATCCATCATTACCTGTTCAATATGTGTTTCCTCAGATGATGTCTCTAGCTCTGATGGATCATTATACATACAGAGGGATGTGACTGGGGCATTGCAATGCATTTAACTAGCTTTTCTAAGCATTGTTGTGTTTATCATGATAACGTTACCAGCTTCGATTGTCAATGCGTAAATGCCATCTTGTGGTAACATAATGCTTGAAAAGAAAAAGACTTAATACCTGATTGTTTGGCCCTTGTTGATTTCAGCTCTAATTAGTGTCCAAATTAAATTCATTAAAACTTTTGTTCATTAGTTAATAAGGACATTGTTCACTCACGGATAATTTAATATTTCTTTATTGATCGCTACACAAGCTAATTGGTTGTATGATTAAAGCTCATGCTTTGTCAGCTGAAATGTTTCTCATAATCGGATAAGTTTATTAGTTTTTAGTTTGACTATTAGGAGAATAAAGAGAGCTATTCTACTCACAAGTGCGACGGCGCCACACCTTCTTTAAAGTTTTGCATGCAATTTTCTATCTCAGTAACCATTGCGTGTATTGGTTTGAAACTTTACACAAGACTTCCTAGTCATCAACCCTACTACAATAACTAAGTTAGATAACTCTTGCTTGAATATAATGCAAATTATTGCTCTTTTTTGGCTTAGAAATTCGGGTTAAAGTTTTGCGTGTATTGGTTTGAAACTTTACACAAGACTTCCTAGTCATCAACCCTACTACAATAAATAAGTTAGATAACTCTTGCTTGAATATAATGCAAATTATTGCCCTTGTTTGACTTAGAACATCTGGTTAAAGTTTTGAGTGCAAGAACCATCAATTCCATATCTCACTAACCACTTAATGTTTTTAATTGAAACTTCACACAACACTTCCCAGTCATCAAACCTACTACAACAACTAAGTTAGATAACTCTTGGATGACTGTAACGCAATAGTACTGCCCTTGTTTGACTTAGAGATTTTGGTTAAAGTTTTGCATGCAAGTACTATCAAGTCCTTATCACAACAACCACTCAATGTATTTGATTGATACTTTATGTATGACTTTGTAGTAATGAAACCAACTAAATTAATCAAGTGTGATAACTCTTGCCAGATTTATTTCCAAATTATTGCCTTTGTTTGACGTAAAAAGTCTATAACTCAGCAGCCACTGCGTGTATTGGATTAAAACTTCATACACGGTATTGCAATTATAAGGCCTACTCAATTTAGTAAGTTAGAAAACTCTTGTTTGCTTGGATTTGTCCTCAGTTTCAATCAAATTTATACTTTTGTGGCAAATATTTGAATAGTCAAGTGCGCTGTCTTATTGACAGCTCTTGTTTATGATAAAGTAATTCTTACATGCACCTTATAATAACCTAGTCTGGAATGGGTGTCATTTATGTTTTTTCCAATAACTGTGTCAATAGCAACATATTTTACATATTTTATTTTAATCAATCACTTTGACAATACATGTACATTTATTTTCTGCAATGAGCAATGCTTGTACCTTCCCTGGAAAACCCAATCATACCAATTTCAGATTTTGTTGACTCTAACTTATGTCTGACTTTCTTTTTTGTCTGGGCCAGGTTAGCTCAGTCAGTAGCAGGTCTGACTATCAATCCAGGGGTTGTGAGTTAAAATCCCTACATAGAAGCTGTGATGATTGGTATATGACGTTGTATCAAAGAAGATGGGCGGAATTAGCTCATAATGGTTGGCATTTCATCAGCAGCAGCAGCTCATGAGACTTTGACAACGCATTTAGGCATAAATAAGGTTTACGAAAGATGGGTTCCCCTCAAGTCATGAACTTTTTTGAAAGAAGAAAAAGTCGTTCAGCTTCCCCATTGACAATATACTCCAGACTTAAGTCATAACAACTTTTTTCTCTTCTCAAAACTGAAGGAAATGTTGGTTTGATGGCAGTATACCAACAAAAGCGCCATCTTCTGCGAGACTATAAAAAAGCATTTTGAGATTGGATTGAGATTGGAGCTTGGGGAGACTACTTTAGAGGGCTGAAGTAAAAATAAATTAGCTAAAATACATGAAGAAATATAAGCTTGTCTCAAACATCACTTATCACCCCTCGTATACGAAACAAATTAACGTTTTGTTATTTTAATATCTTGTAAGACATGCTCTCATGCACATGATGAATGGCTTTTGTAATGTCACAAAATATTATTTTTCCTGCAAGTTTTCCCATTCAGGTTTGGCCATTTACAGTAGGGGATCTGAAATAAACAAATTTTCATGTGTAGGTACACTTATAAAATATCAAGAACATGTTAAGCTTTGAATCAGAGGTAATGCATAGGTTGTTAGTATTGTTTGTCTATTTCAGTTGTTGATGACGGCAGTAAATATGACTGGTCATCATAACTGGGCACTAATCCAGGAGTTTGTACCAGGGAGGACAGCCCAGCAGTGCAGAGAACGGTATAGCATTTATACAATTTACAGTACTTCTGTCTGAATTTTGCATGTATGCATTGTATATATATAAGCTTATTTTACATTGCCACCAGTTTTCCATATGGGCAATGACCCTGGAAGAGTGTTTAGTCTTATAGGTTTGTGGGGGATAGTGCAGGTTACAGATAGAATCATGAGTTTCTTCTGGTTCTTTAGCAAGCTCAGTGTATAGCACCATCACATGGGACCCTTTTCAGCTTAATATTTTGATAAATTTAGTATCATATAGTGGGGGCATCCGTGTCTTATACCCCCGACAAACGAAGTTTGAGGGGGTATATTGGAGTCACCCTGTGGTCGGTCTGTCGGTCGGTCTGTCCGTTGCAATTTTCCTTGTCCGGAGCATCACTTGAAAAGTAATTGATGGAATTTCATCAAACGTCATACAATGGTAGAATATAATGAGAGGAAGTCCAGTGTACAAGAAACATAACTCTATTCTTGCTAATTACAGAGTTATTGCCCTTTGATATTTTTTCTTGTCCAGAGCATAACTTGAAAAGTACCGGATGGAATTTCATCAAGCTTCATACAATGGTAGAATATAATGAGAGGAAGTGCAGTGTACAAGAAACATAATTCTATTCTTGCTAATTACAGAGTTATTGCCCTTTGATATATTTCCCTTGTCCGGAGCATTACTTTTAAAGTACTGGATGGAATTTCATCAAACTTCATACAATGGTAGAATATAATGAGAGGAAGTGCAGTGTACAAGAAACATAACTCTATTCTTGCTAATTACAGAGTTATTGCCCTTTGATATATTTCCCTTGTCCGGAGCATTACTTTTAAAGTACTGGATGGAATTTCATCAAACTTCATACAATGGTAGAATATAATGACAGGAAGTGCAGTGTACCAGAAACATAACTCTATTCTTGCTAATTACAGAGTTATTGCCCTTTGATATATTTCCCTTGTCTGGAGCATTTCTTTTAAAGTACTGGATGGAATTTCATCAAACTTCATACAATGGTAGAATATAATGAAAGGAAGTGCAGTATATAGAAACATAACTCTATTCTTGCTAATTACAGAGTTATTGCCCTTTGATTAAAAATTTGTTTCTTGTCAAACTGTTTCTTGTCAAACTTTTGTCCATAAAATTGTTGTCCCTAAACATAACTCGAAAAAGTATAACATTTATTGATTGCCATGAAAGCTTGTACACTGCACAATAATTAAAAAGACCGTTTTTAATTTTAACAAAAAAATTAACAATACAAAAAACTCAATCCATAACATTCTCTTTTATCAAGTATTTTTTTTGTCTGGAGCATAACTTTCAAACTATTGGATATAATTTAATAAAACTTCATACAATGGTAAACCATTTTCTGTCATGGCGGCGTTCGGGGGTATTCATCACCTTCAGTGATAGCTGCTCTCAGTGGTTTTTTTTCTACCATTTTTATAGCCGTTATTGGGTCATATTCCCAATGGCAAATAGTATCTTTTTTTCCCAATTGAGTAGTAAAAATTCCCAAATGAAAGCTTCAATAATTGTAAATTGAAACGTCAATAATTCCTTGATAAAATAAACAAAGTTTTCCCCAATCTGAATTGAGTAAGACATTGATTCTTTAATTAAATGGCCAGAGAAGCAAGTGTACATATTTTTATGAAGTTGAACAAATATATTTAATGCAAAACTTTTCCCAATGTTAATGAAAATGCCGCTAAAATTCCCAATTCCAAGGGTATGGGTCATCTTCCCAAAATGGTGAGAAAAAACACTGGCTCTAGTTTAGTTTGGTTATATTTATGTGTTGTAGCACTATGCACTATTATACATGGAAAATTTTTATACGACACACATCGCACTGAGACGTGACATCACAAGTTTTATGGCAGGGATCGTGTTATAAACATTGCAGATGAGAAAAGTCCCGCATGTGGAATGAGACATCATCTGTGGAAAGTTATGCAAATGTTTTTCTTTCAGTTTCTTTTAATATAATACCCGTAGTGTAATGTAATGTGATTTGATTACTTATATTGCTTCTATTCTGTCGTTATATTTTTCTGTAATTTGGACAAAAATATGTTTGTTTTGAAACAAAATCAATCGTCGTCAGCCATCTTTTCATCACGTGGTAGACACATGATTGTACCTCATAAGCCACCTAGCGAGAAGTCTATATTTAGTTCCCAATTGGCATTTGGCCATGCTAAATATCTGGTGTAAATAATATTGGCTTCGTGATTAACAGGACAATAAGTGTGCTAAACAAGACAGACCTTTGTTTCTCACCGTAAATCAATTAAAAGCAATGTTGTGTATATCCACTTAAGACAAGGTCACAGTTTTTTGAGTCAATTCATCAATTGTTATAATGCAATTTTGTAGCTCACCTGAGCCAAAGGCTCACAGGTGAGCTTTTGTGATCACCAGGTGTCTGTCGTCGGTCGTCGGTCGTTAACTTTTAGTTTCTAACAACTTCTCCTCTGAAATTACTGGGCCAATTTCGATATAACTTTACAGAACTGTTTCTTGGGTGACCCTCTACCAAGTTTGTTCAAGCCATCTTGATTTGTCAAAAAACATGGCTGCCAGGGGGCGGGGCAAGTTTAATTAGTAAAAACTTAAAAAATCTTCTTGTCAGAAACTACTGGCTCGATTTCACAGAAATGTTCCTTGGGTGACCCTCTACCAAGTTTGTTCAAGCTTTCCACTGTTGCTTTTAAAAACAGACTCAGATATACACTTTTATCACTCAAAGAAATAGCAATAAAAAACAGAAAAATTTATACTTTTAAAGCACGGTGGCATAAACTTCTGAATATTTAAATTAATACGACATATAAAGGGATAACTTTATCCTGGTAATGAAAATATGTAAAATAATCTTTAATAACAATGTTAGGACACTCGCAGAATCTGGACCCTGGCACATGACAATTTTCAATTATATTAGTGAATTACTACCACAAGACCGTATATGGAGAACATTGTGTAATATATTTAACCTAGTCAAAGTATATTAAATTCACCATTTATTTCCCACTAGAAAAACAATGATATCTAGAAAATTGTAACAAAATAAAAAAATCAAAAAAAATCTACACCTTTTTAAAACTGGAGAAAGACTGTGAGAAAGAGATATGTTTTATAGCGAGAAAGATAATGATAATTTGTTATTTGATTACAACTATGCTATACTATGTATTTATAATGTAAATGAAAAGTGGAATAAATGTTTAATTGTGAAAAAAACAAACAAAAAACAAATATGATAGATGAAATATATGTTTTGTGTACATATTTGGTTAATATATATGAATATTCTTCTATCAAATAAAGAAAATTGCTGTGAAAAAAAAAAGAAAAAAAAAAAGGTTATTCAAGCCATATTGATTCATCAAAAAACATGGCGGCCAGGGGGTGGGGTAAGTTTACTATATAAGCTATAGTATAAACTTAAAAATCTTCTTGTCAGAAACTACTGGCTTGATTTTAAAATAATTTCACAGAAATGGTCCTTGGGTGACCCTCTTCCAAGTTTGTTCAAACTATTTTGATTCGTCAAAAAACATGGCGGCCAGGGGGTGGGGTTAGTTTACTATATAAGCTATAGTAAAAACTTAAAAAATCTTCTTGTCAGAAACTACTGGCTCAATTATAAAATAATTTCACAGAAATGTTCCTTGGGTGACTCTCTACTAAGTTTGTTCAAGCATTCTTGATTCGTCAAAAAACATGGCAGCCATGGGGTGGGGTTATTTTTATGTCAAATTACTTCCCTTGTTTTATAGCATAAATGTCGGTATATAGCAATTATTATAAGAAAAGGTAACAAACTCTTTAAATAAACTTTTTTTTTTTTTTGCTATTATTATACAATATTATACCAAATATAAGTTTTAAAAGATAATTAATCATAAAAAGATGAATGATACAATTATAATCAATGATTAAAATATTATTCATATATCATGATCCATATTAAAACAGGTGCTTTTCTGAATATAAAAATCAGAGTTTTTATGGTTCAGACAGGGATGGTTTATTGCTTCATAATAAAGCAATACCATATCTTTAGCTAGTTTCTTCACAGCAAGAATTCTGCTTGAGATTTTCAGTGTCATCTTGAAGGAGGAGCTTAATTGCTTTTGGGGGAGAGTGCACTGTGACAAAGATTCTTTCAAGCAATTCAATTCAATTCAAATTTATTCAGGTATATAAGATCATTATACAACATATATATCATGATGATAAAATAGCAGTAATAAATCAAGAAAATAAATAAGTAAAATAATTATAGTAATCATCTAAAAATTAAAGATCTTATAACCTGGGATAATCCATTAAAGCAACAAACGCGCTTATTTCCAACGGGGTCCTTTCCCTTAAAATTATGATTTTTAAAAAAAAAAAAATATATGATATACGTGAAATGTTAAGAATGTAGACATTTCATAAACTTGTTAAAATGTAACAATACAAAAAACATTGAATTATCTTATACCCAGAATAACTGAATAATACATATAAGTGGTTCACATTACAAGAAATATTTTCAACATATACTTAAAAATTAAATATTCAAATTTTCTCTAGCCTGCGAGGAGATACATAAATGTTTTTTAACTTCACGCTAACTTTGCGATAGGCTTTGGAAAGGCTTGTGTTTGAAACTCATAGGAATATTTATTGTGCTGGAACTGTGGATTGTTTCATGCACAATAGTTTAGTCTGATGCTTTAGTTTGGAACTGTTCTCAAACATAACAGGTTAGTTTTGTGCTGGAACTCGATTTTTATCTTAGTTCGAGACTTAGGTTTGGAACAGTTGGCAGCTGTAGTAAAAACTTCAAAAGCCTTCTTGTCAGAATCTACTGACCTGATTTTGATGTAATTTCACTGACATTTACCATGGGTGAACCTTTACCAAGTTTGAACTCTTCTACGCATCTGTTACATCTTCAAAACAAATCAAAATTCTAACTACTTGCCCATCTCGTCTTTCTAGTATTTTGAGTATAATCTACTTAAGTTGGGTGACTCAAGGTCAGTCAGGTGAGCGATATAGGGCCATCTTGGCCTCTTGTTCATGAATCTTGTTGAAAACATCAGTAGAACCATAGAAAAAATGTGTTATAGCGAGTTGTGTATTTATAGTGTCAGAAACTATACGGATCTGGCAGTGAATATTGTATGAGGAATCTTTGTTCTGTATTGTTATTACCATTTACCTATGTATTATAATGTACTTAGATTTATTACAATTTACAAAGGTTACATCAGTGCATTAAAAAAGCATGCTAAAACCAGGCCTTTAGTCAAATTGGTATTTTAAAAACACATAATTACAGATACAGTATATGGGGGCTATATAGGAGTCACGCTTATCGGTCGGTCGAATTAATTTGAATTTTTCATACATATTTTTTGTGATCACTATTTCCCGGCAACCATTGGTTGGAATTCAATGAAACTACACAAGAGTGATTGGTACCAAGCTTAGTTGTGTATATTGTCGGCATGTTGCGCATGATTAATTTTTCAATGTTCTGCTCATTTAATTTTTTTAATGAGTTATGGCCCTTTGTGTGCTCAATTTCTCAGCAGACAATATTTCTTAGCCGTAATAAAATTCAAAATTATAATAGTGTTTTTCATGTGTAAAGTGTTGAACCTTCATCTTTCTCACGGCCCCACAATTAATCGAGTGTCAAACACCCACATCTGTTTATACTGTAATTGGTTTACTGTGTCAAAGCTGGCAGCAAAAGGGTGCAATAACTGTGTCAGGGCGCCATCTTGGGGTATTCATCACCTTCAGTGATATGTCTAGTTATTTTATTTATACTTATTTTATAACGTCAACCAGTAATCACAAACCATGTAATTACAGTTGGTGTAACTGCCTGGACCCACATTTGAAAATGGACCCATTTACATATGAGGAGGACAAGCTGATTCTTAAATATCACAAACAATATGGAAGTAAGTATGCTCACCATCATGGTGTTTACCCCACCCACCTCTCCCTTATATAACATTTTTCACAGAGTGCAATAGTATTGTGTTCCTGCAGTTGTAAACATTATACAAGTATGATATTAGCATTGTTAACTGCAATAAGTCTAAAATATATTTCTAAATTATTTTCATATGAAAAACATTTGCGTCTGGGCAGAATTTTGCAAACAACACCGATATGACAACAATAATAACAATATAATCATGATGTACATATATTATACTTGCAGACAACTGGACAACTGTGGCCGGGCATCTGCCTGGGAGATCAGACAATATGGTGATAGTCAGGTATAACAGACTGGAGAAGTGGAGAAGGCAAAGTGAACATTTCTACTCGCAACCTGTAAGTAGTTTTTACTTACTGTATACAAGTTTAAGGACATTAGTGAAGCCTTTCAGTTTAACATGGTCAACAGTAAGCATACATGTGAACCTTGCCATGGCAAGTAGAAAGCAAATGTGTGCTACCCAGTCAGCAAACATGTGAACCCTGCCATGCCAAGCAGATAGCAAATGTGTGCTACCCAGCCAGCAAACATGTAAACCTTGCCATGCCAAGCAGACAGCAAATGTGTGCTACCAGGACAGCAAACATGTTAACCTTGCCATGCCAAGCAGACAGCAAATGTGTGCTACCAGGCCAGCAAACATGTGAACCTTGCCATGCCAAGGGATAGCAAATGTGTGCTACCCAGCCAGCAAACATATGAACCTTGCCATGCCAAGCAGATAGCAAATGTGTGCTACTGGGCCAGCAAACATGTGAACCATGCCATGCCAAGGGATAGCAAATGTGTGCTACCCAGCCAGCAAACATGTTAACCTTGCCATGCCAGCAGACAGCAAATGTGTGCTACCAGGCCAGCAAACATGTGAAGCCTGCCATGCCAAGGGATAGCAAATGTGTGCTACCCAGCCAGCAAACATATGAACCTTGCCATGCCAAGCAGATAGCAAATGTGTGCTACTGGGCCAGCAAACATGTGAACCCTGCCGTGCCAAGTGGATAGCAAATATGTGCTACCCAGCCAGCAAATATGTGAACCATGCCATGCCAAGTGGATAGCAAATGTGTGCTACTGGGCCAGCTAACATGTGAACCTTGCCATGCCAAGTGATAGTATGTGTGCTACCAGACCAGCAAACATGTGAACCCTGCCATGCCAAGTGATAGCAAATGTGTGCTACCAGACCAGCAAACATGTGAACCTTGCCATGTCAAGTAGTTTGTCTGCCCGTCTAACAACCTTGCTGACACAACTCTGCTTGCAGTTTTGACCTGATTGAAATGAAACTTGCTGTACAGCTGGTACATGGTCTGAACATGGGCATGTGATTTTATGTCAGTCTTTGCAGCATCCACATTCACAGGCAGTGTCTATTTTGTACAGTTCATGGCCCTCTTGAGTGGCAGATTTATATTCACTGAATTTCTTGTTGCCCCTTGAATTACGAAAACATTTTGCACTGCAAACTTCAACATTTTTTGTCCATAATAAGAAATGTAAATGATTACTGAACATTCATGTAATATAAAAGTAAATATAACTACAGAGGTTCATGAAAACTTTGCTCGTTGCATGTAAGTTCATATCTCATGAATGTTTAACAGTAATGGTCATTCCTTGTATTTATATTATAAATGCATCAGGACTATACTGACATTTATAAATTAACTTTACTGTATTGAATTGTTATCGAGTAAACTTTTGATGTTATTTGATGTGAACTGGACCAATACGACCAGATCTGAGCCAAAACAAACTGAACTCTGCTCACATGAACCGGAACTGGGCCAATATGATTATTTCCGGTTGTTTGAACCTAACATCGCTCCTTAAATCAACTTGTTATAAAAAAAAAAAGAAGGCATTGTAATGTTGAGGTTGAAAATTATCTGGCCTACTTTTATTCCATAAACTTACATAATAAAAATAAATAAAAGTTATAAGAATAAAATTGTCATTAATTAAGTGATTTCATATTGGTCCAGTTATTGGTCCTCGGACAGCCATATTGACTGAGTACTTTGACCAATATCTTGGCCAATAGGAAATCACCTAACAGTATAGTTCTATTTATCAATTATTGTTAGATTAGCAAATTGCAATCCCACTTTGTACCCCCGCTTCATTTAGTTAAGACTGAATTGCTAGTGAAGAAACAGGAACCAGTCTCTGTTATTTCGTGTAATTTATGTTATCTCTGACGTCATAGCATATCGTAATATCTCAGAACACTGTTGTTTTCTCCGGAAATAATGCTTAAAGCAACTGTAAAAGCTACAGAGACATTGACTCACAACCAGAATATTCAACTACAATAATGAATTTGATATTTTTTAATGAAGTAGTTTTAAAACTTCAATTTGTATGTAACATCTGAAGTTGAGATGTTTTGTAAATAAGGGCCCAGGTCTCAGTTTCATTTCGCAGGTTATCCTTAACCAAAAAATTTTTCGGGGGTGGCCATATAGTAATCACAGCGTCCATCCGGGCAAACAAATGGGTAGTTAAGTGTCTAGGCTTAAGGGTTAGTAATTTTTATGGACATTTGAAAAGCAGTTGAAAAATAATTACGTGGCTATTTCTAGCCACTTAAAAAACAGCATTGAAGTGGCTTTTTTTCTCTTACGTGGCTAAAATTATCTAAAATTTAGCCACACAAGTAATAAGATTGACGCAAAGAAGCCACTTAAATACCCATTCGTGAGAACGTGCGTCCTTGTGTCCGTCCTTGTGTCCGGTATTTCGTTTCCGGCCTGTATCTTTGTCATGCATAGATGGATTTTGTTGGTACTTGGTACAAATAATCAACATAAAATGAGGATGTGTCGCGAGTAAGACCCACACCAGTACCTCAAAGGTCAAGGTCACAATTTGGGTTTATTTGAATACACTTTGAGTCTGTGTGAGATTTTGTGTCCGGCCTGTAACTTTGTCATGCATAGATGGATTTTAATGATACTTGCTTCAAATGATCAACATAACATGACGACATTTCGTAAGTAAGACCTACATCCTTAACTCAAAGGTCAAGGTCACTATTTGAGTTTGTTTGACAACACTTCGGTATTGTGTGAGATTTCGTGTCTGGCCTGTAACTTTGTCATGCATAGATGGATTTTATAAATACTTGCTACAAATGATCAACATGACATGACGACGTGTCGCAAGTAAGACCCACACCTGTACCTCAAAGGTCAAGGTCACAATTTGAGTTTGTTTAACAACGCTTTGAGTCTGTGAGATTTTGTGTCCGGCCTGTAACTTTGTCATGCATAGATGGATTTTAATGATACTTGCTAAAATTGATCATCATAACATGATGATGTATCGCAAGTAAGACCCTCACCTGTACCTCAAAGGTCAAGGTCAGAATTTGAGTTTGACAACACTTTGAGTCTGTGTGAGATTTCGTGTCCAAACTGCAACTTGGTCATGCAAAGATGGATTTTTATAAACACTTGTTATAAATGATCAACATAACATGACGACGTGTTGCACTTAATACCCAAACTCCCACTTCAAAGGTCAAGGTCACAATTTAACTTAGTTTGACAACACTTTCAGTCATTTTGACATTTCTTGTCCAGTCTGTCATTTATTGATAAATTTTAAAAACACTTGGCTCAGTTGATCAACACGATATAATTAAGTGTCGCATGTAAGACCTAGAACCTTTCCTCAAAGATCAAGGTCACACTTTCAATTTGTTTGATACTGTGTGTCTGGTCTGTGACTTTGCCTTTAACTTGGCTCAGTTTATCAAGATTACATGAGGACATGTCATAAGTAAGACCTAAACCCATACCTCAAAGGTCAAGGTCACACTTTTAGTATGTATGACAACACTTTGAATCTGTTTGAGATTTCAAGTCCGTCCTTTAACTTTATCATACATGGATGGATTTCAGAAACACTTGGCTCAATTTATCAACAATTGATCTGTAACTTTGTCTCAGGGATTTTAGAATAGTTTGACACAAGTAATCATGTCATGATGATGTTTCAGCAGTATTTAACTGTTGAAATACCCAGACCATTACATCAAATGTCAAGGTCATGTTACACCAAGGTCAAGGTCATGCTTCAATGTAAAAAACATGAAATTGCATGTCTAGTCTGAAACATCAGTCCATTACTCTTTATATTCATGGATACATCGCTACCTGTTATAACATAATTATATTGTTATTTTTCGACGACCATATGGGGTGCATGCGACACTTACCAGTGACATTTCTTTTTTTTTTAATGGGGTTTAGTGCCATTTTCAACACATTTCAGGTTATGTATTTTATATTCAGTTTTATTGGTGAAGACCTTGTAATGAATCTGAGTAAAACATCCTCCCTTCCGTAAGTGACTGGCAAACTTTCTCACATTAAGTTTTTGGAATGAGCCAGACTCAAATTTACAACCTTAGCGGTGAGAGGTAAGTGATTGTAAGATGGCACCTAGGACCTCTTAACAACGGAGGAACCTAAAATGAGGTGTAATAAATGTGTGAGAAAGTTTTACATAATGGCAGTGACAGTTCATACCATTCCTATATTTAGTCATTTTAAAGTTTTTTTTAGTAGACAGTAAACCACAGGACACTAAAATGAGACCTTCGTGGTGAGAGGTAAATGATCTGGAGACAGCGTCCCAGGTTCTTATAACTTACATTCCATTGTTAATTACATGTGATGTATGTATTTGTTTTATTTCTTGTAGTTGAATGTACAGGAAGACATGATATCACCAATATTTGAGTTTGGGCCAGACCGTCAGGTAAGTAGATATTCTACAAAAGTACATGTACTCTCTCATTTCACAAGCCAGGTTAGCGCAGTCAGTAGCACATAGACTATCAATCAAGTTGGGTGACTCAAGGTTAGTCAGGTGAGCGATATAGGGCCATCTTGGCCCTCTTGTTTAAAAATGGCATACCAGTAATAATAAAATGTCTTGAATATATTTTTGTTTGACATGTTTCTGATTGCTTATATATAATACATGACAAAATGAAATTCAATGAATAAAAAGTAGTCCCTGTAGCGTATGATCATTTTGGAGGTGATCAACACTGCAAAGCTTGATCCCGATGACATGACCAGGGATATACTTTTGGCATTAAGCCTGGCTAAAATTATTTTGAGTTGGCAACAAATAGAATTCATTAAAAAATCCATAAAAGCATATTTGTATAATGATTGGGCTTACAAATATGTTGTTATGGTAACGTAGGAGGTGAGTTACTTCAAAACTAATGCATGAACTCTGATACATTTTTGAAACATTCTTTTGCTTTTATTTCCTGTGCAGTGGTGCAATTTGAAAGAAATATGTTAAGCATATAATAATAGTTTTATCTCTGAAAACACTGTTTTGCTTAAACTGTCAAAAAAGCTGAAGGATTTGTAAAATTCTGTACATGATTGAATGCAGAGAACCCTTTTCAAGATTTTACAGTCACCATTTCATTGTTTTTGTAGTAGTTTTGCATACTAATATTTTAGTGTTAATGCATTAAATTGGCAAAAAAATGTTTGCAGTTTGAAAAAAAACTACAACTGCAAAAAATTAAAAATAAAAATGAAACCATCATTTTGCATGATCTTATTGACAAATATAAAAATACAAAATGGATTAATTTTGTTTTCTTTTCATTTTCACATGTTGGAAAGATATTCATATGAAAAGTTTTAATTTAACTTATTCTAAAGGGGGAAAACCTATTAGTCTGATTGCAGGATGGGACCACCATTCCATTTTCACTCAAAATGCTGACAGCATTGAATTACTGTCAGTTGGAAATTACAAACTTAAAATTACAACCTAGCATGCCAGATGGACTTCTGCCCAGTCCGTGGACTTGCATTTGGACTTTAGCACCATGTATTATAAGTTCTATCATACGGAATATATTCAAACACAATATAAACAAACAAAAAAATCATTTTCTATTGGGGCATAACACACTATTTTGGAAAACACAGAGTGCTTCTGTTAATATGCACATATTGAAAAAAATTTGTATATTGGAACAGATGATGTATCTAAGGTTCAATGCTTATTTATTATTGAATTTATTAAACAAGTTGCCAAAATAAATCTGTCGAGCATCATATTGTTTTTGTAACTAGTTTAATAAATTCAATAATAAATGAGCATGAATGTAAGATTCTTTTTATCACATAACTCAGGAAAATGGTACATATACCATATATTTTTAATATAGCCTCTATAAAGAATGAGAAAACGTTGTGCATATTAGTTTCTGTCAGTTGTAAATGATGAAACATCTTAAAACGATCTCATTAACAATGACAGATTGACTCCATTGATATGAAAATGACCAAGGGCCGACAACTCACAAAGGTAGAATACAGTCATACACAAAGTAAAATTTACAAATTTAATTTTACATGAATAAAATTACGAATATACAATTATACAATATATACAAATTAAAGATAATTACTCAACACAAAAAAAACCCACAACTGGTTTAAAAAAAAGTCCTATGGTGGTATTTACGCTTTTTTTCACACAGTTCTATCTCCTACACATATGTAACCTACATCGCGATTCAAACTGCTTATATCATTCGAATGTTTATAAAAATGCACTAAATACTACCTGCGTCTGGGTATCATAGATTTAGCATCACTAGTCCCTTGCAGCGGTGGCTATATAAACTGGGTTATCTCCCCAAGAACTCTTTACTGAGTATATGGCTTTACTTCGCCTCATACCGACTATCGACTGTATTCCGACGTCAGGAACGTCAAGTCGTCCATATGACGAATATGTGGGTTGCTGTCCTATGACTGTACTGCCACCAGCTGACTTCCTGTCACGTCTATACGTCATTAACGTAGCAGACACATTCCTTGCTTCTATCTAAAAACGGCTACACTAAACTCAGATTTACTAGTTACTCAAATATGTAATGACATGGCATCCATTACTTACCATCTATCAATTTTTGTGGTATTTTTATCAATATATGATAACAGTGCATTCATTTGTAAACATCTAACAGTTTCATGGTAGATTTATCAATATATGTTAACAGTTCATTCAACTTTCACTATCTGCAGTTTCATGGCAGTTTAAACAACATCTCCTATAAGACCCTCCATCAATCTCAACATAACAATTATATCTCTACATAACTTCTCATCACAATATTAACAATAACAGACTAATTCTGTATCTATTCACTTTGTGAATATCAGAATAAGCATCAACAAAATTTAATTACACATATCAATCAATTCTAACAAGTGAATCTCAAATACTTCATCATAAACACAATATCAACAGCTCAAAATACGTTCTCAGATTCCTCGGTCTATATTCTAACAAAACGCTTCTCAATACCTTGGATGTGTATTAAATTACATACATTATCGTCAGAATGGATATGAACAATTTATACAACTTTCCTTAGATCTGATTATGTCAAAAATATAAATATGAAACATTTAAATATAACATAATATAAAATTCACATACCCATATGCCGTTATGTACTGGAACAGTAACATGTTGAATGTTTCTCGTCACGACTACACCCAAATATGATTCTGCTATCTGGACATCGATTCACTTACACAGTCAGCATTTATAGCAAAACAGTCCACATACCTTTAAATAGTGAATTTCATGTAAATCATGAAACAACAAACCCTAAAACATTGTATGATGCGGAATTTACGCTATAAGGCCAATGTAAACCTAAATTTGTTTTAAGAGAAATAAACCTGTTTAATTATTCTGACTTCCTTAATACTTAATGGAATTTGATGACCTAAACTTCAAAATTATTTATTTTTTAATCAAAGAATGAAAATGTAAAAATATCTTAAAAACGTTGCTCATACCGAGCTATCAATACCTTTTAACAATTCCACGCTACCTGACCTAAATACAGCCTATACCCTTACAATGGACATGTACTAGCTGACACTACTAAATCAGGCCACAACAACCTAACTATTTTGTTACAGAAATCAGTTTTACAAAAAATCTGAGCAAAACTTGGTAGTGATATCACACTAGGTTAATATGTCGCGGGGCTAATTACATTCCTACACTGTAAATTATGTGATAAACTAATATATTGACTGGACAACATCATAACAAAGAAGGAAATGTTTTTTTTTTATTTTTATGAGATTTTCAACACATTTCAGGTTATATATCGCATATCCATTTTATTGGTGGAGGAAGACTTCAGAATGAATCTGAGTAGAACCACTGTCCTTCCGCAAGTCCTTTCACAAGTAACTGGCAAACTTTATCACAAAGTTTTTGAAGCAAGCATGATTCAAACCTAAACCTTAGTGGTGAGAGGTTAGTGATCTTGATACAGCGCCTAAAACCACTCAACCACGGAGGACCCTAAAATGAGGTGTTATAAATGTGTATGAAAGTTTTACATAATGGCAGTGACAGTTCACACAATTGCTATACAGTCAAACCTGTCTTAAGCAGCCAGTCAAGGGAAGGAGCAAAAGTGGCTTTTTAAGACAAGTTGTTGCTTAATACAGGTACATTTGCTCTGAAAACAAAGAAATGAGAAATAGTGAATGTGGCTGCATAAGACAAGTGGCTGCTTATTAGAGGTGACCACTTATACAGGTTTGACAGTATTTAGTCAGTTTAAAGTCTGTCTTTAGTAGGCCTGTATTTAGAAATGTTTTCCTTTTTTCAGATTGTTCCCAAGGTGTATAAAATAGACGAAAAATCTCGTGGGAGACCCCGGAGGACTAACACAAGTAATTGGGCTAATTACATTAAGCGTAATGGTGGTCACGGCTGAGTTTGAGATCATCTTAATGTTTTACTAAAATAAGTGTCATCATTAGCATCAAGTACACGGCATCTCATTATCAAAATATTGATGTTCTAACTCAAATCATTTTAACCCTTACTCCATAGATACACATTTTCCTGCACCATTCACAGAAGGCCTTTAAAAACAGTGCAGGAAGAGTTCAGATTGCTCGTAACTAGCAATCTGAACACTTCCTGCACTATTTTCCACTCTATCAGTTAATATAAACATAATTCACCCATTGCTGATGCGTGGTGAATTAATGCTTTCAATTTGGAAGAGTCCAAAAAAATGCATATGGAGCAAAAGGTTAATGCAGTTTTACAAAACTTGTTCAGAATGTTTATTTTCAGATTGTCATGGTCAGTTAAAATAGCCAGTTTGATTGCCAAATTACTTTTGTAGTTTTGGCACCTGGATAGCTCTAATTTTGACAAACTGAAAAATGTCCCCATCAGGGCTTCTAAAATTCCCAAATGCAAATTGGTTCAGGGTTTTTATAGGGATAAGAATCGCTGCCAGAATAATCACAGTTGTTGTCCCTCACTTTGCAAAAAGACTCTAATTTGGGTCCGTCCGTCCATCTGTCCGTCCATCATATTTTGGTTTCCATGCAATAACTTAAGAATGCCTGAAAATCTTTTAAGGTTTTAATACAATGTTTATAATGACAAAACATAGGCTAAGTTTAATTTTAAGGGTTAAAGCATTTGTCGTTCTAAAGTTATGCCCCTTTAATTTGTGAAAAATCGTATTGTTGGTGCAATAACTTAAAAATGCCTGAATCAAATCATTTGAATTTTTAATACAATGTTTATAATGCCAAACACTGGCTAAGTTCAATTTTAAAGGTTGTGGCATTTGTCATACTACAGTTACGCCCCTTTAATTTGTGCAAAATAACTTAAAAATGACTGAATCAAATCTTTTGAAAAAAGCGGGGAACATAAACTCACAGAATTAGCGTGTTCCTTTTAAAACATTACCAAATTACCATATATTATACCCAAGCATGTATATGTGCACCACTTACCATGCAATTTTAACAGTTTGTTTGCTAAAAGAGAATTCTTGTGTTTATTTCTCATGCCATCTGTGTTGAAATACGCTTTTCTAAGTATGTACATTTTAATTGCTGACATCATGTATTCTTCTTTAAATGAACCAGTTTCAATCAATTTCACGTAAATATAGGTTCAGCATGTACATGTAAATTGGAAGTATAGCGTCCACTGGATATAGTGTTGGTTTGCCGTCAGTCAGTGCCATATTCAATGTTTTGAACATTGTCAAAGCACTTGTATTTAATGTGACGTTTAAACAGACTAGCCAATAGCAGTATTATTCACCCTAAATTATTCTAATTAAATTTGTGTACTCTTGTGTTTTTATCATTGCCTCTTAAAATATTATTAATACTTTTATAAAATTCATTAAAAAAAGGTTCGCACCTAATGGAAGATATTTAAAATGTAAAATAAACCCTATTTTAAGTAAACAGAAGCAACTGTACAATTCCGTCACATGTATTGAATGAAGCGACACATTTGCTGTTGTCTTTTTGATTGATGTGCAGTAATTGTACATCAGCTAACATCAAAGCAATGTTGCTAGGGTGAAATGTACATGATTTGATGGATGTGATGTAACCGTGCTTCAGCTAACAGCTATTGGGTATGGCTATGGTCTGTTAGTACAAATTGATCTTCTTTTTGCACAGTGGGTGTATCACGGATCAAAATTAATGATATTGCAACAAGGCTTAATTTGTGATCGCAGCAGGTCACTATAAGATGCACTTACCGGTATGATTTTAAATGACCATTAAAAAATATCTTCAATGATAATTTATGACATTTTGAAAAAAAAATCTGTAAAAAAAAAAAAGTCAGCAATTTTAGAAGCCGTGGTCCCATTATAATTCAACTTCTCATACATGTCATCTAATCTTTATCAAACTTGGTCACAAAGTTTATTAGCAAAAAGTCAATATTGCCTTATTTAGCGCATTTGTGACACTCTTGTGATTTCTAGCAACCCCATATCTCAGTTGCTACTAGCTATACGTCAATGAAATATTACCATCAAAGGCATTCCAAGGAACATGTGGGATATCTCCATTTTGAGCTTGGCAAAATATTGACCCCCTTATATACTTTTTTTTAGGAAGCTCATTATTGATCTGTGGTACAGGTAACTACTAGCCATATATTGATAGAACTTCACATGTGTTCCCACTATTATTCATGGGACTCGAGGGGAGAAGTGGGATTTTAAATTTAGGCAGTATTTTGGGCTTTTAATCTTCTTGTCAAGCTAGATTTATGAATTACATTTCAGTAACTGTGTAGAATTCATGATTGAAACTCCTCAACAGTTTATTGTGCTGAGTAATTCTGGGACAGGCTTCATGAAGTTGAATGCGCTGTTCTCTGACAGCTGTTATTTCTGTAATTCTGGGACAGGCTTCATGAAGTTGAATGCCCTGTTCTCTGACAGCTGTTATTTCTGTAATTCTGGGACAGGCTTAATGAAGTTAAATGCCCTGTTTTCTGACAGCTGTTATTTCTGTAATTCTGGGACAGGCTTAATGAAGTTGAATGCCCTGTTCTCTGACAGCTGTTATTTCTGTAAATCTGGGACAGGCTTCATGAAGTTGAATGCCCTGTTCTCTGACAGCTGTTATTTCTGTAATTCTGGGACAGGCTTCATGAAGTTGAATGCCCTGTTCTCTGACAGCTGTTATTTCTGTAATTCTGGGACAGGCTTAATGAAGTTGAATGCCCTGTTCTCTGACAGCTGTTATTTCTGTAATTCTGGGACAGGCTTAATGAAGTTGAATGCCCTGTTCTCTGACAGCTGTTATTTCTGTAATTCTGGGACAGGCTTAATGAAGTTGAATGCCCTGTTCTCTGACAGCTGTTATTTCTTAAATGCTCATTAAACTTCCGAAACGTCCGATTTTTGTTAATAGTTTAATTATTTACTATTCCACTTCATAGATTCTCTGATGTTTATTTTACCTCTGAGAAAATATGCAAACACTGATATAAATAGAATATGCATTGTTTTAAATAATGTCAAACGGGTTGTTTGTTTCAATGGTCGTTTCTCTCCGATAAACACGTTTGGCACATAAAATGGGTAACTACGAGTCCTTTCGGAACAGTGATGGACGGTAATTTAGATCCATATTGATGTATGTACACCTCCATACATGGGGGGGGGGGGGGAACAGTCAGAAAACAAGCAAGTCATTACGATATGTCAAAAATGTAAACAATAGTTAAAAGCTTGGTCCGCACTTTTAAGAAATACACATTCCAATCAAAGTTATTTATTAACACATTTTTAAAAAAACAGTCACTTAGGGGTCTATTGGAGTGATTTTAACAATACTATAAACACATTTAATTACAATCATTTTTGTATCATAATTTTCAGAAGTTCAATGAGGCTTTAATGTTGTTCTTGATATGTTCTTACTTGATATTTAGCAAAGTTAAGGGTCCTCCGTGGCCAAGTGGTCTAAGGCAACAATCTTAAGGTTGTAAGTTCTATGTGAGAAAAGTTTGCCAGTTACTTGCAGAAGGATTGTGGTTCTACTCTGATTCATTCTGAGGTTTTTTCTCCACCAATAAAACAAGATATGCCATATTTAACCTGAAGTGTGTTGAAAACACTGTTAAACCCCATTGAAGAAAAATACTATAAATGATATTTAACATATTTACAATTTGCTTTCCTAGTTAAAGTTGAGCCTGGTACCCGGTCAAGTGATTCCAAAATAGAAGAAGAGGGCAGCAGAGTCAGCAGTTTAGTTTCCAATAATGACAAAACTGAGTTGTCCATGTTTGTTAATGAGAACGATATACAGGTGGGGGATTATCAGAAGCAGTATCAGGACAAGTTGAATGGTAAGAATAGGTTGGAGAGTGTTGGAGAAGTATCAGGACAAGTTGAATAGTAAGTATGGGTTGGAGAGTGTTGAAGCAGTATCAGGACAAGTTTAACAGTAAGTACAGGTTGGAGAGTGTTGAAGCAGTATCGGGACAAGTTTAATAGTAAGTATGGGTTGGAGAGTGTTGTAGCAGTATCAGGACAAGTTTAATGGTAAGTACGGGTTGGAGAGTGTTGAAGCAGTATCAGGACAAGTTTAATAGTAAGTACGGGTTGGAGAGTGTTGTAGCAGTATCAGGACAAGTTTAATGGTAAGTACGGGTTGGAGAGTGTTGTAGCAGTATCAGGACAAGTTTAATGGTAAGTACGGGTTGGAGAGTGTTGAAGCAGTATCAGGACAAGTTGAATGGTAAGTACGGGTTGGAGAGTGTTGGAGCAGTATCGGGACAAGTTGAATAGGAAGTACGGGTTGGAGAGTGTTGAAGCAGTATCGGGACAAGTTGAATGGTAAGTACGGGTTGGAGAGTGTTGAAGCAGTATCAGGACAAAATAAATAGTAAGTACGGGTTGGAGAGTGTTGTAGCAGTATCAGGACAAGTTTAATAGTAAGTATGGGTTGGAGAGTGTTGAAGCAGTATCAGGACAAGTTTAATAGTAAGTACGGGTTGGAGAGTGTTGAAGCAGTATCAGGACAAGTTTAATAGTAAGTACGGGTTGGAGAGTGTTGTAGCAGTATCAGGACAAAATAAATAGTAAGTACGGGTTGGAGAGTGTTGTAGCAGTATCAGGACAAGTTTAATAGTAAGTATGGGTTGGAGAGTGTTGAAGCAGTATCAGGACAAGTTGAATGGTAAGTATGGGTTGGAGAGTGTTGAAGCAGTATCAGGACAAGTTGAATGGTAAGTACGGGTTGGAGAGTGTTGAAGCAGTATCAGGACAAGTTAAATAGTAAGTACGGGTTGGAGAGTGTTGTAGCAGTATCAGGACAAGTTGAATGGTAAGTATGGGTTGGAGAGTGTTGAAGCAGTATCAGGACAAGTTGAATAGTAAGTACGGGTTGGAGATTGTTTGAGCAGTATCAGGACAAGTTAAATAGTAAGTACGGGTTGGAGAGTGTTGAAGCAGTATCAGGACAAGTTGAATAGTAAGTATGGGTTGGAGAGTGTTGAAGCAGTATCGGGACAAGTTGAATAGTAAGTACGGGTTGGAGAGTGTTGTAGCAGTATCAGGACAAGTTGAATGGTAAGTATGGGTTGGAGAGTGTTGAAGCAGTATCAGGACAAGTTGAATAGTAAGTACGGGTTGGAGATTGTTTGAGCAGTATCAGGACAAGTTAAATAGTAAGTACGGGTTGGAGAGTGTTGAAGCAGTATCAGGACAAGTTTAATAGTAAGTACGGGTTGGAGAGTGTTGTAGCAGTATCGGGACAAGTTAAATAGTAAGTACGGGTTGGAGAGTGTTGTAGCAGTATCAGGACAAGTTTAATAGTAAGTATGGGTTGGAGAGTGTTGTAGCAGTATCAGGACATGTTGAATAGTAAGTATGGGTTGGAGAGTGTTGAAGCAGTATCAGGACATGTTGAATAGTAAGTATGGGTTGGAGAGTGTTGAAGCAGTATCAGGACAAGTTTAATAGTAAGTACTGGTTGGAGAGTGTTGAAGCAGTATCAGGACAAGTTGAATGGTAAGTACGGGTTGGAGAGTGTTGAAGCAGTATCAGGACAAGTTTAATAGTAAGTACGGGTTGGAGAGTGTTGTAGCAGTATCAGGACAAGTTTAATGGTAAGTACGGGTTGGAGAGTGTTGAAGCAGTATCAGGACAAGTTGAATAGTAAGTACGGGTTGGAGAGTGTTGTAGCAGTATCAGGACAAGTTGAATGGTAAGTATGGGTTGGAGAGTGTTGAAGCAGTATCAGGACATGTTGAATAGTAAGTACGGGTTGGAGAGTGTTGAAGCAGTATCAGGACAAGTTGAATGGTAAGTATGGGTTGGAGAGTGTTGAAGCAGTATCAGGACAAGTTGAATGGTAAGTATGGGTTGGAGAGTGTTGAAGCAGTATCAGGACATGTTGAATAGTAAGTAAGGGTTGGAGAGTGTTGAAGCAGTATCAGGACAAGTTGAATGGTAAGTACTGGTTGGAGAGTGTTGAAGCAGTATCAGGACAAGTTTAATAGTAAGTATGGGTTGGAGAGTGTTGAAGCAGTATCAGGACAAGTTGAATGGTAAGTACGGGTTGGAGAGTGTTGAAGCAGTATCAGGACAAGTTGAATGGTAAGTATGGGTTGGAGAGTGTTGAAGCAGTATCAGGACAAGTTGAATGGTAAGTACTGGTTGGAGAGTGTTGAAGCAGTATCAGGACAAGTTTAATAGTAAGTACTGGTTGGAGAGTGTTGTAGCAGTATCAGGACAAGTTGAATGGTAAGTATGGGTTGGAGAGTGTTGAAGCAGTATCAGGACAAGTTTAATAGTAAGTACGGGTTGGAGAGTGTTGTAGCAGTATCAGGACAAGTTGAATGGTAAGTATGGGTTGGAGAGTGTTGAAGCAGTATCAGGACATGTTGAATAGTAAGTACGGGTTGGAGAGTGTTGAAGCAGTATCAGGACAAGTTGAATGGTAAGTATGGGTTGGAGAGTGTTGAAGCAGTATCAGGACAAGTTGAATGGTAAGTATGGGTTGGAGAGTGTTGAAGCAGTATCAGGACATGTTGAATAGTAAGTACGGGTTGGAGAGTGTTGAAGCAGTATCAGGACAAGTTGAATGGTAAGTATGGGTTGGAGAGTGTTGAAGCAGTATCAGGACATGTTGAATAGTAAGTACGGGTTGGAGAGTGTTGAAGCAGTATCAGGACAAGTTGAATGGTAAGTATGGGTTGGAGAGTGTTGAAGCAGTATCAGGACAAGTTGAATGGTAAGTATGGGTTGGAGAGTGTTGAAGCAGTATCAGGACATGTTGAATAGTAAGTACGGGTTGGAGAGTGTTGAAGCAGTATCAGGACAAGTTGAATGGTAAGTACTGGTTGGAGAGTGTTGAAGCAGTATCAGGACAAGTTTAATAGTAAGTATGGGTTGGAGAGTGTTGAAGCAGTATCAGGACAAGTTGAATGGTAAGTATGGGTTGGAGAGTGTTGAAGCAGTATCAGGACAAGTTGAATGGTAAGTATGGGTTGGAGAGTGTTGAAGCAGTATCAGGACAAGTTGAATGGTAAGTACTGGTTGGAGAGTGTTGAAGCAGTATCAGGACAAGTTTAATAGTAAGTACGGGTTGGAGAGTGTTGAAGCAGTATCAGGACAAGTTGAATGGTAAGTACGGGTTGGAGAGTGTTGAAGCAGTATCAGGACATGTTGAATAGTAAGTATGGGTTGGAGAGTGTTGAAGCAGTATCAGGACAAGTTGAATGGTAAGTATGGGTTGGAGAGTGTTGAAGCAGTATCAGGACAAGTTGAATGGTAAGTATGGGTTGGAGAGTGTTGAAGCAGTATCAGGACAAGTTGAATGGTAAGTATGGGTTGGAGAGTGTTGAAGCAGTATCAGGACAAGTTGAATGGTAAGTATGGGTTGGAGAGTGTTGAAGCAGTATCAGGACAAGTTGAATGGTAAGTATGGGTTGGAGAGTGTTGAAGCAGTATCAGGACAAGTTGAATGGTAAGTACTGGTTGGAGAGTGTTGAAGCAGTATCAGGACAAGTTTAATAGTAAGTATGGGTTGGAGAGTGTTGAAGCAGTATCAGGACAAGTTTAATGGTAAGTACGGGTTGGAGAGTGTTGAAGCAGTATCAGGACATGTTGAATAGTAAGTATGGGTTGGAGAGTGTTGAAGCAGTATCAGGACATGTTGAATAGTAAGTACGGGTTGGAGAGTGTTGAAGCAGTATCAGGACATGTTGAATAGTAAGTACGGGTTGGAGAGTGTTGAAGCAGTATCAGGACATGTTGAATAGTAAGTACGGGTTGGAGAGTGTTGTAGTAGTATCAGGACAAGTTGAATGGTTAAGTATGGGTTGGAGAGTGTTGGAGCAGAATCAGGACAAGTTAAATAGTAAGTACTGGTTGGAGAGTGTTGAAGCAGTATCAGGACAAGTTTAATAGTAAGAACGGGTTGGAGAGTGTTGTAGTAGTATCAGGACAAGTTGAATGGTTAAGTATGGGTTGGAGAGTGTTGGAGCAGAATCAGGACAAGTTGAATGGTAAGTACGGGTTGGAGAGTGTTGTAGCAGTATCAGGACAAGTTGAATGGTTAAGTATGGGTTGGAGAGTGTTGGAGCAGTATCAGGACAAGTTGAATAGTAAGTACGGGTTGGAGAGTGTTGAAGCAGTGTCAGGACAAGTTGAATGGTAAGAATTGGTTGGAGAGTGTTGAAGCAGTATCAGGACAAGTTTAATAGTAAGTACGGGTTGGAGAGTGTTGAAGCAGTGTCAGGACAAGTTGAATGGTAAGAATTGGTTGGAGAGTGTTGAAGCAGTATCAGGACAAGTTTAATAGTAAGTACTGGTTGGAGAGTGTTGAAGCAGTATCGGGACAAGTTGAATAGTAAGTACGGGTTGGAGAGTGTTGAAGCAGTGTCAGGACAAGTTGAATGGTAAGAATTGGTTGGAGAGTGTTGAAGCAGTATCAGGACAAGTTTAATAGTAAGTACGGGTTGGAGAGTGTTGAAGCAGTATCAGGACAAGTTAAATAGTAAGTACGGGTTGGAGAGTGTTGAAGCAGTATCGGGACAAGTTGAATGGTAAGAATTGGTTGGAGAGTGTTGAAGCAGTATCAGGACAAGTTGAATAGTAAGTACTGGTTGGAGAGTGTTGGAGCAGCATCAGGACAAGTTAAATAGTAAGTACTGGTTGGAGAGTGTTGAAGCAGTATCGGGACAAGTTGAATAGTAAGTACGGGTTGGAGAGTGTTGAAGCAGTGTCAGGACAAGTTGAATGGTAAGAATTGGTTGGAGAGTGTTGAAGCAGTATCAGGACAAGTTTAATAGTAAGTACGGGTTGGAGAGTGTTGAAGCAGTATCAGGACAAGTTAAATAGTAAGTACGGGTTGGAGAGTGTTGAAGCAGTATCGGGACAAGTTGAATGGTAAGAATTGGTTGGAGAGTGTTGAAGCAGTATCAGGACAAGTTAAATGGTAAGTACGGGTTGGAGAGTGTTGAAGCAGTATCAGGACAAGTTGAATGGTAAGTACGGGTTGGAGAGTGTTGAAGCAGTATCAGGACAAGTTTAATAGTAAGTACGGGTTGGAGAGTGTTGTAGCAGTATAAGGGCAAGTTTAATAGTAAGTATGGGTTGGAGAGTGTTGAAGCAGTATCAGGACAAGTTTAATAGTAAATACGGGTTGGAGAGTGTTGAAGCAGTATCGGGAAAAGTTAAATGGTAAGTACGGGTTGGAGAGTGTTGAAGCAGTATCGGGACAAGTTGAATAGTAAGTACGGGTTGGAGAGTGTTGAAGCAGTATCGGGACAAGTTTAATAGTAAGTACGGGTTGGAGAGTGTTGAAGCAGTATCAGGACAAGTTTAATAGTAAGTACGGGTTGGAGAGTGTTGAAGCAGGATCAGGACAAGTTAAATAGTAAGTACGGGTTTGAGAGTGTTGAAGCAGCATCAGGACAAGTTAAAAAGTAAGTACTGGTTGGAGAGTGTTGAAGCAGTATCGAGACAAGTTGAATAGTAAGTACGGGTTGGAGAGTGTTGAAGCAGTATCAGGACAAGTTTAATAGTAAGTACGGGTTTGGAGAGTGTTGAAGCAGTATCAGGACAAGTTTAATAGTAAGTATGGTTTGGAGAGTGTTGAAGCAGTATCGAGACAAATTGAATAGTAAGTACGGGTTGGAGAGTGTTGAAGCAGTATCAGGACAAGTTGAATGGTAAGAATTGGTTGGAGAGTGTTGAAGCAGTATCAGGACAAGTTTAATAGTAAGTACGGGTTGGAGAGTGTTGAAGCAGTATCAGGACAAGTTAAATAGTAAGTACGGGTTGGAGAGTGTTGAAGCAGTATCGGGACAAGTTGAATAGTAAGTACGGGTTGGAGAGTGTTGGAGCAGTATCAGGACAAGTTTAATGGTAAGTACGGGTTGGAGAGTGTTGAAGCAGTATCGGGACAAGTTGAATAGTAAGTATGGGTTGGAGAGTGTTGAAGCAGTATCAGGACAAGTTAAATAGTAAGTACGGGTTGGAGAGTGTTGAAGCAGTATCAGGACAAGTTGAATAGTAAGTACGGGTTGGAGAGTGTTGAAGCAGTATCAGGACAAGTTGAATAGTAAGTACGGGTTGGAGAGTGTTGAAGCAGTATCAGGACAAGTTAAATAGTAAGTACGGGTTGGAGAGTGTTGAAGCAGTATCGGGACAAGTTGAATAGTAAGTACGGGTTGGAGAGTGTTGAAGCAGTATCAGGACAAGTTTAATAGTAAGTACGGGTTGGAGAGTGTTGAAGCAGTATCGGGACAAGTTGAATAGTAAGTATGGTTTGGAGAGTGTTGAAGCAGTATCAGGACAAGTTTAATAGTAAGTACGGGTTTGGAGAGTGTTGAAGCAGTATCAGGACAAGTTTAATAGTAAGTATGGTTTGGAGAGTGTTGAAGCAGTATCGAGACAAATTGAATAGTAAGTACGGGTTGGAGAGTGTTGAAGCAGTATCAGGACAAGTTGAATGGTAAGAATTGGTTGGAGAGTGTTGAAGCAGTATCGGGACAAGTTGAATAGTAAGTACGGGTTGGAGAGTGTTGAAGCAGTATCAGGACAAGTTGAATGGTAAGAATTGGTTGGAGAGTGTTGAAGCAGTATCAGGACAAGTTTAATAGTAAGTACTGGTTGGAGAGTGTTGAAGCAGTATCAGGACAAGTTGAATGGTAAGAATTGGTTGGAGAGTGTTGTAGCAGTATCAGGACAAGTTGAATGGTAAGTATGGGTTGGAGAGTGTTGAAGCAGTATCAGGACAAGTTTAATAGTAAGTACTGGTTGGAGAGTGTTGAAGCAGTATCAGGACAAGTTGAATGGTAAGTATGGGTTGGAGAGTGTTGGAGCAGTATCAGGACAAGTTAAATAGTAAGTATGGGTTGGAGAGTGTTGAAGCAGTATCAGGACAAGTTGAATGGTAAGAATTGGTTGGAGAGTGTTGTAGCAGTATCAGGACAAGTTGAATGGTAAGAATTGGTTGGAGAGTGTTGTAGCAGTATCAGGACAAGTTGAATGGTAAGTATGGGTTGGAGAGTGTTGAAGCAGTATCAGGACAAGTTGAATGGTAAGAATTGGTTGGAGAGTGTTGTAGCAGTATCAGGACAAGTTGAATGGTAAGTATGGGTTGGAGAGTGTTGAAGCAGTATCAGGACAAGTTTAATAGTAAGTACTGGTTGGAGAGTGTTGAAGCAGTATCAGGACAAGTTGAATGGTAAGTACGGGTTGGAGAGTGTTGAAGCAGTATCAGGACAAGTTGAATGGTAAGAATTGGTTGGAGAGTGTTGTAGCAGTATCAGGACAAGTTGAATGGTAAGAATTGGTTGGAGAGTGTTGTAGCAGTATCAGGACAAGTTGAATGGTAAGTATGGGTTGGAGAGTGTTGAAGCAGTATCAGGACAAGTTGAATGGTAAGAATTGGTTGGAGAGTGTTGTAGCAGTATCAGGACAAGTTGAATGGTAAGTATGGGTTGGAGAGTGTTGAAGCAGTATCAGGACAAGTTTAATAGTAAGTACTGGTTGGAGAGTGTTGGAGCAGTATCAGGACAAGTTAAATAGTAAGTATGGGTTGGAGAGTGTTGTAGCAGTATCAGGACAAGTTGAATAGTAAGTATGGGATGGAGAGTGTTGAAGCAGTATCAGGACAAGTTGAATGGTAAGTATGGGTTGGAGAGTGTTGGAGCAGTATCAGGACAAGTTTAATAGTAAGTACGGGTTGGAGAGTGTTGAAGCAGTATCAGGACAAGTTGAATGGTAAGTATGGGTTGGAGAGTGTTGGAGCAGTATCAGGACAAGTTAAATAGTAAGTATGGGTTGGAGAGTGTTGAAGCAGTATCAGGACAAGTTGAATGGTAAGAATTGGTTGGAGAGTGTTGTAGCAGTATCAGGACAAGTTGAATGGTAAGAATTGGTTGGAGAGTGTTGTAGCAGTATCAGGACAAGTTGAATGGTAAGTATGGGTTGGAGAGTGTTGAAGCAGTATCAGGACAAGTTGAATGGTAAGAATTGGTTGGAGAGTGTTGTAGCAGTATCAGGACAAGTTGAATGGTAAGTATGGGTTGGAGAGTGTTGAAGCAGTATCAGGACAAGTTTAATAGTAAGTACTGGTTGGAGAGTGTTGGAGCAGTATCAGGACAAGTTAAATAGTAAGTACGGGTTGGAGAGTGTTGAAGCAGTATCAGGACAAGTTGAATGGTAAGTATGGGTTGGAGAGTGTTGGAGCAGTATCAGGACAAGTTAAATAGTAAGTATGGGTTGGAGAGTGTTGAAGCAGTATCAGGACAAGTTGAATGGTAAGAATTGGTTGGAGAGTGTTGTAGCAGTATCAGGACAAGTTGAATGGTAAGAATTGGTTGGAGAGTGTTGTAGCAGTATCAGGACAAGTTGAATGGTAAGTATGGGTTGGAGAGTGTTGAAGCAGTATCAGGACAAGTTGAATGGTAAGAATTGGTTGGAGAGTGTTGTAGCAGTATCAGGACAAGTTGAATGGTAAGTATGGGTTGGAGAGTGTTGGAGCAGTATCAGGACAAGTTAAATAGTAAGTACGGGTTGGAGAGTGTTGAAGCAGTATCAGGACAAGTTGAATGGTAAGTATGGGTTGGAGAGTGTTGGAGCAGTATCAGGACAAGTTAAATAGTAAGTATGGGTTGGAGAGTGTTGAAGCAGTATCAGGACAAGTTAAATAGTAAGTACGGGTTGGAGAGTGTTGAAGCAGTATCAGGACAAGTTGAATGGTAAGTATGGGTTGGAGAGTGTTGGAGCAGTATCAGGACAAGTTAAATAGTAAGTACGGGTTGGAGAGTGTTGAAGCAGTATCAGGACAAGTTGAATGGTAAGTATGGGTTGGAGAGTGTTGGAGCAGTATCAGGACAAGTTAAATAGTAAGTACGGGTTGGAGAGTGTTGAAGCAGTATCAGGACAAGTTGAATGGTAAGTACGGGTTGGAGAGTGTTGGAGCAGTATCAGGACAAGTTAAATAGTAAGTACGGGTTGGAGAGTGTTAGAGCAGTATCAGGACAAGTTGAATGGTAAGTATGGGTTGGAGAGTGTTGAAGCAGTATCAGGACAAGTTAAATAGTAAGTACGGGTTGGAGAGTGTTAGAGCAGTATCAGGACAAGTTGAATGGTAAGAATTGGTTGGAGAGTGTTGAAGCAGTATCAGGACAAGTTAAATAGTAAGTACGGGTTGGAGAGTGTTGAAGCAGTATCAGGACAAGTTGAATGGTAAGTACGGGTTGGAGAGTGTTGGAGCAGTATCAGGACAAGTTAAATAGTAAGTACGGGTTGGAGAGTGTTGAAGCAGTATCAGGACAAGTTGAATGGTAAGTACGGGTTGGAGAGTGTTGGAGCAGTATCAGGACAAGTTAAATAGTAAGTATGGGTTGGAGAGTGTTGAAGCAGTATCAGGACAAGTTGAATGGTAAGAATTGGTTGGAGAGTGTTGAAGCAGTATCAGGACAAGTTTAATAGTAAGTATGGGTTGGAGAGTGTTGGAGCAGTATCAGGACAAGTTAAATAGTAAGTATGGGTTGGAGAGTGTTGAAGCAGTTTCAGGACAAGTTAAATAGTAAGTATGGGTTGGAGAGTGTTGAAGCAGTATCAGGACAAGTTAAATAGTAAGTATGGGTTGGAGAGTGTTGAAGCAGTATCAGGACAAGTTAAATAGTAAGTATGGGTTGGAGAGTGTTGGAGCAGTATCAGGACAAGTTAAATAGTAAGTACGGGTTGGAGAGTGTTGAAGCAGTATCAGGACAAGTTGAATGGTAAGTACGGGTTGGAGAGTGTTGGAGCAGTATCAGGACAAGTTTAATAGTAAGTATGGGTTGGAGAGTGTTGAAGCAGTATCAGGACAAGTTAAATAGTAAGTATGGGTTGGAGAGTGTTGGAGCAGTATCAGGACAAGTTAAATAGTAAGTACGGGTTGGAGAGTGTTGAAGCAGTATCAGGACAAGTTGAATGGTAAGTACGGGTTGGAGAGTGTTGGAGCAGTATCAGGACAAGTTAAATAGTAAGTATGGGTTGGAGAGTGTTGAAGCAGTATCAGGACAAGTTGAATGGTAAGAATTGGTTGGAGAGTGTTGAAGCAGTATCAGGACAAGTTTAATAGTAAGTATGGGTTGGAGAGTGTTGGAGCAGTATCAGGACAAGTTAAATAGTAAGTATGGGTTGGAGAGTGTTGAAGCAGTATCAGGACAAGTTAAATAGTAAGTATGGGTTGGAGAGTGTTGAAGCAGTATCAGGACAAGTTGAATGGTAAGAATTGGTTGGAGAGTGTTGAAGCAGTATCAGGACAAGTTTAATAGTAAGTATGGGTTGGAGAGTGTTGGAGCAGTATCAGGACAAGTTAAATAGTAAGTATGGGTTGGAGAGTGTTGAAGCAGTATCAGGACAAGTTAAATAGTAAGTATGGGTTGGAGAGTGTTGAAGCAGTATCAGGACAAGTTGAATAGTAAGTATGGGTTGGAGAGTGTTAGAGCAGTATCAGGACAAGTTAAATAGTAAGTACGGGTTGGAGAGTGTTGGAGCAGTATCAGGACAAGTTAAATAGTAAGTACGGGTTGGAGAGTGTTGAAGCAGTATCAGGACAAGTTGAATAGTAAGTATGGGTTGGAGAGTGTTGGAGCAGTATCAGGACAAGTTAAATAGTAAGTACGGGTTGGAGAGTGTTGGAGCAGTATCAGGACAAGTTAAATAGTAAGTACGGGTTGGAGAGTGTTGAAGCAGTATCAGGACAAGTTGAATAGTAAGTATGGTTTGGAGAGTGTTGGTTGGTTGTATCCAGCTTCTACTTAACAGTTGTTCATTTATATTGGGACGGTGTCTACTCAAACTAAGCACTGCCACACTGGAGTATCATGCTGCAGACACATGGTAGGTATGAGACCTCACCTAGTCACATTATATTGGCACCAGGCTGACCAGACCTTGATCTATCTGTGCCAAGCGAGGAAGCTTCTAGTACCATTTTTATACCCCCCCGACAAACGAAGTTTGAGGGGCTATATTGGAGTCACCCTGTGGTCGGTCTGTCTGTCGGTCGGTCGGTCTGTCCGTTGCAATTTTTCTTGTCCGGAGCATCACTTGAAAAGTACTGGATGGAATTTCATCAAACGTCATACAATGGTAGAATATAATGAGAGGAAGTGCAGTGTACAAGAAACATAACTCTATTCTTGCTAATTACAGAGTTATTGCCCTTTGATATTTTTTCTTGTCCGGAGCATAACTTGAAAAGTACTGGATGGAATTTCATCAAGCTTCATACAATGGTAGAATATAATGAGAGGAAGTGCAGTATACAAGATACATAACTCTATTCTTGCTAATTACAGAGTTATTGCCCTTTGATATATTTCCCTTGTCCGGAGCATTACTTTTAAAGTACTGGATGGAATTTCATCAAACTTCATACAATGGTAGAATATAATGACAGGAAGTGCAGTGTACAGGAAATATAACACTATTATTGCTAATTACAGAGTTATTGCCCTTTGATATATTTCCCTTGTCCGGAGCATTACTTTTAAAGTACTGGATGGAATTTCATCAAACTTCATATAATGGTAGATATAATGACAGGAAGTGCAGTGTACAGGAAACATAACATTTATTGATTGCCATGAAAGCTTGTACACTGTACAATAATTAAAAAGACCGTTTTTAATTTTAACAAAACCATAAAAAAATTGACAATACAAAAAACTCAATCCATAACATTCTCTTTTATTAAGTATTTTTTTTTGTCTGGAGCATAACTTTAAAACTATTGGATATAATTTAATAAAACTTCATACAATGGTAAACCATTTTCTGTCATGGCGGAGTTCGGGGGTATTCATCACCTTCAGTGATAGCTGTAGTTCAAATCTGGTATGACCCAGCTGGAGATCAAACCCAAGACTTTCCACATGCTAGGCGGACACTTCACCACTAGACCACCTCTGCCATTTAAAGAATGGTGAAGTGACATTAAGTGTTACCCCTGTCTATATGTCAAATTGGTTTGCAATGATTAACTTCTGGAAGGGTCAATACCCCGTATATTTAATGTTTATTTGGTGTGGTAGCTGTATATTTATATAATATAGTTGATTATTTGCCATTGGATAGTTCCTACTTCTGTTGCGCATGCTAAAGTTCCTGTGCAATATTAATGCATGCAGTATTATATAATACTAGAGGGACAATATGAAAGTATATAATAAAGCCAAATACATACTGCCAACCTCTACAAAGTATTTTCCTGAGGTTGATAATGTTACTGTCGCCCTCACTAGAGTGCAATGTTTATATACAGTTACTGGGGAAATTACAAAATGTTGATGCTTACGATAAATGCTGGATTATGTAAGGATTAATTTACACGAGGTCACTGACTATGCTGCAAAAAAATGGTTTCCTCCCATGAAAATAGTTTGTGGGAAAATAATTATTTATATAGATAGATGTATTCCTCCTTTCTTTACACAAGCAGCAGTATAGGGGATAGAGTGTTGGTTGCACATGCTCAACCTGTTGTTCTCTTAAAAAAAGCGCTCATTACTGGTTCTACTCAGCAAATGGACTCGTGAGCAGTTTATTTAAGCTCTGAGCTATATTCGCAATCCAGTCAAATTAATTTAGTATAAACTGATCCTCTAAATTTAAACTTAATTATTTTACAGCGTGAAACAAGTTATTACAATTTAAACAAATGACTTTCAATGTTTTCCTTGGTAGAATCAATACTGAACATGGAGAAAAAATGTCTTTCCCAAGGACACCAAATTTAGCGTATGGGGAGGATCTAACTGACTACCCTATAAACCACACGCTTTGTTTATCCTCTCTTACATGTATGTAACATGTGTGTTTCATGGTTAATACCAGGGACAAGGTTCCTTATGGCTTTTGTTATAGATGCAAAATTAAAAAAAAAAAAAAATTTTGTTTTATGGAATTTGCTGAATGTAAGCAATTTTTGGTCCAAGGTTCAAGATTCATTTTGCTTACACCCCTCCGCCTCTGTCTCTCTCTGTCCCAATGGCAGGAATTTAAATCTTTTTATAGATGACATAGTTGTTCCTCGTCCCCCTCCGCTGCGACGATATACGGCAAGGACATACGCTAAAACCATGGAAAGCAGGGAGAAACTGCAAGATGTTGTACAAATGCAAATTGCCTCGTCCATGTATCAGCTAAAAACAAACGAGATATCAACGATTGTAGATCACGTAGCAGACACACTGGCGCCTGCTTTACGAGTATGTATCAAATTGTTACTGTAGATGAAAATATTTATTGTATAATTTTTATTTCCAAATTGAAAACTTTACCATTTTTTAGCAAAGCTGATATTTTTGCTCATACATTATGGGCTATATCTGTAAATTCTTACTTCAATGTCTCTGGAAATTTATATTTTTACATTTTCAATATTTATAAGTTAATTTTGACACCAAAACATCTTTTAGTTATGAAATAGATCTGTTTGCATACATGGTAGTAATATTTTAATATTTTCATTTTTCAGAACAAAAAACAATTGGATATGATCAGTTGTGCAATGAAAGGTAAAATGCCCCATCAACTGTCTGTGCGTGAGTTACTGAATATTTCACGTGGAATAAAAAAGACAGGAAAACCACCAAAGGATCCCACTGAGGAGTGGGATGAATTTGAACATACAAGTGAAGAAGAAGAAGAAGAAGAAGAGGAAATAAGTGAGGAGGAGGAGGAGGAGGAAGAGGAAGAAGAAGAAGTGAGGCTTCCAAAGGTAAACTATTACAAAAGTTTTATTTTTTTGTAGTTCATCATGGGTCATTCATCATTGACATTTCTTACCTTTCACTGCTGTGGTTTTGGCCTGAGCTCATCTACATCCAAAAACTTAATGTGAGAGATTTTTTCAGTTACTTGCGGAAGGATAGTGCTTCTAACTCAGATTCATTCTGAAGTCTTCCTCCTCTGTAAGTGTTATTAATCCAATTAAAAAAGATGTAGCAAATTTGAGCAAAGCACTACTAAGCTATTTCTGTTTATATAGTCAGACAACCAATTAACAATTACAATTAATTTGTAATAGATTATCTATACAATAATCTGAAATCCAGAAGTCTGATTATTTAACTCTACTGGTTAAAGGCAAGTGGAGCTTATGTCGTGCTAAGTTGACCTGCATCTGTCTGTTTATTTTTTTATGCCCCCCAAAAAAATTGTTTTAGGTGGCATATAGTAATCGCAGCGTCCGTCCGTCCGTACGTCTTGAGCGGCAGTTGTGGGTTGCGTTGCCAGTACAGAATGGCATTGTGTTTTTTTTTGGTACTTGTGGGGTGCAATGTTCACCCTACAAGTGCAAAAACCCGTACAAATGGCATTGTGGGGTTAATTTTATTTTTTCACATTTTTCTTTTACTTTTTTTTCCACCTTTTTTCATTCTTTTTTAGTGTCATTAGGGTTGGATCTCAAGGTTTGTGACATTAGGGTTAGATAGAAAATAGGTTTTGTTTTGTTTTATGAAAAAAAAAGATGTTTTATAACATATAAAAACTGCACCCCACAACATCACGTCCACCAGAACGTCCATCCGTCCGTCCGTCCGTACATCTGGAGCAGCAGTTTTGGGTTGCGTTGCCAGTACAGAATGGTTGATTGATTGCATATTTAGCGTCATTTTTATGCCATCGAGGGCTAACAGATGATCAGTTAACCTAACCACTGTTTCCTGGGATTAACCAGTACTCGAGCACACCCTATCTTCGCAAGTAACTGATAACTTTCCCACTTGAATCAGTGGTGAGAGACGAATGATAATGAGACACAATGTCGTATATCAATCATCACGGAGACTGTTGCCGGGCGGGGGATTCGAACTCACGACCCCTGGATTGATAGTCAGACGCGTAACCGACTGAGCTAACCAGGCCCAGCCGTAGTACAGAATGGCATTGTGGGGTTTTTTGGTACTTGTGGGGTGCAATGTTCACCCCACAAGTGAGAAAACCCGTCCAAATGGCATTGTGGGGTTAATTTTATTTTATTTTTTTATTTATTTTTTTTTCATTCTTTTTTAGTGTCATTAGGGTTGGATCTCAAGGTTTGTGACATCAGGGTTAGAAAGAAAATAGGTTTTGTTTTGTTTTATGAAAAAAAAGATGTTTTATAACATATAAAAACCGCACCCCACAACAACACTTCCACCAGAACGTCCGTCCGTCCGTCCGTCCAGGATTTTGTTTCCGGCCTGTAACTTTGTCATGCATAGATGGATTTTGTTGATACTTGCTACAAATGATCAACATAACATGAAAACGTGTCGCGTATAAGACCCACACCCCTACCTCAAAGGTCAAGGTCACAATTTGACTTTGTTTGACAACACTTTTGAGTTTGTGTGAGATTTCGTTTCCGGCCTGTAACTTTGTCATGCGTAGAGGGATTTTGTTGATACTTGCTACAAATGATCAACATAACATGACGACATGTCGCGAGTAAGACCCACACCCGTACCTCAAAGGTCAAGGTCACAATTTGACTTTGTTTGACAACACTTTTGAGTTTGTGTGAGATTTCGTTTCCGGCCTGTAACTATGTCATGCATAGATGGATTTTGTTGATAATTGCTACAAATGATCAACATAACAATTTGACTTTGTTTGACAACACTTTCAGTCTGTTTGAGATTTGTGTCTGGCCTGTAACTTTGTCACCTATGGATAAATTTCAAAAACACTTGGCACAATTCACCGGCATGACATTACAAAGTGTCACGTGTAAGACCCACATGCATACCTCAAAGGTCAAGGTCACACTTTCAGTTTGTTTGACATCACTTTCAGTCTGTGTGAGATTTCTTGTCCGATCTATAACTTTGGTATCTATGGATATATTTTCAAAACACTAGGCAATCAAGTTTGTTCAGTGCGTCCACTATGATGCAATCTTAAAAATTATGCATATTTGTTTCGACAAGCTGGTTTCAGAGTTAGTTTTACAATGCTAGCTGTTTTGGCAGATCAGTAGTCTGATTCAGGGAAATCCCGGTCACGCGGTTCTACTAAGTTACGTAAATGCTTTAATTGGTTATTACCGCTTTTTTGATGCAATCGCATAGACGATTATGATCACATACAAAATTTTCGAGAAGCAATATTATAGTTTGAAGACAACAACTGTGAAAACAAACGTATGTTGCAACAATAGCACTGATATATACCCAGTTTTAGGTTGTTAATGTATATAAAGATGAAATGTGGAAATCGTGAAACTTTTCAAGAAAGTTGTTTAAAATGTACGGACGTTACTCTATCTGAAAACCTTTTTATTTTGTTTTCTATAAGGTATCGAGATGCGCATGCATGACATTTTAATACCAGTTTAAACATAGGCTGGTCTCTGTTTTTACGGCGTTATTCCCAGCGCCGTTTATGTTTCTTTAACGGATGTTTAAAAGGTTATGGAAAAAAGAAAATAAACTTTTAGAAAATTATATTCATTTTGCAAAAATGATTATATAATTTCAGAAATTTAACTTAGTTTTGTTAAGTTACCATTAAAATGTTATAATATTAAGGTAACATTACTCTAAAATAAGTCTAGCTATGAACCAGAAGAGAAATGGTTTTGGGAATAAGAAAATAACAACAAAGTTTTGTTTTCCAAAGAGTATAATGCTTAGTAATGGTAAACATGAAGCTCAGCTGAAATATAAGATGTTGAAATAATTTTAGTGTTTTTCATTATAAATAGTTGGAGCCATGGTGATCAAGCTGGGGCCATGGTGAAAAGTTCATGGCCCTGTGGCCACGATCATAAAAACAAATATTTTCTAGTTGTTTTAACTTGTTGCCAGAAGTGAAACATTTGTTTAAAGTTAAATTGTTTTGAAGTTATTAACTTAAATTGCAGCTTTGATTGAGAAATTTGTGTGAAACAGAAAGTTAAACTGTTTTAGTAAATTATGTATTTTTTTACCACCATTTATTCAAGTTGATTTAGTTTAAAACTAGTCAACTGATGACCCCCAAATCTTGAAAATGACCCCCAGATTTTTAGTCAGTGGGTCATCAGTGACCCCCCAAAAAATGGGGCTGGAGAAAACACTGAAAAACACTTGGTTCAATTTATCAATTGATCAACAATTGATCTGTAACTTACATTTAGGGATTTTAAAATAGCTTGACACAAGTGATCAGCATGTCAAGATAATGTTTCACCTGCATTTAACTGTTGAAATACCCAGACCATTACATCAGATGTCAAAATCAAGGTTACACAAAGGTCAAGGTCATGCTTTAATGTAAAAAAAACCCATGGAATTGCCTGTGTAGTCTGAAACATTAGTCCATTACCTTTGATATTTATATATACATCGCTACCTATTATATCATATATTTTATTTTTCACAGACCATTTGGGGGGCATGTGACACTTAACAGTGACATTTCTTGTTCTTGTAGACACGATAGCACCCCTATTTTTAAACAAATTTTAACCAAACTTGCACAACAGTTATATAACACAAGATGTTGGACAAGTTCTTGAACAAGCATGATTCAACCATAAATGCCTCACCACAGACCTTATAAGCACATTTTAAGGGAAACTTTAAAATTATTTTCTCTGAAAGTTCAAACCATAGACGTAAGATATTTTACATGTAGGTAAAACATGGAGGACCCCTAAAATGTTTGTTGAAGTCAGATACCTGGGGTCAAATTTTTTGGCTACCACAGGGGTCACTGTTTTACATAGAGTTATATAAGGAAAATGTTATAATGCTTGTCCATGCTGGGTCCCTGGGATTAAAATTGGGGCTGTTGTATGTTTGGGGTTTTTAAGGGAAACTTCTAGGGATTTGTTTCCAGTACAGCGATTCAGGTCCTCTTGTTTATTTATTTTTTTCCTTGAAAGTGGTAAAGATAAATCTTCGTCTTTTTCAATCATGTTGGTAAGTTGGTCAAAGCAAGTTTGTGAGACGTAATTTGATTAGCTGCCTGACCCAATTTGTCCATTCATTGTTCAGTTTAGTTACAAAGATTGACAACTCATTGCCTGACCCAATTTGTCCATTCATTGTTCAGTTTAGTTACAAAGATTGACAACTCATTGCCTGACCCAATTTGTTCATTCATTGTTCAGTTTAGTTACAAAGATTGGCAACTCATTGCCTGACCCAATTTGTCCATTCATTGTTCAGTTTAGTTACAAAGACTGACAACTCATTGCCTGACCCAATTTGTCCATTCATTGTTCAGTTTAGTTACAAAGACTGACAACTCATTGCCTGACCCAATTTGTCCATTCATTGTTCAGTTTAGTTACAAAGACTGACAACTCATTGCCTGACCCAATTTGTCCATTCATTGTTCAGTTTAGTTACAAAGATTGACAACTCATTGCCTGACCCAATTTGTCCATTCATTGTTCAGTTTAGTTACAAAGATTGACAACTCATTGCCTGACCCAATTTGTCCATTCATTGTTCAGTTTAGTTACAAAGATTGACAACTCATTGCCTGACCCAATTTGTCCATTCATTGTTCAGTTTAGTTACAAAGATTGACAACTCATTGCCTGACCCAATTTGTCCATTCATTGTTCAGTTTAGTTACAAAGATTGGCAACTCATTGCCTGACCCAATTTGTTCATTCATTGTTCAGTTTAGTTACAAAGATTGGCAACTCATTGCCTGACCCAATTTGTCCATTCATTGTTCAGTTTAGTTACAAAGACTGACAACTCATTGCCTGACCCAATTTGTCCATTCATTGTTCAGTTTAGTTACAAAGACTGACAACTCATTGCCTGACCCAATTTGTCCATTCATTGTTCAGTTTAGTTACAAAGATTGACAACTCATTGCCTGACCCAATTTGTCCATTCATTGTTCAGTTTAGTTACAAAGACTGACAACTCATTGCCTGACCCAATTTGTCCATTCATTGTTCAGTTTAGTTACAAAGACTGACAACTCATTGCCTGACCCAATTTGTCCATTCATTGTTCAGTTTAGTTACAAAGACTGACAACTCATTGCCTGACCCAATTTGTCCATTCATTGTTCAGTTTAGTTACAAAGACTGACAACTCATTGCCTGACCCAATTTGTCCATTCATTGTTCAGTTTAGTTACAAAGACTGACAACTCATTGCCTGACCCAATTTGTCCATTCATTGTTCAGTTTAGTTACAAAGACTGACAACTCATTGCCTGACCCAATTTGTCCATTCATTGTTCAGTTTAGTTACAAAGACTGACAACTCATTGCCTGACCCAATTTGTCCATTCATTGTTCAGTTTAGTTACAAAGACTGACAACTCATTGCCTGACCCAATTTGTCCATTCATTGTTCAGTTTAGTTACAAAGACTGACAACTCATTGCCTGACCCAATTTGTCCATTCATTGTTCAGTTTAGTTACAAAGATTGACAACTCATTGCCTGACCCAATTTGACCATTCATTGTTCAGTTTAGTTACAAAGATTGGCAACTCTTACACAATATAAATCCAATTTGTCTGATTACCTTGGTAACAACTCTAGCGATGCGTCGGAATAACACTATGTAACGTCATCCAACTTTTACCGATTTTGTCAAATATTCGCTAAAATTGGAAGAAGTATTTCAGAGCTGTTCTAATATTGAATACTGCATGATGATAATAGCTTTTTATCTTTTGGATAAATGCAATTATCTCTATATTGGTTAATCACCATTATAAGTTACACTATTCACACAGTTGAAACTTTGGAGGGACTGCCAAAAAACATCGAGATATCTGAATATCGACATAGATTTTGTCTCAAGATCAATTTTTTTTTTTTAATAACCTGATAAGTGTCATCTGTTGTATGTCAATTGTACTTCAACTTTCATATTACGGTCTGTGTAGAAACATTATCTGTCTGTCATGATAAATGCCCATATCCAAGTCCTTCTTTGAATTGCTTGGCAGTGTGAATATCAACTCAAGCAATATTGAGTAAACGAGTTTCGTCTGTATTTGGCCATTTCTTATGTTTACCGTTTGCATGTTGTTATAGTTTATAATTACCCATCTTGTTCCACCAAGTTATTTTTAAATTCAAACACACGTGACAAAGTTTACAATTGGGATACAAAAATGTGTCAGAGGTCAATTTTAAGGTAAAAACTTAATCATTTGTTGTATTTCTTCTTTTGTTTGCTTAGAAACAAAGTGCTTGTGTGATTGAGAGAAAATAATGCGATAATTAAAAAAAATCAACCATTTTAGGGATATTGGTTCGCGAAGACTATTGGTTAGCGGCGACCATAGTTTCTTACCCAGTACAATGATTGTTGTACTTTACAGCCCAAAAGGACTCTGACGGAGAAAGAAAAGGCCACAATGGAAGCACGTAACGCTAAATGGGCCAAACATAAAGTTATAAACGATCAAATAAAGGGTATAATCCAGGCACAGATGTCAACAGCAGAATTAAAGACGGCAGACACCAACAGGGGTCGAAAAAGGACATACCAGATGTGTAAGTATATGACCTTTTGCCCTTAGTCTTTTCCATACTTTGTAATGTACAGATACTCATTTATTTTTTAATTTATTAAACGAGTTGGCCAAAATATACATATGCAAGTCTTTGCGGAGCATTTTATCATTTTTACCAACGAGTTTAATAAGTTGCCATAGCTAATACACGCCCGCTCATGTGAGACTATTGATATTATTACATAGTGGGGTGTATTTAGGTCATTTGTTTTAAACGCCCACTCATGTGAGACTATCGATATTATTACATAGTAGGGTGTATTTAGGTAATCTGTTTTAAACGCCCACTCATGTGAGACTATTGATATTATTACATAGTGGGGTGTATTTAAGAACGAAAATAAAACTTGTTTTTCCACGATGTTGTAAAGGTCACTATGCATATCAGTCATTATATAGAGATAACAGTATTTCCAATGGTCAAGTAACAACATTTAGATGATTGGCCAGAGCTTGAAAGTAGCTCAGTCATTTACATCCGAGTGATCAACACTGCCAGATAAAATGAATGATATTGTTCGAGTGAAAATATAAAAAAATTGAATGTTTATTTTTCATTGCCAGATGATCAGTTTGTGTTAAAGTTACAATATTGAAGGTAAATCTATGTATAAAGACATTCCCTGTTTGTGTGTGTCAAGTACAGGGCTACCCTTACCATATTGAAGGTAAATCTATGTAAAAAGACATTCCCTGTTTGTGGGTGTCAAGTACAGGGCCACCCTTACAATATTGAAGGTAAATCTATGTATAAAGACATTCCCTGTTTGTGTGTGTTAAGTACAGGGCCACCCTTACAATATTGAAGGTAAATCTATGTATAAAGACATTCCCTGTTTGTGTGTGTTAAGTACAGGGCCACCCTTACAATATTGAAGGTAAATCTATGTATAAAGACATTCCCTGTTTGTGTGTGTTAAGTACAGGGCCACCCTTACAATATTGAAGGTAAATCTATGTATAAAGACATTTCCTGTTTGTGTGTGTTAAGTACAGGGCCACCCTTACAATATTGAAAGTAAATCTATGTATAAAGACATTCCCTGTTTGTGTGTGCCAAGTACAGGGCCACCCTTAAAAAATTGCTTGTTAGTTACTTCTGATCGTACCATTTAGGGGTAGGTAAGGGTTTTTTTTTCTTCTTTTTTTTTTGTAGTTAATCACAGAATCTTTTTAAGGACATGTTATGACTGAAAATCTTTTTTCTGACCCCCCACCACCCACAAAAAAACACACAAAAAAACAACATTTTTTTTACTATGCATAAAGTTGAGCATTGATTAAATTAAAACAGGACAATGATACAACAATATATTGTTTGGTTGTTATTTCTTTTTATCAGATTGTTAAATTTTATATCATGGCAATGCCCCCTCCCCCCCCATCCAGCCCCCCATTTATTTTACTGTATTCTTGTTCTTAAATTATTTTTCTGTACACAATTGTTCAAAGTTTATGAATACAAACATATTTTGTTGTTTTTTCCAGATCCACCTTATATGTTTAAACCATGTAAAGACCAATCCGAGCTGGAGAAAATGAAAAAAAAGTCTCTTGTACTGTTGTTGAAGGTTGGTATTGTTTCTTATTTTACGGTACACGTAATTGTCATGCTGTATTCCTCTGAATAAACAAAAACACACTGCCCCCAAACCCCCCTCCCCATCCTCACCTCTGAGGTCGTGGGTTAGAGCTCAGCTCGGTCAGAAAACTTCTAAGAAAGTTTGTCAGTTCCAGGCAGAAGGATGGTTGTTCTACTCAAATTCATTCTGAAGTCTCTCTTCACTAATAAAATATAATTTCATGAGTTGCAAACAGCTTTAAACACCATTAAAACGGACTGACTTCAACTCTCTTTCTAACAAAATACATTATCATTACATTTTACAAAGAATTTAAATTTCAGAACAATCTTACTGACAATGTTTATTAAAAGATAATAATTGTATTTATCATATTGTTTTATACTTTTGATTTTTTATGGCCCCTACAATAGTAGAATGGTGAGGTGGCATTAAATGTGACCCCTGTCCCTCTCACTCCGTTCCGGTGTCGGTCCTTTCATGTCTCCGCCAATGGAAGAATGGTAAGGTGACATTAAATGTGACCCCTGTCCCTCACTCTGTTCAGATGTCGGTCCTTTCATGTATCCGTTCTGATGAATAACCTCTGGAAGCTATGTAATTTGTATTTTATTAATACTTGGTGTGTAGTTGAATAATTATAAAATACAGGTCAAGTATGATGTTTGTCAGTGTTGGTAAAATTTTTACAGGAGTCCCTTTTATAAGTTAACTTTTGGTAAAATTAACTTTAATATGCATAGAATGGAATCTTTGTCCAATGGGATTTTACCATTAGCAGGATTTTACCATAAGTGTAGCATTACCAATCCAATGAAATACTAAATGTTTCAGACATTAGACGTTGATGTCAAACAAGTCTATCGTAGAGCTCAGTTGTCCAAGCGGAAGATCTCTGCCATGGCAATGCTGAAGTCTGCAAAGACAAGAACAAGACGCTCTCACCAGATCTCTCAGCTGGATACAGAGCTTTCGGAAATGTCTGAAGCTGTGCTGGACCTGCGTAAGGCACTTGGGATCAAGAATGAAGACACCAATGCATTTGAGACTTCCCAAACTAATGATAGTAACGAAAATGAAATAGATGGAGTTACCGCCCACAGCTCTAATCAGACATCAACAGCCGCTACAAGCACGGTGCCCTGCAGTGGAGTTAAAGCTGGGCCAAGTCGTGCGGAGGAGGCCTATGACAAAGTTTTACCATTCATACCTCCGAATAAATCTAATTTACAAGCAATGAAGACTTTGTTACTGGAACATCGCTATATGATAGACAAAGCTGGCATATACTTCAATCCGAACAATCTGAAAGAGCAGCTCTATAATATAAAGTTGCGCGGCCCAAACCCACTCATGCATGTCCTGAGTTCAATGAATAGACGTACGGTAAGTTCGGTATTTTGTTAACATCCTTGTTTGAGAACCTATCTTGCGTACCAGACAAGGATTTTCACGTATTTTTACCGAGTATGAATTATTCATCCTACACTCACTCCACGTGCTCATCCTACCTTGTTGTGACGATGGAACAGTTTATGACATTACATAGTAAAACATATGACGTAATATATCTAATTTGATGTCTTGAAGCCATCGTAGTAAAAATATACAATAAATAGATCTACTCGGTGTGTTCGGTATGCAAGGAAAATAATCTTGCATGGCTTTTTCGGTTCAGATTGAAAATTCTATCCCTTGGAATTACTGTTTTCACGAGAATGAAACTCCAAAACAGTTATCGCTCGAGACTGAATTTTTTATCTTAACTTACTACTATACTGTCTTACTTGTGCCGAGGAAACAAGGAAGTTGAAAATATGTTTAGAACCATTCCCAAATAAACAAAAACAGACGGTAGATACAAAATTACATTGACCCTGATGTAAACTTTGTTGCACATTAATTTCATTTTAGTAAAGATATGAAAAATATATTTTTAGACAATATTTATAAGAAAGAGAGACATCCTTAACTTACTGCCTATGTATTTCCATAATTGACTCTTCATTCCTTCTTGTTGGACCATTCCATTATCAGTTGAAAGGGGTGTAAATGATAATATCTGACTGATAGTTACAATATGTAGACCCTAATCACTCGCAGGCTGATGAAGGTTGGCAAAGTATGCCAATGATATGTAAACAGCGTATTAAATATTTATTGAAATTTATCATATAATTACAGTGCAGGAGTGTAATGAACTCATGACATATCTTTGATATTAACTTTGAGTGTACTATCACTTCAGAATAATTGTTTGATATTTTCCATATAACTTGGCTCTCGTATATAACTGCCAAACTTCTTTCCGACTTCCCTGGATATATATAAATGATGTTTTGTTATGGTAAAATGACGGTATTTTTAGACTTTACATCGTACAATGACTGACGGAAATAGCCAATTTAAGCTTGTTTCTTATAAAGGTGATATGTTGAATAAAGGGTAACTACCATTTTTGAGTTAAATGATGAAAAGAATCTTGCACTCATGCTCATTCTCATATTATTGAATTTATTAAATTCATTGTCAAAAATAATATAAAAAAAAAAGCCAAATTGTTTAATAAATTCAATAATAAATGAGCCCTCTGATATAAGATCCTCTATATATATAGGGACTGTTTAATACAGTAAAACCTGTCTTTAAGCAGCCACTCAAGGGCAAAGAGCAAAAATGACCCCTTAATGCAGGTGGCTGCTTAATACAGGTTGATTAAATCTAAAATTATAAGAATTGTAAATAGAAATATTGTCTATTTAAGACAAGTGGTTGCTTAATTGAGGTGACCACTAACACAGGTTTGACTATTTTGATAAACTAAAAATTATGCTGCTTTGATATGCTTTTGCATTTTCCCAATACATGCATCAATATATGTGCATGTTTTACTGTACATTTATCCACTGCACTTTACTCCAGGCGCACACAAGGACAACAAAGCAAGAAGAGGATTTGAAACTTCAACTGAAAACAACGAATCCTCAAGAGATCCTGAAAGATGTGAAGAAGACCAAAGCCTACCTGCAGTTAAAGGTGATGGGCATTACAAAAATATTTACTCCTTCTGGGTGGATAAAATGTTGTCTATTCTCTTTGTAGCATTTGAAATTCAGATACAATATCCATGTTCTTACTTTACAGTACAACAATTATAACATTATAAGTATACTTACCACCTTTGCAGTGAGAGGTAAGTGATATCAGAATATGATTTTTTTTTTTGAATGGGGTTTAACGCCATTTTCAACACATTTCAGGTTATATATGGCATATCCAGTTTTACTGGTGGAGGAAGACCTCAGACTGAGTCAGACTGAGTAGAACCACCGTCCTTCCGCAAGTAACTGGAAACTTTCTCACATAAAGTTTTTGGAGCGAGCGGGACTCGAACCTACGACCATAGCGGTGAGAGGTAAGTGATCTTGAGACGGCGCCTTAGACCACTCGGCCACGGAGGACCCTATCAGAATATGAATTTACTGTCTAGTTCTATAAATTGTTGATTTTCTTGTCTAGTTCTATAAATTGTTGAAATTCTGTCTAGTTCTATAAATTGTTGAATTTCCTGTCAAGTTTTATAAATTTTTGATTTTTCTTGTCTAGTTCTATAAATTGTTGAATATCCTGTCTAGTTCTATAAATTGTTACATTTCTGTCTAGTTCTATTTAAATTGTTGAATATCCTGTCTGGTTTTATAAATTGTTGATTTTCTTGTTTAGCTCTATAAATTGTTGAATTTCTGTCTAGTTTTATAAATTGTTGATTTTCCTGTCTAGTTCTATAAATTGTTGAATTTCTATGGTAGTATCTTGTACTACTATAAAAAATAGAAAGGAATAAAAATCTTTTAAAATCTTCTTTGTTCTGAATTGAAAACTCCATTCCTTGGGCTAACTTTTTTGTCAGAGCCTTGTTACCACAAAAATAGTTATCCCTGGGAACAGAATTTTCTATCCGCAGACAGATACTAATATTGTTTATTTATATATAGGCAAGATTCCAGTCAGTTTTCACATGGCCAGCCCTGATGTCTACAATTGTACCTCCGAGGAAGGACCAGCAACTACCAATATCAATACTGGATAAACTTGATAAAGCTTGTGTGGTCGATGATGATACAGCTGATCACTCTAAAGTAAAACAGGAAGTAGATGTAGATGATGCAGAAACAGAAGAATGTGATAGCAAACCAGATCTGGAGGATATCAAAAATTTAACAGAGGAAGAAGCCATTGAGAGATTGGTTCAGAAGATTATGGATGAATATAAGAAGAAGCGAGAAGGACAGAAAAGGTAGTCTTTCAAAACTACCATACACATAAATCATAATGGGTTTTGTAAGAGAAATTAATTTTATACCTTGTTCCTGTTTCATCAATAGATTTATAAACTTACATGTAAATCAATAAATATTGTGTGCATTCATCCCAAAATTCTCTTTTTCTCTACATTTTCTTGTTGAAAATCTTTGAAACTGCCAGGACGCATCATCACCAAGTTGAGATGTTCATATTGCCTTTGTGTTCCGGTTTGATAATTTTTCACAGAGTTATGGCCCTTTGATTGTTATTCTCTTTCCCTTTACAATTATTCTGCATACCACTTGATCAAGGTCTTGTTCGGGAAGCGTTCATTAGTTACACCAATATCCTTTAAGAACATGCTTTTTCATTTATACCATTTTTTATCTCCATTATGAAATTATCTCAAAGTTGTCATGGATGTGAATCATTCTGATTAATTCCCTGTGCACGGTAATACCAGCTGGTCAAGTCCTTGATCAAACACTCAACCTCTTGTATGAATGGCCAACACTCTGTTTAATGCACTACGATTACCGCATTGTGTTTTATAAGTGATTTAGAAAACGGATTGGGCAGATATATACTGAGTGTAGTTGCTATTCTATTATTCGCTTTACTTTTTCTATTTTTAGATATATGCCAGCAAAGAGACATCGGAAAAAACAAAATCAAACTTATACTAAGGGAGTTTACAATCGAGAGCGAATCAAAATACTCAAGCGTTTAGGTAAGATACTTTAATTTGATAATGCAGTATTCTTTAATCTGTCTGTCAATTTATCCATCTTCCATAATTGTAATATGTTAACAATCAACAATTTAGTTAATGGCTCTAACAGGTGTTAACTTCTCAATCAAAATGTGTGCACGGTCCAGTGGTAGATCATCAGACCCAGGATCGGAGAGTCCTGGGTTCGATCCTCCTTCATGGCTATGTGTGGTGTCCTTGAGCAAGGCACTTTTTCTGCATATGCTTAGTACTGGTTCTACCCAGGAAAACTTTGAACGTAATTTGTAAGAACTTGTTTCACAATCAAAATGATATAAATAAGTTAAAACTAAAATAAAAATGTTAATAAATTGCAAGAGACAATAAACAAGAGAGCTGTGGTACTGGCAATTTGGGAAATTATTGACAACATATACAAAAAAAATCTAAGCATTACAAAACATAATTTCATTTCATATTAGCTGTTGGTAAAACCTTTTGATGACTTTATCGTGTGTGCTACATGTACCCTTACAGTTTGTTGTTTTCTGTCTTTACCTATATTCTTACCAAGTCACTACCATTAGAAGAAGACTAAAATTGAGTAGATTTCAAACGATAAGTCTGCTTCACTACTACAAGTTACAATATAAGGGGCTAGGCTCGGTTAGCTCAGTTGGTAATGCCTCTGACTCAATGCAGGGGTCATGAGTTCGAATCCAGGCCCGCCCACACTCTCCATGGTGATATATGACCTTGCACTTACAATCATTCATCTCTCACCACTGATTCAAGAGAGAAAGTTATCAATCGTTATGGTATTGGTTGATCTATCAGGATCCCAGAAAAAGTGGTAAGGTTAACTGATCGTCTTTATCTTAAAAAAGGTGCTAATTATTCAATCACAATGAAGCTATCAAATTAAATCACAAACTTGATAATTGTTAACCCTAGACCCGTGCACGTGATATTATATATGTATAGGGTTTTAGGAATTGTTTTTTATTATTATTTTCATATTTTTAATCTACTGCAGCCATTTTGGATTAAGTTTAAAAACTTGAGACCAAGTTGCAACAAGATCGGCTTCCAGAGTAGAAATTGCAAACAGACAATGATAACGTAGAGCCTGTCATAGTGCAAACAGACAATGATAACTTAGAGCCTGTCATAGTGCAAACAGACAATGATAACGTAGAGCCTGTCATAGTGCAAACAGACAATGATAACGTAGAGCCTGTCATAGTGCAAACAGACAATGATAATGTAGAGCCTGTCATAGTGCAAACAGACAATGATAACGTAGAGCCTGTCATAGTGCAAACAGACAATGATAATGTAGAGCCTGTCATAGTCGTAAGTTGGATGTCAGAGCTAAAAATAGACAACATTGTGCCTTTAGTAATGTAATTTCAGATTTTGGTATTTTTTACCACCATTGTAATCTGTTATTGGCATTATTTCTTAACCTGATACGGCAATGACCATGGTAACAGTTTCTATTGTAATGTAAATGTTGGTGTTGCTATAGCAATATCATAACAGTACAGTCTAACCTGTGTAAGTGGTACATCTATTAAACAGCCACATGCTAGCAGCCATATTTAATTTTTCCCATTTCTTTGTTTTCAGAGTAAATTGACCTGTATAACTTATCTTAAAAGACCACTTTTGCTCCTTCCCTTGACTGACCACTGAAGACAAGTTTGACTGTATAATGACACATATACATGACTATGTTACTATGACATCTTTTAGGCAGTACAGTCAAACCTGTCTGAAGGAGTCAGTCATGGGAAGGAGCAAAAGTGACCTTTTAAGACAGGTTGTTGCTTAGTACAGGTAAAAAAGCATAGAAAAAGGAAATGTGGCTGCTTAAGACAAGTGACTGCTAAATAGAGGTGATCGCTTACACAGGTTCTACTGTATTTATATACAACATATTTTTAGATGACATTTTTTATTAAATGGTCCGGCTTCAACATTGGTTGATGTTTTATTTCCGTTATGCAGGTCTCTATGAAAAAATGCAGCAGTTTGATCTAGAACGCAACCAGAGAATGCAAGCTGACAATGAAAGAGGTAGTGAAAAACAAACAGATGTACAGATTTTAGAAGTAGAACATGAACAATCTACACCTGAACAGTTGACTGAAGACTCACAGCAAGTTGGAGAACAGACTCAAAGTAAGTTTGAGAATGTTCAAGATGGTTATAAAGGGGCTATCTAGGGCATTGTCTAGTCATAAAAATTTAGATGTGGGTCATTTAAAATGGCTTAACTACATAAAGAGCCAACAGGGACCAACCACAAAAGGGATAAATTTATGAATTTTAAAAAAATCTTCTAAAGGATGAACATGTCAAATCTTTTAATATTTTATGTGATTTATACCTATGAGTAGGCGTTATATACGTTTGTTGAAATGAAAAGACTACGGTCTATTGGGACCTTGTAATGGGACCTTATATAGAAATATCATGGAAAACAATAAAATCTCAAATTCTCATCTATTTCTACCATAGATTTACTCTGAAGATCTGAAGCATTGTCTTTTTTTGGCAGTATAGAATTGGTCATTTAAAAGATAAAATGAATCTTAATTGAAAGCAGCTAACATATCCAAAACCTTCATATGTTTTCTAGCCACTCAAGGCCAGGTAACAAAAAAACAAGGACGTCCATTTGGTTCAAAGAGTGCATGCTTTAAACCACCAGATGAAAATACACGACGGTCAGCTAGGACGGGAAAGAAGACGGCTTCCAAGACTACGGACATCCTGGATGATGATGTAGATGGCACAAGTCCTCCCAGTCCTAAGGTACGTGTCATTATATACCCACTACTATACAATAAATGTTAAGGGTTAGAGTCCTACCAGTTCTAAAACTTAGTGTTAGAAGTATTACGTGTCCTGAGATGGGTGTGTTTGTCCCCACAGTCCTGAGGTAAGGGTATCAAGTGTGTCCTAGAGTAGTCCTCATCAGCCTACAATGGTAAATATAAGTAGTTCTTTGTGTCCAAAGATAGTTGTATTAAGTCCTCCCAGTCATAAAGTAAGTGTAATAAGTTCTCTGAGTCTTAAGGTAAGTGTAATAAGTCCTCCCAGTTAAAAGGTGTTATAAGTCCTCCCAGTTATAAGGTAAGTGTAGTAAGTCCTCCCATTTATAAGGTAAGTGTAATAGGTCCTCCCAGTCATAAGGTAAGTGTAATAAGTCCTCCCAGTCATAAGGTAAGTGTAGTAATCCTCCCAGTTATAAGGTAAGTGTAGTAAGTCCTTCCAGATATAAGGTAAGTGTAATAAGTCCTCCCAGTCATAACATAAGTGTAATAAGTCCTCCCAGTCATAAGGTAAGTGTAGTAATCCTCCCAGTTATAAGGTAAGTGTAGTAAGTCTTTCCAGATATAAGGTAAGTGTAGTTAGTCCTCCCAGTTATAAGGTAAGTGTAATAAGGCCCTTCCAGTCATAAGGTAAGTGTAATAAGTCCTCTCAGTCATAAGGTAAGTGTAGTAATCCTCCCAGTTATAAGGTAAGTGTAGTAAGTCTTTCCAAATATAAGGTAAGTGTAGTAAGTCCTCCCAGTTATAAGGTAAGTGTAGTAAGTCCTCCCAGATATAAGGTAAGTGTAGTAAGTCCTCCCAGTCATAAAGTAAGTGTAATAAGTCCTCCCAGTCATAAGGTAAGTGTAGTAATCCTCCAAGTTATAAGGTTAGTGTAGTAAGTATTTCCAGATATAAGGTAAGTGTAGTAAGTCCTTCCAGATATAAGGTAAGTGTAATAAGTCCTCCCAGTCATAAGGTAAGTGTAATAAGTCCTCCCTGTCATAAGGTAAGTGTAGTAAGTTCTCCCAGTTATAAAGTAAGTGTAGTAAGTCCTTCAAGTCATAAGGTAAGTGTAATAAGACCTCCCAGTCATAAGGTAAGTGTAATAAGACCTCCCAGTCATAAGGTAAGTGTAATTAGTCTTCCCAGTCATAAGGTAAGTGTAATTCTAAGGTAAATGTAATAAGTTTCCCCATTCAAATGGTAAGTGTAATAAGTCATCCAAGTCATAAGGTAAGTGTAATTCTAAGGTAAATGTAATAAGTTTCCCCAGTCATAAGGTAAGTGTAATAAGTTTCCCCAGTCATAAGGTAAGTGTAATTAGTTCTACCAGTCATAAGGTAAGTGTAATAAGTCCTCCGAGTTCTAAGGTAAGTGTTATAATTTTTCCCGTCATAAGGTAAGTGTAATAGGTTCCCTCAGTCATAAGGTAAGTGTAATGTAATAAGTCCTCCCAGTCATAAGGTAAGTGTAATGAGTCTTCCCAGGCTTTCTCTCATTGCTGAGGTTGTGGGTTTGATCCTAGCTCAATGCAAACATTTTGCTATGGGAAAGTGTGACATTCTCGGATACATGTCAATTGATCTGAGGTCTTCCTCCGCCAGCCTGGCCCAGTTTGCTCAGTTGGTAGTTCATCTGACTATCACTCCAGGGGTCTTGAGCTTGAATCTGCAAGCTGACCAGTCTCAATGATTGATATACGACATTGGGCATCATTGACATTCATCTCTCATCACCGATTCAAATGTGATAGTTATTGGTTACTTGTGGAGACAGGTGTGCTAACCTTCCAAGATCCCACACAAGAGCATTTAGGTTTACTGATTGCCAATAAGCCATCGATGGCATAAAAATGACACTAAATATTCAAAATTCTTCCTCCACCAACATGATATTATTATTAACATGTAACGAGTTGAAAATGGTTAAACCTTATTTTAAAAGCAAAACACACAAATAAAGATGATTTTTCATGCTTAAAAAATGTGTTTGCTGTACTCCAACTTAGTATTTTTCATGTGGGTAGGTAGTTAGCTAATTTATTTTTTTTGCCAGATTTTGAATTAAATAAAAAAGGACCAAAACCATGAAAAAAAAGTCAATGCTTTAAAATTCAATAAAAAAGTTTGGGTAACTGCAATATTGAGTAAGAGGGTAGGAGCATGGCAAACAACTTTTGAGGCGCCAGATTTTCATGACCTTCAATCATGGTTGATTTCGAGTTCTGTAATATGCTGTAATAGGCCATATGTCGTATAGATTCAGAGCAGTCCATCATTTAAAAGTATATTATAAAATTGTGGAAGATTTCCCCTTGTCGAACTAATTTTAATCGTGTATTATTGAAAGCATTTTACAAGTAAACAAAACAATGTAATCATAAAGGATCTTCTCAGCATCTAATTTCAACAAATATAGGATAAAATCACCTCTTGAAACAGTTTATTTTGTAAATAAATCATAGAATTTGTTCGAAGCAAAAAATATAAAAATAACGGAGGTTGCTCACCTTGAGAAACCCGGCCTAAAAGTTGGCACCTTCGAATGTCGGATTAAAAAAAGTCTACGCATAGGTTACTGCAGTCCCGTATATTAGGGATGGTTTAAGACTTAATTATTAATGTCTACATTTTGGAGATTCATATTTATTTCGAAAAACACAGATACCTTATGAAAATATTCTTTATTACAGAATCAAACATTAAAAATACAAACTTATCAATTGTATTAACTTTGAAATATGACAAGTTGTCCATTAAAAAAAAAAAAAATCCTTTACTATATTTTATGGCAACAACATTTTATATAGAATAGAAAAACATAAACTTGAAATGCACTATTTATGCACTGTTAGATACCCCTGGGTGTCAGTTTTATACATCATGATGGATGGAGAGTATCGCAGTTGATACCTGGGGGTATCAGACGATTAATGAACACAAAACTTAAATTTTTTTCAACACCGGATGGCATACCAGTCACTAACCCACCCAATCACATTTCTTGTTTCATGTGTTTCTAAGAGAAACACTGAAATGTATATATGTTTTTTATTTGAATTAGCTACAATTTTCTAAGGAGAATAGCTTCACAATGGTCAATACCAGTATTTCCCCCTGTGGCGAGCATATTACTATCAATCCTTGGTTCATGAGTCTGAATCCCATCCAGCCACAGTCTTCGTGACGATTGCAGGGCCTCCTCTGGCTATTTTTTTCTTTTTGCCACTACTTTCGCCATATTTGAAAAGTTGGAGCCAAATTAAAAAAAATGGAGCCAAATTAAGAGCCATTTTTGTAGCTAACTAAACTGCTTACCTCGACCAACATTCTTTAAATCGTTATCAAACCACTCATAAGTTACAGTAACTTACTGGTATGTTTTCTTTTACTTGTTTTAGCATTTGAATTAAACACGTTTTTTATGAATATAATTTTTAATGTATATTGCAATACTTTTTAAAAATTATTTTTATCTTGTGAGTTATTATTGCCTGAAGTCGATAATTAGGGGAAGCAATGATTGGTAGTAAGTTGTTGATTTATATTGCAAATGATGCATTAGTTTAAATGGAGTGCAATCAAAAACTAAAACGGCCCCAGTCATGTTTCTGTACTTGTTTGATTTTGTCAATGTTTGTGTGTTTGTGCACATAAATAACAGCTGTTTGAGCCTTATTTTTTTTTGCTTTTATTTTTTCTACAGCATGCTATTCTCACAAAACCCCATACAGTGTATTTTATAATTATTTTAAAATCTATATATGTATGTATATCAATTTATTTCAAAATTATAATACACAAATTATGGATTTCCAGCTAGCGTATTGACAGAAATTGCCGTTGGTTAAAACATTCCACAACAGTTTCTAAATAACTTTATTACCCCACCCACTTTGTCACTACAGACTCGCTATAAATATGGTAAATATTAGCATTATAACAACAGAGCATATAGATCAAATAGATCTACTTATTGTAAAACCTTATTATTGATATCAAACAACCAACAGTCATCGCTGACATTATAAACAAAATTATTTTACAAACAAAATCTACAGTCATTTATTGTTTTTATCTCGGAAGCCACCATTTTGAAACTAACTGTTTGTTGACAAAAAATTGGGGTTACCCAAGAAAGTATAGTTGACAGTGTATTGGCATAAACATTTTTTCTAAACTTGTTTAGCATATTTTAAGACATATCAAATTTCTATATGATTTTAAAATGTAAAAATATATAATAGTTAAAAATACGAATATGCCGGTTGTCACTACGCAACTATTTTTAGCAGATGCTATTTTTAGCTTAGGGTAATCTTACACATGTGTTGAAATTTATTATGTGTGACAGTGCAATGGCCTGAGGGAGATATCACAGCTGGGTGCTGATTAATCTGTTAATTGTCATGGTTGTTGATTGGGATGAGGGGACAGTTAAATGGATTAGCCAAGACAATTTCTACAGTCATTTTTTTTTTAGAAAATTTGAATACGAGAATTGGCTGTTGATTTCCTTGTCGCAACCACTTTTCGCAAAAGAGGAAAATCTTTCGCAAATTAAATATTTCCTGCGCATTTGGCGACATTGGCGAATCCCAGCGGAGGCCCTGGATTGATATATGACATAACATCTCATTCTCACGTCTCCACCGCTGATTCAAGTGGGAACGTTATCTGTTTCTTGCTGAGGTGGGTGTACTCCAGTACTGGTTAATCTTCCAATATCCCAGGAAACAGAAGTTAAGCCAACTGATTGTTCTTAGCCCTAGATGGCACAGCAATGACTCTAAATATTCAAACAAACAGCGCCTCTCAGGACCTTGAGTCCTTTGATTTTTTTTTAAAAAGGATCCTAAATAATTCATCTCTGTGTTCTACCATTGCAGAAAAGAAGGCTAGTTGCAGTGAAGAATCAGCGACTGAAAGAGATGCTGCCAGAGAAGATGGGTGAATTGGTGTCCAAGATACCTGACCTGCCCATTATGAAGGAACCCATTCCAGAACCAGCTCCAAGAACACGACGGAGGAAAAAATCAGAAAAACAATCAACTGGAATAAAGGAGAAATCAAACTCAGTAAATGATGTTGGTGAAGCTAATTCAATAAATGGTGTTTCTGAAACTGATTCAGTTGCAATTGGTACAAAGTCTGCCAGTATGGACGCAGGTAGAGCGGATAGTGTTGCAATTCCAAATACATATCCAGAGATGGATGGGACTATAGGAGCAGCAGAAAGCATGAGAAATTCTGGTTCTGAACAAAGTGAAAATCAGACAAATACCAATCTAATTACTCCAGTACCAGTACATAACCCCCTGGCTATGTTGGGGACCGCTGCTAGTGTGGCACTAGGTCAGAGTCCAATGATGATGGCCATCCCAGTCACAGTGGCAGGAGTACAACAAATAGCCTGTATTCCAATCTACAGCGATAAAGATGGCAAGTTGATAATGCCTCAAACTGACCCTGTTCTCAGTAATGATGGAGATGGAAAATTATTAGTGCCTCAAACTGGCCAAGATACAGAGGGCAAGTTTGTAATACCTCAAACTGTCCCAGTTCCTAATGATGAAGGTAACAAATTGATAATTCTGCAAACAGGCTCAGAGGGTAAAATGGTTATGCCTCAAACTGACTCAGTTCCCAGTGATACAGAGGGCAAAATGATTTTGCATCAAACTGACCAAGTTCCCAGTGATACAGAGGGTAAAATGGTTATGCCTCGAACTGACCCAGTTACCAGTGATACAGAGGTCAAAATGGTTGTGCCTCAAACTGACTCAGTTCCCAGTGATACAGAGGGAAAAATGGTTATGCCTCAAACTGACCCAGTTCCCAGTGATACAGATGGCAAAATGGTTGTGCCTCAAACTGACCCAGTTCCCAGTGATACAGAGGGCAAAATGGTTATGCCTCTAACTGACCCAGTTCCCAGTGATACAGAGGGCAAAATGGTTATGCCTCTAACTGACCCAGTTCCCAGTGATACAGAGGGTAAAATTGTTATGCCTCAAACTGACCCAGTTGCCAGTGATACAGAGGGTAAAATGGTTATACCTCAAACTGACCCAGTTCCCAGTGATACAGAGGGCAAAATGGTTATGCCTAAAAATGACCCAGTTCCGAGTGATACAGAGGGTAAAATGGTTATACCTCTAACTGACCCAGTTGCCAGGGATACAGAGGGTAAAATGGTTATACCTCTAACTGACCCAGTTGCCAGTGATACAGAGGGCAAAATGGTTATACCTCAAACTGACCCAGTTCCCAGTGATACAGAGGGTAAAATGGTTATGCCTCAAACAGACCCAGTTCCCAGTGATACAGAGGTCAAAATGGTTATGCCTCAAACTGACCCAGTTCCCAGTGATACAGAGGTCAAAATGGTTGTGCCTCAAACTAACCCAGGTGCCAGCAATGAAGCTGTCACAGCTCCAGTAAATGATGAAGACTGCAAATGACAAGTACTACAAACTGGAAAAGGTCCCAGTGATAAAGAGGACAAATTACTTGTACTACAAACTGGACAAGGTGCCAGTGATAAAGAGGACAAATTACTTGTACTACAAACTGGACAAGGTCCCAGTGATAAAGCGGACACATTACTTGTACCACAAACTGGACAAGGTCCCAGTGATAAAGAGGACAAATTACTTGTACTACAAACTGGACAAGGTCCCAGTGATCAAGAGGACACATCACTTGTACCACAAACTGGCCAAGGTCCCAGCGATAAAGAGGACACATTACTTGTACTACAAACTTGACAAGGTCCCAGTGATAAAGAGGACAAATCACTTGTACTACAAACAGGCCAAGGTTCCAGCAATAAAGAGGACAAAAAACTGGTTTAGTTTCCCAGTGATAAAGAGCACACTAGTACCACCAACTGGCCAATGTCCCAGCGATAAAGTTGACAAACTGATAATGCCACAAACTGACCTAGTTACCAGTGAACAAGTGTTAAAATGACAACTGTGCTACCTTTTCAGGTCATGTTGGATAACTCTGAAATCGTTGTCAAAAGTTTGAAATGTATGATACAAAAAGTATGAATACATGATAATGCTCAATTCTGGCTTATTGTGGTTAAACAATTCAGGGAATGTGTCCAATGATATTTTATATGTAAAGGATTCACAGGTCTGTGTCTAAGATTTGAGGTCTTGGGGTCCAGAGGGCCAATATAAACCCTAGAGCTGGGAGAGTCCAGTGATATTCTTCAGGTCTGGAGTATTGCTGAATCAGGATTGTTTTACATGTATATGTGCAGGAAGGTGTCCTGCAATAATACATGTATGTGTTAATGAACCCAAGTGTTGTATAGGTCCAGAGTTGTATTGTATGACCCTTATAGTCTCTATTCACAGTCTTAATGGGACTGTATTGTGCAAGCTTAAGAGTTTATTATATTGCATATTCTAATGTTATTTGTAATACTAACTAGCCAATCAAAAGTGAAGATGCCATGTGATAAGCTCTCTTCTATCGATGTCTTAATAATGTAAAAGATTGGAACTGAGAGTTGTTAATTTGTTTACAATGAATAAAAATGTCACAACAGTTTTTTTGTTACTTGTGCAGCTCATTATCAAAACAGTACTGCCAGCTGCATGTGTGTGAGAAATTACCAATTTAGTAAAACTATCATTGAAGAATTTCATTTTGTGTAACATGTATAAAGTGGTGTCCATATTATTGTTAAACACTTTAAGTTTGTGTTAACTTTATTTTGTAAATTTTCTTTCCTTGGATCCTGGAAGATTAACCAGAACTCGAGCTAACAGATGTCTTATATCAATTATTACAGAAACTGTGCCCATGCCCATTCAAACTGAATGTGTGATGCAGACCTAACTACCAACTATGTTAACCATACCCAGCTACCCCCTAACCTAACCAGACCCAGTTACCGACTAAGCTACCCAAACCCAGCTTCAGACTAAGCTAACCAGACCCAGCTACAGACTAAGCTAACAAGACCCAGCTACTGACGAAGCTAACCAGACCAAGCTACAGACTAAGGTAACCAGACCCAGCTACAGACTAAGCTAACCAGACCCAGCTACCGACTAAGCTAACCAGACCAAGCTACAGACTAAGCTAATCAGACCAAGCTATAGACTAAGATAACCAGACCCAGCTACAGACTAAGGTAACCAGACCAAGCGTCAGACTAAGCTAACCAGACCCAGCTACCGACTAAGCTAACCAGACCCAGCTACAGACTAAGCTAATCAGACCAAGCTAAAGACTAAGATAACCAGACCCAGCTACAGACTAAGCTAACCAGACCAAGCTACCGACTAAGCTAACCAGATCCAGCTACTGACTTAGCCAACCAGACCCAGCAACAGACTAGGCTAACCACACCCAGCTACAGACTAAGCTAACCAGACCCAGCTACAGACTAAGCTAACCAGACCAAGCTACCGACTAAGCCAACCAGATCCAGCTACTGACTAAGCCAACCAGACCCAGCAACAGACTAGGCCAAACAAACCAAGCTACCGACTAAGCTAACCAGACCCAGCTACAGACTAAGCTAACGAGACCCAGCTACAGACTAAGCTAACGAGACCCAGCTACTGACGAAGCTAACCAGACCAAGCTACAGACTAAGCTAACCAGACCCAGCTACCGACTAAGCTAACCAGACCCAGCTACAGACTAAGCTAACCAGATCCAGCTATTGACTAAGCCAACCAGACCCAGCAACAGACTAGGCCAAACATACCAAGCTACCGACTAAGCTAACCAGACCCAGCTAGACTAAGCTAACCAGACCCAGCTACAGACTAAGCTCACCAGACCCAGCTACCGACTAAGCTAACCAGACCCAGCTACAGACTAAGCTAACCAGACCCAGCTACTGACTAAGCCAACCAGACCCAGCAACAGACTAGGCCAAACAGACCAAGCTACAGACTAAGATAACCAGACCCAGCTATAGACTAAGATAACCAGACCCAGCTACCGACTAAGCTAACCAGACCCAGCTATAGACTAAGCTAATCAGACCCAGCTATAGACTAAGTTAACCAGACCAAGCTATAGGCTAAGATAACCAGATGCAGCTACAGACAGCTAATCAGACCCAGCAACTGACTAAGCTAACCAGACCAAGCTATAGACTAAGCTAACCAGACCAAGCTATAGATTAAGTTAACCAGACCAAGCTATAGGCTAAGATAACCAGATGCAGCTACAGAGAGCTAACCAGACCCAGCTACAGACTAAGCTAACCAGATCCAGCTACCAAACCAACTAAGCTTACCAGATCCAGCTACCGACTAAGCTAACTAGACCAAGCTACCGCTTAGCTAACCAGACCAAGCTACTGACTAAGCTAAACAGACCAATCTACCGACTAAGCTAACTAGACCCAGCTATAGACTAAGCTAATCAGACCAAGCTATAGACTAAGATAACCAGACCCAGCTATAGACTAAGTTAACCAGACCAAGCTATAGGCTAAGATAACCAGATGCAGCTACAGACAGCTAATCAGACCCAGCTACTGACTAAGCTAAGCAGACCAAGCTATAGACTAAGCTAACCAGACCAAGCTATAGACTAAGTTAACCAGACCAAGCTATAGGCTAAGATAACCAGATGCAGCTACAGACAGCTAACCAGACCCAGCTACAGACTAAGCTAACCAGATCCAGCTACCAAACCAACTAAGCTTACCAGATCCAGCTACCGACTAAACTAACTAGACCAAGCTACCGCTTAGCTAACCAGACCAAGCTACTGACTAAGCTAAGCAGACCAATCTACCGACTAAGCTAACTAGACCCAGCTACCGACGAAGCTAACCAGACCCAGCTATAGACAATGCTAACCAGACCCAGCTATAGACAATGCCAACCAGACCCAGCTATAGACTAAGATAACCAGATGCAACTACAGAGAGCTAACCAGACCAAGCTACAGACTAAGCTAACCAGATCCAGCTACCAACTAAGCTAACCAGACCCAGCTACAGACTAAGCTAACCAGACCCAGCTACAGACTTAGCTAACCAGACCAAGCTACCGAATAAGTTAACCAGATTCAGCTACCGACTAAGCTAACCGGCCAAGCTACTGACTAAGCTAACCAGACCAGGCTACAGACTTAGCTAACCAGACCCAGCTACCAACTAAGCTAACCAGACTAAGCTACAGCCTTAGCTAACCAGACCAAGCTACCGACTAAGCTAACCGGCCAAGCTACTGACTAAGCTAACCAGACCAAGCTACAGACTTAGCTAACCAGACCCAGCTACCAACTAAGCTAACCATACAAAGCTACAGCCTTAGTTAACCAGACCAAGCTACCGACTAAGCTAACCGGACCCAGCTACCGACTAAGCTAACCAGACCAAGCGTTAGACAATGCTAACCGGACCCAGCTACCGACTAAGCTAAACAGACCAAGCTAACCAGACCAAGCTACCGACTAAGCTAACCAGACCCAGCTACCGACTAAGCTAACCAAACCAAGCTATAAACAATGCTAACCAGACCCAGCTATATACAATGTTAACCGGACCCAGCTACCGACTAAGCTAACCAGACCAAGCTACCGACTAAGCTAACCAGACCCAGCTACCGACTAAGCTAACCATACCAAGCTATAAACAATGCTAACCAGACCCAGCTATAGACAATGCTAACCAGACCCAGCTATAGACAATGCTAACCAGACCCAGCTACCGACTAAGCTAACCAGACCCAGCTACCGACTAAGCTAACCAGACCAAGCTATAGACAATGCTAACCAGACCCAGTCATAGACAATGCTAACCAGACCCAGCTATAGACAATGCTAACTAGACCCAGCTACCGACTAAGCTAACCAGACCAAGCTACAGACTAGGCTAACCAAACCAAGCTACAGACTAAGCTAACCAGACCCAGCTACCGACTAAGCTAACCACACCTAGCTACTGACCAAGCTAACCAGACCAAGCTACCGACTAAGCTAACCAGACCCAGCTACAGACTAAGCCAACCAGACCCAGCTATAGACAATGCTAACCAGACCCAGCTATAGACTAAGATAACCAGATGCAGCTACAGACAGCAAACCAGATCCAGCTACTGACTAAGCTAACTAGACGCTGCTACAGACTTAGCTAACCAGAATAAGCCAACCAGACCCAGCTACAGACTAAACTAACCAGACCAAGATACAGACTAAGCTTACCAGACCCAGCTATAGACAATGCTAACCAGACCCAGCTATAGACAATGCTAACCAGACCCAGCTATAGACAATGCTAACCAGACCCAGCTATAGACTAAGATAACCAGATGCAGCTACAGACAGCAAACCAGACCCAGCTACTGACTAAGCTAACTAGACGCTGCTACAGACTAAGCTAACCAGACTAAGCCAACCAGACCAGACCCAGCTACAGACTAAGCCAACCAGACCCAGCTACAGACTAAACTAACCAGACCAAGATACAGACTAAGCTAACCAGACCCAGCTATAGACAATGCTAACCGGACCCAGCTACCGACTTAAATAACCAGACGCAGCTACAGATTGAGCTAATCAGACCCAGCTACCAATCATTTATGAAGTATTTTTTACTTTGCTGGCTCATAATTATGTTTTAAAATGAATTTCGAAAGTGAAATGGTAGCTTGACAAAATTGGAAACAAATTTCATTTGGCTGTCATCTGTGTGGACATTATTCACGTTTCATTTTAACTACAAGACATTGTTATGTATATACAAAATGTCACTGGACATGTCCATCCATTTGTGCAGTCTTTGTCTACGATGACATCATATAGAATTTAGAAACAATATGGCAACAATTTTATCATCTTGTACATTCTCCCATTTCTGTTCATTGAAGATACAGTTTTTTTCCATGGAGGAAAACTCCATCTTCTAGGACACTAGACATTTTTCTGACATGAAATTTTGGGAGTTAAACAAGCATTTAAAAAGTATGATATTTTTGCAATGAAGGCCATTATCAAGGATATATAATTTGAACAAGATGAATAGGAGGAAAAAAAATCATCAATGATTCATCTCGGATGAGATTTGTCCAAGTCACATGGATACTCGTGATAGATTCATACAAGTATAATTAAGCTCGGGTAAAAATGCAGATATCCGGTATGTATGGAAAGGTATGTCTGGTTCTAGTTAATCATCTTGGGACAACGGTGTGCTGACTGCCAATATATAACTGAAATACTGGTGGAAAAATGCTATGCAAACAAGCAAAAGTAAACTGGACAGGGCAATAGTGTAGTAGATAGTGTTGATTGCTCACGGCAAAGGTTGTGGGTGCAATCCCAGCTCGACCCAATGCCTGTAAAAAGAAACACTCAGTACTGGTTCTATCTAGGAAGTGAACTCGAGAGTGGTTCATATAAGGTTTTAACTTACTTCACAATCGTGCTATAATAAATTTGCACTATAAAACAAAACTCGACATAAAATCCAACACTTTGTCAAAATTGGAATTTTTTATTGCATAATTTTTTTTTCATTTGTATCACTATATTAAGTTCTGTTGTAATAACTTGTTATTTGTCATTTAATTCCTTGGCCAGTTCCTTGTAGTAATCGTAGTTGTATTCCCTGAATGGAATGTGCTTCTCTAGTAAACCTGAAAGAGAGAGGTGAAGAAATCAGGGGCGGGGTTATGGCATACCAGCACACAAGAGGAATGAAGATTACAGACTCTCCATGTACAAAAAAACAACAAATTAGGCCATTTTAAATTAATTGCTAGATTGTCATCAAAATTTTTCTTAAAAAGGGGTAGGGCGGGGAGGATTTTATTTTCAATTTTTTTATGTTTTTTTATAGAATAATATTTTTATATACCCAGGTATATATTTTTTCCATGAAAATTAAAAGGGCTGGGCGGCATGAAAGTTGGGGGGTGGGCGGGAATGATAATCTAGCAATTAATTTTTATAATGGCCTTAGCAAACAGATTCAAAAAAATATACCAACAAATTGATATGCAGAATGAACCTAGAACATTGATAGCTGGAAAACAAAGATGTTCAACAAATCCTATCTCATCTAGTAATATTTCTCATCTAACTGTTTCTCAGTACAATACTTTATTGATATGGTATAATATGGCGTCAAAATACAGTTGTGTTTATGTGATGAAACCAGACTGACTGAATGCAAATTGACCCAGATTTCATCAAGGCGGTAATTGTTAGATTTCTTACAGTTATATCTATTGTGTAAGTTTTGGGGGGAAATTCAATGAAAAATAAAAGTGCTATTGTGTATACATCAATTTCTTTTATCTTATCGAAATATTAGTAAGTTTTGACATTCTCTCATTTTTTCTGCAAGTGTCAATTATCATATTTGATAAAGGTCAGTTTAAAAGATTGCTGTGGCAAACTAAGGGGGGTAAAAATGTGCTAGTTCAAGGTCTGGGGCCTTTTCTTTTTGCTGTTGGACCCTTGTAATTTTACTTGAGCCAGGTCTGGCGGACTTTTCAAAATTAGAAAATAATATTAAAAATTAAGCATCGACCCTCCAACTAGTACAAGCAGTATACCCATTTATGCATCTCCACTGATGAAACCATGAATCAAGTTTAGCAGTGTGCCATGTCATTTTAAAATCTGTCGGGTTGTTAACAAGATATGGAATGGACACAAAATTTTGTACCTATTTTTGACCTTGAACATCTAAATGTGACCTTCACCCCTGAGATATGACCTGTGTCTTGTGGGGTGGCACGTTGTCTAATTATAGTGAACATTTGTGCCAAGTAACTTCAAAATCACTCAATGCATGAATGAGTTAAAGCCCTGACAACATTAGACCAACAAACACACATTTGTGCTATTGTGCTCACTGCAACGGTGCTTAACAAAAGTATGTAACAGTTTTTTGAGCCAATTTCAAGACTCAAGACTTACAATCATTTTTCTATTAAAAAAAAAAAAATCTTTACATAACCTTATTTAAATGATTGATTGATTAACTGAATATTTAGCATCATTTTTATGCCATCGAGGGCTAACAGATGATCAGTTAACCTAACCACTGTTTCCTGGGATTAACAAGTACTCGAGCACACCCCATCTCTGCAAGTAACTGATAACTTTCTCACTTGAATCAGTGGTGAGAGACGAATGATAATGAGACACAATGTCATATATCAATCATCATGGAGACTGTTGCCGGGTGGGAAATTCAAACTCGCGACCCCTGGATTGATAGTCAGACACATAACCGACTGAGCTAATCAGGCCCGGCTATATTTTTAAAGATAAAATCAGTATTTGCTTATAATTTCAACAGAAAGTATACAGTTTTTTTTGCATGTATATAGGCACCAGTTTAACGAAAATACTTGGGTCATAATAAATTAATGGCTAGATTATCATCCCCGCCCAAACCCTAATTTTCATGCCACCCCAACCCTCTTTATTTTCATAAAAAAAAAAAATCTTCTCCACCTCCGCCTTTTTTAAGAAAGTTTGGATGAGAATCTAGCAATTAATTTATAATGGCCTTAAGTCTGTTATTTTACTTTAACTGAAATAGTATGCATACAATTGTGTTTAAGTAAAATAACAGACCAGTATTTTCGTGAAACCAGGGCCAGTTATTATGTCATTTTATGAGATGTATCAATTATTGTGATATTTTTAATAGCTAGAAAATATACAATTAATGGCTACCTGGAGCAGCAAGATGATGTCAATGATGTCGAGTATTTGCACGATGTTTATCCGACCAAACCTATATGAACTGCAGTCATTGACATCCCATCATTGCACAGTTCAAGGAAGAGTGGTACAGAGATGTGTATGAAAACATGAATGAAAAGCATCAAAGAGCCCATTGGATACTTTGACAAGATGTGATTTGGTCTGACAAACATCTATCTCTATGCAATTGCAAAATTTTGTACATGTATCCATATTGAATTTGGTTATGTAGTAACAGAGCTAGAAATTATGCATGTACTGGCTACCTGGAGCAGTCTGATGACATCAGCGTCAAATTTTTGCATGACGTTTGTCAGACCAAATCACATCTTGTCCAAGTACCCACCGGGCTCTTTGATGCTCTTCATTCATGTTTTTTCACCAAGTTATCATACACATCTCTGTATCACCTCACAATGGTCATGTGAAAAAAGTCCCAATTATGGTAAAAACTAAATTCCTACCATAGTCTTGTGCCTTTGCTACTTCCAGAGAAAGTTTCTTGAACTGTCGTTGGCACAGGCCTGTCATCTTTGATGGAAAGGGCTCGCCAGTGATGCTAGATATGAACTGCTTTAATAACTTGATGTTCTGAAATCATACACAGCCACCAACTGTTTATTTACCTGCAGTTTACCGTAGTTAATTTTTAGTTTTAGTTCAAACATATTTTATTGCATTATATATTACAAATTAGCAACAGATTCAGTGTCACAAAATCTAACAACACTAATTAAGGCCATTCCTGACAAAATAATAAAAGTAACGACAAAGAAAAGATTGTACAGATATACCGAATGAATAAATGAATCATTTATTTAGAAATGATTCAAATATTAATCTCCCATGGGGCTCTTTAATAAAACACAAACAAAATACAACTAAGTACAAACAGTAGTCGCCACATAAGATCTTAACTATAAATAGAATCCTGTAACTTAATCTCAGGAAAACACTCTTAAATCTCTTGTATCTGTTAAGAAAAAGTGATATCTTCTGTACTTGTGTATGTGCATCCTTTCTCCCCTCGATCTTAAAATTTTGAGAAAAAAAAGTGCCAAGTCACATTATACTGACACCAGGCCGACCTGACCTAGATCTAGTCTCTACATGCTGAGGCCCAGGCAAGGAAGCTTTTATTGTTCAAGTCTTTAGTATGACCTGGCAGGGGATCTTCCGCATGCGAGGCTGATGCTCTACCACCTAGACCACCACCGCTGTCCAGTGTTTATGACTGGCCAGCGGACCAAGTCTAGGATCAAATCCCCTGACCTCTGATGTGAGTGACCTCTGATGCAAGATGACGCCTGGTTTGAGTGACCTCTGGTGTGAGTGACCAACTCTTTATTCAGTATACTTTTACCCCACTCTTCATGTAAAAGAAGAGTAGATGAAATAATGATACTTTTATTTAAATTTTGGAGTTACATGTATAATGTATATCCAGTTTAGAAGGATGAAATTTTCCATATATTTAATTCAGTCCTGATAACATAACCAAGAAAAGACATCAAGCCCTAATATGGCACTTGTCATAGCACAGAAAGGTTCTGATCAAAATGATTTGTTTGTCTGAATATTATCATCATTTTATGTCATCAAGGACTTACAGATGATTACTTGACCTTACCGCCTTTTCCTGAGATCCTGGTTGGTTAACCAGTACTCAAGCACACACAAGTAAATGGTAACTGTCTCACTCGAATCAGCGGTGAGACACAAATTAAAATGAGTGCTTGTTAACCCTTAAGGATTGTCTCTAAGCCCCCACTGGCATAAAAATGATGCTAAATATTCAATCAATCAATCATGTCTATTTTCATTCAGGTTTTTTTTGTGATTATTCAGATTGTATTAAATAATGTCTTGACTAAGCATCTTGGAAACGCAAGCCTTTTGTTAGACACCCATACATACCCTGCAGTTTTGCTAAAACACCAATACATACCCTGCAACTTTGTTACACACACATACATACCCTGCAGTTTTGTAAGACACACATACATACCCTACAGTTTTGTTAGACACATACATACCCTACAGTTTTGTTAGACATCCATACATACCCTACAGTTTTGTTAGACACCCATACATACCCTACAGTTTTGTTAGACACCCATACATACCCTACAGTTTTGTTAGACACACATACATACCCTACAGTTTTGTTAGACACACATACATACCCTACAGTTTTGTTAGACACCCATACATACCCTGCAGTTTTGTTAAAACACCAATACATACCCTGCAACTTTGTTACACACACACACATACCCTACAGTTTTGTTAGACACACATACATATCCTACAGTTTTGTTAGACACACATACATACCCTGCAGTTTTGTTAAAACACCAATACATACCCTGCAGTTTTGTTAAAACACCAATACATACCTTGTAATTTTGTTAAAACACCAATACATGTCCTGTAGTTTTGTTACACACACATACATACCCTACAGTTTTGTTAGACACACATACATACCCTACAGTTTTGTTAGACATCCATACATACCCTACAGTTTTGTTACACACCCATACATACCCTACAGTTTTGTTACACTCATACATACCCTACAGTTTTGTTAGACACTCATACATACCCTACAGTTTTGTTACACACCAATACATACCCTGCAGTTTTGTTAGACACCCATACATACCCTACAGTTTTGTTAGACACCCATACATACCCTACAGTTTTGTTACACTCATACATACCCTGCAGTTTTGTTAGACACCCATACATACCCTGCAGTTTTGTTAAGACACACATACATACCCTACAGTTTTGTTACACACCCATACATACCCTGCAGTTTTGTTAGACACCCATACATACCCTGCAGTTTTGTTAGACACTCATACATACCCTACAGTTTTGTTAAGACACACATACATACCCTGCAGTTTTGTTAAGACACACATACATATCCTGTAGTTTTGTTAGACACCCATACATACCCTGCAGTTTTGTTACACACCCATACATACCCTACAGTTTTGTTAGACACCCATACATGTCCTGTAGTTTTGTTAGACACCCATACATATCCTGTAGTTTTGTTAGACACCCATACATGTCCTGTAGTTTTGTTAGACACTCATACATATCCTGCAGTTTTGTTAAGACACACATACATACCCTGCAGTTTTGTTAAGACACACATACATATCCTGTAGTTTTGTTAGACACCCATACATGTCCTGTAGTTTTGTTAGACACTCATACATACCCTGCAGTTTTGTTAGACACCCATACATGTCCTGTAGTTTTGTTAGACACCCATACATACCCTGCAGTTTTGTTAGACACTCATACATACCCTACAGTTTTGTTAAGACACACATACATATCCTGTAGTTTTGTTAGACACCCATACATACCCTGCAGTTTTGTTACACACCCATACGTACCCTACAGTTTTGTTAGACACCCATACATGTCCTGTAGTTTTGTTAGACACCCATACATACCCTGCAGTTTTGTTAGACACCCATACATACCCTGCAGTTTTGTTAGACACCCATACATACCCTACAGTTTTGTTAGACACCCATACATGTCCTGTAGTTTTGTTAGACATCCATACATACCCTACAGTTTTGTTAAGACACACATACATATCCTGTAGTTTTGTTAAACACCCATACATACCCTGCAGTTTTGTAAGACACTCATACATACCCTGCAGTTTTGTTAGACAACCATACATACCCTACAGTTTTGTTAGACACCCATACATACCCTGCAGTTTTGTTAGACACTCATACATACCCTGCAGTTTTGTTAGACACCCATACATACCCTACAGTTTTGTTAAGACACTCATACATACCCTGCAGTTTTGTTAGACACCCATACATGTCCTGTAGTTTTGTTAGACACCCATACATACCCTGCAGTTTTGTTAGACTTTCATACATACCCTACAGTTTTGTTAAGACACACATACATATCCTGTAGTTTTGTTAGACACCCATACATACCCTGCAGTTTTGTTACACACCCATACGTACCCTACAGTTTTGTTAGACACCCATACATGTCCTGTAGTTTTGTTAGACACCCATACATACCCTGCAGTTTTGTTAGACACCCATACATACCCTGCAGTTTTGTTAGACACCCATACATACCCTACAGTTTTGTTAGACACCCATACATGTCCTGTAGTTTTGTTAGACATCCATACATACCCTACAGTTTTGTTAAGACACACATACATATCCTGTAGTTTTGTTAGACACCCATACATACCCTGCAGTTTTGTAAGACACTCATACATACCCTGCAGTTTTGTTAGACAACCATACATACCCTACAGTTTTGTTAGACACCCATACATACCCTGCAGTTTTGTTAGACACTCATACATACCCTGCAGTTTTGTTAGACACCCATACATACCCTGTAGTCCAGGACCAGGTAATCATCTCGACACACTGGACAGGCACTTCCAGAAGAAATGATACCACTTCTCTGTAATAGACAACAACACATACTCACATACTGTACGACTCATCTTAAAATGACATACACTCAGGTCCCGTAATAACGCGATTGCCAGGATCCACGGAAAGAAACTGCGATTTTCGCAGAGCCGTCTTCTATCCCAAGATACACTGTACTACACTATTTGGCAATACTTTATCTGGTCATAGTATCATAAACAAAAACATAACATTGTGTGATAAATATGACAGACAAAAATCAATTAAAAGCGATGTGAAAATTCAAAGTTTATGTCTTTTTTGGGTCCCTTCAAACACATTATGGACATTTGTTCCCAACAATGGAACCGTATTGTGCCAAAATCCTTTTGATCTTTAAATGATTTTCTTCATTTAATGCCTAATACGATACTTCCATTTTAATATCGGGGGGAAAAAATTTGGCAGTATGAAGCAAAATTTCAAATACTTCCGATGGTTTTTATTTTTTTAAAAAATTAGTGCTTCAACAATTTTGAACATAACTTGTTGAGAGTGGTCTTGCTATGCAGAGAATTTTATTGTACAAAGGAAAGAATATTTGATTTTTGTTCCAGAGATGAAAGTAAGTTAGGATAATAGGAAACGAGATTTCGCAAGATTTAGCCTGATTGTGTAAGCGTTAATAAAAATCTCAATCAGTTGCTTTTCATTCTCTATATAAATCCTACATATCTATACTGAGCAGTCTACAGGTACTTACAAAATTTATTACAGACTAAAATAATGGTACACAAACCATTCCCCCCACTCTCCCCCTTTTTAAGAAAAAATAGGATGATAAATTAGCACTTAATTTATAATTGCCTAATAAGACAACACAAGTACACCCAAAACAGAAATTGAAATAAAACAAGATGATCAAAGCTCCACTTTAAAACTTTTCATTACATTAAACTTATGAGTAAACTGATGAAAAATAATTAAGGTTTATCTTACGATACATGTTGTTCTAGATGGGGGCTCAAAGTGGCCCTTAAAATTCCGCCTGTAGGGTTTCCAGACTTCGTCTTCTCCGTAAACAGATTTATACGCTGAAACAATAAACGTGTATTTTCATAATCCTGTCTTTCATTTCAACACCAATGAGTAAAAGGAGGCTCAGTCAATATCAATCTAGGGGTCGTGAGTTTAAATCCCCGCTCATTGCCATTCGTCTCTCACCTTTGATTGTGGGAAAGTTATCAATCACTTGCAGAAACAGATGTGCTCGTGTATTGAATAATCTTTCAGAATCTCAGGACAGAGTAGTTAGGTTAACTGATCGTCTGTTAGCCCTCGACGGTATAAAAATGATGCTACACATTAAAATCCATAGAGCAGTGCTTTACTGTAACACGATTGAACAGTCAGTGGCATAGTGGCAGCATGTATTGCAATCATGATTGATTAATCACTCGTTATTCATAGTTGACTATCGCTCCATCCATTGGCCACATGGCCTTGTTTGTCCAAGTAAATACAATGTAGTGGTTTATTATAGAGACTGTTCACTTGTCTAAGGAAATAATACAAAGGCTGATTGGATTATCAACTTGTCTGATCTACAGCCCACATCAGGTCAACTGCTTGGATGGTTTAATGTATTGTATTGAATGGTGTTTAAGGTTGTTTTCAACAATCTTCCATGTATACCATGATTGGGAGATCTGTGAAACCAATTTTTTTTTAAAAACTATTTGCATCTTAACACCCATTAACATTTCTTCTTTTTTATATTTCTGTAATCTGAATAAAACCCCAACCTCAACAACACCTGGTCATTTCTCACTAAGATTGGTGCTAGTATCATGTTTATTCTAATGCAGCAAAAATTTCTTTTTAATTGGGTTTTATCCCAAGGTTATATTTGGCATATCCAGTTTTATTGGTGGAGAAAGACCTCAGAATGAATCTGAGTAGAACCACTGTCCTCCCTGAACTAGCAAACTTTCTTACATAAAGTTTCAGCAAAATAATTTTTGTTAATGAGGTTATTTAAATCGCCATGGTTATATAATTTTATAATGGCATAACCAATTTTAATGATGGAGGAAGACCTCAGAATGAATCTGAATAGGACCACCATCCTTCCGCTAGTAACTGGCAAACTTTCTCACATAAGGTTTTGGAGCGAGTGGAACTCGAACATATGACCTTAGCAGTGAGAGGTAAGTGATCTTGAGATGCCGCCACAGAAGAATCGCAGCAAAATAAACGCTGCCCTTACCTTCACTGTCGACATAGTGTATACTCTGTATGGCATCAACCTCTCTAACTACATAACCTCTCTTTCCTTCCTCAGCCTTTTTTACGTCCTCGTTCTGGTTGGTGCACCTCAAATATGAACAACCATGAAATGGTCGACATAACACTGTAGGTTGCTAATAAAAATAAATATTTTACAAATTATTAAATAAATTATGGTAGGTACAATTTCCTTTTAGATTTATTATCATTTTATATCTAAATGTTTGTTGTATGGTGTTTAGCGTCGCATTCAACAATGACATATTCTAATGGTATCAAGGAATTATAGAGAGAAGGAAAGACAACTGATTGAGATTGTGTGAACTCTCGCATATTCATGCAAAATCTCGCAATATCTTGTTTTTAATTATCTTAACTTCCATTCATCTCAGGAATACAAATCAAAATTCTTACACTGCAGAATGAAATTGTCATCATAACAATACCATTCCCAGAAATGTATGTTTAAAACTGTTGAGGTACTTGTGATTACAAAATTTGTATACTGCAGCTAAATTAACAACAAGTGATGATAAATTCTCCTTTGTACCTAACTACTCTTTCTAAAAATCTTAAATTTAACACTACTGCCAGGTTTTACACCTGTCCATATTTATTTAAACATTCTACACAAGCATTTAGTGTCAACTTTCATTTTGCATAAGTGATGGAAACCCCTATTATAAACACTACAATTATCAAATTTCCGAAAAACAAAACTTACTGCAGTTATACATGCATTTATGAAGTTACATGACACTTGCTTCACTGGTAACTTGCTGAATAACGACCTGACGGTGACGAACATGTTTTTAGAAAAGTATTCACGCCGATATTTCACAAATCGGAAGTTTATGTTGTTTTTGTTGTTGTTGTTGTGACCTTGGGCATTGTTTATGATTCTAAAGCCCGGCTGAATTCTGGCTTCCCGGTCACAATTAGAGATTTGGAATATCCGGCCCCATGTAAACCCGACCGCTTTTCTAATCGGCACCTGAATGAAACGTCATTGGAACCTCTTGTATTAGGAGTACTAGAACCAATTATATAATAAGATGTTCAGTGTCTTCACATCATCATTCTGTAACCACGTGCTACATATTGCTGATTGATTTACTACCCGTTATAGAGATCTCTTCTTCTTCTTCCATATACTGAGCTGGGTTCTTGAAAGAACGTACGTAGCTCAACGAAACTAGGCGTGGTGGTGGTGCACAGAAGTCTCAAATGTTAAAATTTAAAACTATATACAGTAGTCATGTCTGATGAAGAAAGTGTCAGGTTACTCCACCAGGAGTAGCCTGAAGGCATCCAAGGTAGGCGCAGATACAGTGCTGGCAGGAAGAAGATTCCATTCTCGCACTGTCCTTGGGAAGAAGGAGTTCTATTTTAGCACCGGGACCTGTGTTGCAAGTCATGCCGTGTGATTATTTTAATACAAAAAATGATCCTTATCGGGATGTTTAAAAAAATAAAAATTGTGTCAAATATGTTTTTCTTTGCTTTTTATTATGCCTACATCAGAGATATATAAATAGAGATAGGCAACTGGCGGCAATTGTCTAAATTTCAGGTGCCACATTTGGCGTTTACTAAATCTTGTAAACACACTCCTCCTGAACCAAACAACATTTTTTTTGGTACCAAAAGAAAGTGATTGATTTTAAATTTGGGAGGTGAACTTTTGACGTTTACCGTTATTTTTTGTGGTAATTTTCTCATTTTAGCCCATTTTTAAAGTAATAAATAATAAAGGTGTCTTTAGATATCAAAATGTATATAGACGGGGCACTTAACCACCAGCCTTCAAGAATCAACGACTTCAATTATTTAATCATCAACTACTAGACATTGACTAAAATAATCATCAACTTTAAAACTCTGCCGATGCTGTCCACTGTTACATAATCCTCATTCTTACTCGCCAAAATGCCTAGAGCAACGCTGCACAGGTAAAGAAGAACTTAACTAACTAATTATATGTTTTAAAACAATTATAGCATTTGTTTCCTGGTATACTCTTTAAACTTTAAAACAACATTATAAAAACATAAAGACAAACACTTAAAATATTCTATTCATCTAAAGATCTACTTTCATTCATGCATTCGCTTGCATTTATTTATTTTATTATTTACCCTAAAGCAAAATCTTTCATATTTAAAGTGCAAGATAGGTTAAACTTTTTTTTTTAAATTCTCCATTTTTCTCCCATTACATATAAAGGGCTTTAACTGTAAATGATTATGTGACTATATGATTAAAAGCCATTTGATTTCAGTCAATAACAATATAATTTAAAATATTATTACAATGCCATGAGGTGCAAGTTTCCTATCCTTCTATACAAGTCCTCGGCTAAACATAGCTAAAGATGCATGTCAACTTTATTCTATATTAAGACTATACCTTTGAGCCGGTTGCCGTGCTCATAGGCATATTTTTTAATAAAACGAAAGGAGTATCTATTTCCTGGTAACTTTTCTTTAATTTATATTTTAATGGAGACTGGTGCCGTATTTAATTACTTAATTGTATGTGTAGTATATGAAGAAATAACTTGAATAAATTTTATTGTTTTGAAGATGTCTGGACATGTAAACAAATTGTCATATATCAAATTCGAATACCCTTTCGGACTACAACTGTCAATGACGTCATTCAGTTTTGCCAAACACGCTTAGATCGCAAACAACGGAAAGCTACAACACAATTATAAACAAATCTGTACAATTAAAACAGAATAAGTAACAACAAATATTTAACACCCTTTTCTGACTACTGTTTATTACGATTATGTCAGTGGCATTGCTATAGGTAGTCAGAATTGATGAACAGGAAGGTTTATATATTTGACCAGAGTCGTACAGAAAATGGCCGCCATCTAATATTTTTCATTGTGCAGGATGCAAGTGGAATAATGTAAAATTCACATGTTCGGGGAACGTTGACAACTGTCTAATCATGACAACCTAGTGAATGTATATTTGCTTCGGATAATTTCAATACTGTTACAAATGTAAGTGTAATTTTTTGTTTTTACTGATTATCGTTCATGTGCTAGTCTGCGCATGTCAGTTCTTGGGTATGTCCATTTTTCGTCACAGGGGTGATCTTGATATCATGGGGGAATTATTTTTGAGCAGTTGAAAGGCTACGTCAGTTAATAGAAAAAGTATTAAAAGTTTAGATAAAAGTAAAGGTGATGGTAAAGGCCTATGAATTAAAATTCCCACACTGCATTTTGATTTAATTTAAATCCGTTTTACTCTTCCAGATCGCTGGTATGATGCCTAGAAAATATTCACCCCCCCCCCCCCCCCCCCCACAACAAACAATTATATATATATAATAACATGTAGTTCTTTTCTGTTTATAAAATTGATAGTCTGCCTAACAGTTGAAATAAAATATATATATGTAGTAAAAAGGAAAAGGTAGAATTCGACCCTGTCTCAAGTTCGTATGAAGAAACGGCTTCAAAATACATCAATTAGTGTTACACTTCTGCAACCATGTGTAATGAAGTGTACTAGTTTATTAGGGTGCAGGACGAAGCGTGCCAATGTCTTTCCGCACCACTGCCTTTACGTACCATTTCAGGACGAAGCGTACCACATATATATAATATAGTAGTAAATACCTGGTGGGATGCTCGATAATACGTTGTCAACTAGGTGTGAATAACAAGTATCATTTGCTCAAGTCAGTGGTAAATTAAAGCAATCTGACAAAAGAAAGTAGTAATGGGTATTATCAGGTTAATTAATCATGATTAATTGTAAAAGCAGTACAATATAGTAATTGTATATTTGGTAATATAGAACGAGAAAACATATAGATGTGTGATACCTGCAGTAAAAATATAAATAAATTATACTAGACCTTTTCAAAATTTAATTTATTATTATTCTCGCTTTATTTTCGCTATATTGCAGTACTTATCGATGCAAATTAGACGAGATGAACATTAGATAAAAAAAAAATAACATAATACACATTTGAACAGTTTAACAAACAATACATTAATATTATTAATTTTTCCCTATATAATCTATATGTGGTACGCTTCGTCCTAGAAACTGGTACGCTTCGTCCTGGTGCGGTAAGGTAGTGGTACGCTTCGTCCGACATTCCGATTATTAAACAGTAATCAATGATTGGTTAAGATGTCAGATACTCAAATGTCAAATTTTAATAGGTAGGAAATGATGATGTTCAGGCACAACTTCCTACTCTGTATCACAACCATTCGTCTAGTTTTTAATTGATTTGCATGTTAGACCAACTAGGTACTACTTAAATATATACTCGCTGTTCAAAGCAACCTGAACAATTGATAACACGAAATACACAGTCGCTGTTTTCTAAGATTGGCAGACAGCCATTGTTGTCTACTTCCTCCAACAACAACAATGGCTGTCTGCCAAGCTTCGAAAATAGTGACCGTTTATCTGTAATGACACACTTTAAATGAACTATATCAGACTTTTTTTAAAATATAGTATTATCATGTCTGTTTGATATATAAAGCCTTTATCCCTGCAAGTTAATGCCCTTTAATGTTTAAATCTGTACATGCACATTACAATGAAATGTCTTCAAAGTATACCATGCTGAGATTGTGGCTACATTTGTCTTAATAACTGTTCATCAACATCAGATCTAACATAAATCTTCCTAAACATGTGCCCTTTGCTAGCCTTGGTCACCTAGGCAGTTCGTGCCAGTGAAAGGATGAGGCCCAGCAAAGGATTCATGAAAATTGATTTTTGTTAGAATGTCATCTGAGAGCCTCAGAGGTCTTCATACCATATATTCTCTTATAAACGCCCCCACCTATTTTTCTGGAAAATTAAAAAACAAAATTTATATATGCGATTTGAGTGCGTATTCGCCCATCTTTCTCTGATCGATTATTTTGTGACACAGACAACAATTAGCGAAGTGTTTATTACCTTTGGACTCTTTAACCCATTGTTTATATCTTGGGTGACCACTTAACCAATTTTGGTTGAACAAATACTTCCCCATATTTGCTGTTTAATACTAGTAAAAATGCTGTCTGCCGATTAAAACATTCCAAAACGTTGGAAAATGCAGTTAGTCTGTGTACGCTGAAAGCTCATTGTTTCACGTTGATAAGAGCAAGCGTCCAAGTGATTTAAAGTGAAGAGTACAATGCCCATAAATTCGGATATTCCAGTACGCAGACTAGTAACTCCATACAGATTTTCAGCTTTTTTTCATCCTATGTCGATTATTTCATTCACTCTAAAATAATTCTGAACCACTTTTTCAGGGATTTAAACCGGATTTAAGTTTTTTTTCCATGGTTTTATTGGTTTTATTGTATTTTTAACTGTTGTTAAATTTACTTTTTTTATCTTTTATAAACACCCCAACCTTGTAAAATGTAACGCCTCAAGGGGCGTAAATTAGGGAATGTACGGTAGTATTATTCATTACAGTAAGTTAAGAATGTTTTAATGTAATTGAAGTATAAAGGCACTGTCAAAAAAACTGTTCAAGTCCCATGATTTTGAAAGTTGGAAAGATGAAATTGAATGGAAATTTTGAAATTACTTTAACATGGTAATGTATCATTAATCAGGAGTGATGTGCAAAATAGAGATATGCCATGTTAAATTTCTGAATTTTCACTTGTCCAGTCAGGGTAGCGGCTTTATATTTTACTTGTTAGTACCCAAGATTCCGTTGTCCCGGACAGTCAGGCAAGCTTTAATGTAAATTCCTGGGTTTCCATGTTTGGCGTTTGTCAGCATTTTTTGAACCACTCTGAATATTACAAACTGGCAATATTCAATGCTGGCATGAATCAATTGCTGAAACTATCCTTTAAACCACCATGAGGTAATGGTTATATAGTTTGTTCTAACGAAGGTTAGTTGGTGAGTAGAAGATGAGCAATGATCATGAACGTAAAGGCTGATGGACATTGTAAATGTTTATGCCTAATAAAGAATTGAATTGAATTGATCAAATCAAAACATGGCGACAATATATTGTTTGGTTGTCATTTTTGTTATTTGATCATTCAAACACATTTTGAGTAAAATTTTAAAAAAAATTCTCTGAAAGTTTAAGGCGATATTTTACATGTAGCATCTGTTGCCAGTAGAGCGATTCAGGTCCTCTTAGCCCTTTTGTTGTTTTTACCAAACCTCCCTTCCCAGTGTAAGAAAAATTCCCCTAAAAATATAAAAAAAATAGTGGGGTTAAGCCAGTTTAAAAAACGAAACACTGAGTGCTGCAGGCCTGGGTTGCATGTGGCTTGGTGGAAAAGTTAGAAGCAGAATAAAGACACAATTTTCTTTTGAATTTTTTGTGCATTTATTGTTAATATTATGCAGAAAAGACCAAAATGCATTAATAAGCGTCTTTCGGCAAATAAAATTTTCAACTTTTTCCAATATATTGTTATGAAATATGCAAATGGAAATACATAATGATTGAGATTAGTGCATTTAAACAACGTTATGATGACACATGGCGCATTTGACTATTCCTTGCAGCTGGAATATGGCCGGGTTAACCTGGGTTTAGTTTCACAACAGGGTTTCCCCCCGTAATTTCTGAAGGCATGTTGCTTAAAATGGGAGTGGTGGGTACGGGAGGGGTGTCCCCTCCTGTGTTGATTTCACTCATGAATGGTGCATTTTTAAGTATGTGTTTCTATTTAGAATATTGCAAAATATATAATGCAGCTAAAATAACAAGTCAATTATAATACATTTCCTTCAAGCTTCAATATCTAGCCAAATGATTAATCCTTTGTGTGCTATTTCATCAACGTTTAATGTTGAGATGCAAGTTTCCTATCCAATACAAGTGTCCTATCCTATTCTATGCAAGTCCTTGATGAATAGTCCTATTTGAATGTTACAATTTATATGTTTTAATGTTTGTTTCAATATAGAAGCAAATTATATTTTTCATATAGAATTTGTGTATTTCCAAATGAATACCAATTTTATAAAAGTAAACACAAATACATTACTCTTAAAAATTCTTTTTTTCCCTATCCCCATATATCCTGCATAAACTGGACCACAGTAACCAAAATTTGACCGTCACCACATCCGGGTATTTCCAATGAACAGTGGAGATTTTATTTGTTGGAATAAGATGCTGAGAAACCGGGGGTATCCAACTATCCATTAATGTGCATTTCAAATATATGTTTTTTCCCAATATTAGAATATTATTGCCATAAATATATAGTAAAGGAGTGTTTATAAATGGACAGCTTGTCATATTTCAAAGTTAATACAATTGAGAAGTTTTTTAGTGTTCGATTCTGTAATTTTCATTAGGTGTCAGTGTATTTCCAAATAAATATAAATTTTATAAAAGGAAACATTAATAAACATAAAACATCCCTAATAAACGGGACCGCTATAACCGATGCACCGATTTTTTAGGATCAAACTTTTTAAGGCGTTGACTTTTAGACCGGGTTTCTCAAATTTGTTAACTTTCGGTAGGCAGTCTGATTTTTTCTTCAATTTATGTACAAAATAAACCATTTTAAGTGGGGATTTTTTCTAGCTTTGTTGAAATAAGATGCTGAGAAAACCCTTTACAATTTCAATGTTTTGCTTACTTGCATAAAGCCCTTACTATACACTGCAATCTATTTCTAGTCTTGATCTGAGAAATGGCCGTGACACACTTTATTAAGTCTTTCGTTGCGATTGATTGCATACATACTACATAGACTTCACGTGATTGGGAGGTAAATGAATCTATTGAAAGGTAATGCCAACACCTTGGTCAGTAGTCGATTTTATATCTTGTGGAAAACAATCTCGGATCAAGAAATTTCACAGGATACCGCTTTCTATATTAAGGCGGAGTAACCTTCAAATGACTCATTCTGATTGGCTTACCTGTACACTGTCACACCTCCAGTTCCGCTTGCGAGTGATTGACAAGTCTGTGAAATAGGTAAATTGATCACAGGGTCATTTGTTTAATTACTGATGGGCTTGTGTAATGGGATTATCTATTGGTAGTCGCAACTGTCCGGAAGGCATGTCGGCCCACTTAAGGGATGTCGCTAATCAACCAAATCTTTTGAAGGGATGTCGCATGCGACATGCGTTATGACTCTGGGGGAAACCCTGCACACCCTAATATGTCTGATACTATTTTTAGCATATGACTGCATACTTCGTGACACAGTGAAATTGCTTTTAGAGACTTAAACTTGTAATGGCAGGGCTCATGCTGTTCGTCTCCAAAGGCGCCAATTGCGATAAAAATATCAAAGTGGTGGTTGTGCTTTTAGTTTGGTGAAAGTAATTTGCACCAACAAAATATGCCAATATTGTAGTTATATGGCCATGGTTTATAAAGTAACTCGACATTGTCTTTTAACTTTCGGTCATATTGTGTGTCTCCATGGATACCACCTGTCCGATAGCTGGTGGACAAGAATGCACTGAACTGCAAATTACCCATGCGGTCATTTATGACACCTAATTAAGTTCTCCTAATCTAGTCATTGTTGTATCTCGAGGTGTTATGTTTTCATAATTAGTGGTTACAACAGTGTATTAACTTATAAATAGATTAAACATAGATAAGTTTGTATTCTGTTTGTGTCAGTCTCGAAAATTTTAACTTCATCACTTGCTCCAATATAAACATATTTTTTTTAATTTGAAAACTTTGGTCAAGTGTGTTTTATTATGTGCATTTCCTCTAATTTCAAATAGCAATTTAACTACGAAAAACTGTATAAAAATGAAAAATACATGATCCAACTGTTTTGAAAAGCAAGCCAATTGTAACCAGTGAATTATTACAAAATTTTCGCTGATACGAAAAAATAATTTATTCAAGTTTCAACCATTCATATGGTATTGATGGCGCATGCATAATTTGAAATTGAATATGCACGATCTAAATGTTACAGTAAGCGGTTGGTTGCTTTATTTATGTCAATGTATCATTTCATTCATTGCCACAAACTCTGGCACTTGATGAAAAACTCTTATCAAAAACTAAAAATTTCGTTTGTCTCAACAATATCTTATATAACATCATAGAATGAATGAATTGAAACACAATTAAAATGGTTTATTATGTATATAAACATATTTCCTTCTTTGTTTCACCAAATTGCCAGGATATTGTTGGGTTGCGCTAAAAGTTGGCACCTTTCAATTGGAGTGCGGCTCCTTTCATGATTCTTGTAATAACAGGCAGTTTAAGGTTCACTAAAAGTTTACTGTAACGTGTGTTTTTTTAAATCAATAATTTTAAAAGACACAAAAGAAAAAATTGTTCAACAATATTTGAAAAATATAGTTAAATACATCAAGTATACAAGCAAAGTGATATTTTTATTTATTTTAAAGTAACATTCTTCTTTAGAATTCTATATATTCAAGCTATTAAATAAGAGGGGGAGTACTAAATAGACAAAAAAAGCCCACCAAAATTTAAAAAGAAAAAAACATTGATATTGAAACTTAGAGTCAATGAAGTCAGGTTGGCTCCAAAGTCTCAAAATTTGGCTCCCAGCTTTTAGCAATTGGTGAATGTGCTAGCGACAAGATTTTTTCAGCCAGAGTAGGTGCTGAATGGGTCATTTAGGTATAAAGTATTTCAAAATCATCCACAAATTTTTTGCTAAATATTCAAGATCTTAAGTTTTTAAATGCAATTCAGTTTGATCCAAGTGTTATATACACGTATGTATATTCATTCTTATAGAGGAGTAAATGGATATTGTCAGAAATCCAACATAGCTATTATTACATGTATGCATACTTACAATGCAACGACTTCCATTGTTTTGATTTCCCCGCATTTTTAGTTTCGAGAAGACTATTTGAAGAATAAGGAGGGCTATTCTACTCACATGAGCAGCGCCATTGGCATCACACCTTGGTTAAAGTTTTGCATGCAAGGATATATCTCGGTAACCATTGCATGAATTACATTGAAACTTCACACAATGCAGTTTAAATTAAGCCCTTTATATATTTGACTTTATAGCCCTTGTTTGACTTAGAAATTGTGGTTAAAGTTTTGTGTGCAAATTAAGTAACAATAAGTAATTTGTCACAAATCATTTACTGTAGTTGATTGAAACTTCACCCAAGACTTTCCAGTCATCAAACCTATACTACAATAACTAAGTTAGATAACTCTTGATTGAATGAAATGCAAGTTATGGCCCTTGTTTGAGTAAGAAATTCTGGTTAAAGTTTTGCAGACAAGTACCATCAAGTTCATATCTCACCTATCACTCAATGTATATATATTTGGTTGAAACTTTGCCCAAGTCTTCCCAGTCATCAAACCTACTACCATAACTACATTTAGTTAACTCTTGTTTAAATATAATGCAAATAATGGCCCTTGTATAGCTTAGAAGTATTAAAAGGTTAATATACATGAATAACTGTATACATGGAAAGAATGATGAAAAAGAAATGATGAGATATAAATAAATACAAAACATTTATATGGAAAACAACATGAACAAAACACTAAACGTTAATATATAGTTAAGCAAACATATAAACTGTTAAGCATGGTGAACATTAGGACAAGTCTAAAATGAGACTATAATCTAGTCAACACAAATGTATCGAATTTTGTCAAACCCATATGTGGTTTAAATATATGTATGTGCGTGCCTCCGCATTAAGGGATTTTGAAGTGACTTGCCACAAATGTTCACCATAATGAGAAGAATTGTCCTGCTCTAGATGCGGGTCCATTTTTTCAAAGGTCAATGTCACATGTATGTGAGGTTAAAGGTCAGAAATAGGTACAAAATTTTGTGTTCGCTCCATATCTTATAAGTCACCTAGCAGATTTTGAAAAGACATGACACATAATCATTATGTTCCCCATAACAGGGCTTCCCCCAGCCCTATATGGCGTTTCACTCTCGAGATCCATTAATTCTGGAAATCAATTTTCGCCATTCCATATTTTTTGCTGAGACGCTATAAAACCTGACTGAGAATCCTGACAACCATATATTACACACATGGTGCTTTTCAGTTAGCCTGCTTGAAGACCTCTCTGTCTCGCATCTGTCGCTAAGCAGCGTAAAGCGCTTGGAAAACTATAATTTAATATTCGTGGCTATTGCGATTTACAATGGGAACAAGCAGAAATGTATTTTATATTTTGATTAAATTACGCAATTAGTCCTACGGTCACTTGATACACTTGTGTTTAGAGATTATCTTTGATTAACTTTTTCAGCCTACACTGACTGATCTTTTTTGTTCGGTGACTGCTATAATATAATGATCACTATAATTGTATGCACATTCCCGTCATTTGTAAGATGTTGTCGAATGCTAATTTTTTTTTGCAAAAAAAGAAACACCAAGTAATGCAGAGTCCATTGAGACAAAAAGCCACAATTAGGATATTGCATCAGCAGTGAAAATAACTTTGAAATAAATATCAACACTCGCATATTTGTTAGTATTATGGCTACACTTTGATGTTAAATATCCCTTGGGCCCTGGAAAAAAGCACATCCACATGGAATATAGGTTGTTTTTGTTTGTCTTTATTTAAATTAAAGTGGAATTCATAATGAATATTTTTAAAATAAATTATCATTTTATCAAATCACCTTTTGTCCGTCTTCGTGCATCCTTAAACAATTGACATTTTTTACTTCTCAAAAACGTAAGCTCAATTGTAATGAAATGTTGTATGCAGCTTTGGTACCTAAGGATGAATCAAAATTGTGAATAGCATTTTCCCCACCCCCTTGGGCCTTGGGGGTGGGGCCAAAACTGTAAAATTCAAGGTTAACTTTAAGAATCTTCTTTCTTATTATTATAAGAAGCACTCAGAAACATATTGTGAGCATGATTATTGACGACTATGGGTCCTTCATAAAATTTGCGAATTACATGTTCTTGTGTCTCTCAGTTTGGCCCTGGGTGTTGGGGCCTACTTTATTAGATCTATATAAGACCATTATCAATTAATTGCTAAATTAACATCTAAATTTTTTTTAATTATTTATTTTCATTTTTAAAATTTTTTATTTAAAAGGGTCGGGGCGGCATGAAAATTAGGGGGTAGGCAGGGATGATATCTAGCTATTAATTTATTATGGCCTAAGAGAAATTGACAAAAAACTTAATTTCTTATGACTGAATATGTGAAGTTTTTTTGGATAATCGGGTGGATGGGTCTCTTGATTAAGGGCCTTATTGAAACCAAATTAAATAACACCCTGTGTCAAAACTTGTTATCTCAAAATTGCCAAAATACATTGAGATATCCGAATATCGACATATTTATTTTCAATACCTGATAATTGTTGTATGTCAGTTGTACTTTCGTTTTCATATTGCGGTCCATACAGTAGAATTACACTGTCCTGATAGATGCTCATATCCGAGTCCTATTTTGAATTTCTAGGCAGTGTAACAGCTCCAGAGCGTGTTTCTTGCGGTTTTGACGCAAATAAATCTCATTTGACGCAATCAAGTTTGTTCAGTGCGTCCACTATGACGCAACCTTAAAAATACAGAAATTTAAATTACGCATATTTGTTTCGACAAGCTGGTGTCGGAGTTATTTTTACAATGTTCTGACATATCACGTGGTCTGATTCAGGGAAATCCCGGTCACGCTGTTCTACTAAGTTACGTAAACACTTTAATTGTTTATTAGCGCTATATTGATGCAATTGCATAGACAATTATGATCACATACATAATTTTTCGCGAAGCAGTATTGTAGTTTGAAGACAACATCTGTGAAAACAAATGTATGCTGTAACAATAGCACTGATATATACCCAGTTTTAGGTTGCTTGTATATAAAGATGAAATGTGGAAATCGTGAAACTTTTCAAAAAAGTTGTGATCTGTATCTGAAAAACTTTTAATTCTCTTTTCTATAAGGTACATCAAGACACGCATTCGCGACAATTTAATATCAGTTTAAACATTGATCAGTCCAAGTTTCACGACGGTATTCCCGGTGCCACTTATATTTCTTTAACGGACGATTTAAAGGTTATGGAAAAAAGAAACTAACTTTTAGAATTATATTCATTTTGAAAAATGATAATATAATTTCAGAAATTTAATTAATTTTTGCTTAGTTACAATTAAAATGTTGTTGTTTTTTTAAGGAAATATTACTGTAAAATGAGTCTAGCTATGGGCCAGAGGAGAAATGCTTTTGGGGTAAAAAAAAGAGTTAAATGCTTGGTAACGCTCAACATGTAGCTCATTCGAAATACAAAATTTTGAAATAATTTTAGTGATTTTCATTAAAATAGTTAGGGTCTTAGTGATTGATTGAGCTGTGGCCATTACATTTGAAAAGTTCATGGCCCTGTTTTATGATCATAAAATCAATTAGTTTCTAGTTGTTTTAACTTGTTGCCAGAAGTGAAACATTTGTTTGAAGTTAAATTGTTTTGAAATTGTTATCTTAAGTTGAAGTGTTTTGATCGAGAAATTTGTGTGAAACAGGAAGTAAAACTGTTCCAGTAAAAGATGTATTTTTTTAACCTCCATTTATTCAAGTTAATTACCGGTAAATCAACTGATGCCCCCGTCCCCCCCACCAGATTTTGAAAATGACCCCCAGATTTTTAGTCCATGACACCATTGCCATAAATTAGTGTTGGATCTCAAACAAACTGTGAAAAATAGCGCGCAGAAATTTTCATACAACGAGAAAAACACGCAATATTATATCAACGATAATTATATTGAGACAAATATTCAATTAGTGGTGTGAAATGATCAATCGGGAACTGCAACTAGGATTGAAATATTGACACAGACAATTTCGAGTAAAAAGGAATATATATTTACATACACAAAGAAGGGGCAAAGTATGGGATGAAAAAAAAATATCAACACTTCTGGAATATTGACTCCAGCGATATTGAGATAACGAGTTTCGACTACTCTCAGGTCCCGTTATAATGGGAATCTTCAGGTCCACAAAATGAAACCGTGCTATATGCCGACCACGTTATAGAGATAATTACCTTGAAAAAAAAACGATGTCGGTTATTCACACCTATCGTGCTGTCCGAATGGTATTGTTTGCATTGTATTATGATACTGGGTGAATACGATTGTAGGGAGGTCCAAGGGTAAGGTCTTCCAGAAAAAAAATCAGCTATTCTGTGCGTTTTGGTGTATATTATGTTTTTTAAGGGGCCTGGTTATCCTTAATATATTAACATTGATATTAAATGAAATGTTTTAATGTTTGTTCACTTTAATAAAGGGAAAACGAAAAGGCCTTCATAGGGGTCGGATTATTATTGCATTTTGGCATTTTTATTTTTTTTGATTTCTCAGAAAAAAAGTGCAGGCACGTGCCTATAGGAAGCTACACCCCTGATAATATAATGCAAAATAAAACCGGTGAACTTTTTAGACCTAATTACACTCGGGTCCCGTTATAACGCGGATCTTGGGGTCCACAAAACAAAACCGCGTTATTAGCGGACCGCGTTATAGCGATAATTACCTCGAAAAAAATCGATGTCGGTTTTTCACACCTATCGTGCTGTCCTACTGTGAATGGTATTGTTTGCATTTTAATATGATACAACGCGTATTTAGTTACAACAGATACACTTAGATATGTATGAAATTAATACAAAAAAAGAAAAGAAAGAAAAACGTTTTCGTGTTTTGATTATACTAAAATTGGCAGCCATTTCCGTTTAACCCGGAAGGAGAAAAAACGGTGTCTATATAAAAAATCGCGCTTCAATTTAAACTCAACGCTATTAGTATAAAAATATTAAAAATATAAATCTGAAGTATTAACAACAATTAAATAATAAAAATAAGTTTGTGTTTACGATCCGATAAGATACCCGCGATATATTAATACCTGTCAACCGCTTCGTTGCTTGATCACGTGATCACTCGATAATAACAAAGTTTGCATATGGCTTCCGTGTTTGGCGCATGTCAGCATTTATTGAAGCACTCGGGATTATTACAAACTGTTAATTGTCAATGCTGGCATGAATCAATCCCTTAAACAATCCTTTAAACCACCATGAGCTAATGGTTATAACAGTTTGTTATAATCAAGGCTTATTTGTGAGTAGAAGATGAGCGATTATCAAATCAAAACATGGCGACGATCTATTGTTTGGTTGTCATTTGGTCATTCGCGCATATTTTCAAGTTTTGTATCACGACCTTTACCCCCCGCCGAAAAATTGGGAGCCAAGCAAAAACTGCGTTATAACGGAATTCGCGTTATAACGGGACCGCAGTGTAATTTTTGAATTATTTCTTTATATTCCTGACGAATCTACCATAATAAAAGAGAGACAATTGATGTGTGACCAATAATTTTAACTTGTGCGATGATAATTACTATGAAGAATCGGATTATTATTATAGTGACGATGAGAAGTGTATTCTTCTATAGTCCCTTCATACAGGACATGTTGATTAAAGAATAATGATAAAACATGATAATAAACTTGTTTTTTTTTCTTTTTATGTTTTTATAACAAAATAGTCAAAAATATTTGGGCTTCCAACATGCCATTTGGGCCAGTGAATCCAATTTTTTACTCACCCAAAAATATTTCAGGCACTGTATATAACTAATAAAAATTCAGATTGCCATATTTACTGTAGAGTAATTGCTCATAGATTGTTCTAAATTTTGAAAAATTGATGATGTCCACCTTTCTTACACCACTTCTTAAAGTTATTCCTTGTATACCTAATACCGTGATATACCTATTATCGGGAATGCCTGTATAATAACAATCTGGGAAGACATGCCCAAAGCTCCAGCTTCCGTTAGCGTCGGCATTTGTTTGCATTTCGTATCGGCAACTGTTTATACTCGGCACACTTGAGTAACCTTATTACTGTTTAGTATTGAGGCCATTCTTTACATGGTTGAAATTTTTTTAAAGTTGCAGTATTAGGTATAGCCAGTATAATTTTTATCTAACTTGGTCACAATGACAAATATCTTGACAAGAGCGATAACCAGCTTGAAAGCCTCAATTACTCTAATGTAATGGAATTGTTCGAATTTGCAAGATACAAAAAGCTTTATTTTGTGTCAGATGTACAAATAAATAGCACAAAGTTTTTTTCTGACAGTAACAAAGATCCAAATATGTTTGACGTGGATAGTATCAATTACATTTACTGCAATACAGTTTGGCGACTTACTTCCTTGTTGGGTAACATGTTATTTGTTATTGTTAGAAATATTAGGTGACCTAACTCCAACTTGAATAATTCTATTCTGCTGAATTTTTAAACAATCTTGCTCACATTGTTTTATTATATCTCTATTGATTTAAATCTGTAAAAATGGCATACTAATTACAATTTTTGTTTTAAACTGATAAATTGTCAAAATTGTGGCATTGAATCAAACATGTTTTTCTTGCTTTAAAGACAGTATTTGTCCTATTTTTACTTAGATTTTTTAAGCACAAATAATTCTGTTTTCTACAATTTTCAAGACATTCACAGAGCTATAGATATAATTTTTGGCTTTCCACGGCCCTTAGCTAAATTATCATGGCTTGTAGTGAGCTCAACATAGTTTTCACAATGGCGGTTCTGTATGATCTTGTCAGAGTTATAACTTATTCATGCACAGAGGGATTTCAAAGAAGCTTGGCACAAATGTTCACCATAATAAGACGAAGTGTCGCACACAAGACGCAGGTTCTTAGCTCAAAGTTCACGGTCACACTCAAGTTCAAAGTTAGAAATACATACAATATTTCTTGTTTACTCCATATCTTGTAAAACACTCTACAAGATTATAAAATTATATTGCAGGGATTTTTTTTATCCTTTTTGAGAATGGGGCCTGTGCCTTGCAGATCAGGAATTTTTGCGTCGTTCAGGTGCAAATTGGGAAAAATAACAATCATTGTTTTTTTTGTACTACGGTATGAGAAAAAGGTAGAATGAGATATGCATTGTTTGTTCAATTACCTTAAAATGAAATGGAGGAACAGATATATCTTTGCCTGTATAGTGTATAGTATGATTAATATATTATTATATAACAATGAATTTTAAATCAGAACAGGTTTGATACAATACATATAGAAAACACAACAGTGGCTGATTTTAATTTTCTTCAGGTAGTATTTTTTATTGTGTAACATTTTAGCCTAAAGAGTAAATATAGTCCGAAAGAAAAATATTGGATTACGTTTTGATCAAATCAGTTCTAAATGCTTTTTGCTGTATTTAAGTTCAGATGAGCATCTACAGTACCATGTTGAACCAGTGCGATCCACAAGTTTTATTGGAAACACTTTGTAGTGTGATGAATTTAAAATGAACTTCTAAAAGACTTTGATCAAACCGAGAGTTACTGTTGTCTTGCTTTAATTTGGATGTACAGTAGTCTCCCTTCTGTTCTGAAGTTCTCCAGTAGGTGGCCCTTTTAATTGCTCATGCTCACTGTACCACCTAATTACGGGTTATTCAGTGTTTTCTCTCATTTGCAGTAAGTGAACCGACTAACAACAGGGAAATGTATTATACCGAAAATGTACATGGAACTGACCAAAACATGTTATATAGGGACAGCTTGACTTGCTTGTTGGTGTGACGCCTGTTTTTCTCTCTCTTTCTCTCTCTTTCTCTCTCATTCTCTCTTTTTCTTGAAAACATTTAAACTGCCTGATAGGGAAATATGAAAATGGAAATTGTGAAAAACGTATGATTTTTGTAATTGGGTAGGGGGCTGAATTTCGGCCCTAAAATGATAGTAAAAAAAAACTACATTGCAAAAATGATCATGTTAATTAGATGATGTGTCGCTTTCAAACGCTTTGGACACCTCTAATATCGAAAGCATTAATTCACCCTGCATCAGCAATGGGTGAATTATGTTTATATTAACTGACAGAGTGGAAAACAGTGCAGGAAGTGTTCAGATTGCTCATTACTCTGAACTCTTCCTGCACTGTTTTCAAAGGCCTTCTGTGATTGGTGCAGGAACGCGTATCTATGGAGTAAAGGGTTTAATAACCTTCCGCAGGTGTTCATCATAGACGATGTGTCACGCTCAGTCACAGATTCGTTACTCAAAGGTCAAGGTCATACTTATAGATTCAGATTCAAGGTTAGAAATAGGTTCAAAATTTTGTGTTCACTTCATATCTTGTAGCATGACATAAATGTTCATCATAATTAGATGTTCCATCACTGGGCAGAACTGGTGAGCTTGACATTGTTTGCAGCCCTTGGGCATCTATTTTAATTAAATTTTTTAGCCCGCTTGTGGTGATTGCGACATAAGTCTCACAGTGTAGGGAATTTTTACCTTGTTAAATAGAGGCCAAAATTCACAATTAATAAATCATGTTTTATTTCCCAATTGAGGCCAAAAAAATTCCCACAGCGGAAAAAAACACAAAACCAAATTATTATTTTTTTTCAATTTTTGGAAGGCCAGCGAATTTTGACTTCCTTAGCTGTCATGCAGCCCCAGCAATCTGTTATACTAATTACGTATGGCAGGAACCGCCATATTCATCCGACCGATAAAGTAGTTCACAACTTTCAACACACATTTACCGTAGCAGAGGACGTATCATACAACATAAGTTTCAAAGTTTTTTATTTATTGCGGATGTTTTTCTTTAATAAAGTTCAGAAATACGATACGGGAAGCATACAATTTGCATGGAAATGCGGAAGAATACTCTTATCTCGCTGTGCTCTAAAAAAAACGCGGCAATTTTCATTGATAAATTTTTTTTTATACATTTACTATTATGCATAGTGACGTCATCCAGTGAGGAAGGGGGGATATAATCTCTAACATCATTTGACATGTAATCATTAATGGGGTGAAATATTGACATGTTTTCAATATAATAACTTGTAGTTTGAGTAAATAGTGATTGTAAGTGAAATTTTATTCACTACGGATAGTCCTTTTTTAATTTTGATAGTAAAATAACGAAATTATAGAAAAACGCGCCAATTTGTCATCTTATGCAAGCAGTGTATTGATGAACATATTTAACGGTTAATTAGGTCATCTGACCATTATGTTTGTTGTGTTTCTGTGTTGTATTTTTTAGATTGATTAAATCTAGGTCGCGCAACACGGTTTATAATGCTATTAATTGATTATTTATATTGTTGATTGAAAGCTATATGAGAATCGAACATAGCTCATGTCAATATACGCGTAAATCTTTAAGTAGGTCATGTTTGTTTCGGTCTAGACAAAGAGTTATGGATATGTGTTGTATATTCTCGGACAGTCAGGAACATTTTGTGCTGAATGTGTTTCGTTATCCGTAAATCATAACTATTGAACTGGAGATATTAAAATTGACTGGATTTGTACATCACTACTCAATTCTTTCGATTTTGGAGAAACATCAGAATATGAAGGTTTGTTTGTGAAGCTTTTATATAGGTTGTTCATGTTGATAACTGTTAAGTGGAGATGTGGAAATGAATCCTGGACCAACACGTTACCAGTTTACAAAATGTCCTGAAATGGATATTTTCACCAGGGTCATCAAATATTCAGTCCATTTTCACACGGTAGACGGTGTGTATCATGGTGTTGGCATTTTTTCAAATGCATTATTAAAACCGTTTGATAGCTACTGTTGGAAAAGTATTGATATGGACTCTGTATGCTGGAGATTATTTATACAGATACACAAAAGATATATTATTAAACACACCACATTCTTTTCTAAATCCAAATGAATTGCCTTTTAACATATCAGAAATCTAACTAAGTTTTCTAATTTTCCGAACCTACATTTTCAAATTAACACAAGCAGCGAGCCTTCCCTCAGGCCCTTCAGGCCTTTAATTCTAATTTTGGGATAAAAAAACCCAACTGGGTCCATGGAAAAAAGAATTTAAAGAATTATTAATGTTTACTTTCATAATTTAATATTTAATTGGAAATACATAATTACTTCACCACAGTATCAAACATTCAAAAATATAAACATATTGCAGCTATGTTTCTTGAATTTATTGAGGATGAAATAAATATTATGTTTGTTGAGATTTATGGAGATTTATGAACTATATTTACAACAATAGTTTTAGTTTATTAACATTTATTTCAAGGAAATATGAAATAAGAGCCAATTTATTACTTGGCATGTTTCAAATACTTAAGGGGTCAGGACTCCATGGCAGCTGGATCTGACACTGCTGAGGTTGTGGGTTTGAGCCCAGTTCAGTCCAGAAAAGTTTATGTGAAAAAATTTGATAGTTACTTGCAGAAAAATGGCAATTGTACGTGATTCAATGAGCTCTTTTTCCACCAAAAAAAGCTTGACATGCCATTTATATAACCTGAAATGCGTTGAAAAAGTTGTTAAACTCCTTTATATTCAAAAAGTACCATCTACTAACTCCACTCTCTGATAACAAGTCAAAATTGGTGACGAGTAAGAAGAAGCTGGTAACATGATCTGTTAAATACATAGCTGATGTAACCATTTGGGAATATTAATATTATAACTGTCTGATACTTTGTCAGGGTGTGCACTGTTGGTTGCCAAAGGTGCCAAATGCAAAAATAAACTATGCCAATATATTTATTTAGATATGTCCAAGATGTATAAAGTAACTCTTGATTGCCCTTTTGATCATATAGTGTTTCCATGGAAACCACCTATCCAATCTGATAGCTTGTTGACATGAACCCACTAAACCGTGAATCATTTGTAGGACCTTATCATATTTTCCTTAAATCTGTAAATTGTTCATATGGCTTGAGGTGTTGTGTTTTTATGATTGAGAGGATCATGTGTGTATTAATTTATACATCTAGATAGTTGGAGGCAGATAAGTGTTCTGTTATGTCCACCTGTAACATTTAATGTAGTTTGTGGTGTTCTTATCGGATTTTTTTACATCTAATTATCAAAAATCTGCACATGTAGACAACGAAGTATCAGCTTTTGATTTTGCTTCTTTTCTCTTTTTTTTATTGAATGCAGAACCTCGTTAACAGTGCCTCCTAGCAGTACATTTTTTTTTGGCGATTTTTGCCATTGTTTCATTATAAAATGGTAAATATTAAATGAAAACTGTTTTAATAGCATTTTAAGGTCACCTGAGACTTTGTGATCGCCTTTTGTCCGTGGTCATGCATCCATAAACAAATGACATTTTCGACTTCTCAAAAACCCTAAGCTCAACCGAAAGGAAATGTTGTATGGTACCTAAGGGTGAATCAGAATTGTGAATTGCATGATCCCGATCCCCACTCCCTCGGGTCTTGGGGGCAGGGTCAAAATTGTAAAATTCAAGGTAAACTTTAAAAATCTTCTTCTTGATATAGGAAACACTTGGAAACATGGTGAACATGATTATGGACATATATGGGTCCTTTATAAAAATTGTGAATTGCATGTTCCTGGGTCTCACGGTTTGACCCTGGGGGTGAGGCCTCGGTGGACCCTACTTTACTAAATCAATATAGGAGAAAAACGTTATTATATAAAAGATAGAGATACATCACTTTATGATCATCATAACATTACAATAGTAGAAAATAAGACAACTTTACTTTACTTTACTTTTAGATTTTTTATTACACAGTTCAAGCATATTGTAGTGTTATATATTTCAGTGACGTTCAAGTTTATTTCGAAAATAAGCAACTGCAGTAGTAATGTGCAGATTAAGACTGTTAGATAAGGTGTTCATTAACAAGATTAGAAAAGTTATGGTTTGACTAACATTATGCATCAATATTGGGTTTTCTTTTTTTTTTCTGCTGAATGTGAATGTGTTTATCAGAAAGAGACTTTAATACATTAATTTGTAAACAAAACTCGTTCCTAATTATGTGCTAATAATGTGGTTTATATTTATTTTTTTGTTTGCAAAGTTTTTCAGTGAGCAAATGAACATGTATTCTATCATCTGGAAGAGTAAAACTGACTTAAATTAAAGCTAAAAACGACCATTTCAGAACTTTAATGAGCCTTTAATTGTTTCATTTTAATTTAAATTCAAATTTTCAAATTCAAAATTTCTCTTTTCAACATATCTTACATGACATGAAAGATATAACCTTGAGATCTTAAACAAGTTTGTTGATTAGCCAAACAAAAAATTCATATGCTAGTTACGACCCTTGGGTCATCAAAAATTAGGTCTTGTATACTACATGCATGCCAGCATCTGCATTTTTCATTGGATCTATACCAAATTTACATGTACAGTGTTTTTTTCACCATTTTGGGAAGATGACCCATACCCTTGGAATTGGGAATTTTAGTGGCATTTTCATCAACATTGGGAAATTGTTTTGCATTAAATATATTTATATATTTATAAAAAGTGTACACTTGCTTATCAGGCCATTTAATTAAATAATCAATGTCATACTAAATTCAGAATGGGGAAAACTTCCTTTATTTTATCAAGGAAGTATGACAAGTTTCAATTTACATTTTTGAAGCTTTCAATTGGGAATTTTTACCATTCAATTGGGAAAAAAAGATACTATTTGCCATTGGGAATATGACCCAATAACAGCTATAAAATGGCCGGAAAAAAAACACTGATGTAGTAAGGGAGGTAGTAGTACAGAGGATGGAATGTTGGCTGCTCATGCCGATGAACTTTAAAAATCAAAACTAGTACTGCTCTGAGCGTTCCTCACAATCCAACTTATATTTGTATGAATTTGTTAATATTACGATACTTAATGTATTATATATGGTCCACTGTGGCTGAGTGATCTAAGGCGTTGTCTCAAGATCACTTACTTAGTCTCACCTGTTGCTAAGGTCATGGGTTTGAGTCCCACTCACTCCAAAAACTTTGTGAGGAAATTTGCTGAAGATGTTGGGGCTACTCAGATTCATTTTGAAGTTTTCCTTTTTAAAGTGAAATATATTGGGATTTTTCAAAATTAGCTATAAAACTTTTCTTTCCAATATATCGTGCTTATATATAATCACTGACCCTGTATTGCCTAAAATCTATTTATACATGCCAAAATAATATCATGAAAAGGGATTTCCTTACTTGGGCTATGTGCCTAGGTTAGACTAAAATAAATTTCCATCTTAGAATTGCAACATAACGTGTGACGTATAAATTGAATCACATGATTTCATTTTGATTTCATTTTGATCAGTTATACACATGTAACAATTGTTTCATCTTAGAAAGAGTCTGAATGACGATGTGATGGTTGCCTAGCAGTATTTAAGTGCTGTCTAATTTTAGAATCGTGATTTTGTTACAAGTTTGCCACTCCGGTTTCAAAAGTAATTTTGGTAGATTTGACATAGTAAGCAACTCCGATTTAATTTATTAACGATAATGAGATGTATTTTAAACATTTTAAAAAATATTTCATATTTTAAGACATTAATATTTTCCCCCCTGATATACTCCCTATAAATCCCATTGAAAAATTTTTTTTATTGTCATCAACACTTTTATTAGGGCCATCATGGTCCAGCCCTATGGCATCAAATTACTACTCGCCAAGTGACCTTTATATAGTGTACATAAAACTACAGCATGTTATGTAACCCACTGTCCACTGTCCATAGCTGTGACTTTTGTTTTAATTAAAAACAATCACTGCCATGACAGCATTCAATGTTTAAAATGTACTTGATATATATAACATTGATACAAGGCCAGATGGTTTATATATATATATACACGCACAATATTACTAGAAGTAAGAAATTCACTGATCTAGTCATTTTCTTACACACAACCGGTCAACTTTGATGTTTCAATGCCCATGGATGAATGAATTGGTATACTTTTTCCTTCCTTAACCGCCCTTTCCACCCCACCCCTGTCCAATTAGAATGTTTTCATAAAGGATTAGCATGATAGGTCTGCTAATTATTCGATGCCATATAAAGGAAAGACAGAAGCCTGTTATAGTTCAGTATTTAATAATTAATTTTTCTACAATGTGTTTCTAGCATGATGAATACTGTGACATGTCTAAAGCAGACACTTATGATATGGCTGAAAAATTGTTGAAAGTGACGTCAACTACCATGCAATACAATCTATCGCACTACCCCATTTTGATTTTCTCAGTTTTGTCAACATTTTATGCACCCCCTGGACCATTCAAAGAATGGTGATACGGCATTAAGTGTTAGTCCTGCCTGTTGGTTTGTTCTTTCATATATCCAATGTAAAAAAATGGTTTCCGATCAGTAACTTGTGAAGGGGTTTGTTTTGTACAGGAGTTATGGCACCTTTTTGACTTGATTTTCAGTAAAAAAAATAGTTTCTGATCAATAAGCGGGAGCATAAGTTGTGTTGACAGCCACATTTCAGTATACAGTGTAATTTCTTTTTTCTTAAATGTTTACGATTTAATTGTTCAAAACTTTTTTTCTTTTTCTATTTTCCAGAAAGGAGTTTTTGATATTGCTGCTTTGTGAAAAATCAACCTTAATTGTGTATTTAGAAGTTACATTGTGGAACTTAATACGTATTATGTGAGACAGTGACCGTGGATTTATCAGTTCTCCTGATGACATATAGATACAGCAGTGGGGAACATTGAAACATTGACTGGAATAGAAGGGACTTGTCTGTGGCAGTGTTGGGGATAAAACAGGACTTATGATGCAGGTATTGGTGCTGGAGGACTAGTGGTGGAAGAACTTATCCAGTCTGTGAACTTAATTGTCACAATTTCATAATGGTAAATCATTGTTAAATCTATACAAATAATAAATCTCTGCAATTAATTGTGTGATTTGAAACTACACCATAGTTGATATTTATATATAAAAAAATATTTATATATTTTGTTTTTTTTGTTTTACAAATTTATGAAAGTTTAATGAATGTGTTCAATATCAGCAACTGCTGCAGTGTTTTATCTACAGTATTGGTGCTTTGAGTCACTTCAAGTCATTTCCAATGAGTCTTGTGAATGTTAATTTAACAAAAATATGGAATTGTTATGATATGAGTTTTAATGAGATAAACTGGAAGTATTGTACTTGTGACTCCGGTAGATAAATCACTGCAGGACTCGTGTACATGTCTTTTTTATGTTCTCTATTTTTTTGGTAAGAACTTGAATATGAAACATCTGCATAGATCTAACAGCCTACTAACACTTCTATATATGTTTATACTAGTTGTATTCAGATATGTGTGTCACTAATCTTGTTTCTATCAGTTTCTGTTTAGATGGCCAGATGTGCAGTAAATAATGTGCATACATGTGTGGTCAATACAGTAAATTATGTACATACAGGACCTGTACATGTAAATAAAGTTTAAAGCACAATTTTGAATTTTCATCTGGTGATGAAAACATTAGTCCAGTTTGTTTTTGAAGACTGTACTAGTCTGTCTGAGGTCTGTCCTAAGGATTGTAGCTGATTCTTGTTTTTGATCATCAAGGACATTGCTCCAGAGTGTTACGTGAGTAATGGCAAGATTACAACCACTGTAGCTAATGCATATATCCTAAGAACAAAGAAATTAACTATTGGATCAAATTTGCTGAGACTGCAGTTTTGCAGTAAAGGTGTGTTAAGATTTATTCTGCATAATCTGAATGTCAATTCGTTGTTTGTTAACTTAGAGAGACTAGAATTTTGTCTTTTTCCCCACCCCCATTCACTCTCGGAGAGACATATTGCTTTTGGGCTTTCTGTCAGTCATAAAATCTTGTCTGGAGAACTCGCATAGCTGTGGTTGCATTTACCAGAAACTTGCTGGAAAAGACCAGTGTGAGGTTTATTTTCGCATCCCTTTTGTGTTCCGGTTTGATGATTTTTTTACCCATTCTAGTCTTCCTTTGGCATTCATTCATCTTGAACAGGACACACTCTCTTTTCTGACTAACACCCATGTTGTACATGGGCACAAAGTTCCTGTTGAGTTTCAGTACTGGTGAATGCAGGGCTACATTCTGACGTTATGTGACCATGTAACGCCGCTGCCATAGTTGATTGTGGTGAATATGACGAGTTTCATGGAGTAAACATGTTCCACCTGGAACCTGGATATAACAGTAACCTGACCTGGTGTGCTTTGGAACTTGGAATCCTTGTTAGATTGGAGCTGTGGTAGGTACGGTAGGGTAAGGTAGACAAGCAGGTAAATTATTTCACATAAAGCAGTTTTTCTTTAGTCAACAGTTGGTAGCCAGCTCAGACATGGTAACTACAAATTATATGTGCATGATTTTATTGTGTTTTTCTTTATAAATGTAGATAAAATAAATGTAACACGACAACAAAAAATTAGGAATGGACATCTGTTTCTTCATCCAAATGAGATTTGTTCTTGTGTCAAAGTGCAAGAAGTTGCACAACCCTAGCTAGCCTGATTGTATGTTCTTATAAAGAATTAAGATTAAGCTGGACTCGAACCTGCGACCTCAATGGTAATGTTCAGTTAAGTAATCTGGAGACATTGTGGACCTTATTTAAGTTTTAAGTGTTGACATCTGATACCACATTGAATTAGAATTAACAAATATACATATAAATTTATGATATTTTTATATATCACGTACAATTTCTCCAAGAACTTTTTATGTATTTGAAAAACAGTCTTTTGCAGATTGAAATCAAGACAAGTACAGATGTGTTTAGAAGAGCATATGCATCAATTTCATGTGAATTCATTTGTACGGATTTAGCACAGCTGAACCCTGGATTTTGTACCCCCCACCAGACTGCCTAATTTCCAAGTGCGGAGATTTATATCCTGGAATCGATTATTAACGGCCATGTTATTTAACGTCTTATACAGTATTTCCTTTTATGCCAAGTGGCTTTATTTTACAAAAAGTTAATGCAATTTATATTTTTTAAAAGAAAAGTCAAAATTTAAATTTTTAAAACAAAAGTTTATTTACGAAAATGAATTTATTTAATACAATTGCAATATATGCCACCAGCTTATTTTTAGTCGTAAATTTTGCTGCGGTATATAGACAAGTGAACAAACTAAATTTTGTGCATTTTGTTATATATATTATGCTCACTATAGCACCACTAATGAAGTTAAAAAAATCAAGGAAAATCATATAAGATAACAACGCTAAACACATTAAATGTGCATTTGATAGAAAAGTCGTGCCAACATAAATTATTTATAATTTTAAAACAATGATCTGAACTGAATTTGTGGATTTGGTTGATTTTTATGAGAACTGTTTTGTTGGTAAACTGAACTCAAATTTAAATTTGATGTTAGTGTTGCTGTGGTGTTATGATTTATATTATGAGCCCAGCAATGGGACAGTGACATTATTTTCAGTTTGTATCCCTGCCCCTACATCCACTGCCCCACTCACACACACACACACACACACACACACAGACACACAAAAATATAAATACTGTAGTATCTCTAATTATTGATAAGTAGAATTCAAAATAAAAACTCTACTGTGATGATAATTCAAATTGTATATTTGTAACATTCGGACTGCACAGGATAAAAGTTGTGTTGGAGAATTAGAGATAATACGGTATGGTAAGAGTTGCATTCCGATTATGAGCCCATGTTTTATAAATGGGACACCCTCTAACAAGAACATCATCACACTCAACTCACATCTGATTGTCTCTATCAAATAGGGAATGTGCATACCACTAGAGACTTAGAGAGGCTTGCCAAAATGTCGTGTTCAAAGCGCATGGGTAGATAAAAACTACACGAGATTTAGAGTAATAAAGAGGGATGTTTCGAATTGGTTGATTGCATTTGTGGGCACTGACCAAAGTCTGTACCTTTGATATAAGCTGATGAAGCAGTATCTTGGGAAGATTTGAAGATGCTAATTGGGGTTGCATATCAATAAAATGAGTATTGAGTGCAATTTTTAAACCAAAAATAATATTGTTGGAATACATGAAAATAGTGTCGATACTCTTTTGAATAAAATGGATAAAAAGGTTGAATTGCTCTGAAATGTTTTATCAAGTCTTTAGTTATTGAACTAAACACATCATCAGTTTCTATTTCATTTATAGTATAATAAATTGTCCTGAATTCAATGAATTGAATGGGAAATATTGAACGTATAATATCTGAAATATAAAGTGATTTTTAAGTTTATATATGTAGTTACAAAAAAGAGTCTTTAATCAGGTGTTGAACATTAGGCGACAATTAGGCAATCTTGCATCTCTTGGTTGGCTCTGTTTCATCTGTATTTTTGGATTTATTTCTCTATGGGGATGTCTCTGTAATACATTAAATGATTTAAAGTATGATGTATACATCAGCATTATGATTACATATGGATTGGGGTGTTCTCCGTGGCCAAGTGGTTTAAGGCTCCGTCTTGTGATCACTCGCTGCTAAGGTCATAGGTTTGAGTCCCGCTCGCTTCAAAAACTTTATTTGAGCCAGTTATTTGTGGAAGGAGAGTTGTTCAACTTGGATTAATTCATCCACCAATAAAAATGGATGCGCCATATATAACCTGAAATGTATTGAAAATGGCATTGAACCTCGTTACCAAAAAAAACCTAAGGCTTGTGTGGTCTGCTGGTGAAACATCGGATCTAAAATTGGAGGTTTGTAGGTTCAATCCCCTGTCTTGGCTATGTATTGTGTCCTTGAACCAGATTTAATCCATATAAGCTTAGTACTGGTTCTATCCAGGAAGATTTTCAGTGTGATTTGCCATAGTTGTTAGAAGTTGTTTCACAACTGATGTAAAATAAGTAGAAAACAAAACATTAGCCTCGGCATTTTTCATTGAACAATAATCAAGCTTTCATGAAAGGTCTTGTCATTTGTGGTTCCTAAAACATAGAACTAGAACTAGCCTGATTTTTGATGTTTTTCATTATAAATGGGTGTTGAGATGATCTCTTCATCATCACAGTGTTGACCTAATGGTAGAGCATCTGCTTGGGAGGGTTTGAGGTAAAGACATGAAAAATAGTACTAGAAGCTTTCTTATTGTCTCTTGGCATATAAAAGATATACTGAGCCAAATAAGGAACTTTGATCATGTGTCAAAATCTTGAGGCCTAAAACATTTAAATATACCGTCGTTACATGATTGTTTATCAGAAGGAAAAAAGTTATAAATGTCATAAAAATAAAGGAACTTTTAAAATGGATCAGAAGCATCTCATTACCATTAATCAATAAAATCCAACTGGTTTGATATGTCAAATTCACCAAAATGTGACAAGAGTCCATATATAAATAGGAGTGGTCAACATTGAAACGAAGTCCCCATTCTAAAAATAACACTTAAATTCTGCTCAGCAACCATGACAATCGTTCAGACTTTTTCTAAGATGAAACAATTTTTATTATGTGTAAACCAGTAAAACAGATCAAATTGAAATCCAAATGAAATTGTGTGACCATTTTAATATGTCTCGAAATATGTTGCAATTTTAGGTGGGAAATTTATTTTAGTCTAACCTAGGCGCGTAGCCAAAGCTGGAAAATCCCTTTACAATATACTTTTTGCACATTGCTTTTGGCAATACAGGGTCAGTGAGTATAAATAGTCATGACCAAATGTTTTTGTGGGAAACTGGTATTATAGACATTCATAACCATTGTCAATAGACATTATCAGCTCCGGTTTTTGACATTCACAACCCTGGTCGATATACATATTCAACTCTGGTATATAGACATTCAAAACCATTGTCAAAACACATCACCTCTGGTATATAGACATTTTCAACTCTGGTATATAGACATTCAAAACCATTGTCAGTACACTTTATCAACTCTGTTATATAGACATTTACAACCAGTGTCAATAGACATCAACTGTGGTATATAGACATTTACAACCATTGTCAATAGACATTATAAACTCTGGTATTTGCCATTCACAACCCAGGTAGATATACATATTCAACTGGTATATAAACATAAAACTATGGTCAATAGACAATATCAACTCTGATATCTAGACATTTACAACCATGGTCATTAAACATTGTCAACTCTGGTATATAGACATTCAAAACAATTGTCAATACACATTATCAACTCTGATATATAGACATTTACAACCATTGTCAATAGACATTATCAACTATGGTTTATAAACATTTACAACCAGTGTCAATAGACAATAGGCATTTACAACCATGGTCAATAAACATTGTTAACTTTGTTATATAGACATTCAAAACCATTGTCAATATACATTTTCAACTCTGGTATATAGACATTCAAAACCATTGTTAATACACATTATCAACTCTGTCATAGAGACATTTTCAACTCCGGTGTATATAGACATTATCAACTCTGGTATATAGATATTTACAACCATGGTCAATACACATTATCAACTCTGGTATCTAGATATTTACAACCATGGTCAATAGACATTATCAACTCTGGTATGTAGACATTTATAACCATGGTCAATAGACATTATCAACTCTTGTATCTAGACATTTACAACCATGGTCAATAGACATTATCAACTCTGGTATCTAGACATTTACAACCATGGTCAATAAACATTATCAACTCTGGTATGTAGACATTTACAACCATCATCAATAGACATTGTCAACTCTGGTATGTAGACATTTACAACCATCGTCAATAGACATTATCAACTCTGGTAAATAGACAATTACAACCATGGTCAAAAGACATCAACTCTGGTATATAGACATTTACAACCATGGTCAAAAGACATTATCAACTCTGTTATATAGACATTTACAACTATTGTCAATAGACATCAACTCTGGTATATAGACATTTACAACCATGGTCAATAAATATAATCAACTCTGTTATATAGACATTTACAACCAGTGTCAATAGACATCAACTCTGGTATATAGACATTTACAACCATGGTCAATAGATATAATCAACTCTGTTATAGACATTTACAACCAGTGTCAATAGACATCAACTCTGGTATATAGACATTTACAACCATGGTCAAAAGACATTATCAACTCTGTTATATAGACATTTACAACCATGGTCAATAGACATTGTCAACTCTGATATAAATATAGACATTTTCAACTCTGGTAAATAGACATTTACAACCATTGTCAATACACATTTGCAACTCTGGTATATAGACATTTACAACCATTGTCAATAGACATCAGTTCTGGTATATAGATATTTACAACTATTGTCAATAGACATCAGTTCTGGTATATAGACCTTTAACAACCATTGTCAAAAGACATTATCAACTCTGGTATATAGACATTCACAACCATTGTTGATAGATATTATCAACTCTGTTATATAGACATTATCAACTCTGTTATATAGACATTTACAACCATTATCAATAGATATTTTTAACTCTGGTATATAGACATTTTCAACTCTGATATGTAGACAAGCACAACCGTGGTCTGACATTTTCAACTCTGATATATAGACATTTATAACCATGGTCAATAGACATTATCAACTCTGTTATATAGACATTTACAACTATTGTCAAAAGACATTTTCAATTCTGGTATATAGACATTTACAACCGTTGTCAATAGACATTATCAACTCTGATATAAATATAGACATTTACAACCAGTGTCGATAGACATTTTCAAATCTGGTAAATAGACATTTACAACCAGTGTCAATAGACATTTTCAACTCTAGTATATAGACATTTACAACCATGGTCAATATACATTATCAACTCTGTCATATAGACATTTACAACCATGGTCAATATACATTATCAACTCTGTTATATAGACATTTACAATTATTGTCAATAGACATTATCAACTCAGTTATATAGACATTTACAACCGTGGTCAATATACATAATTAACTCTGTTATATAGACATTTACAACCAGTGTCAATAAACATCAACTCTGGTATATAGATATTTACAACCATGGACAATACACATTATCAACTCTGTTATATAGACATTTACAACCATGGTCAATACACATTATCAACTCTGATATAAATATAGACATTTTCAACTCTGGTAAATAGACATTTACAACCATTGTCAATACTTATTTGCAACTCTGTTATATCGACATTTACAACTTTTGTCAATAGACATTTTCAACTCGGGGTATATAGACAGTTACAACCATTGTCAATAGACATTATCAACTCTGGTATATAGACATTTACAACCATGGTAAATAGACATATACTTCTATATAGACATTTAAAACCATTATCAATAGACATTTTCAACTCTGGTATATAGATATTTTCAACTCTGATATATAGACATTTACAACCATGGTCAATACACATTATCAACTCTGTTATATATACATTTACAACTATTGTCAATAGATATTTTCAACTCTGATATATAAACATTTTCAACCCTGATAATAGACATTTACAACCATGGTCAATACACATTATCAACTCTGTTTTATAGACATTTACAACTATTGTCAATAGACATTTTCAATTCTGGTATATATACATTTACAACCATGGTCAATAGACATTATCAACTTTGATATAAATATAGACATTTACAACCAGTGTCAATAGACATTTTCAAATCTGGTAAATAGACATTTACAACCATTGTCAATACACATCAACTCTGTTATATAAACATTTACAACCAGTGTCAATAGACATTTTCAAATCTGGTAAATAGACATTTACAACCATGGTCAATAGACATTATCAACTCTGTTATATAGACATTTACAACTATTGTCAAAAGACATTTTCAATTCTGGTATATAGACATTTACAACCGTTGTCAATAGACATTATCAACTCTGATATAAATATAGACATTTACAACCAGTGTCGATAGACATTTTCAAATCTGGTAAATAGACATTTACAACCAGTGTCAATAGACATTTTCAACTCTAGTATATAGACATTTACAACCATGGTCGATATACATTATCAACTCTGTCATATAGACATTTACAACCATGGTCAATATACATTATCAACTCTGTTATATAGACATTTACAACTATTGTCAATAGACATTATCAACTCAGTTAAATAGACATTTACAACCATGGTCAATATACATTATCAACTCTGTCATATAAACATTTACAACCATGGTCAATAGACATTATCAACTCTGTTATATATACATTTACAACTATTTTCAATAGCTATTTTCAACTCTGGTATATAAACATTTTCAATTCTGGTAAATAGACATTTACAACCATGGTCAATACACATTATCAACTCTGTTATATAGACATTTACAACTTTTGTCAATAGACATTTTCAACTCGGGGTATATAGACATTTACAACCATGGTCAATAGACATTATCAACTTTGATATAAATATAGACATTTACAACCAGTGTCAATAGACATTTTCAAATCTGGTTAATAGACATTTACAACCATTGTCAATACACATCAACTCTGTTATATAGACATTTACAACCAGTGTCAATAGACATTTTCAAATCTGGTAAATAGACACTTACAACCATTGTCAATACACATCAACTCTGTTATATAGACATTTACAACTATTGTCAATAGACATTTTCAATTCTGGTATATAGACATTTACAACCATGGTCAATAGACATTATCAACTTTGATATAAATATAGACATTTACAACCAGTGTCAATAGACATTTACAACCATTGTCAATACACATCAACTCTGTTATATAGACATTTACAACCAGTGTCAATAGACATTTTCAAATCTGGTAAATAGACATTTACAACCATGGTCAATAGACATTATCAACTTTGATATAAATATAGACATTTACAACCAGTGTCAATAGACATTTTCAAATCTGGTAAATAGACATTTACAACCATTGTCAATACACAGCAACTCTGTTATATAGACATTTACAACTATTGTCAGTAGACATTTTCAATTCTGGTATATAGACATTTACAACCATGGTCAATTGACATTATCAACTCTGATATAAATATAGACATTTACAACCAGTGTCAATAGACATTTTCAAATCTGGTAAATAGACATTTACAACCATTGTCAATACACAGCAACTCTGTTATATAGACATTTACAACCAGTGTCAATAGACACCTTCAACTCTGGTAAATAGACATTTACAACCATGGTCAATAGACATTATCAACTCTGATATAAATATATACATTTACAACCAGTGTCGATAGACATTTTCAAATCTGGTAAAAAGACATTTATAACCATTGTCAATACACATCAACTCTGTTATATAGACATTTCAACTATAGTCAATAGACATTTTCAACTCTTAATATATAGACATTTACAACCATGGTCAATATACATTATCAGCTCTGTCATATAGACATTTACAACCATGGTCAATATACATTATCAACTCTGTTATACAGACATTTACAACCATAGTCAATACACATTATCAACTCAGTTATATAAACATTTACAACCAGTGTCAATAGACATTTTCAACTCTGGTAAATAGACATTTACAACCATTGTCAAAACACATTATCAACTCTGTTATATAGACATTTACAACTATTGTCAATAGATATTTTCAACTCTGGTATATAAACATTTACAACCATTGTCAATAGACATCAACACTTCTATATAGACATTCACAACCATTGTCAATACACATTATCAATTCTGGTATATAGACATTCACAACCATTGTCAATACACATCAACTCTTGTATATAGATATTCACAACCGTTGTCAATACATATTATCAAATCTGGTATATAGACATTTACAGCCATTGTCGATAGACATTATCAACTCTGGTATATAGACATTCACAACCATGGTCAATACACATTATCAACTCTTGTATATAGACATTCACAACCAGTGTCAAAAGACATTTTTAACTCTGGTATATAAACATTTACAACCATTGTCAATACAAATGGTCAACTCCGGTATATAGACATTCAAGCCATGGTCAATAGACATTATCAGCTGTAGTATTTAGACATTCACAACCAGTGTCAATAGACATTTTCAACTCTGGTATAATTCACAACTATGGTCAATACACATTATCAACTCTGGTATATAGACATTCGCAACCATGGTCAATACACATTATCAACTCTTGTATATAGACATTCACAACCATGGTCAATACACATTATCAACTCTTATATATAGACATTCACAACCAGTGTCAAAAGACATTTTTAACTCTGGTATATAGACATTTACAACCATTGTCAATACACATGGTCAACTCCGGTATATAGACATTCACATATATGGTCAATAGACATTATCAACTAGTATTTAGACATTCACAACCAGTGTCAACAGACATTTTCAACTCTGGTATAATTCACAACCATGGTCAATACACATTATTAACATTGGTATATAGACATTCACATCCATGGTCAATACCCATTATCAACTCTGGTATATAGACATTCACAACCATTGTCAATACACATTTTCAACTCTGGTATATAGACATTCACCACCATTGTCAATACACATTTTCATCCTGTTATATAGACATTCACATCCATGGTCAATACACATTATCAACTCTGGTATATAGACATTCACATCCATGGTCAATACACATTATCAACTCTGGTATATAGACATTCACATCCATTGTCAATACACATTATCCACTTTGGTATATAGACATTCACAACCAGTATCAATACACATTATCAACTCTGGTATATAGACATTCACATCCATGGTCAATACACATTATCAACTCTGGTATATAGACATTCACATCCATGGTCAATACACATTATCCACTTTGGTATATAGACATTCACAACCATTGTCAATACACATTATCAAATCTTGGTATATAGACATTCACAACCATTGTCAATACACATTATCAACTTTGGTATATAGACATTCACATCCATGGTTAATAGACATTATCCACTTTGGTGTATAGACATTCACAGCCATGTGCAACAGACATCAACTCGGGGTACATGGGCATTTACAGCCATTGTCAGTAGACATAATCAACTCTGGTATGTAGAAATTCATAACCATGGTCATTAAATATCATAAAGTATGGTTTATAGAAATTCACAACCATGGGCAGTAAACATCAGCTTATAGACACTTACAACCATGGTCAAAAGACATTATCCACTCTGGTATTTAGACATTCACAACCATTTTTTATAGACATTCATAACCTTGGTCTATATACATAACCATGGTATAAAGACATCACAACTGTCGTCTATAGACATTCACAAATGTACAACCATGGTAGAGACATTCACTACTGTTGTCTATAGACATTCACAAATGTACAACCATGGTATAGAGACATTCACAACCATGGTATATAGACATCCACAACCATGGTATGTTGACATGCACAACCATTATATATAGACATGCAAAACCATGGTCTGTTGACATTTACAACTATGGTCTGTAGATACAACCATAGTATATACACATTCACAACCATGGTATATAGACATTAACAACCATGGTCTATTGACATTTACAAATATGGTCCGTAGGTACAACCATAGTATGTACACATTCACAATCATGGTATATAGACATTTTTAACCTTGGTATTGAGACATTCACAACCATGGTGTATAGACATTCACAACCATGGTCTATACGCATTAACAACTGTTGTATATAGACACTCACAATTGTGATCTATAGACACAACCATGGTATAGAGACATTCACAACTGTGATCTATAGACACAACCATGGTATATAGACATTCACAACTGTGGTCTATAGACACAACCATGATATATAGACATTCATATCTGTGATCTATAGACACAACCACAGTATGTAGACATCTACATACATGGTATATAGACATCTACAACCATGGTATATAGACATCCACAACTATGGTATTAAGACATTCATAATCCTGGTATAGAGACATTCACAACTGTGATCTATAGACACAACCATGGTACATAGACATTCACAACCATGGCATATAGACATTCACAACTGTGATCTATAGACACAACTATGATATATAGACATTCACAACTGTGATCTACAGAAACAACCACGGTACATAGACATTCATAACCATTGTCTTTCTACATCCACAACCATGGTATATAGACATCCACAACCATGTTATATGGACATTCAAAACTATGGTATATAAACATTTACAACTATGGTCTGTAGACACAAACATGGTACATCAACATTAACAACCATGGTCTATAGGCATTCACAACCATGGTGTATAGACATTTACAACTATGGTATATTGACATTTACAACAATGGTCTATAGATATTCACAGCCATGGTATATAGACATTCACAACCATGGTGTATAGACCTTTACAACTATTACCAGTAGACACAACCATGGTGTATAGACATTCACAACCATAGTATATTGACATTTACAACTATTACCAGTAGACACAACCATGGTGTATAGACATTCACAACCATAGTATATTGACATTTACAACCATGGTGTATAGACATTTACAACTATGGTCTGTAGACACAACCATAGTGTATATACCTTCACAATCATGGTGTATAGACATTTACAACTATGGTCTGCAGACACAATCATGGTGTATTGACATTTACAACTATGGTATATAGACATTCAAAATCATGGTGTATAAACATTTACAACTATGGTCTGTAGACACAACCATAGTGTATAGACCTTCACAACCATGCTGTATAGACATTTACAACTATGGTCTGTAGATACAACCATGGTGTATAGACATTTACAATTATGGTCTAGACACAACCATAGTGTATATACCTTTACAATCATGGTGTATAGACATTTACAACTATGGTCTGTAGACACAACCATGGTTTATAGACATTCACAGCCATGGTATATTGACATTTACAACCATGGTATATAAACATTCAAAACCATGGTGTATAAACATTTACAACTTTGGTCTATAGTCATTCACAGCCATGATTTATAGACCTTCACAACCATGCTGTATAGACATTTACAACTATGGTCTGTAGACACAATCATAGTGTATTGACATTTACAACTATGGTATATAGACATTCAAAACCATGGTGTATAAACATTTACAACTATGGTCTGTAGACACAACCATGGTGTATAGACATTCACAACCATGGTATATTGACATTTACAACCATGGTATATAAACATTCAAAACCATGGTGTATAAACATTTACAACTATGGTCTGTAGACACAACCATAGTGTATAGACCTTCACAACCATGCTGTATAGACATTTACAACTATGGTCTGTAGACACAACCATAGTGTATAGACCTTCACAACCATGCTGTATAGACATTTACAACTATGGTCTGTAGACACAACCAGTGTGTATAGACATTTACGACTATGGTCTGTAGATACAACCATGGTGTATAGACATTTACAATTATGGTCAAGACACAACCATAGTGTATATACCTTTACAATCATGGTGTATAGACCTTCACAACCATGCTGTATAGACATTTACAACTATGGTATGTAAACACAACCAGTGTGTATAGACATTTACGACTATGGTCTGTAGATACAACCATGGTGTTTAGACATTTACAATTATGGTCTAGACACAACCATAGTGTATATACCTTTACAATCATGGTGTATAGACATTTACAACTATGGTCTGTAGACACAACCATGGTGTATAGACATTTACAACTATGGTCTGTAGACACAACCATGGTGTATAGACATTTACAACTATGGTCTGTTGACACAACCATGGTGTATAGACATTCACAACCATGGTATATTGACATTTACAATCATGGTATATAAACATTCAAAACCATGGTGTATAAACATTTACAACTATGGTCTGTAGACACAACCATAGTGTATAGACCTTCACAACCATGCTGTATAGACATTTACAACTATGGTCTGTAGACACAACCAGTGTGTATAGACATTTACGACTATGGTCTGTAGACACAACCATGGTGTATAGACATTTACAACTATGGTCTGTAGACACAACCATGGTGTATAGACATTCACAACCATGGTGTGTAGACATTTACAACTATAGTCTGTAGACACAACCATGGTATATAGACATTCACAACCATGGTGTATAGACATTTACAACCATGGTGTATAGACATTCACAATCATGGTATATTGACATTTACAACCATGGTCTATAGTCATTCACAGCCATGATTTATAGACATTCACAACTATGATCTGTAGACACAACCATGGTATATTGACATTCACAACCATGGTCTTAAGACATTCTCAACCATGGTCTATAGACAATCACAACCATGTTATATAGACATATGCAACAATGGTATATAAACATTCACAACAATGGTCTATTAACATCCACAACCATGGTCTATTGACATTCACAAACATGATATATAGACATTCACAACCATGGTCTATATGCATTCACAGCCATGGTCTATAGACATTCACAACCATGGTTAACAACTATCGTCTGTGGAGGCAACCATGGTGTGCATTCACAGCCATGATATATAGACAGTCACAACCATGGTGTATACACATTTACAACTATGGTCTGCAGACACAACCATGGTCTATAGACATTAACTGCCATGGTATGTAGACATTCACAGCCATGGTATATATACTTTCACAATCATGGTGTATGGACATTTACAAATATGGTCTGTAGACACAACCATGGTGTATAAACATTCACAACCATGTTATGTTGACATTCACAACCATGGTGTATTGACATTTACAACTATGGTCTCGAGACACAACCATTGTATATAGACATTCACAACCTAGAGATATTGACATTCACAACCATTGTCTATAGACATTCACAACCATGGTCTGTAGGTATTCACAACCATGGTATATCAACATTCACAACAGTGGTATGTAGACATTCACAACCGTGGTCTGTAGGTATTCACAACTATGGTATATGGACATTCACAACAATGGTATGTATACATTCACAGCCATGGTATATAGACATTCACAGCCATGGTATATAGACGTTCACAACCATGGTCTATTGACATTCACAACCATGGTATATAGACATTCACAACCGTGGTCTGTAGGTATTCACAACCATGGTATATGGACATTCACAACAATGGTATGTATACATTCACAGCTATGGTATATAAACATTCACAGCCATGGTATATAGACATTCACAACCATGGTCTATTGACATTCACAACCATGGTATATAGACATTCACAACCATGGTCTACTGACATTCACAACCATGGTCTATAAACACAACCATGGTGTATAGACATTCACAACCATGTTATATAGACATTCACAACCATGGTATATCGACATTCACAACCATGGTGTATATATATATTCACAACCATGGTATATAGACATTCACAACCATGGTATATCGACATTCACAACCATGGTGTATTTATATTCACAACCATGGTGTATAGACATTCACAACCATGGTGTATACACATTCACAACCATGGTGTATAGACATTCACAACCATGGTGTATACACATTCGCAACCATAGTATATACACATTCACAACCATGGTGTATAAACATTCACAACAATGTTGTATAGGTGTTCACAACCATGGTGTATAGGCATACACAACCATGTTGTATAGGCATTCACAACCATGGTGTATAGGCATACACAACCATAGTGTATAGACATTCACAACCATGGTATATATATATATATATATTCACAACCATGATCTATACGCAATCGCAAACAAGGTCTTAAGGCATTCTCCACCATGGTCTGTAGACATTCACAACCATGGTCTATAGACATTCACAACCATGGTATATAGACATTCACAACCATGATCTATAGGCTTTCGCAATCAAGGTCTTTAGACATTCACAACCATTGTTTATAGTCATTTGCAACCATGGTCTATAGGCATTTGCAACCATGGTATATAGATATTGGCAACTCTGGTATATAGACATTCCCAACTCTGGTATAGACATTCGCAACCATGGTATATAGACATTCACAACCATGTTATAAAGACATTCGCAACCATGTTATATAAACATTCACAACCATGGTATATAGACATTCACAACTCTGGGCTTTAAACATTCGCAACCATGGTATATAGACATTCACAACCATGGTATATAGACATTCAAAACCATGGTATATAGACATTCACAACCATGGTATATAGACATTCACAACCATGGTATATAGACATTCACAACTCTGGTATATAGACATTCATAACCATGGTATATAGACATTCACAACTCTGATATATAGACATTTGCAACCACGGTACAGAGACATTCACAACCATGGTATATAGACATTCGCAACCTTGGTCTGAAGGCATTCGCAACCACGGTATGTAGGCATTCACAACCACGGTATAAAGACATTTGCAACCATGGTATATAGACATTTGTAACCATGGTCTATAGGCATTCACAACCATGGCATATAGACATTCACCACCATGGTGTATAGAAATTCACAGCCATGGTATATAGACACAACCGTGGTATATAGACATTTACAACCATGGTATATAGACATTCACAACCATGGTATATAGACATTCACAACTCTGAGCTTTAAACATTTGCAACTATGGTATATAGACATTTGCAACCACGGTATAGACATTCACAACCATGGTATATAGACATTCGCAACCTTAGTCTATAGGTATTCACAACCATGGTATATAGACATTCACAACCACGGTATAAAGATATTTGCAACCATGGTCTATAGGCATTCACAACCATGGCATATAGACATTCACAACCATGGTGTATAGACATTCACAGCCATGGTATATAGACACAATCATGGTATATAGACACAACCGTGGTATATAAACATTAATAACCATGGTATATAGACATTTGCAACCATGGTCAATAAGTATTCACAACCATGTTATATAGACATTTGCAGCCATGGTCTATAGACATTCACAACCATGGTATATAGACATTCACAATTATGGTATATAGATATTCGCAACCATGGTATATAGACATTTATAAACATGGTATATAGACATTTGCAAACCATGGTGTATATAGACATTCGCAACTCTGGTATATAGACATTCACAACTCTGGATATAGACACAACCAATAGACATTCGCAACCATGGTTTATAGACATTCACAATCCTGGTATATAGACATTTGCAATCATGGTATATAGACATTTGCATCCATGGTATATAGACATTCGCAACAATGTTATATAGCCATTCACATCCATGGTCTATAGACACAACCATCTGTAGGTATTCACAATCATGGTAGAGACATTCACAGCCATGGTATATAGACATTCACAACCATGGTCTATAAGCATTCGCAACCATGGTATATAGACATTCACAACCATGAACAAAGGGAAATCTTTATTACACTTTTTGTCACATGACCTTTAATAAATCATATGATTGGTTTCAACTGTACCTTAAAAGAAGAACAAACAAAATTAGTCAAAATTTGGTTACATTAAGTTTGCACACCAGGTAAATTTATACATTTGGCTACCTTTAGCTTGCACACCAGGTAAATTGATTCAAAATTTGGCTACAGTAAGTTTGCACACCAGGTAAATTGATACAAAATATGGCTACATTAAGTTTGCACACCAGGTAAATTGACACAAATTTGGCTACATTAAGTTTGCACACCAGGTAAATTGATACAAAATATGGCTACACTAAGTTTGCACACCAGGTAAATTGATACAAAATTTAGCTACATTAAGTTTGCACACCAGGTAAATTGACACAAAATTTGGCTATATTTAACTTTTAAAAGTCGAAGTTTACATGAACCGCTCTCGGGTCCACTTCCTGGGTAATATCAGTACCAAGTTGGTTTTTGAGAGGCAATGGGTTGAGCTGGGTATTCAATCGGCAAACTCTGGCACAAGTGGCAAAGACAGTTTCATCTACACTATACAGCTTGCTTAAAGTTTGATATTTGCCAATGTTGGTCAAATTTTACAGGACTTATTGCCCTTTTTTTACTTAATTTTTGGTAAAAATAAAGGTTTCTGCTGAATTATTTCTGAAAGGGTTTATGTGTTTTAATTAATATTTGGTGTGCAGCTGTATTATCATAAAATAAAAGCTTCTTTATACTAATTTATTTTGGCTTGATTGCGAAGAAAGCTCAAATGTTATATGAACTTCTTTCGAGTCCGCTTCCTGGATTGAATCAACGTTGGTCCAATTTTACAGGAGTCCTTGCCCCAATTGACTTAATTTTTGGTAAAATTTACTAACATAGTGGAGGCATTCATGTCCTATGGACATAATTATTTTTATTATTCTAGTTTAATAATTTTATCCAGCATTTAACACCGGTGAAGGTAGTACAGGAAGAAACCCTGTACATTTCTCCTCTTCACATATTAAGAATCTTAAAGGCAGTATATCGGGATTTTCAAATAAAAATTAAATTGGTAAAAAACTTATTTTTTCATACTGACCGTCAGAAGTTTTGCTCTATGAGTTTGAAATTTCAAAATATTTTAATACTGCTAAATTGAATTAGGTTTTAATTTGAAACTGAAAACAAAATTGTAGGTGAATATTTTGATTTCAACATTTTACTTTTTTTGACGAAGCCATTTTATGAATCTTATAGGTAAAACAGATTTTTGGTGATAAAACTGAGTTTAACTGATATGTTCTCGATGTAAAAATTGTGAACATATAGGGACATACCTCTACAATAAAAATCCTCATTTCGTTCTTGTACTCTATTTTTGGGAATACAGAATGTCAAGATTTTGATTTCTTCAAAGTTACCTTACTTTACATGGAAATGCCCTTGATATGAGTAACTTTCAACTGAATGCTTTAAATGAAACCAAATTTAGATGTCTATTGTTTGACCGACTAACTATTCCAAAAGCAGTTTTATGAAAAACTGACAGTACTAGCAGGGGGAATGTGCAGATTAAAAGTGCAACACTTTTGACAGTCAGTATATCGTTTCTCCCTTTAAATGCAAACATCATTTAGGGGTGAAGGGGATTGAGTCTTTCTTTTCAAGCATAGTTAACTAACCTATTGGCATACTGTGAAGAGAGCACAATGACTTCCTGATGTAGATTTGACTTATATACACACATTGACAACCTTAGTGAAATAATGTAAGTCGGCATACTGAATAATGCTATCAAAGTCAGTATACAGAATAATGCTATCTAAGTCGACATACTGAATAATGCTATGTAAGTTGGCATACTGAATAATGCTATCTAAGTCGACATACTGAATAATGATTTATAAGTTGGCATACTGAATAATGCTATCTAAGTAGACATACTGAATAATGCTTTCTAAGTTGGCATACTGAATAATGCTATCTAAGTCGGTATATTGAATAATGCTATCTAAGTCAGTATACAGAATAATGCAATCTAAGTCGGTATACTGAATAATGCTATCTAAGTCGACATACTAAATAATGCTAAGTTGGCATACTGAATAATGCTATCTAAGTCGACATACAGAATAATGCTATATAAGTCAGTATACAGAATAATGCTATTGTAGGCATACTGAATAATGCTGTCTAAGTTGGCATACTGAATAATGCTATCTAAGTCTGCATACTGAATAATGCTATCTAAGTTGGCATACTGAATAATGCTAATGAACTCGGCATACTGAATAATGCTATCTAAGTTGGCATACTGAATAATGCTATCTAAGTTGGCATACTGAATAATGCTTTATAAGTTGGCATACTGAATAATGCTATCTAAGTTGGCATACTGAATAATGCTAATGAACTCGGCATACTGAATAATGCTATCTAAGTTGGCATACTGAATAATGCTATCTAAGTTGGCATACTGAATAATGCTATCGAACTCGGCATACTGAATAATGCTATCTAAGTTGGCATACTGAATAATGCTATCTAAGTCGACATACTGAATAATGCTATCTAAGTCGGCATACTGAATAATGCTATCTAAGTTGGCATACTGAACAATGCTATCGAGCTCAGCATACTGAATAATGCTATATAAGTGGGCATACAGAATATTGCTATATAAGTTGGCATACTGAATAATGCTATATAAGTTGGCATACTGAATAATGCTATCTAAATTGGCATACTGAATAATGATTTCTAAATTGGCATACTGAAAAATGCTATCTAAGTTGGCATACTGAATAATGCTATCTAAGTCTGCATACTGAATAATGCTATATAAGTGGGCATACAGAATAATGCTATATAAGTGGGCATACAGAATAATGCTATCTAAGTGGTCATACAGAATAATGCTATCTAAGTCGGCATACTGAATAATGCTATATAAGTCGGCATACTGAATAATGATTTCTAAGTTGGCATACTGAATAATGCTATCGAACTCGGCATACTTAATAATGCTATCCAAGTTGACATACTGAATAATGCTATCCAAGTTGGCGTATCGAATAATGCTATCTAAGTTGGCATACTGAATAATGCTATCGAACTCGGCATACTGAATAATGCTATCCAAGTCGACATACTGAATAATGCTATCCAAGTCGACATACTGAATAATGCTATCCAAGTCGGCATACTGAATAATGCTATCCAAGTGGGTATACAGAATAACGCTATCTAAGTCTGAATACTGAATAATGCTATCTAAGTCGGCATACAGAATAATGCTATATAAGTCGGCATACAGAATAATGCTATCCAAGTCGGCATACAGAATAATGCTATCCAAGTTAGCAAACTGAACAATGCTGTCCAAGTTGGCATACAGAATAATGCTATCCAAGTTGGCATACTGAACAATGCTATCCAAGTTGGCATACAGAATAATGCTGTCCAAGTCATCATACAGAATAATGCTATAGATGTCGGCATACAGAATAATGCTATAGAAGTCGGCATACAGAATATTGCTATAGAAGTCGGCATACAGAATAATGCTATAGAAGTCGGCATACAGAATAATGCTATAGTAGTCGGCATACTGAATAATGCTATCAAACTTGGCATACTGAATAATGCTATCAAACTCAGCATACTGAATAATGCTATGTAAGTCAACATACTGAATAATGCTATCCAAGTCAACATACTGAATAATGCTATAGAACTCAGCATACTGAATAATGCTATGTAAGTCGGAATACTGAATAATGCTATCTAAGTCAACATACTGAAAGACATCCTACATGTACATTGATTTTGCATTGCCAATGAGAATTCAAGTTAAATGTCGTGGATGAACGGTGTTTATGGCCTGTCGACTCATATGCAGGTATTTTTGTGTGAGAAAAAGTTGCATGTATTGGCTGTTTGTATATAAACTACATATATGCGAGGGGATTTGTAACATTGGAATGATGTGCAAACAGTCCTGTGGGAGAGATGTAAATTGGGGTTTTGTGTTTATGAATATTGCGTGAAAGGTCACACGTCGATGAGTGTATGTCTCCAAGATGGTGGACGGCTTATCGATCATGTAACATAATGTGCAAAACGTCTATATGCAAAGCATATACCTCTGTAAGGATCTCTCTCAAGGTATGGTATGAACAATAATTTGTAAATTGAGTTTATGGAAAGATTTGATAAAGAGGCAATCGGATAATAGACTTACAAATTCCAGTTCCTCACACAATTCACATTAAGATGTGTTGTAGTAAAACATGAAGTAGAGCTGACAGTTGTGGTCTATAGATGGTCTGGCTGACACAAATAAGCATACTAATGTGTTCTTATCTCTACTATCAGTCCACCAATAACAACACATAATTATTGGCACTTCTAATGCCAATCCACAAATTTGCATACATTATTCTTGGCACTACTACTTACCAATAAGCACATTTTTCTTGGCACCAATAAGCATACTAGTATATTCATATTTTTACTACCAGTCAACCAATAAGTATTTTTGGCATTTCTACTATCAGTCCAACAATAGGCATACTTAATAATCATACACAGTATTCTTGGCACTTCTGTTGCCAATAAGCTGACACTATTCTTGACACTTCCTCTGCCAATAAGCACACATTATTCTTGGCACTTCCTCTGCCAATAAGCACACTTTAATCTTGTCTCTTCCTCTGCCAGTCTGCCAATAAGCTCACATTATTCTTGGCATTTCCTCTGCCAGTCTGCCAATAAGCTCACATTATTCTTGGCACTTCCTCTGCCAGTCTGTCAATAAGCTCACATTATTCTTGGCACTTCCTCTGCCAGTCTGTCAATAAGCGCACATTATTCTTGGCACTTCCTCGGCCAGTCTGCCAATAAGCGCACATTATTCTTGGCACTTCCTCTGCCAGTATGTCAATAAGCGCACATTATTCTTGGCACTTCCTCTGCCAGTCTGTCAATAAGCGCACATTATTCTTGGCACTTCCTCTGCCAGTCTGTCAATAAGCGCACATTATTCTTGGCACTTCCTCGGCCAGTCTGCCAATAAGCGCACATTATTCTTGGCACTTCCTCTGCCAATAAGCACACATTATTCTTGGCACTTCCTCTGCCAGTCTGCCAATAAGCACACATTATTCTTGGCACTTCCTCTGCCAGTCTGTCAATAAGCTCACATTATTCTTGGCACTTCCTCTGCCAGTCTGTCAATAAGTGCACATTATTCTTGGCACTTCCTCTGCCAGTCTGCCAATAAGCGCACATTATTCTTGGCACTTCCTCTGCCAGTCTGTCAATAAGCGCACATTATTCTTGGCACTTCCTCTGCCAGTCTGTCAATAAGCACACATTATTCTTGACACTTCCTCTGCCAGTCTGTCAATAAGCACACACTATTCTTGACACTTCCTCTGCCAATAAGCACACTTTAATCTTGGCACTTCCTCTGCCAGTCTGCCAATAAGCTCACATTATTCTTGACACTTCCTCTGTCAGTCTGCCAATAAGCTCACATTATTCTTGGCACTTCCTCTGCCAGTCTGTCAATAAGCACACACTATTCTTGACACTTCCTCTGCCAATAAGCACACTTTAATCTTGGCACTTCCTCTGCCAGTCTGCCAATAAGCTCACATTATTCTTGGCACTTCCTCTGCCAGTCTGTCAATAAGCACACACTATTCTTGACACTTCCTCTGCCAATAAGCACACTTTAATCTTGTCTCTTCCTCTGCAAGTCTGCTAATAAGCTCACATTATTCTTGGCACTTCCTCTGCCAGTCTGCCAATAAGCGCACATTATTCTTGGCACTTCCTCTGCCAGTCTGTCAATAATCTCACATTATTCTTGACACTTCCTCTGCCAATAAGCACACTTTAATCTTGTCTCTTCCTCTGCAAGTCTGCTAATAAGCTCACATTATTCTTGGCACTTCCTCTGCCAGTCTGCCAATAAGCGCACATTATTCTTGGCACTTTTCTCTGCCAATAAGCACACATTATTCTTGGCACTTCCTCTGCCAGTCTGCCAATAAGCACACATTATTCTTGGCACTTCCTCTGCCAGTCTGTCAATAAGCTCACATTATTCTTGGCACTTCCTCTGCCAGTCTGTCAATAAGCGTACATTATTCTTTGCACTTCCTCGGCCAGTCTGCCAATAAGCGCACATTATTTTTGGCACTTCCTCTGCCAGTCTGTCAATAATCTCACATTATTCTTGGCACTTCCTCTGCCAATAAGCACACTTTAATCTTGGCTCTTCCTCTGCCAGTCTGCTAATGAGCTCACATTATTCTTGTCACTTCCTCTGTCAGTCTGCCAATTAATTCACATTTATTCTTGGCACTTCCTCTGTTAGTCTGCCGATAAGCACACATTATTCTTGGCACTTCCTCTGCCAGTCTGTCAATAAGCACACTTTAATCTTGGCACTTCCTCTGCCAGTCTGCCAATAAGCTCACATTTTTCTCAGCACTTCCTCTGCCAATAGGCACACATTATTCTTGGCAATTACTCTGCCAGTCTGCCAATTAGCACACATTATTCTTGGCATGTCTACTGTCAGTCTACCAATAAGCACACATTATTGGCATGGCTACTGTCAGTCTACCAATAAGCACACATTATTGGCACATCAACTGTCAGTCCACCAATAAGCACACATTATTAGCACGTCTACTGCCGTTCCACCAACAAGCATACATTATTCTCGGCACGTCTACTGTCAGTCCACCAATAAGCACACATTATTGGCATGTCTGCTGTCGTTCCACCAATAAGCACACATTATTGGCATGTCTACTGTCAGTCTAACAAAAAGTACACATTATTGGCACGGCTACTGTCAGTCCACCAATAAGCACACATTATTGGCATGTCTACTGTCAGTCTACCAATAAGCACACATTATTGGCATGGCTACTGTCAGTCTACCAATAAGCACACATTATTGGCACATCAACTGTCAGTCCACCAATAAGCACATGTTATTGGCACATCTACTGCCGTTCCACCAATAAGCATACATTATTCTCGGCACGTCTACTGTCAGTCCACCAATAAGCACACATTATTGGAATGTCTGCTGTCGTTCCACCAATAAGCATACATTATTCTTGGCACGTCTACTGTCAGTCCACCAATAAGCACACATTATTGGCATGTCTGCTATCAGTCCACCAATAAGCACACATTCTTGGCACGTCTACTGTCAGTCTACCAATAAGCACACATTATTGGCATGGCTACTGTCAGTCTACCAATAAGCACACATTATTGGCACATCAACTGTCAGTCCACCAATAAGCACACGTTATTGGCATGTCTACTGCCGTTCCACCAATAAGCATACATTATTCTTGGCACATCTACTGTCAGTCCACCAATAAGCACACATTGGCATGTCTGCTGTCGTTCCACCAATAAGCACACATTATTGGCATGTCTACTGTCAGTCTAACAAAAAGCACACATTATTGGCACGGCTACTGTCAGTCCACCAATAAGCACACATTATTGGCATGTCTACTGTCAGTCTACCAATAAGCACACATTATTGGCATGGCTACTGTCAGTCTACCAATAAGCACACATTATTGCCATGTCTACTGTCAGTCCACCAATAAGCACACATTATTGGCATGTCTACTGTCAGTCTACCAATAAGCACACATTATTGGCATGGCTACTGTCAGTCTACCAATAAGCACACGTTATTGGCATGTCTACTGCCGTTCCACCAATAAGCATACATTATTCTTGGCACATCTACTGTCAGTCCACCAATAAGCACACATTGGCATGTCTGCTGTCATTCCACCAATAAGCACACATTATTGGCATGTCTACTGTCAGTCTAACAAAAAGCACACATTATTGGCACGGCTACTGTCAGTCCACCAATAAGCACACATTATTGGCATGTCTACTGTCAGTCTACCAATAAGCACACATTATTGGCATGGCTACTGTCAGTCTACCAATAAGCACACATTATTGCCATGGCTACTGTCAGTCCACCAATAAGCACACATTATTGGCATGTCTGCTGTCGTTCCACCAATAAGCACACATTATTGGCATGTCTACTGTCAGTCTACCAATAAGCACACATTATTGGCATGGCTACTGTCAGTCTACCAATAAGCACACATTATTGCCATGTCTACTGTCAGTCCACCAATAAGCATACATTATTCTTGGCACATCTACTGTCAGTCCACCAATAAGCACACATTATTGGCACGTCAACTGTCAATCCACCAATAAGCACACATTATTGGCATGGCTACTGTCAATCCACCAATAAGCACACATTGGCATGTCAACTGTCAATCCACCAATAAGCACACATTATTGGCACGTCAACTGTCAATCCACCAATAAGCACACATTTTTGGCACGTTAACTGTCAGTCCACCAATAAGCACACATTATTTTTGGCACTTCTGCTGCCAGTTCTCTTTTACCAATTATTAAAAAAGATGACGATAGTTTTACTCCGATTCATGCAGAGGCTTTACTCCACCAGTAAAATTGGATACCATATATATAACCTATAGTTGAGAATAGCTTTAAACTCCATTTCCTTCCTTGTTATTTGTCCATCAAACTATCTGTCAATTAACCAATCCAAGCTCAATATACATGATTTACTATCAAACATTAGTTGGCACAACCTTTACAAACTATTGTGAGTGCATGAATAAGAACAAACTGAAAAAGACATACAGTGTAGAAACTCTACACCTACAAGTCCGTTGGTAAAAAAAAACATTCTCATATTACATATAGTCGATTAACAAGTACAGATTATAAAAACAAATGTCAGTATGCCAGTTATAACAAACTGTCATTAATAAAACTGTCAGTGAACCAAAATATACAAACCATCAATAATTTATCAATAACTAATGAATATTTAACCATCAATAGTACTGTCAGTGAATAAATATAAACACACCATCAACAATACTGTCAGTTAACCAATATATACAAACCATCAACAATATTGTCTGTGTACCATCAATACTGTAGGTGAACCAATATATACAAACCATCAAAATACTGTCAGTAAACCAATATATACAATCATTAATAGTACTGTCAGTGAACCAATAAATACAAACCATCAATAATATCATCAGTGAACCAATATATACAAATACGACTGTCGGTGAACCAATATATACAAACCATTAATAATACTGTCAGTGAACCAATAAATACTAACTATCTATAATACTGTCAGTGAACCAATATATACAAATAATACTGTCAGTTTGTCAGTATATATAATACATCAATACTACTGTCAGTAAACCAACATATACAAATAACACTGTCAGTTTGTCAATATATACGAACCATTAATAGTACTGTCAGTAAACCAATATATACAATCAATTAATAATAGTCGGGGAACCAATATATACAGAATATCAATAGTTCTGTTAGTGAATCAATATATACAAATCATCAATAATACTGTCTGAATAAATATATACCAATGTATACAAACCATCAGTAGTACTGTGGGTGAACAAATATATATTATATATATATATATATATATATATATATACAATCAATTATACTGTCAGTTAATCGATATATACAAACTATCAATAGTACTGTCCGTGTACCCAGTAAAAACCAGCCAACAATAATACCATCAGGAAACTAATATATACAAACCATCAATGGTACTGTCTACAAACCATCAATAGAACTGTCAGTGACCAAATATATACAAACTATCAATACAACCCAGTGAACCAATATATAGAAACAATTAATAGTAATGTCAGTTAATCAATATATACAAACAAGCAATATTGCTATCAGTTAATTGATATATACAAACCATCAATGATACTGTCAGTGAACAAATATGTACAAACCAACAATAGAACTGTCGGTGAACCAATATAAAGATACAATCAATAGAACTGTCAGTGAACCAATATATACAAACCATCAATGATACTGTCAGTGAACTAATATGTACAAACCATCAATAGTACTGTCTGTAAACCAATATATAGATACAATCGATAGAACTGTCAGTGAACCAATATATAGATACAATCAATAGAACTGTCAGTGAACCAATATATAGATACAATCAATAAAATTGTCGGTTATTATATACAAACCATACTGTCAGTTCAAACAATAAAAAAACAACATCGATAGTACTGCCAGTGTACCAATATATACAAACCATCAATAGTACTGTCAGTGTACCAATATATACAAACCATTGCTAATACTGTCAGTGAACCAATATATACAAAGCAGCATTTGTACTGTCTTTTAACCAATATATATATAAAGCATCAATAATATTGTCGGTAAACCAATATAAACAAATAATACTGTCGGTTCGTAAACCAATATATACAAATAAAACTGTCAGTTTGTCAATATATACAATCCATCAGTAATACTGTAAGTGAACAAATATATATAAAAAAAATCAATAGTACTGTCAGTTAATATATATATATAAACCATCAATAATACTGTCGGTGTACCAATATATACAAAGCCGTTTTTAATACTGTCTGTTAACCAATATATACAAACCATCAATAGTACTGTCCGTGTGCCAATATATACAAAGAAGCATTTGTACTGTCTGTTAACAAATATATACGAGCCATCAATAGTACTGTCTGTTAACCAATATATACGAGCCATCAATAGTACTGTCCATGTACCAATATGTACAAAACAGCATATATACAAACCATCAATAGTACTGTCTGTTAACCAATATATACAAACCATCAATAGTACTGTCCATGTACCAATATGTACAAAACAGCATTTATACAAACCATCAATAGTACTGTCTGTTAACCAATATATACAAACCAGCATTTGTACTGTCTGTTAACCAATATATACAAACCATCAATAGAACTGTCTGTTAACCAATATATACAAACCATCAATATAACTGTCTGTTAACCAATATATACAAACCATCAATAGTACTGTCTGTTAACCAATATATACAAAGCAACATTTGTACTGCCTGTTAACCAATATATACAAACCAGCATTTGTACAGTCTGTTAACCAATATATACAAACCATCAATTGTACAGTCTGTTAACCAATATATACAAACCAGCATTTGTACTGTCTGTTAACCAATAAATGCAAACCATCGATAGTACTGTCAGTTCACTAACAAAAACAAACTGTTAAATTAATAGTACTGTAAGTCCATTTGTCTGTGCACTAATAATTATAAAATAGTACTGCCTGCTCTTGAATAGGTACAAATAACTGTAACAACTGTAACTACTGCCAATATTTCGATAAATAAAGGCTGTTCACACTTGTGTGTTTTTTCACCAAGAAAGTATTGTCATTGTTGAGCAACAACAGTCTCGGTTGAGGGTATTTTTCCGAATATTGACAAATACTGTAACATTTATTGTATTGTACCAAGTAAGTAAACTATGTGGGATAGAGTGTTCGCCTTGCATGTGGAAGGTCATGGTGTCGACCCTCGGCCGGGGCATATTAAAGACTTGAAAAATGGTACTAGAAGCTTCCTCGCTTGGCACTTAGCATTTAGAGGATAGTTCTACGTCTGGTCAGCCTGGTGTCAGAATAATTTGACTGGGTGAGTTATCGTACGATGTTTCTGCAGCATGATACTCTAATGTAGCAACGCTTAGAATACTGTCTCAAGTAGCCAATGTCTAGATATAGCTGAAATATTGTTGAAAACGATGTTAAACACCATACAACAAACAAAATACATATTACTTTACATAAGTTAAAGTTACTCTAACAGAAAAGGCTTTATGTATAACTGAATTGTTTTTTATTTCAGGTTGGCAATTAGCAAAGCAAAACAGTGACAGGAGTTGTAATGTGTTTGATAGTGCTGTGATCAAGATATCATTTATTACTTCATCTCTCAAATACTTCATCAGTAGTTTTTTTTCTTCAGATTATCTATGTGATAATATCCATACTGATATGAATATTTAGTATTGATCATGTTTGAGTATTAATTTTAAGGCTGTTGATAATATACACTGATTTTATTGTGATATTGTCTCAAGTGATACTTTTTATGTTGTTGATATTGAACACTGATTTTAATGTGATATTGTCCAAGTGATAATGTTGTTGATATTGAACACTGATAATGTAATATTGTCCAAGTGATAATGTTGATATTGAACACTGATAATAATGTAATATTGTCCAAGTGATAATGTTGTTGATATTGAACACTGATAATAATGTGATATTGTCCAAGTGATAATGTTGATATTGAACACATTTAATAATGTAATATTGTCCAAGTGATAATGTTGTTGATATTGAACACTGATAATAATGTAATATTGTCCAAGTGATAAAGTTGTTGATATTGAACACTGATAATAATGTAATATTGTCCAAGTGATAATGTTTTGAATTGAACACAGATAATAATGTAATATTGTCCAAGTGATAATGTTGTTGATATTGAACACTGATAATAATGTGATATTGTCCAAGTGATAATTTTTATGCTGTTGATATTGAACACTTATCATTTTATATCAGAAAATAATTTGCTCATAAGAATGATGCAGGTGTTCACTGTCACATTCAAAATGACAAATTTCATTTGCTAACAGATACATTTTACATTTCAGGCCCCTATGGACCCCCAACAGTTGCTGAAGGCCCTGGATCCATTACTTGGACCCACTGGGGCTATACTTGGCACCACAGAGGCAGTCAGGGTGGCAAGGTTAGGGTCTTTCATATTATTTGTTTTTAATACGGTTGATACCAAATATATTTGAAATGCTGGACATTTGTTGCTATAGTCAGTCGTCTTCCACAATTTCATTAAGTGAGTACTTCTTTGAAACAACTGGACATTTTTTATAAAACTTGGTCACAGTGTTTCTTTTGGTGACATGCTTTCAGATATGCCACTGTTTGGAATCCACTATGGTAGCTGTTACTAAAAATAGACTAGTAAATTCGAAAATATTGTTCATTCTGATCAAACTTTTTGTGCTTAGGATTTAGCTCTGTTAATCTATCATTTGTAGATTTCTTTGTTGTTTACTATTAATTTCTCATACAATGTCATTTTTTGTAGTTTGATGAAGGATGCAAACAAAATTGTGAGCAAGTGTATATACATAAATATCCTGAAGTTGACTACACCACAGAATGTCATAGAAAAGTAAGTGACAGGTTATATTAGGCCCAAAATAAAACAGATTTTTTGCTGTTTCTGTGCCTACACATGCAAAAGGCCCTACCCCAAAAAAAAAGTAAACTATAAATTGTTTGTTTTTGTTTGTGCTGTGTTTTTTATACCCCCGACAAACGAAGTTTGAGGGTGTATATTGGAGTCGCCCTGTGGTCGGTCTGTCGGTCGGTCAGTCTGTCTGTTGCAATTTTCCTTGTCCGGAGCATCACTTGAAAAGTACTGGATGGAATTTCATCAAACGTCATACAATGGTAGAATATAATGAGAGGAAGTGCAGTGTACAAGAAACATAACTCTATTCTTGCTAATTACAGAGTTATTGCCCTTTGATATTTTTTCTTGTCCGGAGCATAACTTGAAAAGAACCGGATGGAATTTCATCAAGCTTCATTCAATGGTAGAATATAATGAGAGGAAGTACAGTGTACAAGAAACATAACTCTATTCTTTCTAATTACAGAGTTATTGCCCTTTGATCAAAATATTTCCCTTTTCTGGAGCATTACTTTTAAAGTACTGGATGGAATTTCATCAAACTTCATACAATGGTAGAATATAATGACAGGAAGTGCAGTGTACAGGAAACATAACATTTATTGATTGCCATGAAAGCTTGTACACTGCACAATAATTAAAAAGACCGTTTTTAATTTCAAATTATTTTGTGTAGATCTATCACATAAAGAAAATATTTTTCTTCAAAAAAAACAAAACAATAAAATTACCCAGTTGCCTTCTATCATCTATAATCCTAATGATCTCAAGTAACTGATTTTAAACCTAATTCTTTCTGTTTTAGGTAAAATCTATCGAAAAAAATTGTTTCTGTATTTTATTGGTTAAAAAAAACACTGATATTAATATGCATACTACTACAAAATAACTTCGATTTGCTATTTTTTATTTCAGATTGCTTAGTCAGGGTGGTTGGGACATCTTGAATGACTGGTTGCAGGAATGGAAAGATGAGGAGAATTATCCGCTGTTGGTAGAAGTGTTAAAGGTTTATCAGGCCATGCCTGTTACCGTGGAAATACTGAAGAAAAACAATGCAGCCAAAACCATTAAACAGCTGTGTAAATCAGAAAATGACAGTATGTGTATTTATACACAAGATTCCTTAAAAGATTATCTGTTTAGGTTATTTATTTTAGCTTGATTGTGATGAAAGCTTAGAGCTTATATGACCCACCATCTATTTTGCTTCCTGGGTAGAACCAGTACTGAGTGTTGTTTTATGAGAGGCATCAGGTCGAGCTGGGAACCGACCCAGCAACCTCTGGCATGAGCAGCCAACGCTCTATCCATTGCACTACCACTCCACTTTGAACTGTTTAATATGAAGTCTTTTACACTCTTTTTTTCCTCTGCCAGCCGAGGAACAAAGAGGTGGGAAGCATGTCTTTCTGTCTCAATATGGTTTCTGCTCAGTGACTTAGTTGTTTTATTGAGATGAACTTTTGTGTATAGGCTCCTGACATGACAAATAAGCATGGGATCAGTTCAGTTGGGTCACGGCTACTGAAAATAAGAAAATGGTTACAAATCAATAGCTTGAGTTTCCTTTTAAACATTCCATATCCATTCACAAACATTATATATAATGCTTTTGTCTTGTTATGGACTGTCTACTCATTCTTTATGGATAATGAATTATCTTGGACACAAAACAGCGATGCAAAGGAATGTTCAAAACACAAGCAATGTAATGGGAGAATCAGATATAAAAGCGAAATGTTAAGTTTGAAAATTTGTACTAGAAACAAGTATATGTTAAAGCTTGAAAGGTGAAGAGAATGAAAGAAAACGAATGTGTATTAAAATAATAAAACCAGAGGATATTTTTATGGGGTTTAAAAGTGGTTTTAACAAATTACAGGTTATATGGTGTTCAGTTTTGTTAAGGAAAGTTTCAGATCCGTATACATAAATCTGAGTAGAACCACCATCTTTGGCAAGTAACTGGCAAACTTTCTCACATAAAGTTTTTGAACCAAGCTGGGCTTGAATCCAAAACCTAAGTGGTAAGACTGTTGCTTCGACCACTTATCCTATGAGGATCTCTGAGAAGATGTCATACCAAAATTAAGATCTCCAAATGTGTTCCACATAATATTCAACACGCTTAAACTTTTTTACAATCTCTATTCTGAAAGCACATGATAATAGAAAATAAGTTTTGTTTTTTATATTTTTTTCTAGATGTAAAGACATTGGCTGGTAACATATTTGATGAGTGGATGAAAAAGGTAAAAGGCAACAACAACAACAGCATTAGTGATGGTAAGTAGTCATGGCTAGGTCGCAGGGTGGGCTGGAATGGTGCGTGGCCATTTTGTGCTTTTGTTATCCCCTGCCACGTAGGTGAAGGGGAGATATAGCACTGGAAAACATGAACAAATACTCTCTTTTTTTTCACATAGGTGAAGGGGAGATGTAGTACTGGTCACCATAACTGTTACATGCATAGAATAACTTGAACAAATACTCTTTTCATATATTTAATATTTTTGCACCAATGTGTTTTTTTTAGTATTTTAGAATAGTTGAGCAAGCTGACATTCCAACAGTTCTTGTTTTGCTTGAAGTCAGTAAATTTTGTATTTTTGAAATACTTTGCAATTGTTTTGACTTTATCTGAATTCGGTGTTGTTTGTTTCTGTAGTTTGTGTTGATTTGTATTTTATCTAATGGGCTTTTGATATATATCCCCATCATGGTTTTAGAATCAAAATTGAAAAAGAAAAAGAAAGACAAAGAAAAGGATAAAGTTAAAGAAAAGGAAAAAGACAAAGAAAGTGGAAAGGATGACAAAAAAACTGATAAAGACAGAAAAAGTGATAGTAAAAGTGACAAATCAAAGAGTAAAGACCAACACCATTCTAGTAGCAGAGAAAAAAGGTCAGATTCTAGTGATAAAAGTAAAGATAAAAAAGTTGAACAAGACATGGACACTAGTTCTAATGATAGTGCTGCTACATCAGTGTCTGATGACACTCCAACAGTTAGGAAAGGAAATGGACTTAAGTTACATATTAAATTAGGTAGTGAAAAAGAACGGACACAGACCATTAGTGATAATAATGACTCTGTGAAAAAACGAGCATCAACCGTTAAAAGACCTCCAAGTAAATTCAGATCAACAGGTAAGTTAAAGAGTCTTTATAAAAAACAGTTGTGGTGTGAAGGAACTTAAAACACTAAACTTTGGTGAGAATGCAAACCAATTTCATGGGTTGTACTCACAAACTATTTCTTTGGGCTTCAGTTTGAAAATCCAAATTTCAATTTCAATACCAAAATTATCTAGTTCATCATAACCGATAGAATAATTGTGAGAGTTATTTGACTATAGGTGTCCCTATCTGCTTGCAAATTTTGGTTTCAAAAAATAGTTTCCAAGATTGTTTTCAAAATTCATTTTTGAGTTTGTCTAAGAATATTCTTAAGAATGGTTGGTTGATACCACCCCAGGTCTATGGTTTGATAATGTCTGTCCGGCCATGTCATTCCATCAGAAATTTGGTTTAAATCAATTTCTCAGTAAGTGTTGATGGAATTGGAATAAAATTTAATTAATTTTAGTAAGATTATCTGTAATGACCATCATAGGTTCCACAAGTCCTTCTATGTTTTAAAGGGCTGGGCCCAATTAGCTCAACTGGTAACTCATCTGACTATCAATCCAGGGGTCATGAGTTTGAATCTCCACCAGGCAACAGTCTCCTTAATGATTGATATATGACATTGTGTCTCATTACCATTCATCTCTCACCACTGATTCAAGGGGGAAAGTTATCAGTTACTTTCAGAGATTGGGTGTGCTCGAGTTATAGTTAACCTTTCAGGAAACAGTGGTTAGGTTTACAGATTGTCTGTTAGCCCTCTATGGCATAAAAATGATGGTAAATATTCAAACAATCTATTTTGAAGGACTTTGAAAGCAACCCTTCTCCTTTAACGACAGCATAGTAACGGTGAGAGTTGTCTGCTTTCAGCATCCTAAGCTACAATGAATTTCCATTTTGGGGGATAAAATGCAGGGAAAATTGAAATTTTGGTGATTTCAGCTTGACATTGTTTGGAAATATTTAAGGATTAAAAGACGAATTTTGAGTTTTCATCGGGTGATGAAAAACATTAGACCAGTTTAAAGTTTGTGAAGCCCAAAGGGCTTCTCGGCAACATTAAACTAGTCTTACGTTTTTCATCACCCGATGAAAACTCTTAATTTGGCTTTTAATCCTTATATTAACATTATATTCTCTAGCTATTTTAGATTAAACAATAACGTTATTTTTGTAATTTTGATATTTAATAAGCAAATTATATGCATTAAACCTCAAAGCCAATGTCACGAATGTAATAGTGACGTTGTCAACATACTGAATAAGTGCACACATTTGTAGGACAACTTACGACAAACGTCACGTGAAACTAACAGCGATGTGACGTCGCACCAGCAAAACAAAATCGTGCAACCAATGAAAATGCAAATTGGTCCTTTTAGCTCTGCCCAGCTGCAAGTGTTTTTCATTGGGAAATGAAATGCAGTAAATCTATATAGTTCATTTAGGCTGATTGCAGTGGGAATGTAAATATTTATATTAATATAAGAAATGCTGGAATACTTTAAAAATATAGAACACTTGCTTTGTTTATTCAAAATATTGATTTGAACAAAGGCCAATGTTCATGCTTACCTATTTTGTCATTCGTGAAATCAGTCATTTTTTATTCATGTTTACGCTATTATACGAATGTTGTTGTTTTTTTTCGTTTTTTTTATACATGTGCTATAAAATCAGAGTTTTTGGTAAGCCTGCCACATTTAAGCTATTATTTGTAATGACAAAAAACATACAAAATGTTAAATTTTTAGCTGTAATGGTCAAAGGCCAGAAGGGCATATGCAATGGCACGATGTCCGTAATCTGTTGTCTGCTGTCTGTCGTCCATAAGTAGGACTTTCTCTGAAACCACTAAGCCAATAAAACATAAACATCACATGGATGTTTCTATTGCATAGGAGACTATACAGAAGATTTTTTTTATCTGAAATTCAAGATTGCCGCCATTACTAAAAATAGTTTAAAACTTATAAAATCTTATTCTCATGAACCACCCAACAGATTTTGAAATGTTTATGTAGTAATGATAACCAACTATAATTCTGTTAGATTTGTTCAAATGGTGTCCCTGGGGTTAAAAATGACCCCGCCCCGAGGGTTTAATTAGGGGACAAGGTCATTATAATAAACATTAATTTATTTTTTTTTTAAAAAAAGAACAGTTTTTGCCTATATTTTCACAGAAGCTTTGTTTGGTCAAGGAGGTTCAGATTTGTAAAAAATGACTCGGTTCCAACGTCTTAACGGGTCAGGAGGGGCCCCAAAAAGGTAAAAATTGGGAATTACAAAAATCGTTTTCTTAAGAACTAGTAAGTCAGATGTGTTCATATTTGGCATAAATTATCCCAACGTGTAGGTGTTTGATTTTAGTAAAAATTCAGGGGCTAATATTTATAGGGGCGCTGTTAGGGGACTTAGAATTTTACATAGGGATACTATGGGGAAAACAAAATTCTCATTTTTTCATCTATTTAGGCAAAATTATTATTCAGTATGAGTTCTGAAGTATCATCTAGTCATAGGAAATAAGATATGGTTCAATAAGGATAACTGACTTTCCATAAGGGGCCAGGGTGGGTCAAAAAAGGGTTAAAAATTTTCTTCTCAACAACTGGTCAGTCAAATTTGTTCATATTTGATATAGATTATCCGAGAATAATCCCAATCAGTGTGGGTTTAAAGTTTGTTCAAATCAAGGGTCTTGTATTTGTAGGGACCCTGTAAGGGCGTTTTGAGTTTTATATAAGAATACTATTGGAAAAACGGAAATTCTCTTTTTTTTCATTCATTTATGACTTTTTTATTCAGTTTGAGTTTTGAAGCATCTTCTAGTCATAACAAATAATATTTTGTTCGATACGAAGGATTGACTTTCTAAAAGGGGTAAGGTGGAGGTCACAAAATGGTTAAAATTGAACATTGTTTTAAATCTTATTCTTAACAACTGGTCAGTCAAATTTGTTCCTATTTGACATAAATTATCCCTATGATTAAGAGTTCTAAGTTTGTACAAATCAAGAGGCACTGGGATGTATAGAGGCCCTGTAAGAGGTCTTTGAGTTTTACATAGGAGTTCTATGGGAAAATGGAAAATTCTCATTTGTTCAATAAAGAGGATTGAATTTCCATAAACGGCCAGGGGATGGGTGGGGCAATAAGGTTAAAATTGGGAATGTTCACAAAGCTTCCTTTCAATAGCCTTTCAGTAAAACTAGTTCACGCTTGATATAAGTTATCTTTATGTCAGCAAGGATTGAAGATTCTGCATATCAAGGGGCTGGAATATATTGGGGCCCTGTAATGTATTTTTTACTTTTACATTGGAATATTATAGGGAAAACTGATTGTTTTCATTTTCACATCCCTGTGTACAAAAAAAATTATTTTTAAAATCTAAAGCCTTTTTGCTCATAACAAATCGCTAAGAGTGGGTGATTGAAGTTCTGACAAATCAAGGGGCTGACTTGTATAAGGGATCTCTACAGGGACTATATTTGTTTTACAAATGAATGGTATGGGAATTTAAAGTATTCCTTTTCATTGCAATTAAGTTTTTGTTCAGTATAGGTGTGGTTGGGGTATTTATTCATAAGCTGTTAAGAGCTCCCCAAAAGAGGGTAAATATTGTGAAATTTCAAAAAGTGCTATGGCCACCATGAGTCAGTAGAGCATCTTGTTTAACACTACTTGCTTGATTTTTGTGGTGGTGAAAGTTGCAAGTTTACACCGGTTGGTTCTATGCAAGCACATGGTAGAACAACATTTTAATTGTTATAATCATTCTATAATACACACACTACATATAAATATTATAGTATAAATGGTATAAGTTATGCGATCATTTGGTGACATTCAACTAGATCTACATGATCATTCACGTCATGCGTATAATATATATCACATTCACACATGTTGATCTCACAATGTTTCATGTCTTTTATTCAGGGTTAGAAGAAGAAACTGTTCCAACCAAAGCATCCAAACCATCATCAAATGAATCAACCAAACTATTACCTAAACGTACCGCGGTGTAAGTACAGCTGCTTGATCTGTAGATATGTTACATCCAACTTACACTCCTTTCTATTACCTAAATGTACCATGGTGTTAGAACAGCTACTTGATCTGTAGATGTGTTACCTCCAACTTACTCTCCTTTTTATTACCTAAACGTACCATGGTGTTAGAACAGCTACTTGATCTGTAGATGTGCTCTCCTTTGCATCATTTATAAATTACTGTGTAATATTCTGACCTCTGCTTCAATAGTATGATGCATGTGCTGTTTCTGTTTTGAGTGTGAAAATAAAATAAAAACCTGTCCGCAAAGCTTACTTTCAGTTAGTCTTATCAAAATACTGCTGACATGAAACTGTCTGTTGTAACAGTATACAGAAATGATACAATGGTAGGTTTCTGCTATTGACTGATGAAAAATGTTGACGTACATTCAGTAGATGTAGAATTCAGTAGTTGAGATCTACATGTTTGTTATGTAAGTAAGCATGTGATTATAGTACATGTATATGAAACAATATGGTTACACAGTAAACGTAAGTATCACCTGCCAGGTATTACTTACACAGGTTCCCTAAGTTACACAGTGCCAACCACTTAGTCATAGTTGGGGTGCGATAAAAATTAATATTTGGTAAATGAAATTTCCTGCTGGAACCTGTTAGCTCAGTCAGTGGTGTGTCTGACTATTAATCCAAGAGTCATGAGTTCAGTTCCCTGCTTAGTCACAGTCTCTGTGATGATTGATATTCCTAATTGTTCGCATTGTCATTTTATCATTCACTTCTGTTTCGAGTGGAAAAGTTATTAGTTACTTGCAGAGATTGGTGTGCTGGAGTACTGGTTAACTGATTGTCTTTTTGCACTCAGTGCATTAAAAATGAATCTAAATGTTCAAACATTATTAACATTGTGTATCTAACAAATAATATGACTTCATTGTTTTGCTATTTGCTGATAGGTCTGACGACAAGCCCGATCTCACCATAAAGAGACCACGTCTCAACATGCCACCACCTCTCAGTGTTCCCTCCACCACAATTACCATGACAACCATGGTGACCACACCCACCTCAGTTTCACCAACGTCACCTGGCGAGATGCACGGAAAAATCAAAATCATCCCACCAAGACCTAGATGTAAGTTGCAAGCTTTTGTTATTTTTGTCAATAATTTTTTTTTTCATTTAAATTGAACTATGAAAACCCTGAAGAGCTATTTCATTATCTAGATATTACAAATATAGAACTTCATGGGTCTCCAAATGTATTGATTTACCATATTTGAGCCAGCTTCTGTTCCCAAACAACGTAACTGATTTTTTACTTGTTTTTATTTATTATTTATTCAATGGCAGTGAAACCGTATGCAATTTGTATTGAAACCAGTCTTAAATCATGATTGCCTGGCTGCTTTTCTTAGATATAAAGTTTTTAAGTATATAAGTACATCTTAAATGTGTTGGTAAAACAGAAGCCAGATCATAAATATAGGTTCTTATGTACAAAAACATGTATGCTGTCTCTAGATCATTTACCTCTCACCGCTGAGGTTGTGAGTTTAACTCCAGCTCTGTCCACAAAATATTAACGAGACAGTTTGCCAGTTACTTGCTAAAGGATTACAGTTCTACTCAAATTCATTCCGAGGCATTTTTTCTAAAGTGAAATGTGGATCCCGTGGATGTCATATATAGCCTGTAATGTTTTGAAAATGCTGTTAGACCAATTTTTTTAAAAATACAAGAACATAATAATAACTGTGCATGTGATAGGTTGTCAACTATAACAAAGTGTTAAGAAAAAAGTATGAAATAAAATAGTGTTCTCCGTGACAGAGACGCCTAAGGCCTTGTATCATGGTCACTAGTGTAGAGTAATGCCTATCATAGCATATTTTGATAAATTCATTGACTATATGCTGTAAGAAGAAAAAGGGTTCTCTTGTATGATGGAATCCTATTTGAGTAAATTGTTTTTTATCAATAAAATGTTGTTTTTTTGTATTTCTGCAGCCAATCATGAAATCCATGAAAGTTCTGGCTTTATGGATAGTATCACCACGACAACACGGACATATGGGGCATTCAAAAAGAAGAAGAAAGCTGCATTGATGGCCACAAGTCCTAATGGGTCCAATAAAGCTGCACCCATCCCACCTTCAAGTCCGATCTCACCAACATCAGCGATGGCCAGAAGTCTTCCATCTGTACCTTCGGTAAATTTGTTATACTTGTCTTACTTCAGTGGTGTCCATTTTTGTGAGATCTGTCATACTTCAGTGGTGTCCTCTCTTGTGAGATCTGTCATACTTCAGTGGTATCCACTCTTGTCAGATGTGTCATACTTCAGTGGTGTCCTCTCTTGTGAGATCTGTCATACTTCAGTGGTGTCCACTCTTGTCAGATCTGTCATACTTCAGTAGTGTCCACTCTTGTCAGATGTGTCATACTTCAGTGGTGTCCACTCTTGTCAGATGTGTCATACTTCAGTGGTGTCCACTCTTGTCAGATTTGTCATAGTTCAGTGATGTCCACTACTGTGAGATCTGTCATACTTCAGTGGTGTCCACTCTTGTCAGATGTGTCATACTTCAGTGGTGTCCACTCTTGTCAGATCTGTTATACTTCAGTGGTGTCCACTCTTGTCAGATATGTCATACTTCTGTGGTCCCTCTCTTGTCAGATGTGTCATACTTCACTTATCTGTAACCTCCTTAAATCTGTTATGAGCTGTCTGTACTTTTTTCATATTAATTTTGTCTGGTCTTTGAAATATTTGTTTTAATACATGTTGATAATATGCCCTTAATATGTTGTCTGTTACATTTCATGATTTTCCCTTCCAGTTCTACAAAGACACGCAGCAGGAGTTCGAGCCATCCCCTGAGATGGAAATCAAGAAAGAAATCAAACAAGAACGCAGTCCTTCTCCGGTGGAGGAGCAAGGCATGACAAGTACAAATATCAAAACAGAAATAAAACCAGAAATAAAGACAGAACCTGAGGAGGTCGCTGAAGTACAGAGTGAGTCCACTGAGTGTAAAATTTTTCTTTACTTTACTACTGTCTAATTCTTAATTATGATTTTTAGTTCTACAAACTAAAGGCCATATGGGCATATATAAAGGTAATTTGTCCATCATTCAACCAAATTACAATGTCTTTTCTTTCTTTAGTAGAAAAAACTTTGCGAATCTTTTTCCTACCTATAGACAAATTATTTTATACACTACATTTCTTTGCCCAAAACATTTATTTGGCTGGGGCATAAAAAGTTGGTCTTGTTGCTTTCTGATGCTCTTTGCTCCTTGTTGCTTAAAAAACACCCTTTTGGCTCATTTTTAACATGACAGATGTATTGAAATGTTCAGATGCTGAGAAGGAGCGCAGTATATCACCGGACAGTAAAGATATCTTGCTCGCCACTGTGAAGGAATCAAAGGGACTGCTGACAACAGGGGCCACCAAAGTGAAGAAGAAGAAGAAGAGTGTACGCTGGAAGGATGATAAAGACCTTAAGCAATTCTTCTTCTTCGAATTAGATGAGGACGAAAGAGGTATTATTTTTTTCCTGAAATGAAGGGCAAATATGTCTCCCAATATTTGTCATAAAGTAATTTCCATGTTTCAGACATTTGGAAGTGACTTACTGTGTGCGAAGAAAGATTCAGGAAGGGACATTTTTTCGTAAATATTTTCTAAAAACTATTTTTGAAAAAGCATGTTTTAAAACACTAGTGTTCATCTGTGACTAAAACTGTTGATTATATTTAAATATTGTAGGTTTTAAACAGTGTGATAGAAAAGATTTCTAGGAAAAATCAATTGGTATTCTTGGAGTTACACCACTGTCAATTGTCAGATTGCAAAGTTTAAACTTTGTTAATTTTTTTTTTTCAGAAAATGTAAACCGACCAAAGGATTTCAAACAAGCAATGAAGGATGACATGTTGTTTGACAGAAGGGTAAGTACTGTCTAAATATGTATTTGTCTGGATTATGTTGTGGTTTTAAATCTGTGGGTCATCCAAAATATTTTATGTCCTAGGTATAAAAAACACAACAAAAAACATGAAATGTCTGTTAATTTAGTACTAGAGTCAGATAATTTGATAGACATTCATAACATAACTGCTTACTTCACTGCTGAGGTCGTGAATTCAAGCCAAGCTTTGTCCAAAAACTTTTTATAAGAGTTTGCCAGTTTCTACTCGAATTCAGTCCGAGCTCTTCATCTGTCATTAAACTGGATATTCCATAAACCGTCTGTTATATGTTGGAAATGGTGTTAAACCATATTCCAGAATAAAAGAATAAACAGATAAAATATTCGTATCAATAGAGAAATGTGCATTGCCAATTTTAAGGTTTTTTTTCTGCAACTGTATGTACTGCACATTGCAGAAATTTAACAATTTGCAACAATAATTATTAGACATTTCATCGGTGTTGACCTAAAATGGTAACCTTTCTATTTCCATTCAACACAACCTCTTTTACTGAGTGATATCGGGTGCCATCTTAAGATTACTTACCTCTCAATGCTTGGTTGTGGATTCAAGTCCAGCCAGGTCCATCATTTACTGTGGGAATGTTTTCCAATGACTTGTGGAAGAACAGTGGTCCTAATCAGATACAGTATCTTCCTCCAACAATAAACTTTTGTTGCCATACGTAAACTCTATAATTTATAGGAAATGGCTTCTTAAACTCGTTAAAAAAATCATGTCAAGCAAAAAAATGTTGGTCCTATACTTGGATCAGGGTCCATCTTCTGGTAAATGGAGTAATATCATTGTTTTTACATGAAACTTCAGTACGTTTTTCTCAGTTGTTTTTCTCATCTATCAACATTATTTTGATTTGAAGTGGACTTATATGAATGACTTCCAAATGTTTTTTTAAGAGGCTGTCAGGTCTAGCCTTAGATGGAACCCGAGACCTCTTGTGTGAGTTCCCAACACTATCCACTGTACCATTAACAAGTGTCTGTCAACACATGGAGTGTTACTTATATTGATTATGTATATTCTATGTTTCAATGTATATATTAGTTTGACTAACTGGGTATTTCTTGTTTAGGCAATGGAGACAGTCAGACGGCAAATCAAGGACAGTATGGTGGAACAAATAATAGTAAGTTTCCCGATCATCACATTGTTGTCAGAACTATGTAACTTTGTAAACAGTTACCATTTATCTTGATATAATGTAAAATAACTGTAACATATATACACAGTTACCAGTTATCTTAACTTTTTAAACAATCTCTCAGCAGACTACTTATAGTCATTGTTAACATTGTCATGAAAAGCAAGTAAAAGGTTTTTTGTATTTTGTATTTTTCCTACTTTCATGACTAAATGGAGAGGAATGACACATGTCTTATTCTCCTGACCACAGACAATTCCAGATGTATTTTTTGTCATCTTTGGGATTCAAACCATGCATCATTAATGTGCTAGGCTCGGCCAATGCCGGGTTTTTAATTGTCATACCTCGAAATGTTCAAATATTTGATCGAAAAATTAAATAGAAATGTTTGCTTATTACCTTAATATGTTTAATATAAATAAAGCGAAGAGCTTAATCCAGTGGTAGAACATCAAACCTATAATCGGAGGGGAGTGGGTTCGATATTCCATCATCCGAGTGTTGTGCCCTACAGCAAGACACTTTTTCCGCATATGCTTAGTACTGGTTTCAACAGAAAGACTTTGAGTGTGATTTGTCTAAGTTGTAATAACTTGTTTCATAATCAAATAAAAATAACTAATGCTCTCCCTCCATCTCACTTTAAGTTGCATAATTAAACACAAGCAAATGGCTCTGGAAGGTGTTTCGCTAATACAAGCATACATTTACTGTCACACATTATTCAGTTGACTTGTGTTATCAAACGGTATCTATTACACTACATACCTAATGTTACTGGACACAGTTATTGCTTTAAATTTATTAAATTTACATGTCCCTTCTCTACAGTGGTATAGACCAAAATTACTGGCTGGGGTGAAACCATTTGATTATGGAAAAGACAGCACAGAAAAGTCCATACAGAAGGTCAGGGAACAAGGTGTACTGCAGGCTTTGTTCTTCAACAAAACAATGCTGCCTGATGGCCCACAGGAACCTGAGTTTGAGCATCAGGAGCCAACGGAATCAAAGTTGATACCGTTAGAAGATGTAAGTTTGTATGTTGTAATAGCATGTTTAAATTGCTTTGGGACAAAAATTTTTACATATTATTCACTATCAATATTCTCAAGAATCTTTTTTTACAAATATTGGTAATTATTATTTGTGGTGAAATAAATTACATGGGAAACAACTTGTATTTGAATATACACTTGAACTGTATTCAGGAAAATTTGAATCTACCATCATCATTGTTGTACAGATCTGTAGTTGTTATTGGTTCTAAGGGTCCTCCGTGGCAGGGTGGTATAAAGCGCTGCCTCACAATCACTTACCTCTCACCTCTAAGTTTGTAGGCTTGAGTCCTGCAAGCTCCAAAAATTCTACTCAAGATTAATTCTGAGGTCTTCCTCCACTTCCTCCAACTGGATATGCCATATATAACCTGAAATGTGTTGATTAGCATTAAATCAAAATTAAAAAAAAAAGTTTTAGGTTCTTAAAGACACCCTGCAATGTAAAATTTGTGTTGAACTCCTGTTCACACATCAGTTCAAGATTTACACCGCTGCATGTACAGGCAACCATTAGCTAATAATGCACAGGTCTGCAAATATTACTGTATAAAACATTATATTTAAGAACTTTTTTACAGGTTATATTTAGCTAGCCTGATTAAATAAGGCATATATGGACAACTTTTTCATTATTTGGATATCCGATCTGTTGTTCATAACTCAGGAGATGCAAAATAAAAAATCTTTAAAAGACTCCTTAAAGATGTGCAATATGTTGCACTAATATTTAAACTTGTATTAAGCCAGTTTTGAAAAAGGATGACTTTCTAACATTTACCAAATTTGAAATGAAATTTTGTGTCTTCATACATACTGTGTATTTTAATTTCATATTCCCATCATGTCTATAAAGAAAAAAATCAGAAAAAAAATGTTTATATAAAATTTATCAAAACAATAAAATTGCTTGTTTGATGATCGACTATAAAGCAATCGTATATTAAATAAAATAATTCATGATTATTTTTTAAAAATGCAAGTCAATTTTCACATGCAGCTAAGAAAATATAGCACTGAAAATAAGTTTTGAACTTCTGACAAGATGTGTACATTGTTTTATAACTATAACAACACATTTATTTACCTCTCGTGCTAAGGTCACAGGTTTGAGCCACACTCTGTCCAAATAATTTACTTGTGGAAGAAATTTCATTTTTCACAGATTCATGTAATACTACATGTATAGATATCTGGCATCTTCCGCTGCAGATAAAATTAGATGCTATATTTTACCCAACATACATAGCATTTTATTTTTATAACAGATTGAAAAATAACTTTTTATCCATTCACAACCGCTGCTCATATAAGGTTGCATTTTTTAACACATACTTGTAATTTAACCTGTTTTTAGACCGTCTGTATGCTGGAAGGGTTCTGGAGATATTTGCATGTTGTGCATTTTAATGAAAAAAAGGTGGTTAGAACATTGAATTGCAGAATTTAAATTTCAATTCTGTTGACAGCATGAACAAAGTTATGGCATGTGAAATTTTTTATAACCAAGTTTTCATACAGGAACTTTAAGGTTTAAATTCAGTATTAATATGTAACAAAAAATTTAAATCATGTATATATGTACATCCGATGAAATTCATATATAAACGTGTACGTTAGTATGGTTGCTTCTTGTTCTTGTTATCAATTAACTATCAAGGCAGTACAGGTAATCACAGAAATAGAAGTCTATTGTAACAAATCAAAAACTTGCTGTGCATGAACTTGTTTGTTTTGTATTTTTAGCTCTACTGGCCAAAGGTCAGCAGGGCTTATGTCATGGTAAATTGTCCATCGTCATTGTCCATCCGTTAACCTATTTCTTGTAGACGTGATAACACCTTCATTTTTCATTGAATCTTAAGTAAACTTGCACAGCAGTTATATAACCACAAAATAAGAGACAAGTTCTTGAACCAGTGTGATTCAACCACAAATGCCCCTGCCACAGGGCTTATAAATTTCAATATTCGTTGAATCTTAACTTAAATTGCACAGCAGCTTTGTAACCATAAGATAAGAGACAAGTTCTTGAACCAGCATGATTTGACCACAAATGCACTCTCCACAGGGCTTATAAACACATTTTAAACAAGACCTTGGATATTTTTCATGTAGCATTGCATGGTGGTCTCCTAACAGATTTGTTGAAGAAGAGCTGAAAATAAAAAACCTTTCCTCTAAAATGTTCATCTGTTGTCAGTAGAGCAATTCAGGCCCTCTTGGGCCTCTTGTTAAAAGTTTTTGTGTTACATTTTGCTTTATTAACTTTTCTTGCTTCTTTAATCATTAAAGTTGACAGACCTTTCTTTAACAATATGTTATGTTTACATTTATAAATAATTAACAAGTACATTGTATATGAAATACATTAAAAATTGCAAAGTGATTCATAAAACATTGATGAAATATAAATGAATAAAATTGTACTCATTTTTTCATTGGGCTTATCTATGAATATGTGAGCTTTTTAATACCTCATTCCTTGACATGGGTGTCCCGAATCTAACATCTGCCCAATAGCTTGAGCAAATCTTGCTCTATTAAATTGGTACACATTACTCCTTGTGCATAGGATTGAAATTCAACTCTACATCTCAAATGTTACATGAGTTATGGCCCCATCATTTTTATGAACAAAATGTTGTGTTTGGGCTAAAAAATCACTCAAATTTCTCTGTTCCAAAATCTAAATAGAACAATTTTAACTTTCAACAATCACATAATTGTATATTTTACAAGCAGAGTTAACATGATCACTATTCATCATTATATCATCATACATAGAGGATCTTACATTTGTGCTTATTTATTATTGAATTTACTCAACGAGTTAGAAAAAATATATTATACGAGGTTCCAACAATTTTAATAAATTCAATAATAAATGAGCACAAATGTAAGATTCATATTATCACATAACTCTGGAAAAGTTTACATTTGTCATCTATTTAACAGATCACCTCTTTAAAGAATTAGGGCTGTTCCATTTAAACATACATCCTGCCCATGGACGGCAAAATAATAAAATTCTAAGGGGGGAGGGTTTTTCAAAATGGGGGCCCTGATAAAATGAATTAAAAATATAAAGGGGGAGGGTCCAATTTCAAAGTGCCTTCCATGGGTGGGTTGTATGATTAAATGGAATAGCCCTTAGAAAAAAATGCGCATATTAGTTTCTGTCAGTTATTGTATGATGTAACGTCTGAAAATTACGTCATATCATCATAACATCATATCATCATAACGTCATATCATCATAACAAATGGATGTCATTTAAAGTTTGGGCAAGTCGGAAACCACTTTGGTATTTTACATACTAGAGCAGAGTTACACGGAAAACGCTGAACGATGACTTGGTAGTGATATTACACCAGGTTAAAATAAAAAATATGTCATGGATTTATTACACTCCTGCACTGTTAATTATGTGATGAACATGTACAACTATCATGGGTTGAACATGTAGTTCATTCATGAAAGTCTCATTCAAAAAAAGGAAAAAAGAAAAAGGATTTGTAAAGGTATTGAAAGACTTTGTATATGAGACTAAGTTTGTGCTAAAAAGCATGATGAATAAAAGCACTATTAATAAGTATATCAATGATATTGTGATCATTATGCTATGATATGTGATGTGTGTAAATGGAAAAAATTCAATTTGTATTTTCTTCTTGTCAGGTGTCGGGCGGAGAGGAATTCCTCTACAAACATGAGGAGCATCCCGAGGCCATACTTAACCAGCCCAAAACTGTTATAGACCCTCAGCAACAACAACCCATGCATCATGTCCACCAGCAACATCATCAACAACAACAACAGCAGCAGCAACAACAACCACCGCCAATGTTACCACCAAGCTTGAGTCTTCCACCTGGCTTAAACTTGCCTCCAGACCTGATGAATCTACTTACACAAATACAAAGTGGACAACAAGATCCCAACGACCCGGTGATGGCGCATGTCCAGCAAATACTAAATAACCTTATGGTATGTTTAGTAGTCAATCAACCTTACTTCAACTGCAAACTGTCAATCAAATATCACAGGCACAAATGAAAATGTTACTTTTTACTTGCATGCTATTACACGGCAGCGGTGGTCTAGTGGTCTGCCTCAAACTGAGATGGTCTTAGGTTTGATCCTTAGTCAGGTAATACCAAATACTTGAAAAATGGTACTAGAAGCTTCTTCTCTTGGTGCCAAGTATTTAGAGGATAGTTCTAGGTCTGGGTGACCCATTGTTGGTATAGGGTGTCTGGGTGGGGTATCATACCATGTGTCTGTAGCATGATACTCTGGAGTGGCAGCTCTTTGAATACTGTCTTAAGTATACAATGTCACAATATGACTGAAAAATTGTTGAAAGTGATGCTGAACACCATACATCAACAATACAACATTGCATGGTATTGTTTGTCGATACATCAACAATACAACATTGCATGGTATTGTTTGCCGATACAACTACAATACAACATTGCATGGTATTGTTTGTCGATACAACTACTATACAACATTGCATGGTATTGTTTGTCGATACATCAACAATACAACATTGCATGGTATTGTTTGTCGATACATCAACAATACAACATTGCATGGTATTGTTTGTCGATACATCAACAATACAACATTGCATGGTATTATTTGTCCATACAACTACAATACAACATTGCATAGTATTGTTTGTCCATACATCAACAATACACCGTTGCATGGTATTGTTTGTCCATACAACTACAATACAATATTGCATGGTATTGTTTGTCCATCCAGCTACAATACAACATTGCATGGTATTGTATGTTGTATGGTATTGTTTGTCCATACATCAACAATACAACATTGCATGGTATTGTTTGTCCATACATCAACAATACAACATTGCATGGTATCGTTTGTTCATACAACTACAATACAACATTGCATGGTATTGTTTGTCCATACAACTACAATACAATATTGCATGGTATTGTTTGTCCATACATCAACAATACAACATTGCATGGTATCGTTTGTTCATACAACTACAATACAACATTGCATGGTATTGTTTGTCCATACATCAACAATACAACATTGCATGGTATTGTTTGTCCATACATCAACAATACAACATTGCATGGTATTGTTTGTCCATATAACTACAATACAACATTGCATGGTATTGTTTGTCCATACATCAACAATACAACATGGCATGGTATTGTTTGTCCATACATCAACAATACATGAACATGGCATGGTATTGTTTGTCCATACATCAACAATACAACATTGCATGGTATTGTTTGTCCATACAACTACAATACAACATGGCATGGCATTGTTTGTCCATACACCTACAATACAACATGGCATGGCATTGTTTGTCCATACAACTACAATACAACATTGCATGGTATTGTTTGTCCATACAACTACAATACAACATGGCATGGTATTGTTTGTCTATACAACTACAATACAACATGGCATTGTATTGTTTGTCTATACAACTACAAATACAACATTGCATGGTATTGTTTGTCTATACAACTACAATACAACATGGCATGGTATTGTTTGTCCATACAACTACAATACAACATGGCATGGTATTGTTTGTCCATACAACTACAATACAACATGGCATGGTATTGTTTGTCCATACAACTACAATACAACATTGCATGGTATTGTTTGTCCATACAACTACAATACAACATGGCATGGTATTGTTTGTCCATACATCAACAATACAACATGGCATGGTATTGTTTGTCCATACAACTACAATACAACATTGCATGGTATTGTTTGTCCATACAACTACAATACAACATGGCATGGTATTGTTTGTCCATACAACTACAATACAACATTGCATGGTATTGTTTGTCTATACATCAACAATACAACATGGCATGGTATTGTTTGTCCATACAACTACAATACAACATTGCATGGTATTGTTTGTCCATACAACTACAATACAACATGGCATGGCATTGTTTGTCCATACAACTACAATACAACATGGCATTGTATTGTTTGTCTATACAACTACAAATACAACATTGCATGGTATTGTTTGTCCATACAACTACAATACAACATGGCATGGTATTGTTTGTCCATACATCAACAATACAACATTGCATGGTATTGTTTGTCCATACAACTACAATACAACATTGCATGGTATTGTTTGTCCATACAACTACAATACAACATGGCATGGTATTGTTTGTCCATACAACTACAATACAACATGGCATGGTATTGTTTGTCCATACATCAACAATACAACATGGCATGGTATTGTTTGTCCATACAACTACAATACAACATTGCATGGTATTGTTTGTCCATACAACTACAATACAACATTGCATGGTATTGTTTGTCCATACAACTACAATACAACATGGCATGGTATTGTTTGTCCATACAACTACAATACAACATGGCATGGTATTGTTTGTCCATACAACTACAATACAACATGGCATGGTATTGTTTGTCCATACAACTACAATACAGCATTGCATGGTATTGTTTGTCCATACAACTACAATACAACATGGCATGGTATTGTTTGTCCATACAACTACAATACAACATGGCATGGTATTGTTTGTCCATACAACTACAATACAACATGGCATGGTATTGTTTGTCCATACAACTACAATACAACATGGCATGGTATTGTTTGTCCATACAACTACAATACAACATGGCATGGTATTGTTTGTCCATACAACTACAATACAACATTGCATGGTATTGTTTGTCCATACAACTACAATACAACATTGCATGGTATTGTTTGTCCATACAACAACAATACAACATTGTATGGTATTGTTTGTCCATACAACTACAATACAACATTGCATGGTATTGTTTGTCTATACAACTACAATACAACATGGCATGGTATTGTTTGTCCATACATCAACAATACAATATTGCACAGTATTGTTTGTCCATACAACTACAATACAATATTGCATGGTATTGTTTGTCCATACAACTACAATGCAACATTGCATGGTATTGTTAGTCCATACAACTACAATACAATATTGCATGGTATGGTTAGTCCATACAACTACAATCTACAGTCCAATGCTAGCTCATGCTCAGAGAGATATAGTGGTTGGAGATCCGAGATATTTTGTTAGTTACTTTTTACTTTTTACTCAAGACTAATTTATACAAAATTTTAGTAGTAAGTGATGGAAATGAGGATGTCTGTTGTATCCATGGAGATAATGTAACGAACAGTAAGCAGTTTGTATGATTTTATATAATATATTTATACAAATGATAGGAAACACTGTATATGGTAGGTAGACTGCATAAAGAGGTTCGCCACATGTATTGCTGTCAAACACATCCGCTCTTCTCACTATGCTTTCTGCACTACAGGAAATTCTATTTTTCCCGCCATTTGAAGAATGGTAAAGGGATATTAAGTGTTACCCATGTCCATTCACTCGTCCAAGGTAAAAAGTTGGTTTCTTATCAATAACTTCTGAATTGATCCATTTATTTCACGTGTACCTGCATAATTATAAAATACAGATCTGGTTGTTTTTTTTATAAACATCTGTCAAATTTTACAGGAGTTATGACCCTTATCAATTTAATTTTTGGTAAACAAATTTAGTTCAGATCAATAACAGACATTCGTATTGACAGACACCTTTCTAGTTTATCCATGTATCTTTTGACAGAATACATGTATGTGAAGTTTCTATACCCAATCTACATAAATTCTGTATATCATGTAATGGGAAAACCCTTCTGGTCAGTTATAGTTAATTTGTATAATGTTAATGTTATATGGCAAATGTTCTGTCTAGCACTCACACATGTGAGTTTGGCTTTGTAGGTAACATCTATGCCTGAAATACAACAGAAAAAGAAGTGGGATACTAGTGTAGTGGATAGAGTGTTTGTCGCTCATGCTAGAGGTTGAGGGTTCGGTTCCCAGCTCGATCGATTGCCTTCTAAAAAACCAACTCAGTTCTGGTTCTACTTAGGAAATGGACTCTAGAGCAGTTCATGTAAACTCTGAGCTTTCTTTGCAATTGAGCTTAAATAATTTAGGCAGTGCCTAAAATTGTATTATAGTGGTTTCAGTCTTCTATTGTATGTTTTTCACAGTGTGGCGGAAGTGAACAGAGCTATGAACAATTACAGCAGATACAGCAGATCATGAACTCTCAGTTGGGTAAGGATACATTATGTATATTTTTGTGTGATCTCCATGGTTACAGGAACACGCGGCAATGTTGGAATCAAACTTTACTCATGTTCACACGTCAATCAATCCCCATACGTAAAAATGTACAAGGCCATAATAAATAAAATGCTTGATAATCATCCCCTCCTGTCCCCGTAATTTACATGCCGTAAAAAAGATATACTGGTATATCAAATTCTCCCACCACCCCGCTTCCCTTTTTAAGAAAAATTTGGATGAGAATCTAACAATTAATTTATAATGGCCTAACCATATGAAGATATTAATCTCTTAAATATTAATTTCTGAAACTTCACATTTAAATATTTATTAACATTTTAGTTCACCTGTGAGTGTTCGGCTCAGGTGAGCTAATGATAGTTTGTGTAATATCACAAGTCTTAAGTTTTTCAAGGCTATATTTTACTGTCTTACTTTTGTCATATACATGTATTAGTTTATCATGAGTATTAATTTCTGTTCTTTTATCATGAGTATACTTAACTGTTGATATCTTATTGAAAGGTATGCCACCAGATGCCATGATGCAGGGTCCTCCCCCACTAGGGATGCCACCCATGGGTATGCCACCACAGGGACCACCCTTGGGGCCCCGTACAGCACTGCTGGGTACGGCCCCACCAGGTTTTCTGCCACAAAGACATATGGGTCCACCACCAAACAGATTCGGACCAGGTTAGCAACTAAATTACTGATATTTCATGAAATCTAGGAATAGTTAAGTTTCATTGTCACATATAGGAATAGTAAAATACCCAGGCTTTCACTGTGACATGTACATGAATTTAGTATTTATTTGCGACACTAACTGTTTATATATTGTATTATATGAATTTGCTGCTCATTGTAGGACCACCGCCAGGAAATTGGGGCCAAAATATGGGTGATGGACCACCAAACATGGGACATAGACCACAAGGTCACCAGGGAGGGTTTGGTGGTGGAGGACAGGGACCAAGGGGACCAGGACCAAATAGGGGCCGGGGAGGAATAATAAGGGGAGGCAGATTGAGAAGAGGTAAGTACACACATCTAAATCTGCTTCAATAACCCTGTAAGACAGAAAACATGATTTTGCTGGAGGGGTTTTATGCCCCGCCGCTGCGAGGGGTTTATGCGCCACCAATCAAAGAACATTGATGGGGCATAAGGTGTTACCCCTGCCCGTTAATTCATCAGTGCCTAGGTCCAAGGCAAAAAATTGATTTCCAGTCAATAACTTCTCAAACAGTTATTTGATTATGTATTTGATTAATACTTGCTGTATAGCTGTATAATTGTAAAACTACAGGTCAAGTTAGATATATCTCAATGTCAATCGCATTTTACAGAAGTTATGGCCCTTTTTCGATTTAATTTTCTGTAAGATAATGATTTTCTTCTGAAAGAGGCTAGGTAATGAATCAATAATATTTTGTGCATTGCTGTATAAATATAAATACATGTAGAGTTTTATATTTGCCAACATTAGTCAAATTGCCGCTTTTCATCTTAATTTCTGGTAAAATAATATAGTGGTGGTATCTGTGTCGTATCACAGGAAACATTTCTAGTATTTATTTGAATTATTTAATTAATCTCCATGGAAATTTATTTAACAAAAAAGAAGTTATGAGACGAAAAGTGCATCAGTAGATAATGTAATTTATTGCAAACTTATTTCAATACATGTACAATGTATTATAATATGTTATCATATCTTCTGTTTCAGTTCTGTGCCGCCATTTTGCAAGTGGGAGCTGCCGTCTGGGTGCCGAGTGTACATTCCTACATCCGGGGATCAATGGCCCACCCCTGGAAAACCAATCCCAGGACACAAACGGTTGATACGCTCGGGGAAAATATGCACAAGTAGAAATTCCACTGAGCTAAAGGAAACAAATTTCCCGCCACATAAACTAGTCAGAGACTCTTTCAAGATGGTTGTATGTATTTAACAGTAGTGGTAAAGAGAGAGATGGCAGCGCTGGAGGCAACAAGATGCTTACTGGAGTACTGAATGGACATTAGTAGGAAGGAGAGATAAAAACTCAGGTTGTTGATTCTTAAAAGTAATTATTTAGATATTTTAAACAATTCAGAGCATGATTATGATAATGGAAGGAGGTTTCCAAACTGACAGACTACATTTGTAAATGTTTGACAGATCTGATCTGAGAATATAATTGTATTTGTACAATATGTGCATCAGTACATAGAAGGCCGTTTGGTATGGCACCACTGACTTAGAAAACAAGTGAGAGCAGTATTGAGGAGACGTATAATCGTCATATATATAAATAATGAAGTTGGCAAATTTATGATTCAGTGGTAATGCAGAGGAAATACAAATAGACTTCATGGTAATAATTTGCTGATATGTGCTAAAGGGAACTTATCTGCAGCAAACAGTGCTAATCTGCGGTAAAGGATTTAATTTATAAATAACCTGGCAGTGACAGTGATTATGAATTAACTGGCAGTGAGTGATTATGAATTCCCTGGAAGTGACAGTGATTATGAAGTACCTGGCAGTGAGTGATTATGCATTCCCTGGCAGTGACAGTGATTATAAAGTACCTGGCAGTGAGTGATTATGCATTTCCTGGCAGTGACAGTGATTATTAATTACCTGGAAGTAACAGCGATTATGAATTGCAAAGCCTTGCATTGATTATGAATTTCCTGGCAGTGAGAGTGATTATGAATTACCTGGCAATAACAATGATTATGAATTGCAAACCCTTGCATTGATTATGAATTTCCTGGCAATGACAGTGATTATGAATTCCTGGCAGTGAGAGTGATTATGAATTACCTGGCAGTGATGCTTTAGTAGTCACAATGTACTTCTTTCAGTGGGAACAAAGTGATGCTTGTTAACAAGGAGAGAAGAAAACAACAGAGAATGTGTTTTGTGTTTGTTCAACAACATATCTAGTCTTGAAATATGGGTCAGTTTCACTGATATCGTATCATTTAAACAGCTGAGTGCATTCTGTTGGTTGTGTAAAATCTATAAAGTGAAAAAGTGAAATGATCATAGAAACAGCCGAGTGCATTCTGCATGCTGTGTAAACTGAAGAAAAGTGAAATGATCATAGAAACAGCTGAGTGCATTCTGTGCTTTAAACTCTAGAAAAAAGTGAAACAATAAAAACAAAATTGACTCAGTTAATTTGAGAAAAGCAATTGGAGAACATGTTACATTTCAAACTTTTGTGCATATTGATATTGCTGCATTTAAATTACTGACATTGGTGAAGATTTAACTATTTGCTCATTAACGCATCATGCCAAAGTCTGCGGTTTTCACAAAATGGATGATTTGACCTCTGAGATTTTCAATGCCTTCAGAGTCATTCAGTGATTTAGTATGAATGGATATATATATATATATATATATATAAATGTGTAATAAATGACTTCAGTGTGAATTGTAACTATTTTGTATTGGCACACTCAAAGGGCAGAAATAATGTCTGGAACAGAGTATTAGAAAACGTTTCTTACCCCGTAATAGTGTGTTACTAAGATTAAGAATTATACTTACAAACCTAAATTCAATGCTGGGTAGATTTCTAGTTATAGGGCCTAAATTCATTGTTTCAGTGAAGTATTTTAATTTTATCCAGTGGGCATTGAGGTGGCAAGGTCCCAAATGATGAAGTCATAAATAAATATGTTTACCAATTCCAGTATTCATGAAAGAAATTTAATTATTTTCCACTTAAACTGACAATATTTTTTAAATATTAAAAGTAGTAATATTAACATTTATTATTTCACTGTTTGAAACAGTAAAATTACAAAAAATAATTCACTATACAATCTCTATAACTCATCAAAAACTACAAGATAAACCCTGCAGAAGGACGATGGTTTTACCTCATCATTCCAATGTCTTCCCCAACCAAATGCATTGGATGCTAATGTGAATAATAATTCACTGCCACCACCCTTCAGTGCGCACTTGATGAAATTAAAAATAATAATTCACTGCCACCAACAATTATTCTCCATTTTATATTTTGACCCCTACAGTTAAGGGTCATATTCACCAATCATTCTTGATAATATTCTTGGACTTGAGCTAGAAAATCCAACCTTAGATATCTAGTTCATCATAACAGACAGAATAATTGTGAGAGTTCAGAATCATTTGACTACAACTTATATTAGCTGTCACTACATGCTTGCCAGTTGTGGTCTAAAAAAATGGTCTCTAAGTGTGTTTTTTAAAATTCATCCTCGAGTTTCAAGTCTAAATATATTTTTAAGAACGGTCGGTGAATACCAGCCCTGGTGTATATGAAACGTTCTGCATAAGTCTTCATACACATTACTATTTGAAACTTCTTTGGTAATGAACTTCATTTGTAGCTTAAAAAGGGCACTAGTGTTTTTAAGGGGTTTTCCTGTCCTACTTTAGGAGCAAATTTGCTATTGGGATCCTGTTTCCCTATATTTTACTGTGTTTTTTTCTCCTTATTTTGTATTAGCTTATTAATGTTTGTGTATATGTGTTATATGATGTTGGTATGCCTGCATTGTAGTAAAAATAATGTGAATATAATATTTGATATGTACATTAAAACAAGATATGTTTTAAAAGCCAAAAAGATTAAAATGATAAAGAAATAATTTGCGATTGGTGTAATTTATGTCATTGCCAAAACTGAGAGCTTATTTTCATATGTTATTTGAAAGCGTATCATAGGAACATGTTGTTTGTTGGCCTGAGCAGTTTCAAGGTCAGCCATTCTGATAGACTGGTGTCTGTATGACGTCTGCTAACATTTTGGGTTACTATACTCTAGCACCTGCAGTTTGCATAGTAGTTATATAACCACAATGTCATTTTTATTTATGATGTGGCCAGACAAATCAGATTTTTAGTGCCAGAGTTATGACCTTTGAAATGACAAAAACATTATTTTGTTCAATCTTATGTAGTACATGTAGCCATTATACATCATATCTTGGACAAGTGCTAGTACTTTCAAAGTGAGTCATAAAAAAAAAGACCATGTATGAATCCTAGCTCCACCAAACTACCACAGTATTGTGGACAAAATTTTGAAAAGGTGAAGTTGGTTTATGTGAATGATGGCTGGCCCCTGAATCATCAAAACGATTTTTTGGACTTAGGTAGACCAGATTTTCCATTGAATTTTCACAACAATATTATGAATTTGACAGTGCAGTAAAATGTAGCATATTAATGAAGTTGTACATTTGACACATTGCAGTATAATAATGGATGTTATTGAAGTTGCACGTTTTAGATTTTGCGTTGTGCAAGTAGGATATTATTGAAGTTTCACAGTTTATACTAGACATGGTGCAAGTAGCATATTATTGAAGTTTCAGTTTATATTTGACATATTGCATGTAGCATATTATTGAAGTTTCAGTTTATATTTGACATATTGCATGTAGCATATTATTGAAGTTTCAGTTTATATTTGACATATTGCATGTAGCATATTATTGAAGTTTCAGTTAATATTTGACATAGTGCAAGTAGCATAGTATTGAAGTTTCACAGTTTATATTTGACATAGTGCAGGCAGCATAGTATTGAAGTTTCAGTTTATATTTGACATAGTGCAGACAGCATAGTATTGAAGTTTCAGTTTATATTTGACATAGTGCAAGTAGCATAGTATTGAAGTTTCAGTTTATATTTGACATAGTGCAGGCAGCATAGTATTGAAGTTTCAGTTTATATTTGACATAGTGCAAGTAGCATAGTATTGAAGTTTCAGTTTATATTTGACATAGTGCAGGCAGCATAGTAGTGCAGGCAGCATAGTATTGAAGTTTCAGTTTATATTTGACATAGTGCAGGCAGCATAGTAGTGCAGGCAGCATAGTATTGAAGTTTCAGTTTATATTTGACATTGTGCAGGCAGCATAGTATTGAAGTTTCAGTTTATATTTGACATAGTGCAGGCAGCATAGTATTGAAGTTTTAGTTTATATTTGACATATTGCAAGTAGCATATTATTGAAGTTTCAGTTTATATTTGACATATTGCAAGTAGCATAGTGATGAAGTATAATAGTTTCAAGGATTCAATTACAAAATGTGGATTTTAATTTTCATGGATGTAGGAGTGTTTCAAATTACTGGGGGAGGGGGAGGGCAACCCGAGGAGTGTGTATGAGGATGTATACTTCCAGGCTCCAATGTGTATGCTGAACCTGAATATATGTGGGTGCTAGGCCGGCATTTGTATCTATAGTTGAAAGAGTTAGTATCTATAGTTGACAGCATTAGTATCTATAGTTGACAGAGTTAGTATCTATAGTTGACAGCGTAAGTATCTATAGTTGACACAGTATCTGTAGTTGACAGTTCCTATCTATAGTTGACAGAGTTAGTATCTATAGTTGACAGCGTTAGTATCTATACTTGACAGTGTAAGTATCTACAGTTGACAGTGTTAGAATCTATAGTTGACAGCATTTATATCTATAGTTGACAGAGTAAGTATCTATAGTTGACATTTTAAGTATCTATAGTTGACAGCGTTAGTATCTATAGGTGACAGTGTTAGTATCTATAGTTGACATTTTAAGTATCTATAGTTGACATTTTAAGTATCTATAGTTGACAGCGTTAGTATCTATAGTTGACAGAGTTAGTATCTATAGGTGACAGTGTTAGTATCTATAGTTGACATTTTAAGTATCTATAGTTGACAGACTAAGTATCTATAGTTGACAGCATTAGTATATATAGTTGACAGTGTTAGTATCTATAGTTGACATCATTAGTATCTATAGGTGACAGCATTAGTATCTATAGGTGACTGATTTAGTATCTATAGTTGACATCATTAGTATCTGTTTGACAGCATTAGTATCTATAGTTGACACAGTATCTATAGTTGATAGTTAATATCTATAGTTGACAGCATTAGTATCTATATGTGACAGCATTAATATCTATAGTTGACAGAGTTAGTATCTATAGGTGACAGACTTAGTATCTTTAGTTGACAGTGTTAGTATCTATAGTTGACAGCATTAGTATATATAGGTGACAAGACTTAGTATCTATAGTTGACAGTGTTAGTATCTATAGTTGACAGCATTAGTATCTATAGGTGTCAGCATTAGTATCTATAGTTGACAGCGTTAGTATCTATAGTTGACAGCATTAGTATGTATAGGTGACAGCATAAGTATATATAGTTGACACAGTATCTATATTTGACAGCATTATTATCTATTGTTGACAGAGTCAGTATGTATAGTTGATAGCATAAGTATCTGTAAGTGACAAAATTAGTATCTATAGTTAACAGAGTAAGTTTCTATAGTTGACAACATAAGTATCTATAGATGACATTAGTATTTATAGGTGACAGAGTTATTATCTATAGTTGACAGAGTTAGCATCTATAGTTGACAGCGTTAGTATCTATAGTTGACAGAATATCTATACTTGAGACCGTTAAAATCTATAGTTTACTGAGTTAGTATCTATAGTTGACAGCATTAATATCTATATTTTACAGCATTGGTATCTATAGTTGACAGATTTAGTATCTATATTTGACAGCATTAGTATCTATAGTTGAAAGACTAAGTATCTGTAGTTGACAACATTTTGTATCTTTAGTTGACAGCATTGGTATCTATAGATGACATTAATATCTATGGTTGACAGAGTTAGTATCTATAGTTGACAGACTTAGTATCTATAGTTGACATAGTATCTATAGTTGAAAGAGTTAGTATCTATAGTTGACAGCATTATTGCTTATAGTTGACAGACTTAGTATCTATAGGTGACAGCATTAGTATCTATAGTTGACAGAGTTAGTATCTATAGTTGACAGCATTAGTATCTATTGTTGACAGCATTAGTATCTATAGTTGACAGAGTTAGTATCTATAGGTGACAGCGTTAGTATCTATAGTTGACAGAGTATCTATACTTGAGACCGTTAAAATCTATAGTTTACAGAGTTAGTATCTATAGTTGACAGACATAGTATCTATAGGTGACAGCATTAGTAACTATAGTTGACAGACTTAGTATCTGTAGTTGACAGCATTAGTATCTATAGTTGACAGAGCTAGTATCTATAGTTGACAGAGTTAATTTCTACAGTTGACAACATTAGTATCTATAGTTGACAGCATTAGTATCTAAATATGACATTAGTATCTATAGGTGACAGAGTTAGTCTATAGCTGATAGCATTAGTAAAGATAGTTGCCAAATCAACTGGTATGGTGCCAGTTTGGCTGGGACGGTGCTGGATCGATGCAACAATATAAGAATCTTACATGGATTTGAGGTTCAGATATAAAGTTCTGTCCTGAGGGATAACTGTTTTGGATGGAAAGAGACTGTCAAGTTCCAACGAAAACAGTTATCCCAAGGGACAGAATTTTATATCTGAACTGAAAAAGCCATGAAGGAATATTTTTCTTGTGTACCAAACATACTGAACAATTATTTTACTTTAAATTAGTTTTATATTTTACCACATTGACTTTTAAGATATATTATGTGCCACATATTCTTTGAAAAGTCTGTATAAAGATGGTAATGGTAATATAAATGAAAGCTGACACAGAAATTGATTTTTTTAAGATTTTATTTACAACTGGCACCTAAATATGACTAACTAGGTCTTTAATGAATATCAAACAACTGATACACATAAAACAGTATTTACCTGCTTGGTTAATTGTATGTACCTACATATCCGAGTTTGTAAAATTGACATGAAATAGAAATTACAAAAAAGCTCTCCCACCCCCTAAAAAAACCCCAACAACTCATTTCCTGTTATTAACTTTAATTCTTTGTTTTGTGCAGCCGGGCCCGATTAGCTCAGTCGGTTACGCATCTGACTATCAATCCAGGGGTCGTGAGTTCCAATCCCCCGCCCGGCAACAGTCTCCATGATGATTGATATACAACATTGCGTCTCATTATCATTTGTCTCTCACCACTGATTCAAGTGGGAAAGTTATCAGTTACTTGCGGAGACAAGGTGTGCTTGAGTACTGGTTAATCCCAGGAAACAGTGGTTAGGTTAACTGATCGTCTGTTAGCCCTCGATGGCATAAAAATGACGCTAAATATTCAATCAATCAATCAATCATTTTGTGCAAATGTGTTTATCTAGGTGAAGTTTAAAATAAGCTTCATTCAAGTATGATAAATCTTAACTCAAAATAAAGTGTAATTTAGATAAAATGACATCAGTCATAGGTACAAGTGATAATATATCAGGTTGTTTGTTTGAATACTTAGCACGACTTCTGCCATCGAGGGATAAAATTATCAGCTAACCTAACAACTCTTTCTTGGAATCGTCAAAGGTTAACCAGCACTCAATCATACACAAGTCCACAGGTAACTGATAACTTTCTCATTTGTATCAGCTGTGAAAGATGATTGACAATGAGACGCAATCATGGAGAATGCGGATAGACTGATATTCAAACTTGCACCCCTGGACTGACAGTCAGATGTGCTACCAACTGAGCTAACAGGGCCTGGCCATACAATATCAGACATACCTACAACTGTAACTAAACACGGTCCATAAGGCTCATTAAAGATAATTTAACATCAGCTGATAAGACCACATCAAATAAGGCTAAAGTTTGTTGATTCCGGTTTTCATTTTAAAACATATCCTCTGATTTAAAGCGAACATGTTGTTCAGTTGACCTCTGTTATCAAACGTTTTCAAACAAATTAAACATTTAAGGGAAATGAATGCAGATCAGGTTAATATTGGCAAATAAGTGTAGTAGTCTTGAATTTATGACGGTATCTGGTAAATATTCACAAATAAATGTAGCAGTCTAGAATTTGTAAGTTTTCAGGTAAATATTGGCAATTGTAGGGGGGGGGGGGGGGGGTCTATGTCCTAAACAGATGTGTGCTTAGAACAAATGCAAGTGATAAAACTATACTTTGTAAATGAATTACGTATAAACAAAAACAAAATATTATAGAAACTACAAATATTTTACTCTGCAGTTATATAAAATCTACAAATATCCCAAAAAGGAATTCTTCTGATTTCAATAAGCTATATTTTCACAATTGCTGATAAATTTCACACAAAGTCATTCAGAACAGAATTTTTTATGATTACAGCAAGCTCCTAATTTCAGATTATTTCCAATGGCAACCAGCTGGCCTGCATCACTGGACTGGACTTGCTGGCAGCAGATATCTCCATGTTTCAGATATCTCATGCTCTGGTTCCCATGGCAACCACATATGACCATCCACTCAACTGACCTTCACCTTTTTCTCTGGTGGCTCTTCTTTTTTCCGAGCCTTGGAGAGCCAAGACATCATCATGTTACTACTGGCTGTCATTTTGGGCTTGCTTTAATTACAAAAGTGAAAATAAAGTTGGAGTAAACCACCAAGTACAATTTTTAAAAAATAAAAGATCAAACCAATCAATGGAAGCTTGGCTTTTATTGATCCAGACACAGTTGAATATGAACTTAAAATAATTTTGTAACCTTGGGTCTGGCTTCTGTATCACCAACATTTTTCTTAAGTTTTATTTAATTAACCCTTTACTTCATAAAGACGCCTTTGGACACCTCTAATATAGAAGGCTTTTGAATTATTGAGCGAATTATGTTTATATTAACTGACAGAGTGGAAAACAAGTTAATAAGTGTGTGTTGATGAAACAGGAGCCAGATTTTACAAATTGCTATCAGATCTGGCACAGAGAGGTACTAGACGGCAATCAGACAACAGCTGGAGAGGATAAATATGCATTATTAATACAACTGAAGTCTCGTTAAAGGAGTGCACAGTCAGAAGGACTTATATAGAGAAGGAAAGACAACTAAATGAGATTTTGTCAATGCTCGTGCATTCCTGCAAAATCTCGTAATATCTTGTTTTTAATTATTTTAACTTTCATTCATCTTAGGAACACAAATCAAAATTCTTACATTACAGAATGAAATTCTCATTTAAAAAATACCATTCCCAGCAATTTGTGTTTAAAATTGTTGAAGTACTTCTGATTACAAAATGTGTGTACTGCAGCCAAAATAACAAAAATGTTTACTTAATGAATCCAGTCCCAAAATCTACTTTATGATCTTTTATAAAAAAGTAGACTATAGTCTACCCAGAACCTTACATCTCCCAAATCAGATCTATCAACCCCCATTGAACAGGGAATTATGATCTTTTATAAAAAAGTAGACTATAGTCTACCCAGAACCTTACATCTCCCAAATCAGATCTATCAACCCCCATTGAACAGGGAATTCTATGCCTGTCCCACAATTCATAGCAACTAAATGCTTGCTTAACTGTGACATCATTCAAAATTTCAGTTAATTAAAGCAACTGACCAATTGCCCAGTCGGGAGAGCTTGGTCCATCCAACAGACTAAGTAAACTATGAAGAAGTCTAGCTATCAATATGAGGTCAAATGTTGACAAATCACAAGGAATAGTGATACAATTCCACATCATGATATACATGTATGTTCATTATTTAATGATAAATGACAGATATATGAGCACAGAAGCAGAGCTAAATATGATTAGGGGTCCATTTCTCACGAGTAATACTCGCCATTACAAAAATACAGACGAAGTTGGGTAACTTTGTCAAATTTTTTAAAAAGAAATGGAGCTAAATATAAAAAGTAAACATTACGTAGTATATTTATAGTAAATTATCCCTAGAGGTCAAGGTCATCAGGAAAAATGCTATATGATGTTCAGTAGTTCTACCCATCAATGATGATTTCCCTCATGCAACCATGGGCTAAGTTTGGCGACTCAAGATAAACAATTTTTGAGGAACGGCTGAAAACAAAAACTTGATGTTAAATGAAAAGTCGAGACCAAAAAAGGTGTACCTTACGCGCAAGAACCCAATTAATACATAAAATATACCCCCCATCAAGAAATTTTAGATAGAGCTATGGGCTTATGCCAGAAGTTGTGGGTTCGATCCCCAGCTTGACTTGATTCCTCTATTAACCCAGTACTGATAAAGAATCGGACTCGTTAGCGGCTCATATGATCTCTTGAGTTTTCTTCACAATTAACCTAAAATAAATAAGTATAAACTAATGTAAAGAAATTTATTTACAATTTCTAAATTTACCTTGGATCTATTTCTTCCACACATTCTGGCTTGTTATGCCTTGAATTATTTACCAGAGTAGACACAGGGTGGGACTGTATACACGTGACAGCACGGATCAACTTTACTGCCTGTATAACAAGAGGAATGAATGATTTACCAGAGTAGACACAGAGTAGGACTGTGTACACGTGACAGCACGGATCAACTTTACTGCCTGTATAAGAAGAGTAATTAATTATTTACCAGAGTAGACACAGGGTGGCACTGTATACACGTGACAGCATGGATCAACTTTACTGCCTGTATAAGAAGAGTAATGAATTATTTACCAGAGAAGACACAGAGTGGGACTGTATACACGTGACAGCACAGATCAACTTTACTGCCTGTATAAAAAGAGGAATGAATGATTTACCAGAGTAGACACAGGGTGGGATTGTATACACGTGACAACATGGATCAACCTTACTGCCTGTATAAGAAGAGGAATGAATGATTTATCAGAGTAGACACAGGGTGGGACTGTATGCACATGACAGCACGGATCAACTTTACTGCCTGTATAAGAAGAAGAATGAATGATTTACCAGAGTAGACACAGGATGGCACTGTATGCAAGTGACAGCACGGATCAACTTTACTGCCTGTATGAGAAGAGGAATAAATGATTTACCAGAGTAGACACAGGGTGGCACTGTATGCAAGTGACAGCACGGATCAACTTTACTGCCTGTATAAGAAGAGGAATGAATGATTTACCAGAGTAGACACAGGATGGGACTGTATGCACGTGACAGCACAGATCAACTTTACTGCCTGTATAAGAAGAGGAATGAATGATTTACCAGAGTAGACACAGGGTGGGACTGTATACACGTAACAGCACGTATCAACTTTACTGCCTGTATAAGAAGAGGAATGAATGATTTACCAGAGTAGGCACAGGATGGGACAGTATGCACGTGACAGCACATATCAACTTTACTGCCTGTATAACAAGAGGAATGAATGATTTACCAGAGTACACAGAGGATGGGACTGTATGCACGTGACAGCACGGATCATCTTTACTGCCTGTATAAGAAGAGGAATGAATGAATTAACAGAGTAGACACAGGGTGGCACTGTATACACTAGACAGCACGGATCAACTTTACTGCCTGTATAAGAAGAGGAATGAATGATTTACCAGAGTAGACACGGGGTGGGACTGTATGCACGTGACAGCACAGATCAACTTTACTGCCTGTATAAGAAGAGGAATGAATGATTTACCAGAGTAGACACAGGGTGGGACTGTATGCACATGACAGCACGGATCAACTTTACTGCCTGTATAAGAAGAGGAATGAATGATTTACCAGAGTAGACACAGGGTGGGACTGTATGCACGTGACAGCACAGATCAACTTTACTGTATAAGAAGAGGAATGTAATCCAGAGTTATGGTTCTTGTCTGTGTTGTTCCATTGATAATGGTGAACACACATGTGAAGTTTCATTCACATCCAATGAGTGGTTGCATAGATATCTTAAACTTAAACGTAAAAGTTTAACCCAGGTGTCTAGACGACGCCGGGGTCATGGCAATAGCTCTCCTTGGACTCCTTGGACTATCAGCGAGCTAAAACAGCAAAAAACATCATGGCACCAGAAAAGTTGATAACTCCAAGTGCACAAACCATCAATTGACAAATATTTTAAATTTCTCTCCAAGATACTCTCCAAATCCAGATAACATATGTTTTGAAAAGTGAATTGTTCAAAAACTTTTTATTATTTGAATGTTCATGATAAAATGAACGTCTGAGGTGTTTATGTAAACAAACTGCATGTAAGTTCACATCTCATGAACGTTCAACAAAGTCCAATCCTTAGGCAATAATAAATTAATTGCTTGGTTATCATCTCTGCTGGCCCCCTTATTTTCATGTCACCCCTACCCTTTTTATTTTCAGATTTTTTTGGATTTTTTTTAATAAAATACAATTTTTTTTTATTGGAAGAGACTCTAGCAATTAATTTATAACCGCCTTATATTTATACTACTGATACGTCCACTCTCTACAAACATGCCAATTTTATCATATCATTATGTATCATTCCACATAATAAAGTGAGGGTTTAGATAAACTTTTGCTTTAGCAGCAAGGAAGGCTCAACTTGTAGCAACACACAAATTGATGACATCATTGTTTTGCATTGTGTTCAACCCGCATTTAAAACACTTTTTGACCATTTGTAAACATACTAAAATTAGTTGTTGCAATTGTTAAAAATAATCAGCTGATCTTATTTAAAGGGACATCACCATTAACGACTTTATCTAAATGGACATCCCCATCACAGACCATATTTAAAGGGACACTGCCACTACTGATCTTAATTAAAGGGACATCACCATAAACAACTTTATCTAAATGGACATCCCCATCACAGACCATATTTAAAGGGACATTGCCACTACTGATCTTAATTAAAGGGACATCACCATTAATGACTTTATCTAAATGGACATCCCCATCACAGACCATATTTAAAGGGACACTGCCACTACTGGTCTTATTAAAAGGGACATCACCATTAACGACTTTATCTTAATGGACATCTCCATCACAGACCATAATTAAAGGGACACTGCCACTACTGATCTTATTTAAAGGGACATCACCATTAACGACTTTATCTAAATGGACATCCCCATCACAGACCATATTTAAAGGGACACTGTCACTACTGATCTTATTAAAAGGGACATCACCATTAACGACTTTATCTTAATGGACATCCCCATCACAGACCATATTTAAAGGGACACTGCCACTACTGATTTTAGTTAAAGGAACATCACCAACAACGACTTTATCGAAATTGACATCCCCATCACAGACCATATTTAAAGGGACACTGCCACTACTGATCTTATTAAAAGGGACATCACCATTAACGACTTTATCTAAATGGACATCCCCATCACAGACCATATTTAAAGGGACACTGCCACTACTGATCTTATTTAAAGAGACATCACGATTAACGACTTTATCTAAATGGACATCCCCATCACAGACCATATTTAAAGGGACACTGCCACTACTGATCTTATTTAAAGGGACATTACCATTAACGACTTTATCTAAATGGACATCCCCATCACAGACCATATTTAAAGGGACACTGCCACTACTGATTTTATTTAAAGGGACATCACCATTAACGACTTTATCTAAATGGTCATCCCCATCACAGACCATATTTAAAGGGACACTGCCACTACTGATCTTATTAAAAGGGACATCACCATTATCGACTTTATCTTAATGGACATCCCCATCACAGACCATATTTAAAGGGACACTGCCACTACTGATCTTATTTAAAGGGACATCACCATTAACGACTTTATCTTAATGGACATCTCCATCACAGACCATATTTAAAGGGACACTGCCACTACTCATCTTATATAAAGGGACATCACCATTAACGACTTTATCGAAATTGACATCCCCATCACAGACCATATTTAAAGGGACACTGCCACTACTGATCTTATTAAAAGGGACATCACCATTAACGACTTTATCTAAATTGACATCCCTATCACAGACCATATTTAAAGGGACACTGCCACTACTGATCTTATTAAAAGGGACATCACCATTAACGATTTTATCGAAATGGACATCCCCATCACAGACCATATTTAAAGGGACACTGCCACTACTGATCTTATTTAAAGGGACATCACGATTAACGACTTTATCTAAATGGACATCCCCATCACAGACCTTTTTAAAGGGACACTGCCACTACTGATTTTATTTAAAGGGACATCACCATTAACGACTTTATCTAAATGGACATCCCCATCACAGACCATATTTAAAGGGACACTGCCACTACTGATCTTATTTAAAGGGACATCACCATTAACAACTTTATCTAAATGGACATCCCCATCACAAACCATATTTAAAGGGACACTGCCACTACTGATCTTATTTGAACGGACATCCCTGAAGTACATAAACTACTAACCTTATTTAGTTTATACCAACTTATTTGCGATGAAAACTCAGAGCTTATCTGAACCACTCTCGAGTCCACTTCCGGGGTAGAAACAGCACTAAGTGTTGATTTTTCAAGAGACATTGGATCAAGCTGGTGATAAAACCCACTCTGGAGTGAGCGGTCAACACTCATCCACAACACTATCACTCCTGCTTACACTTTATTTACAGGGCCAATTCTACTACTGATGTTATTCAAAGGGACATTTCAACAACTGACCTTATTATATGAACATGTACCGACTTTATTTAAAGGGACATCACCATAACACTATTGACCTTATTTAAAGGGACATCACTACAATACTACTGAATTTATTTAAAAGGACATTACCATAATACTACTGACTTTTTTTAGAGAGACATCACCATAATACTACTGACTATATTTAAAAGGACATCACCATAATACTACTGACTTTATTTAAAGGGACATCACTACAATACTACTGACTTTATTTAAAAGGACATTACCATAATACTACTGACTTTATTTAGAGGGACATCACCATAATACTACTGACCTTATTTAGAGGGACATCACCATAATACTACTGATCTTATTTTGAGGGACATCACCATAATACTACTGACCTTATTTAGAGGGACATCACCATAATACTACTGACCTTATTTAGAGGGACATCACCACAATACTACTGACCTTATTTAGAGGGACATCACCACAATATTACTGACTTTATTGAGAGGGACATCACCAAAATACTACTGACTTTATTTAAAATGACATCACCATAATACTACTGACCTTATTAAGAGGGACATCACCACAATACTACTGACCTTATTTAGAGGGACATCACCATAACACTACAGACCTTATTTAAAGGGACATCACCATAATACTACTGACCTTATTTAGAGGGACATCACCACAATACTACTGACCTTATTTAGAGGGACATCACCACAATATTACTGACTTTATTGAGAGGGACATCACCAAAATACTACTGACTTTATTTAAAATGACATCACCATAATACTACTGACCTTATTAAGAGGGACATCACCACAATACTACTGACCTTATTTAGAGGGACATCACCATAATACTACAGACCTTATTTAAAGGGACATCACCATAATACTACTGACCTTATTTAGAGGGACATCACTACAATACAACTTATCTTATTTAGAGGGACATCACTTTGCTACTATTGACCTTATTTAGAGGGACATCACCATAATACTACTGACCTTATTTAGAGGGACATCACCATAATACTACAGACCTTATTTAAAGGGACATCACCATAATACTACTGACCTTATTTAGAGGGACATCACCAAAGTTTAGCCATTGATCTATTTCTTCATCGGAGGTTAACATGGCCTGAAATATTAATGAAAGATTACAAATTCATTCGACAATTAGATCTTTAAAATAAAAAGTAATGAAGCTTGCATGCTAGCTTTTGAAGAAATCATGGTCCAAGTATTGCCCTTGCATTGTCTTAGAATGACATGTACACAAGTGTTGATTACACCAAAGTAGAAATGGTACTCTATGTAATAGAATGACATGAACACAAGTGTGGATTATATGCAAGTAGAAACGGTACCCAATTTATTATAATGACATGTACACGAGTGTAGATTACACGCAAGTAGGAATGGAATAAGATGTATTAAATGACATGTACACAAGTGTAGATTATACGCAAGTAGAAACGGTACACAATGTATTATAATGACATGTACACAAGTGTGGATTATATGCAAGTAGTAACGGTACTCGATGTATTATAATGACATGTACACAAGTGTGGATTATACGCAAGTAGTAATGGTACTCAATGTATTATAATGACATGTTCACAAGTGTGGATTATAGGCAAGTAGTAATGGTACCCGATGTATTATAATGACATGTACACAAGTGTGGATTATACGCAAGTAGTATTGGTACCCGATGTATTATAATGACATGTACACAAGTGTGGATTACACGCAAGTAGGAACGGTATACGATGTATTAAATGACATGTACACAAGTGTGGATTATACGCAAGTAGAAACGGTACTCAATGTATTATAATGACATGTACACAAGTGTGGATTATACGCAAATAGTAACGGTACCCGATGTATTATAATGACATGTACACAAGTGTGGATTATACCCAAGAAGAAACGGTACTCAATGTATTATAATGACATGTACACAAGTGTGGATTATACGTCAGAAGTATTGGTATCCGATGTACTAAATGACATGTACACAAGTGTGGATTATACGCAAGTAGTAACGGTACCCGATGTATTATAATGACATGTACACAAGTGTGGATTATACACAAGTGGTAATGATACCCGATGTATTATAATGACATGTACACAAGTGTGGATTATACGCAAGTAGAAACGGTACACAATGTATTATAATGACATGTACACAAATGTGGATTATACGCAAGTAGTAAGGGTACCCAATGTATTATATGACATGTACACAAGTGTGGATTATACGCAAGAAGTAATGGTACTCGATGTATTATATGACATGTACACAAGTGTGGATTATACGCAAGTGGTAGTGGTACCTGATGTACAATGTATTATATGACATGTACACAAGTGTGGATTATACGCAAGTAGTAATGGTACTCGATGTATTATAATGACATGTACACAAGTGTGGATTATACGCAAGTAGTAATGGTACTCGATGTATTATATGACATGTACACAAGTGTGGATTATACCCAAGTAGTAACGGTACCTGATGTACAATGTATTATATGACATGTACACAAGTGTGGATTATACGCAAGTAGTAATGGTACTCAATGTATTATAATGACATGTACACAAGTGTGGATTATACGCAAGTGGTAATGGTACCTGATGTACAATGTTTTAGAATGACATGTACACAAGTGTGGATTATACGCAAGTAGTAATGGTACTCGATGTATTATATGACATGTACACAAGTGTGGATTATACGCAAGTAGTAATGGTACTCAATGTATTATATGACATGTACACAAGTGTGGATTATACCCAAGTAGTAACGGTACCCGATGTATTATAATGACATGTACACAAGTGTGGATTATAGGCAAGTAGAAACGGTACACAATGTATTATAATGACATGTACACAAGTGTGGATTATACGCAAGTAGTAACGGTACCCGATGTATTATAATGACATGTACACAAGTCTGGATTATACCCAAGAAGAAACGGTACACGATGTATTATAATGACATGTACACAAGTGTGGATTATACGTCAGAAGTATTGGTACCCGATGTACTAAATGACATGTACACAAGTGTGGATTATACGCAAGTAGTAACGGTACCCGATGTATTATAATGACATGTACACAAGTGTGGATTATACGCAAGTGGTAATGATACCCGATGTATTATAATGACATGTACACAAGTGTGGATTATACGCAAGTAGTAATGGTACCCGATGTTTTAGAATGACATGTACACAAGTGTGGATTATACGCAAGTAGTAAGGGTACCCAATGTATTATATGACATGTACACAAGTGTGGATTATACGCAAGAAGTAATGGTACTCGATGTATTATATGACATGTACACAAGTGTGGATTATAAGCAAGTGGTAATGGTACCTGATGTACAATGTATTATATGACATGTACACAAGTGTGGATTATACGCAAGTAGTAATGGTACTTGATGAATTATAATGACATGTACACAAGTGTGGATTATACGCAAGTAGTAATGGTACTCAATGTATTATAATGACATGTACACAAGTGTGGATTATACGCAAGTAGTAATGGTACTCGATGTATTATATGACATGAACACAAGTGTGGATTATACCCAAGTAGTAACGGTACCTGATGTACAATGTATTATATGACATGTACACAAGTGTGGATTATACGCAAGTAGTAATGGTACTCAATGTATTATAATGACATGTACACAAGTGTGGATTATAGGCAAGTAGTAATGGTACTCGATGTATTATATGACATGTACACAAGTGTGGATTATACCCAAGTAGTAACGGTACCTGATGTACAATGTATTATATGACATGTACACAAGTGTGGATTATACGCAAGTAGTAATGGTACTTGATGTATTATAATGACATGTACACAAGTGTGGATTACACGCAAGTAGGAACGGTACACTGTGCATTATAATGACATGTACACAAGTGTGGATTATAGGCAAGTAGTAATGGTACTCTATATATTATAATGACATGTACACAAGTGTGAATTATACGCAAGTAGTAATGGTACTCAATGTATTATAATCACATGTACACAAGTGTGGATTAAACGCAAGTAGAAACGGTACACGATGTATTATAATGACATGTACACAAGTGTGGATTATGAGTCAGTAGTAATGGTACCCGATGTATTAAATGACATGAACACAAGTGTGGATTATACACAAGTAGAAACGGTACATGATGTATTAAATGACATGTACACAAGTGTGGATTATACGCAAGTAGTTACGGTACCCGATGTATTATAATGACATGTACACAAGTGTGGATTATACGCAAGTAGTAATGGTACTCAATGTATTATAATCACATGTACACAAGTGTAGATTATACGCAAGTAGTAATGGTACTTGATGAATTATAATGACATGTACACAAGTGTGGATTATTCGCAAGAAGTAATGGTACTCAATGTATTATAATCACATGTACACAAGTGTAGATTATACGCAAGTAGTAACTGTACCCGATGTATTAAATGACATGTACACAAGTGTAGATTATACACAAGTAGTAATGGTACTCGATGTATTATAATGACATGTACATAAGTGTAGATTATACGCAAGTAGTAATGGTACTTGATGAATTATAATGACATGTACACAAGTGTGGATTATACGCAAGTAGTAATGGTACTCAATGTATTATAATGACATGTACACAAGTGTGGACTATACGTAAGATGAAACGGTACTTGATGTTTTAGAATGACATGTACACGAGTGTAGATAACATGCGAGTAGAAACAATACTCTATGTAATAGAAAGACATGAACACAAGTGTGGATTATACAAAAGTAGAAACGGTAAACAACGTATTTAAATGACATGTACACGAGTGTAGATTACACGCAAGTAGAAACGCGGTATTCTATGTAATAGAATGACATGAACACAAGTGTGGATTATACGTGAGTATAAACAGTACTCGATGTAAGAAAAAGACATGTACACGAGTGTGAATTACATGCGAGTAGAAAAGGTACTCTATGTAATAGAATGACATGAACACAAGTGTGGATTAAACGTGAGTAGAAATGGTACTCAATGTAATAGAATGACATGTACATGAGTGTGGATTATATGCAAGTAACAGTACTCAATGTATTAAAATGACATGTACACAAGTGTGGATTACACGCGAGTAGATACGGTGCTCGATGTATTAGAATAACATGTACACGAGAGTGGATTATATGCGAGTAAATACCATACTAGATGTCTTAGAATGACATGTACATAAGTGTTGATTATACGCGAGTAAATACGATACTCGATGTCTTAGAATGAAATGTACACGAGTGTGAATTATACGCGAGTAAATACGGTACTCGATGTCTTAGAATGAAATGTACAAGAGAATGGATTACGAACAAGTAGAAACGGTACTTGAAGTATTAGAATGACATGTACACGAGTGTGGATTTATACGCGAGTAAAAAGAGTAGTCAATATTTATGTACAGATATTAACAAGTACATCAGAAGTAGATATTCTACAATTCTAAAGCTCTGTATTAATTTCTATTACATGTATTTGAGTCAATTTAGCTCAAACAGTAATTTTATGAAGGACCTGGTGGCCTCATTAATTATGCTCACAACTTGTTTCCCAGCACTTCCCATATTATTAAGAATTTATTTACAGTTTACTGTGAATTTTGCTGTTAGGCCCACCGCCAAGGGCTCTGCCCTAGGTCGCTGTGGGTCAAGGGCATAAATTCAAACAAAAATTTTGAATGTCATGTCGGCAACAAAGCACACCAAAAACCATTCAAATGAGTCTTATTCTGTCATGAGAAATAACATTTTTTATCATTTTCTCTTATACAAATATAGTAAAGTAGGCCCCACCCCAGGGCCAACTGGTAAGATCCAGGGGCATGCAATTCACAATGTTCATAAAGGACCCATAGGCCTCAATAATCATGTCCACCATTTGCTTTCCAGCGCTTCCTATAATAAGATGAAGGTTTTTAAAGTTTACCTTGAATATGACTCTTTTTTGGCCCAGTCCCCAAGGCCACAGAGGGGTGGGAGCACTAAATAAAACATGGATATTAACCATCATGTCAGCAACAACAAATCACACCAAAAACCATAAGTTATAAATAAGTTATTTGGACCCATAGGCCACCTTAGTTATGCTTAAAATTTGTTTCCCAGCAATTCCCATATTAATATGTTTATCATGAAAGTGGCTGTTTAGGCCCCTCCCCAAAGGTCCCATGGGGGTGGGGACCATAAAATTCACAATTTTGATTCACCTTTAAGTACCAAAGCTACATACGATATTTCATTACAATCGGGCTAAAGTTTTTTGAGAAGTCAAAATCCCGAATTGTTTACAGATTGACAACGCACAAAGCAAGACAAAAGGTAATTGCAAAAGGTCACTCGAGACAAAATCTCAGGTGATCTAACAAGCTTACTAAAACCTCTATTTACTTACTGGCATTCTGTGATGTAGCCAAGACATGGCAGATGAGCTCTCCACTGTAATCACGCTGTATGAGTACACGGGCTCAGAATCCTGTAATATACCTTTGTACATAGATACTAGATAGTGCTATAATACTTTTATAAAACCTTTTTATTTTTGCAACTACACTGCACAAATCAAGACATGTATATATAAATATATATATAAATATATGGAGATAAATGTACAAACCAGACTACGGGGAGCATGCCTAGCTACAATGCAAACCAATGACACAATGTCAAGGCATCTACCAAACCAATAGATTTGGTGTCAACCACGACTTATATACTATGGATTTACATGCAACACATCTGGACTGGACAGACAATTTACATACATGAACTGATAGCTTATATTAGTAGGATCCAGTTAAGGATTCATGACTACTTACATGCTATATATAGAACTGACATAGTAACCCTTTTGATCATGAAGATACAGTGAAGTCACATGTATTTATTTCATAATGGGATATAATTGCATCTATGTAAAATTTAAAAAAAGCCTTGACCTGTTGGAACCTGTCATTTACACTTTAACGCATGCCACAATATATGTGATTATTTTCATTTGATTATTTGGGAAAGAAACATGACCCAGTCAAACATCATGTACATGTATACGCAACTGATCCAGTCAAAAACTAGACCGGGTCCTCCATGGCTTAATGGTCTAAGGATGCATCTAAAGATCACTTGGCTCTCACCACCAAGGTCATAAGTTCAAGTCCCACTTGCTCCAAAAACTTTATGTGAGAAAATCTGTCAGTTACATGCGGAAAGACTTGGATTCATTGAGATCTTCCTTCACCAATACAACTGGATATACCATAAATAACATGAAATGCATTGAAAATGGCCATATCAAGTGATCTTTGATGGTTATAACTAGTGATCTTTGATGGTCATATCAAGTGATCTTTGATGGTTATATCAAGTGATCTTTGATGGTTATATCAACTGATCTTTGATGGTCATATCAAGTGATCTTTGATGGTCATATCAAGTGATCTTTGATGGTCATATCAAGTGATCTTTGATGGTCATATCAAGTGATCTTTGATGGTTATATCAACTGATCTTTGATGATCATATCAAGTGATATTTGATGGTCATATCAAGTGATCTTTGATGGTCATATCAACGGATCTTTGATGGTCACATCAAGTGATCTTTGATGGTTATATCAAGTGATATTTGATGGTCATATCAAGTGATCTTTGATGGTTATATCGACTGATCTTTGATGGTCATATCAAGTGATCTTTGATGGTTATATCAACTGATCTTTGATGGCTATATCAAGTGATATTTGATGGTCATATCAAGTGATCTTTGATGGTTATATCAACTGATCTTTGATGGTCATATCAAGTGATCTTTGATGGTTATATCAAGTGATCTTTGATGGTCATATCAAGTGATCTTTGATGGTCATATCAAGTGATCTTTGATGGTTATATCAACTGATCTTTGATGATCATATCAAGTGATATTTGATGGTCATATCAAGTGATCTTTGATGGTCATATCAACGGATCTTTGATGGTCACATCAAGTGATCTTTGATGGTTATATCAAGTGATATTTGATGGTCATATCAAGTGATCTTTGATGGTTATATCGACTGATCTTTGATGGTCATATCAAGTGATCTTTGATGGTTATATCAACTGATCTTTGATGGCTATATCAAGTGATATTTGATGGTCATATCAAGTGATCTTTGATGGTTATATCAACGGATCTTTGATGGTCACATCAAGTGATCTTTGATGGTTATATCAAGTGATCTTTGATGGTCATATCAAGTGATCTTTGATGGTTATATCAAGTGATCTTTGATGGTTATATCAACTGATCTTTGATGGTCATATCAAGTGATCTTTGATAATTATATCAAATGATCTTTGATGATCATATCAAGTGATCTTTGATGGTTATATCAACTGATCTTTGATGATCATATCAAGTGATCTTTGATAGTTATATCAAGTGATCTTTGATGGTCATATCAAGTGATCTTTGATGGTTATATCAATGGATCTTTGATGGTCACATCAAGTGATCTTTGATGGTTATATCAAGTGATATTTGATGGTCATATCAAGTGATCTTTGATGATCATATCAAGTGATCTTTGATGATCATATCAAGTGATCTTTGATGGTTATATCAACTGATCTTTGATGATCATATCAAGTGATCTTTGATGGTTATATCAAGTGATCTTTGATGGTCATATCAAGTGATCTGTGATGATTTATTAAGTGATCTTTGATGCTCACATTGGTGAATGCCAGACATCAAACACACCAGATGCTGTCAGTAGTCTTGGTGAACACAAATGTTGCTTACCCCAGGTGGATGCCAAACATCAAACACACCAGCCATTGTCAGTAGTCTTGGTGAACTGAAATTGTCTGCAATAAGAATCAAACACATTTTTGGATTACTACATGAACAGGCTTTTAAATAATCTGAATCTAGAAAAGGCTATTGTAAATCCATTAATTTTTGTGGGGGACCTAGGACTAATTTCTGTTGATTTCGTTAAATCACCACGAAATGGTTGACAGCAAAATATTGTTATATCCATACTGCATAGCATTTATACACATACTTGTTCCTAATACCCTTTCTCAGTTGGATCTAATTTTTATCCGATATATTCAATTTAGCATTTTGCTATTAGATCAATTGCAAGTTAAATTTAAATTTCAAATCTTTAATTTAGTGCACAGATCAAGTTAAAATACAGTGACTGTATTAATATTTCATCCGTTTCATTACATAAAATATGCGTGTTACTAACAGAGGTAGTTTGTTTACTCGCGTCTCAATATCAGAAGTTGTTTTGTTTACTTGCGTGTGTTTTATTTTCATCACTGTGGTAAGCGCTAAAAATCTGACCGTTAACTAGAAGAATATGTCAATTACAATTTACGCCAGTGTGACATATTTTTTCATACAAAACAGATTTCTAGCATTTATTAAAAATTAGCCTATTGTGTTTATATTTCTTTTTGTCTACAAGGAATAAGTATCTCTAACGAATCAAACTGTGTTGGTCTCATCCTATCAACACCTTCAACATGAGACAGGTCCTCTCTAATTGTTGTTTTCATAACAGTTAAAGTTTGAACAAAACTCGTAACAAAGGGCTAACTAATTGACATCTCTGCCCACATATACACCATGATGTAAAGAGCATTTATTATTGCATGTGTAGGTACAGGCAGTGGCTTAATACTGGTACAGGCCATTAATTAAAATAGGTCACGTTATCGAAATACTCCAATTCAAAGATCGCACTAAAACTTTGCTTTTTTTTTCTAAAATGAGTTTTCAAAGAAATTAAGTTGCCAAAAATATGTCTGTGAACCAAAAACAATAAAATTGAACGATTCACAGTATGTCATATTTTTTCGAAATACTGGTAGGTCAGACCTATAGGTTGAGCTCATAATCTATTTGCTTTGTAATGTTATTCAATACTTGGAAGCAGTTGCGAATGAAAAAAAGTTAAAATGAAAACGCTAAAGTAAGTATGAAACATCCTTTTACAACCCGATATGAAACAACTGGGACAAATATAGGTCAATTCCCTCATACTTCCATATAAGGGTTATCGTAAGGTGTTCCAGATTTTGTATTTCCTACTTTGGTTACACATTTTCTTACTCTTTTACTGAATGTCAGAAGAACAGCTGGGATCAAGCAGGCTCTCCATAAAAACACTTCCAGTACCGAGCTTTTTCCAAATGTATGTGTTGTTGATTATTACTTAACATTTTACCACATGAGATGCAACTTGAAATGGCTTTTATATATGGAAATGAGCAAATATGAGATTTGAAAATATGTATATCATGTATTGAAAATGATAATATGGATGGCATTCAAGTATAATGAATAGGGTTTTACGGCGTACCAACACATTATAGGTTATTCGGCGCCAACAGGAAGGAAGATTCCAGGTTCACTCTAAATGTACAAAAACAACAAATTAACATACAGATTTAAAAAAAAATACACCAACAAATGAATATGCAGAATGAACCTAGAACCTTGATACCTGCAGAGTTTCAGTAAATTCTATCGTATTACTCTTAATTGTCGCTTCTTACGACATGCATGAGCCACTTGGTCCTATTCTTAGCCGGAACCATGCAGGCTTTCAAGTATAAAGTCTTAGATCTGACAATGGCTGCATTTCACCAAATATTGATTTCACCAAATATTGATGCAAGCCAAATTAAAAATTTCTTAGACTTTGTATTTTCAAATTTTAATCAACACTTTAAAATGATTGTATTTAAAAAAAAAATCATTTAGGATGATTTTTATGTAAGTTTTTTTTTGTGAAATGCACTCCTGAATTCCAGATAAGATGTGTATTAGTGTTGTAATGCAATGATTGTTAAAAAAAAGCATTAAAAATAAAATTGGAGTAGGGAGGATGATGTAAAACATTACAACTTAATTATGGGCATATTACAATTGAACAAATCAAACCAACTTGGACATGATCAGGTTTGGTAGACGCTTGTGGTCACTGACAATATTCACATGCAGCTACGTCAGCTGATCACAGATGAGTTTGATATTTTGTAGACCCTTACGTAATGATCTTTGTACAAGGTTGTTTTAAACATTTTTCTGAATAAACGTTCACCCTTAAGATATAATTTAGAGAGGAATATAGGCTTTAAACAAAACTTCAGGAATAAAATAGTCTTTAATCTCATAAATGATCTAGAGCTCTGTCAGATTGTGGATGTAATCATACCTGGGTGTACAGTATGATTTACAAACTACTAGGTTTTTTTAAGCTTTACAGTAACAAATCATTTTTAATATTAAAGAGAAAATGATAATTAAAAGCTGTAAAATTAAAACACTAGTACCTACTAAGCACCAATATGCTTTATGTTATGTACCGGTACTACAAATAATTATTCTACCTTTATTTGGGCTTTATATTAACATTAAAAGGTACAAAATAACAAAACTTGAACTAAAAACTTGAAACTATTGAATAAAGCTTTTATATTGGTTTAAACTAGAATCTTGGTTAGCTATGGGTCTTCACTACAGGCAAATAAAAATGGTTACGACATTTAATTATGCAGATGCCATCAATATCGGGGACAATGATAATGCATTATCCTCATAAAATAATTTCTACTGGTTTAGACATGTACCATATGACAGACAATGCATTTTCTTCATAAAATCATTTCTACTGGTTTAGACATGTACCATATGACAATGACAATGCATTTTCCTCATAAAATCATTTCTACTGGTTTAGACATGTACTGTATATCTCTGAATAAAAATGATTTAACAAGCAGCATGAATTTCACCTTCTGTATGATCAGGGTCCATTTCTATCTTCAGATTGTCTTTTTGCTTAGCATCCGCCACACATGTGGTGTCCTCAACTTTGACCTTTATGCTATCAATGTCAATATTTTTATTGTCTTCAACTTCTTCTTTAACTGAATACCCTTCAACTTTGACCACTGTTTCATGGTAACCTTCAAGTTTGACCTTTGTGTCATGTTGACCTTCACCTTTAACCTTCCTTTCTTTACTGGACACTTTTTTATCATGGCTAGCAGGTTGAGGGAAATAGATGTAATAAGGCTGTTTGGAGTCTTTTGTTCTCTTCCATTCGTAAAACCTTTAAAAAAAAAGATTACTGGTGAATTGCCTGAAAGTTATTGTTTATATTTCATCATCTACGTTGATTTAGGATAAATGCTATTGGTTCAAATTTGGGTAAATTGGTTTTCGAATACAAATTGTATGTAAAATAAAGACAGGTGTGTAAATTACCATCCAGTTAAAATTTGTAAATGCTAGTCTGGCAGGATGAGTACATTTCTGCTGCATAATTATTCCAAAATGTGAAAAAAATAATTGTAAAACCATGATGAATCACCTTGCAAAGTTTGAGGTCTCCAATATTATGCCAAAACATAATGTCGTTTACCTGTTTATGATGTTATCAATATATAACATTGTTTATTATATTATGTTTTTTGAACTTGATGAAGGCTGTACAGCCGAAATGAATTGTTCAGCATAAAATCATTGATATAAAATTTGTCTTCTTGTTTTTAATTTATTTGTAAAATTTGACTGACATTAACAAATACGGAACTTGACTTATATCATAATTATCCAACTACACAAAAAATATTAATTAAATACATATTGGCAGATATTTTCAAAATTTATTCATCAGTTATTTGAAGCACAAGAGACAAACAAGACAAATTATAAAAAAATATTTTTTTAATGGATAAAAAGCATCTCATCATCATTAATAAACAAAACCTGTATGTTTGGTATGTCAAATCCACCGAAATGTGACAAAATCGTTATTTTAATTGGTGTGGTACAATTGAAACGAAATCTTAATTCTAATAACAGATATCACTTAAATACTGCTTTATGACGATTCGAAGGTCAGTACGGAACCGGCAGTATAACGAATCAAACTGGAATCAAATTGAAATCACATGACTCATTAAATATGTCACAAAATATGTCGCAATTATAAGCTGGAAAGCTATTTTAGTGTAACCTAGTCGCGTAGCCTAAGTTTGGAAATCCCTTGTCAATATATATGATTTTGTCATGTTAAAATAGATATTCTTTTGGCAATACAAGGTCAATGAGTACATACAGGCATGATATATTGGAAAAAATTGATTTTAGCAAATTTTAAAATTTTGAAAAATCCTGATATATTCCCTTTAACTAAATATCAAATATGCAATTCCTACTGTTTCCTCATACACATGTACATTGTAGTAAATAATTCTGTTTTGCATTTAAATCTGTTATCATTGAAAAAAATACCCACCCTTCAGCTAGTATGACACACCTCCGTCCTTTCTGCAGTGGGGCTTTGTATGTTTGTTTATCCAGCATACTCTCCGCACGACAGTTGTTGGTTTCATAACTCTTGTCTGAAGCCGACCCCTTGTGCCAGGAGGGGATAAGTCCCCACTGCATTGGCTGTATCACACGTGAAGTTTTTGTCTTCCTTGTATTGAAGTGATCTCTTGCCAGCAGGACCGGACTGAATGTTATGAATCATTTAGTATACAGTAGTTATCTATTCACAGCAATAAGACACAGCTCTGTAAAAATCATTTATATGGGTACTGGGTAGCAGGAACACTTTTACCAGATTAGGATTTTTCATCGTTGCTTTTAACAACAAGAGGCCCAAGAGGGCCTGAGGACGCTCTACTGACTCATGAACCCTCGGGGCGGGGTCATTTTTAACCCTAGGGACACCATTTGAACAAATCTAACAATACTATAGTTGGTCATCATTACTACATAAATATTTTGAAAATATATTGGGCCGTTCATGAGACGAAAATTTTAAGTTTTGGACGATTTTTAGTAACGGCGGCCATCTTGAATTTCAGATAAAAAAAAAATCTTCTGTATTGTCTCCTATGCAACAGAAACATGCATGTGAAGTTTCATTTTAATTGGCCTAGTGGTTTCAGAAAGGATGAAAGAAAAAGAGAATTTTCTGTTTTCCCATAGTATCCCTATGTAAAATTCTAAGTCCCCTTACAGGGCCCCTATAAAGTTTAGCCCCTTAATTCTTATCTGCAATCAAACCCCTACACATACGGATAATTTATGCCAAATATGAACAAATCTGACATACCGGTTCTCAAGAAAACGATTATAGTAATTCCCCATTTTTACCCTTTTGGAGCCCCTCCTGACCCCTTAAGACAGTGGAACCCAAATGCTTCTGTGAAGATACAGGCAAAATCATTTCCATTTCAAAAAAAAATAAAAAATAAAAAATATTATAGTGACATGTGTCCCCTTATTGAACCGTCGGGGCTGGGTCATATTTAACCCTAGAGACACCATTTGAACAAATCTACCAATACTATAGTTGGTCATCATTACTACATAAACGTTTTGAACATCTGTTGGGCCGTTAATGAGAAGAAGATTTTTTAAGTTTTGGACTATTTTTAGTAATGGGGGCCATCTTGAATTTCAGATAAAAAAAAATCTTCTGTATAGACTCCTATGCAACAAAAACACCCATGTGAAGTATGAGTTTAATTGGCCTAGTGGCTTCAGAATAAATGAAAGAAAAAGAGAATTTTCTGTTTTCCCATAGTATCCCTATGTAAAATTCTAAGTCCCCTTACAGGGCCCCTATAAAGTTCAGCCCCTAAATTCTTATCTGCAATCAAACCCCTACACATAGGGATAATTTATGCAAAATATGAACAAATCTGACATACCGGTTCTTAAGAAAACAAATTTAGTAATTCCCAATTTGTATCCTTTTGGGGCCCCTCCTGACCCCTTTAGACAGTGGAACCCAGTCATTTTTACAAATCTGAACCTCCTTCACCAAACAATGCTTCTGTGAAGATATAGGCAAAATCATTTCCATTTTAAAAAAAAAATATAAAAAATATTATAATGACATGTGTCCCCTAATTGAACCCTTGGGGCGGGGTCATATTTAACCCTAGGGACACAATTTGAACAAATCTAACAAAACTATAGCTGGTCATCATTACTACATAAACATTTTGAAAATCTGTTGGGCCGTTCATGAGAGAAGATTTTTTAAGTTTTGGACTTTTTTTAGTAATGGCGGCCATTTTTAATTTCAGATCGAAAAAAAAAATCTTCTGTATAGTCTCCTATGCAACAGAAACACCCATGTGAAGTTTCAGTTTAATTTGCCTAGAGGTTTCAGAGAAAGTGCTGCTAACAGATGACAGACGACAGACAATACGCCATCGCATAAGCACTTCTGGCCTTTGACCAGTACAGCTAAAAATGGTTCATGATATTTGAATAATATGAATAATATTTCAATCATTGATTATAATTGTATCATTCATCTTTTTATGATGAATTATCTTTTAAAACTTATATCTGGTATAATATTGTATAATAATAGCAAAAAAAAGTTTATTGAAAGAGTTTATTACCTCTTCTAATAATAATTGCTACCGGTATATAAAAGACGTTTATGCTATAAAACAGGGGGGATAATTTGACATAAAACTAACCCCACCCCCTGGCTGCCATGTTTTTTGACGAATCAAGATGGCTTGAACAAACTTGTAGAGAGTCACCCAAGGAACATTTCTGTGAAATTATTTTAAAATTGAGCCAGTAGTTTCTGACAAAAAGATTTTTTTTTAGGTTTTTAGCTTATATAGTAAACTAACCCCACCCCTTGGCCACCATGTTTTTTGACGAATCAATATGGCTTGAACAAACTTGGTAGAGGGTCACCCAAGGAATATTTCTGTGAAATTATATCAAAATTGGCCCAGTGGTTTCAGAGGAGAAGTTGTTAAAAGCTAAAAGTTAACGACAGACGACGGACGACAGACAACGGACACCAGGCGATGACAAAAGCTCACCTGTGAGCCTTCGGCTCAGGTGAGCTAGTAAAATAAAGATATACTAAAGGTGCACCTGAAACTTCACGTATGTTGATTGAGCTGATATGAGCCTGCAGATCTCCATAATTAAAGCAGTGACTATCCAATTTTATTTGATGATTACATTTATCTTACCCATAAAATGTTACGGTGTTTTAAATATTCATGTTAAACATAATTATGTATTGCTTTTTTATAATTATTCAAACTGGCTTACGTATATGCTCCAGGGGCGATGTTGTATGAAGGGAAATAACTCTTTCCATTTGGAGGATCTCTCCAGTCTGGTTTTTGCTGTTTCCCTTGTTTATCTTTAAACCTGCAGGCCGTCTGGATGTCCTCAGGGGCAAGTGCACTATACAAGATAAATATGCAAAGTTCAATTTAAATTAAATGCTAGATTACCATCCAAATTTTTTCTTAAAAAGAAAGGGGGATGAGGGTGTGTGTGTGTGACTGAGCTCAAATAAATGATTTGTTCCAATTCCTAAAATGATTGAGGTTGGTCCCTCATAAACTGAGAATCAACTAGTCAATTAATATACTAAGATATCTATGTCATATACAACAGCTCATAAATGAATGTTCAGTATCTTGTTGTTATATAAATGAGCGATTCTACACCTGTCTCAATTGCATGCTAGCTCAATACTACAAATGTGCGTTTACCAGGCCCAGGTTAAGTAATACACTTCCTAAAGGAGCTTGCAATGATAATCACAATGGCCACCCAAACAGTTGGGGGAATCATCTTTATTATACAGCCAGGTAACCCTAAATATTCTATAATGTATCTAAACCCAATATCCTTCTATGTCTTGCAATGTTAATCTGTCTGTTGCAAACCGAGTTCTGGCCATCAGTCGTGGCTGCACGGCTATTTAAACCATTTTTAAAATTGTGACTCCCAGCATATATTATATTATGCTTCGAAATACAACAGAACCAAATCAACATGATTTCAACATGAATCATCTGGTAAATAGCAGTACCAGTATAACAGTAAAGCTGGGTTCAAGCTACATTTTTGCTTCACAGGGCTCTGGGTCTTGGAGTAGTTTGACAGAGGTTTATTTACATGAATCTATGTTTCTGTTTTCAATATTGAAAAGCCAATTTCCAGTTCATTCCAATTTAAATAGAGGGCTAACATAGGCAGTCAAAGGTAGAAACATTATTTCTAGGTCCAATATACTTTAACTTGACCACCACAAACCTCTGCATGAATAATTACAATCTCTACGTACTGGGGAATAGAATGAGTGCTGATGATGTGCATTATACTAGGGGGTCTGGGGTCCATTGCCACCCCCCCCCCCCTCCCCCACCCCCATCCACCACACACACATTTAATAAGAGGTGTGATTTGGTGCATCACAGATAAAATTCTGCATTTCAAATTTAGACAACTTTTAATTCATTTCAAAGTTCTTACAATTTAGATAAATCACTCTAGAAGTCTTCCTGAGTAGAACCAGTATTAACTATATTCAGATAAAGTGTATTCACATACACTCCCCAGTCAGCGGACGATTATCTGGCTGTTTAAATTAAAATGGAGAATCAAACTAGTCAACTGATGCTTCAAGAGAGTATACCACACATATCCTTGGTGGGGATCGAACCATGGAATTATACAGAAAAAGAAAAGCAACTGATTGAGTTTTCGTGAACGCTCGCGTATTCGCGCAAAATCTTGCAATATATCATTTTCAATTATCTTAAGTTCCATTCATCTCAGGAACTCAAATCAAAATTCTTACATTGCAGAATGAAATTGTCATCAAACCAATACCATTCCCATAAATTTGTGTTAAAAAATTGTTGAAGTACTTGTGATTACAAAATTTGTATATTACAGCTGAAATAACGACAAATTACTATAATTTTTCCTTCAAACCTCAATATTTTTTACTAAATATCATTCTGTGTGATCGATACATGTTTGAACATCTAAGTTTACATACAACTTACAGTTGATGTACAAGAAATCAGTTGCCTGTGAATTAAATGATTAATTTGCAAATTGCGAATCCTTGGTTTGCTATTTCATCAACATGCAATTTTCCTATCCTTCTATACAAGTCCTTGATCGAACCTAGTACCCAACGACATACATAGGACTTGAGATAAATTTACGATCTAGCCAAAAAAATATCTGCAACATGTGTGTATTGTGTAAAATGTACCTACACCCCAGGGAAAAATCCAGGGCAAGGCCACTGTACCCAGATCACTGTATGTATGGGTAAATAAATATATACTTATGTTGTTGATAAATTTGCATGTGCCAAAATATAATTAGAATGGAGATAATTGCATGATCCAGAGGTATAGGATCGGTGGGTCATCGGTTTGATCCTCCGCCACTGCTATGTGTACTTCTTCTTCTTCTTCCATATACTGAGCTGGGTTCTTGAAAGAATGTACGTAGCTCAGTTTCGTTGAGCTACGTACCTTCTTTCAAGAACCCAGCTCAACGAAACTAGGCGTGGTGGTGGTGCACAGAAGTCTCAAATGTTAAAATTATATACAGTAGTCATGTCTGATGAATAAAGTGTCAGGTTACTCCATCAGGAGTGACCTGAAGCCATCCAAGGTAGGGGCAGATACGGTGCTGGCAGGAAGAAGATTCCATTCTCGCACTGTCCTTAGGAAGAAGGAGTTCGACAGCATCTGATCTTTGATACGCTCCTGGAATAGCATATGTTGTCCTCTGCTACCTCGTCGCTTTGGAGGAACTTGTCTGCGTTGATGTCTACAAGATTGTTGCAGATCTTGTACATCATGGAGAGCTGGTTGTGTTTTCGGTGCTGTTCAAGGGGATCCCAGTTCAGTTCTTTAAGCATGTTGGAGATACATCTTGGGGTCTTAGTCGAACAGTCGTTGAAAACAAAACGGGCTGCTCTGGGCTGAACATGTTCAATAGTGTTGACGTGGTTTAGCTGGTATTGGTCCCAGACGGTGGCAGCATTCTCGAGTTGGGGGCGGACCATGGCTTTATAGGAAGCTTCCTTGACAGGTGGCGTACATTCCCTCAGGTTTCTGCGAATGAAACCCAGAGTTCGGCTGGCCTTGCTCATGATGTTGCCTATGTGTTTCTCCCAGGTGAGGCTTTCTGTAATTGTGACTCCAAAGTATTTACTTGCATCCACCACCTCAAGTGTGTGGCCATGGAGACTGTATGTGGTGTTGATGATTTTCAGACATCGAGGGGCGATCCTGATAACAGTGCACTTAGTGGGGTTGAAGCTTATCTGCCATGTCTCTTCCCACTTTTCCAGTGCTGTGAAGTCTTTCTGGAGGAGCTGTCTGTCATGGTCGTTCTCGATCACCTTGAAGACTGTGCTGTCATCATCAGCAAACAGTTTGGAGGACGACGACTTGCTCATATCTGGGAGGTCATTAATGAAGGCTAAAAACAGTAGTGGACCGAGTACTGTCCCTTGGGGAACAGTGTAGTGTCCTTGACGAAGACACTGTATTTACCCGTGCTTAGCATTGGTTTTGCCAGGCAAGACTATAAGGAGTGTAACTTGTCTATCTATCTATCTCTCAATCCTGCTGCAAACCCTCTCGGGTAATTTTGAGCAGTTGCGGGCCTGTGTCTGTTAGTTCAAAAAGCTAAAAGATAAAAAGTAGGAATAGTTGTAAAGAATAGATGAGGAATATTAAAATTGAGTGTGAAGTAAAGTTAAAAACAACATTTAAAGGCTTACGGTATGTTGTGGGGGATGGTGGCAACTGCGAGTTGTAAAAGGAGTTTTTAGTTTTAATGTGCGTAATGGTTCCTTTGGTGGAAAATCCGTGTAGAGGAGACAACATCTGAATGGACATAGACTATATATGTTTTGGGACTTGTACAAAACTTTATGTCCGCATGGTTTCAGCAGTAAATCTTAGTGTTGTAAAAGTGTCATGCAAAAATCATTTCAAAAATCGCAAGTAAATATATCAGTATGCTGATAATTACCAAACCGTACGCCCACACATCCTAAAACCAAAAAAACGAACACCAATTTTCAGATTCTAGAGTATCTGCTTGTTTTCATTGCTCATCAATCAAGCATGACGAGAAACTCGCGCATCATTTCCCGCCAAAATTATGAAACGTCCCAGAATGCTCTAACTAGAAATAAATCAAATTCTAATTTCAGATATCCTATTCAACACACATGGTAAAGTACAGTAATAAATTATGAACCAGAAAATTAACTCGATTTTCAGAATACTTTGCCCTAAATTTGACATTTCTCCAGATGAATAAGTTCTGGCCAATGACTAGGGTCCTTACAATGAAACAGAGTACGGTTTTATGTTACGCTTTCGCATTGGTCGAAATCTCGGGTTTGACCCAAATCACGTGACTTACTCAATGTCATCAAAGTGAATTGTTTCATGGATGTCTTAGAAGTTTGGAATGCAAATTTCGAAAAATAACACACTACCATTGATAAATGACCCATTTCTCTTCGTAAAGACAATAATCGATATACTTTGTTTACATTCATATGTAACCCCTTTCAAGATATGAACAATTAAAGCAGAAAAACGTTTGTTGATAACTGAAGTCGGCAAGAAGTTTTCAAACATGGCGACCGAAACTGGCACCTCCTATCCTTTCCAGGTAGGAATATTTTCATAACATTTATTTAATATCGTATCAGTGAGTATTACAAAAACACACATTGCTTAGTTTGTTTTAATGTTATAATTTTCATTCGGATGTGCAAAGAAATTCCATAAAGCAAGGTAAAAAAGGATCTGTTTACCCAGTTTAGTGAAAGGATTTGTTACCCCACCCCCTGTCACTTGGGTTGCTGACACTGATGTGTTTACATAGGTGTATATAGAGTATAATGTCACAGGTCTGTTATAGCCTTAATCTGTTCTTTTAAAACCGAGTTTTACATGCACCAGAAGAGCAGTGTGTTATAAATAAACATCTGAGTGGAATATAAGGCAATATTTTTATTCACCAAAGGATGTTGGTGGTTTTGTCAACATACCTGTATGTCTACCGTGATTTTGTGTGTTAAAACAGGTAATGGTTTTGTCTACATTAATTTTTGTATGGTTATTTTGCATGCCGATCAATTAGGTGTGTTAATCAAATATACAGCAAACTGCATGACAATTATGCATAGGTGAGAACCTAGTGTGGTCTGTTCAGTGAACAAGGGCTATAATAATATCTTGTGAATGTACCAACAAAACATAACATTTGTATAGAAATGCATATTTAGTAGTCAAGCCATACAGTCCAGTCCAAAATAAACAAGTAGCAAAATATTCAATTTTATTTACTTATTTTTATGAAAACAAAACAACCGTCATCATAATCAATCATCATCAAATTGTATTATCATCATTAATCAAGGGAAACGTAGAATGTAGCTAATCCTTAATAACACATATTATGTATTAAAAAAATGTAGACCAAACCACTTAGAGCCCTCTACACAAAATGAGGTAGACAAACCAGTAGCTTGACGAAAGCACCGTTATTCTTGCCAAATATCCCACTTACGATGGAACTTATAGATCTATTATTTATATAAGTTGCAGAGTGAAGAAAAGTATATGTTTTAAACAAATGTGTACTGCCTTGCTGTGCATTATGTCATTCATGATACATGATGACAAGTTTCATATTATGCGTTCCGTGCATGTCAGATTTAGTTCTACAAATGAACAGCTGAATAAAGAATTACAATGGTCTACTAAGTTACGTTTTGTAAAGAGTCATGTGCATTCATAAATTTAAATTCTAAAAAGTATTTATTGTAAATTGATATCCAGACATTGGAAGAATTCAAAATTGAGTGTGAGAGGTCACTGCTTAATGGCAATACATTCATACTCTTGTTGTGAGTAGTTACTGCCTCGCTTGCATTGTGATAGCATGCTTGCTTTGCTTGTCTCTGGTCCTGCGTTTTACTGTCATGCCATCTATGTGGCTAGTTAAATGCATTCTAAGCTTGTTCTGGATTCTGTTGTTAGCTAGTAATGAGGTAGTCGGTATGTATCATTTTTCGGGGTAGCATACCTGCTGGCCATATACTTGGTTCCACTTGCTGGCTGTCATGGGGTAGCAGATGTGCTTTCAGGTCCTTACTGCACTGCTGTAGCTCAACTGCTTCTCATGTATCGGGATCAAATTTTTTTTGCTCATATGGAACTTTACAATTATTGCGGCTGTATTCTTTTTAATAATAGAATAAGATCTTAACATTGTTTGTATGTTTTATTTTCCAGTTTGCTATGAACAGTCTTAAAAAATCCCAATGTCCCCTCGATTGCTCTGTGTTTTCCCAATCTCGGAGCCTGGAGTACTTCCTTACTGAGTCAAATAAACCTACTACTATGCACTCATGTATTTTTGATACTTTAGCAGTAGTAATACACTTATTTTTCTTCAATATAATGTACAATTAAATGATGATCATTAGCAGGAGGGGTAAATTCACGAGAATAAGACTTTAGAATGAACTTGTAATCAACATTGATTGTAATGATGCAACGATTATTTATTGGCATTCAACCGTTAAACTGTGTATTATGCAAGAACATGGGGATTTATATGGTTTTCTGTAGTGTACACATAAAAGTATAGATTAACTTCTGATCAAACCAGACACTTTTAATTTGGGGAAAAGCTTCATACATAAGTGACTAAAATTGAACTGCTACACAGGCTATATATTTTTTATTTTTTTCACTGCTTAACTGATAAATGGTTTCATCAATGGAGATTCATCAATGGGTCTACTGCTTGTACCAGTTGGCACAATGATGAAGAATTAAAAAGGGATTTTAAAAGTTTCAAGGATCAAGCTCGAGTAAAATTACAAGGGTCTTACAGTGAAAAACAAAGGTCCTGTAGCTCAGACTGGCCCTGTTTTTATCCCCATGCTATATATGCAATCAGCAAATATATTTACAACAACAGTTTTTATGCATCATCTGTTATGTTGCTTTGCCAATGCTGTGCAATGTCTGAAGTTCTGAATACCAAGGTCCTTGGACTGTGAAGTCCCCATTCTATTCAAGATCAGTCCAGTACATTTGTTGCAGCATGATTAATTTGAATCCACCAAAACGTGACAAAAACAATACTTTAATCGGAGTGGTAATCTTGAAAAAATATTTCCTTACTAAAAATAGACAGCAAATAAATACTGCATGCCAGCCTTTACATCATCATCAGACTCTTTCGAAAATGAAGCTAATGACTCGCATATTTTGTTTTGAACCATTACTCAGGTTTACAGGTAATAAAAATTATTTCATTTTAGAAGAGTCCAAATGAAGATGTAAAGTTTGTCAAGCAGTCTTTAAGTGCTGTCTGTTTTCAGAATGGTGATTTCCTTTCAAGTTTACCGCTTAGATTTATATATTGAGTTTGTTATGTTTTGGTAGATTTGACATGCCAAACATTCAGATTTTGTTTATTGATAGTAATGAGATGCTTTTAAATTTTAAAAATTATTTAATTTTTAAAACATTCATAGCATTTTCCCCTTATATTCTAAGTTTGATGCAATACTAGCTGCAGAGATGCATTTTGTCCAGTGAAACAGTATAGAAATCTGAAAAAATAATATACTAAGAAATTATTAGACTAAAATGATTGCTGCTTTTTTCCGGATGAATGCATAAGCCAAAAATTTGAGAAAAAATGTTAAATATTGGCATTGGTATTAAACTACAGCTTTTATATTTTGCATGTAGCTTTCGCTTTTTGGTTGTCTTTGAAGATGTTTGTGGAAGTCATGACTATAGGCTCAGATGTGACCATATCACGGCGTTACATTTTCAAAAGAGATATAAATTAATATTCAAGACATTTTTAGCTCTACCGGCCAAAGGGCAGCAGGGCTTATATCATGGTAAATTGTCCGTCGCCGTCGTCTGTCTGTTAACCTTTTTCTTGTAGACGTGACATCACCTTCATTTTTTATTGAATCTTAACTAAACTTGCACAGCAGTTATATAACCACAAGATATCAGACAAATTGTTGAACCAGCGGTATTCGACCACAAATGCACTAGCCACAGGGCTTATAAGCACATTTTAAGCAAAACTTTCAAAAACATTTTCTCTGAAACTTCAAGGCCTAGACCTCTGATATTTTACAAGTAGCATTGCATGGGGGTCCCTTAAAAGATATACTGAAACCGGGTCCCTGGGGTCAAATTTCGGGCTGCCACAGGGGATCACTGTTTTACATAGAGTTTTATAGAGGAAATGTTGTAGACGCCTTCACTTTTCATTGAATCTTAACCAAACTTGCACAGCAGTTGTATAACCACAAAATCTCTGAAGAGTTTTTGAACCAGCTTGATTCCACTACAGGTACTCTCCACAGGGCTTATAAGCTGGGTTCCTGGGGTCAATTATGGGGCCATCACAGGGGTCACTGTTTTACTTACTTAGTTTTATAGGGGAAATGTTGTAGACGCAGTAGCACCTTCATTTTTCATTGAATCTTAACCAAACTTGCACAGCAGTTATATATCTACAGGATCACAGACAAAGTTTTGGACCAGCTTGATTCGACCTCAAATGACCCTGCCACAGAGCTTATAAGCACAGTTTAAAACATTTTCTTCCAAAGTTTTAAGCCAGGACCTTAGATAGTTTACATGTAGCATTACATGGAGGTCCCCTAAAAGATTTGTTTAAGTCTGTCCCTGGGGTCAAATTTGGTGCTGCCACAGGGGTCACTGTTTTACATACAGAAACAATGTAGATGCGATAGCACCTTCGTTTTTCATTGAATCTTAACCAAACTTACACAGCAGTTACATAAACAGAAGATCTCAGACAAGTTCATGAACAAGTGTGATTCGACCACAAATGTCCTTGTCACAGGGCTTATAAACACAGCGAAACTTTTTAGCTGAAAGTTCAAGGCCTAGATCTTAAATATTTTATGTGTAGCATTGCATGGTTGTCTCCTAAAAGATTTGTTGAAAGGGAACTTAATATACTTTCCTCTGAAATGTTCATCTGTCCATTTGTTGCAAGTAGAGTGAATCATGAGGGCCTCTTGTTATTCTAAAACTACAAGAACTTGTTAATATATATGTATATGTGTTGAAAGTTGATTGTATTGTTGTCTTTTTTCAGTTTTTTGAAAAAAACTTTAACTGAGAAGGTATATGAATAATTTTTTACTGAAAATTTCTGATTTCTGAATATAATTACATGTACTAGGTTTCTGTAATATTATAATTATTTTGAGAAATATTTTGGCTTAAGATGTCTTTTGTGAAGAACATTTCTAGCATATTTGAAGGTTTTTGATGCACAGTTTAAAACCTCAGAATTTGAACTGGAGCAAAGACCTTAATGAAAAACATCTTTTATAGGCAAAGCAGAAAATTAAATATGAACAAAATTTAGAAATATACCCAAAATATCAGGAAAAGTTCAGACAAAGGCTATGATAAATTAATTCCTAGATGTTCATCAAAATTTGTTTCAAAATGGGGATGGGGGCAATTATATATATATAATTTTTTTTTTCAGAATGTCATTAAAAAATCATTTAATGATCAAAAATTTTAAAATGCAGCCCCGTTTTGGCAAATAACTATTTCATTATTAAAAAAAAGCAATGTTAGGGCTGGTGAAAAAATGGGTCCCCTAGGAATGAAAATCTAACAATAAGTTTATTATGGCCTTATTATTGTAATGTTGGTATTAAATTGTTTGATTTTGTGAGATGTGTGTACTAGGTCTGTTGATTTATATATGTACCAATTAAAGACTGACATAAAGTAGTTTTAGATTGCTGTAACCAATCTGCAACCCTGGGCCTGTAACCAGTCTGCAACCCTGGGCCTGTAACCAGTCTGCAACCCTGGAGCTGTAACCAGTCTGTAGCCAATCTGCAATCTTGAGGCTTTAGCCAGTCTGCAACCCTTGGCCTGTAACCAATCTTCAATGCTGGCCTGTAACCAATCTGCAGCCCTGGGCCTGTAACCAGCCTGTAGCCAATCTGCAATCTTGAGGCTTTAGTCAGTCTGCAACCCTGGGCCTGTAACCAATCTGCAATCTTGAGGCTTTAGTCAGTCTGCAACCCTGGGCCTGTAACCAATCTGCAATCTTGAGGCTTTAACAAATCTGCAACACTTGGTCTGTATCCAATCTGCAACCCTGGGCCTGTAACCAATCTGCAAGCCTGCTGTTGTAACCAGTCTGCAACCCTGTGGGCCTGTAACCAATCTACAATCCTTCAACTGTAACCAATCTTCAACCCTGTGGGTCTGTAACCGATCTGCAATCCTGCGGCTGTAACCAATCTGCAACCCTGTGGGTCTGTAACAGATCTGCAATCCTGCAGTTGTAAGCAGTCTGCAACCCTTGGTGAGACCAATGTTTTGGTTGCTACAGCAGTAAAAAAATATACAAAAAAGATAGTGCCAATATCTGGATCATGGTATAGCATAAAAAGAAATTACGATAAACTGGTGATAGAGAGCAATGAGTAGACAATGGATGTTATTGTAATTTTTAGGTCTGTGTCCTCACCATAATTACTTAAGTTATCAAAGGATCGAGGGTTTGCGGATGGACATAGGACTTTTTCCACCAACAATTCCAATAATCCACTTGTTTTGCTTACCAAGTAGCAAATAAATAGTGATTGTAAGGTTAGATCAATATCCAAGGCCACCATGAATTGATGTTAGGGCTCTACTCACCTGGTTTGAAAAAAAAGAAAGGCTTTGTTTTCTTTGGCAATACATGTACCTTTGCGTCTTTACTTGAGTATAAATACAACTTTCATTATTATTCACATGAGCAGATCCAGGAATTTCCATGGGGGTGGGGGGAGGGGGACAAAGAAGGTCACAGAAATCCTAAGTTAAAATTTAGGTTTAAATATATTAAAAAAACAAACATTTATTTTTCGATTTTTAGAGGGCACACACCGGATGACCCTCACCCTGAATCCACCCATGACTCGGCCCAGTGGGAGAACTGGTACAGCAAACAAAATGATTTTATGTATGACTGTTAGTTGTTACTATTTTACATATTGTGACTGTGTTGTTACTATTTTACATATTGTGCATGTTTATTAGTATGCAGATTATAGCCCCCAACTATGATACGATGTTGAAGATAGCCAAACGTCGACTTTCCTCCAGTTCTGGGGGTGGGTCAGGCAAGGAGGCGGGATCCTCGGTACAGTAGAAGTTTGACCCAATTTATTTTTATAGATTGAAGTGATCAATAGATGAGATTTTGTATTATGTCTTAAAGCTTGAATTTTATTTTTCATTTCACTGGCTGTTTGTATTTTTTGTTATTTTTTGAAAAAAGTTAGATTCTCTCACCACTGATTCAAATGGGAAAATTACCATTGACTTGCGAAAATGAAAAGGCTTGAGTACTGGTTGACCACCATCCCAGAAAAGAGTGGTTAGGTTAACTGATCATCTGTTAGCCCTCGGTGACATAGATGAAGCTTAATATTCAAACAGACATGCAAATCTTACATGCACTATTATCAAATTAACTTTTAAAACTATCATTAACAATAAATATTCAGACAATTTAAATAAAAAGTTTCCACTAAAAAGCACAAGTTCTCGCCAAAAAAAAACACACAAAAAAATGATCTAATCGAAATAAAATGATTTTGCAATATTTTAACCAAAATTTAAAGTAACATTTGTGGTAGTATCAATGTATTTTTTTATCAAACAGCATTTCTTCAAGAATGGCAAATATCATTATTATTAATACAGTACCCTGAACTTGGCGTACATGTCCAGAATACAAGATCTCATTGTTGGTGTCAGTTTGAGACTTCTCCATTTTATTTTTAGTGTTTTTATTTCTATAACTAATATGAAATTTACTGATCCTGGTGCCTTATATTTTATATTATGTTCATACACCCCACCCCCCACTCCATGACATTCCAAATAACATTTTACTATTTCTTCGACCTATTAATGAATTTTACTAGATTGTAAAAACGGGGATGAGTGATGATGTAGTTTGTTGCTAGATTATTTATTATGTGTTACATTCCAATGTATGTTTTGTATTTATGAAAATGTTTCTTTTTTTGAAAATATATTTCATTCAAACAATGTACTTTTAAAATGAGCTTATTAAATATTGTTTTTTTTTTACGCTACATGTATTTGATACACATTCTCCCACATGTATTTCTCCTTGGTTGGTTAGTATTTAAACTATTACTAATCCCCTTTGACCTCACAGAGGATGTACTATTCCATGGAGGTGTATGCATTGTACATTTACAATCTGACCATATGGCAGTCTCAGTTTTAAAGAACATGAAATCTGGATAAATATGTAGTGCAGTGCCCAGGAATCATCATGGAAAACAAAGGTTCAGAAGTGACTACAGACAGGTGACTAAAGATGTGACTGCCACAGACTGGTGACTACAGGTATGACTGCATACTACAAAGGATTGGCTGATTGAAACATGTGGCTACATGCATTAGACTGCTTTGGATAGGTGACTGCAGTCATGTGACTGCTTCAGACAGATTGTTACATATAGTTGACTTTAAAGAAATGACTGATTGAAACAGGCGACTGCATGCATGTGACTGCTTAGGGTAGGTGACTACAGACAAATGACTGCTTAAGACAGATACCTATTCATACAGGGGACTTAACTGATGTTTGTTTAGAATTGATGACTACAGGTATGTGACTGCTTGAGACAGATATCTGCCTTAGACTGGTGACTACAATCAGGTGACTGCTAAAGACAGATGACTGCTCCAGACTGGTGACTGCCTTAGACTGGTGACTACAATCAGGTGACTGTTAAAGACAGGTGGCTGCCCTTGACTTGTGGCTACAATCATGTGACTGCTAAAGACAGATGACTGCCCTAGACTGCTGACTACAATCAGGTTACTGCCCTAGACTGGTGACTACAGTCATATGGCTGCTAAAGACAGATGACTGCCCTGAGCTGGTGACTACAATCATGTGACTGCTTAAGACAGATGACTGCCCTAGACCAGTGACTACAGACAGGTGACTGCTAAAGACAGATGACTGCCCTAGACTGATGACTACAATCAGGTGACTGCTAAAAACAATTGACTGTCCTAGACTGGTGACTACAATCAGGTGACTGCTAAAGACAGATGACTGCCCTAGACTGGTGACTACAGTCAGGTGACTGCTAAAGACAGATAACTGCCCTAGACAGTATACTGCAATCAGGTGACTGTTAAAGACAAATGCCTGCCCTGAGCTGGTGACTTAGATCAGGTGACTGCTTAAGACAGATGACTGCCCTGAGCTGGTGACTACAATCAGGTGACTGCTAAAGACAGATGACTGCCAAAGACATGACTACAATCAGGTGACTGCAAAAACAGATGACTCTTAGACTGGTTACTACAATCAGGTGACTGTCTTAGACTAGTGACCATAATCAGTTGATTGCTTAATACAGATGACTGCCATAGACTGGTGAATACAATCAGGTGACTGCTAAAGGCAGATGACTGCCCTAGACTTGTGACCACAATCAGGTAACTGCTAGAGACAGATGACTGCCCTAGACAAGTGACTAGAGTCATGTGACTGCTAAAGACAGATGACTGCCCTAGACTGGTGACTTCTATCAGGCTGCAACATCATGTGACTGTCTTAGACTGGTTACTACAATCAGGTGACTGCTAAAGACAGGCGACTGTCTTAAACTAGTGACCACAATCAGATGACTGCCATAGACTGGTGACTACAATCAGGTGACTGCTAAAGACAGATGACTGTTCTAGACTGGTTACTGCAATCAGATGACTACTAAAGACAGGTTACTGCCCTAAACAGGTGACTACAATCAGATGACTGCTAAAGACAGATGACTGTTTAATGTAGTTGACAACCCTGAAGTCCCCAAAGTAGGGGGAAAGCCCACTCAATGTATCACTCTGAAAGTCTTTAAAGCAGGAATTTTGGCAAAATATATTTTTTTTTTTTGGTAAAAAAGAGATAACTTTTTCCATTGGAAAACAGTTGCAAAGAACATAAAGGTTTAAGATTGGTGACTGCCTGACTGCTTTAGAAAAAAGTAAGAGAAGTTTGGATACTCTCTATTCATTTGTATGCTTAAGAATAGAGAATATTTTTTTTTATTCAGCTATTGTTTTGGTCCCTTTAATTCTGGAACACTCACTGTGTGACAAGGATAAACTCGTGTATACATTAAGTACATTGATTTCATAAAGCGTGGTTGTATTGTAAACAGTGATGTGAACTTCCTGGTGAAACTGGCTGTGATATATCTAACAGGCAACATGTGTCCTGGCTGAACAACATGCCCAATATACAACATTCCTGCTTTGTACTGCAACATGCATGCAGTTTACATGTCAACACCATCTACTGCTGCACATGTTGTACAACAGGTCTATAACAGTTATAAATATGTTTGTGATAAGTATGGAGGTATTTTCATGTAAAAACATAGAGTGCTGATAAACTGAAGTATCATGCCGCAGACAATATTATCATATAAATTTTTTTTTAATGGGATTTAATGCAATTTTCAACACAAGCCCTAATAGTCTAATGGTCATTTACCTTTTTCCGCTGAGGTCAGAATTCGAGTCTCACTGGGTCCAACAGCTCTATGTTAGAAAGTTTTTTGTCAGTTGTGGAAGGACAGTGGTCAAGCTAAGATTCATTCTGAGGTCTTCCTCCACCAGTAAAACTAGATATGCTGTCTATATAACCTCCCATGTGTCCAGTAATTGGTAACCAAACAGGCCAGTTCTGGTCATTATTTCTTTCACAGTTTGAAACAATTAGAAACTTATAATAAACCATATGTTTTTGTTAGCAAATTTGTAATCGCTAATACATTGTCATTGTCAATATATAAAAAACATATGTAAGTCATAATAACAATATATTCTTCTCATTTAAAAAAAAATTGCTCCCTATATTATGTCATGCTAGTGAACACTTCCAAATCTGAAGCAAATAGAGTCACCTGGTCACCATTTCAACTAACAAAAAAGCTCAATAAATGTAAAAATACTGTACTGTTGTATCTTTCAGTCATTTTTATTGATTCAGACAAACGTATTATGACATTGTGACCTACATGTATGACGGAGAAGGAGAAAAAAAAACCTTAACTGTACACATGTTATTTTTGTCAGGTAGGGCATGATTAGCTTAGTCGGTAATACGTCATGACTATCAATCCAGGGGTCGTGAGTTTGAATTCCCGCTCGGCAACATCTCTGTGATGTTTGATATATGACATTGTTCCTCATAAGTATTCTTCTCCCACTGCTGATTCAAGTGGAAAAGTTATCAGTTTCTTGCGAAGACGGGGTGTGGTCTAGTACTGGTTAACCTGCCAGGATCCCAGGAGACAGTGGTTAGGTTAACTGATCGTCTGTTAGCCCTCAATGGCATAAAATGATGCTAAATATTCAATCAATCAATCAATTATGTCACAAGCTTGAAGAAAATTCCTAAACTGTAAAGTTCAGTTAACAGGTGTTGCAGTTCTGTATTTGATTTTCTCTCTGAAGTACATTAAATTGCTATGAATATTTTCAGGTATCTATACCTACATTTAATGTACAATGTCTTAGATCAGGGGGGAAAAAAACATTCTTTAGAAAGAAGAAATCTGAATCAAACTTGCTTACCTGTTGAATCTCACGATTTCGTCTCACCCAGTTTGAAATGAAATCAGGGTCTCACGCTGACTGTAATTTCCCACGCATTTCAGTTAAAACAAAATACACAGAAACAGATACTATAGCTTTATGAATAAATTGTTGGTTTGAATATTAGTTATCAACCTGTATACATGTTTATAAGTTGTTGCCCAGTGTTTATGTAAACAGGGAGTCATGTGCGAGTGGCTCGCTAAAAAAAAAGCAAATAAATTTGAAAAAATATGGTGGTGTAACTGTTTTTAAGGCAAATATGATGGTAAATGGTCTCCATCACCAATGACTACAAGCAGATTTCATTGCACCATTTGTACTGGAGAATCATACATAATAACTGAAAATTCTGGAATGAGCGGTCCAGAGCACCGAATCCATGATCGGAGGGTCATGGGTTCCATCCTCTGCCATGGCTATGTGTGGTGTCCTTGAGCAAGACACTTTTTCCGCATATGCTTAGTACTGGTTCTACCCAGGAAGACTTGGAGCGTGATTTGTATAAATTGTAAGAACTTGCTTCACAATTGAAGTAAAGTTAATAAATTTAAACTATCAGACCCTTGGCAGGTATGAACATGTGGCTTTGTTGGTAGGCTAATGTGTGAGATGTACAAACTGTAATACTGAAGTAATTTATAAATGTGAAGATGACAATAATATTGTAAAAGGTAATTACCAAATTGTTTTTTTTTCTTTTGTTTTAAAGTTAATAATTAAAAAGAAAACACATTTAAGAGAGAAAAAAATGTTTGTTATATCATCCTTAAAAGTAAAGCTGTGCGGTAGTCTAATGGATAGAGTGTTGTCTGCTCACGCCAGAGGTTACAGGTTCGATCCCTAGCTAGACCTGATGCCTCTCATAAAACAACACTCAGTACTGGTTCTTACCAGGAAGAAGAATCGAGAGTGGTTCATATAAGCTCTAAGCTTTCATCGCAATTGAGCTAAAATAAAATAGTATAAAGTTATCCTTAAAAGTCCCCTGTAACTGCAGGTCACTTTATTCTATCTGTCTGAGCGACTGAATTTAATGCGGAAATATGGATGCAAATATTCATTTTGAACAAAGTTAGGATATGTTTGATAATGTTCATTAAAATTTGTTTTTCAATAGGTACAAAGATACGTACCAACCAAGTTCTATGAAATATTGATAAAACCCATTGTAGAGTATTACTGTCGGTGAAGTGCATTTTATGTTTTGCCAGTTTTCATTGCAGTAATAACTTTGAAATAACTCGAACCGTTTTACTTGATTACAGTACTTAGAGTTAAGTTTTAATTATTTTTTTAATTTTCTTGAACTAAAACAAATTATAGAACTGAGATCAGTTTATTTCTGTGTGAAGCACTACGCACTTGTTGGCTTTCTTGACTTAATGTTACACATTGGGCCTTAATTTAGTTATTGTTTGTTTGCTGCTTCCGGGCGACCCAAAACAATCCTGCTGATCAGGAATTTTTTTTTGGTGTTCATTTAAATTTTTTCTGTCATTACATGTTCTTTAAAAGATTCTTTGATTGATAACAAAAAAAAAGAAAAGAATTTACCTACCTACCTACCTACCTACCTACCCACCGCTAAATGGTATGAGTTGGAAGTGGCAAAGAAGCAATTTTTTAAGGTTTTCTAAGTAAAATGTCATTCTGAGACTTCTATACAACATACACAGCAACACGCTGTCCTCTATACTGCAGGTTGTTGTAAGTATCACTTAAAGGTCTTCATGCAGTAAGGCCATTCTTAGAAAAGTGTTTGTTTACTGTGCTCTGATACATTTTCATGTGGGTAGGTAGGTTGGTATATAATTCTTTTTTGGCTAGATTTTGATGTTTTAGTGTCATTTAATAAAAAAATGGTCAGAAACTGTGGGGAAAAAAGAACACTTTGAAAGTCAATAAAAAAAGGTTGGTTAGATGTAATTTTATTGGGTAGGTAGGAGTACAGCAAACACATATTTTTTTAAGAATGGCCTCAGGAGTAGGGATCTTATATTAGTACATTTTGATTGTTTTGTTTTTGTTAGTGTAATTCTTCAGTGTAATTGGCAATCTCAGATTGTCTGGTCTGGGTTGGTGGGCTACACCCACTGCCAGATTGCTTTTTCATTGGGTAAAATTATAGCATATTCCCAACTGTAAAAGAGCACTTTTTCATCCAATTTGTCTTTATTAAAAAAAAAAAAAAGTCCCCGTTGTAAGGTTACTGGACCTATCATTTGGGTTGTGGTTAGAAAGGGGATGACCTGTATTAAGTCAGGGATAGGTCACTTGTAAATACAGGTCCCTGGGAATATTGAAAACTGCATGTTGCTGCTTACAAATGCAGTACATGTATGTGACAATATACTCTATAATATTGTTGTAATATCGCATTGCACATGTTGTGCATATTAATTACAAATTTCCAATGGTAAAGCAAAACAGCCATCATCTATGCAACCTTCAACTGATTTTGTTATATTTGATATTTATCTGCATATTCAGAATCTCGGGTTGACTGAAGTTGGGGATTTAAGGACTGCTCACTACCTTGGCTTCTGTTTCACCATCATTTCCTTCAATTTCAATTTAGTACTTAAAACATAAAAAATTTGACAGACTTTTTATTTATTACATATTCATAAAAAAAAAACATGCATTTTTACTGGAACCAGTCTAAAATCATGATCATATAGCTGCTTTTCTTTGATTTGAATTTTTAGCTCTTCTGGCCAAATGCCAGCAGAGCTTATGTCGTGGTAAATTGTCAGATGTTCGTCCATTAACGTTTTTCTTGTAGACATGATTGTACCTTCATTTTTCATTGTATCTAATCAAAACTTGCACAGCAGTTATGTAATAAAAAGATCTCGGAAGAGTTCTTGAACCAGCATCATTTTACCACAAATGCCCCTGCCACAGGGCTTATAAGCACATTTTAAGCAAAATTTTAAAAACATTTTCTCTGCGAGTTCAAGGTATTTTACATGTAGCATTGCATGGAGGTCCTGTAACGCACCTGTTGCCAGTAGAGCATTCAGATCCTCTTGGGCCTCTTGTTTAAGTATTAAAGTACAGTCAAACCTGTCTTAAGCAGCCAGTCATGGGAAGGAGCAAAATTTGTCTTTTAAGACAGGTTGTTGCTGAATACAGGTTAATTTACTCTGAAAGCATAGAAATAGGAAATAGAAAACATGGTTGGTTAACATAGGTGGCTGCTTAATAGAGGTGACCACTTACACAGGTTTGACTGTACAAACGAAGATATGTTGGGGCAACTAAAGCTTATATATAAACTAAAGGCCCCTTATTTGTTACTTGTCCGTTTGCAACATGGAAGTTCCCTATGTCACGGCCATGTGGATACATGTGCTCCTGTTTCCTGAACGGTGTCAGTCCTAAGCTTGATCTCTGTTGCACCCAGAAGGAAAATCATCGTAGTTTAGCTAGGGAGTTTGGCAAACTAACTTTGCATATTTTAGTCGTAGTTTTATTTTTGTAGTTTAATATACTGATCATACATAGTTTTTCTCTGTTTTCTGTGAGATTTAGCTAACATTTCAATCTCCAAGTCATGGCTTTGAGTCAAGTTTAGTAAAAAATATTATTTGACAAAATTTGCCAGTTACTTCTATAGGATGGGGGTTTTTAGCTCAAAGAATCATTCCAAGGTCTTCCTCGACCAATACATACAAAAACATTTTTTTTTTTTTTAAAAACAGGGGAATTTTTTTCCTTACATTTGGGGGGGAAAAACATGTTTTGGCGAGGGTAAGGGGGGTCAAACATTTGCACTAAAAAGGACATAAAAACACACTGACTGGGGCATAAAGACTTGTACGACCCAGCCAGGGATCGAACCCACAACTTCTGCATGCTTTACTGCTTTGTTTAATGAAGAAAACAAAGTAAAAATTAACTTTAAATGTATATATACACAATTCTGGCAATATTACTTTGTTGACTTGTTCTTGCACGCGTTTGTTTTAATGGACTTGTATTCTGCTATAAATAACATGGAATGCAATTAATTGTACCAGATTATTTTTTTTTTGTGGTTTTAATTAAAAGTTTAATATATTTATGCATTATGCACACATATTAACTTTTATTACAATTTAATTTTCATACCTGTAAAATAATTGATAATTTATTAATATATAAATTACAATAATTAATGTTATAAATTATTGAATTCACTTCATAAGTGTAGAAAGTTGTCTTCATATAAGCTTGACATCTTTTCACTAACAGGATGTTATATTCCACACCAATATGGTGTGCAACTCTTTGCTTTAGGCCGTTTAAATTAATTGTTAGATTCTCACCCAATTTTTTTTTTATAACAAGGGAAGGGGGAGAATTTTATTGTTAGTATATTTTTTTTGGATTAAAAAAAAATGTTTTATAAAAAAATTATATAAATATTTTATATTTTTTACTTTTTATGAAACTAAAAATTGCTTGGGCGGCATGAAAATTAGGGGACGGGCAGGGATGATAATTAGGGGATGGGCAGGGATGATAATTAGGGGATGGGCAGGGATGATAATTAGGGGACGGGCAGGGATGATAATTAGGGGACGATAATCAAGCAATTAATTTATTACGGCCTTATGAAGCACATTTAATCAACAATAGTGTGGGTTGTGTGGTCTAGTGGTAGATCATCAGACCTGGGAGTTGTGGGTTCGATCCTTTGCCGTGGCTATGTGAGCAAAACACTTGATTTGTATATGCTTAATATTAATTCTACTTGGGAAGACTTCAAGCATTATTTGTCTAAATTATAAGAACTTGTTTCAAAATTGATGTAAAATAAACAAGTTTTAAAACATTAATCAACAATAAAGTAGACTTCTCCAGCCCTGCTATACTTATATATATAAGTGTATGTTTTTCATGCAGGGTTGGATAACTTGTTCTGGTTGTGTTTTGTATTATAATTATATGTTACAATACGTATTGATTTTGCTTGTACAGGTATGGTTGAAATCAGTATACCACCTGTTAGAACCGTAATGACAAACCGTCTGTCCCAACTCTGGTCAAGTCGTTATATGTTGACATTTGCATACCCAGAGCATGAATTAATCAAACTATTATACTCCTCAACTCCACTCAAATTAGAAAATTTAATTTTTGTAAAAACTTGCTTTAACATTTCCAATAGCAAAAAAAAAAGAAAAAAAAGGAATTAATAGAGACTAAGTCTTGTTGAAGATTGATTAAGACTTACAATCTTAAGCAGTCAATTAAGGGAAGAAGCAAAAGTGACCTTTTAAGACAGGTTGTTGCTTAATATAGGTCAATTTGTTATGAAGGCGTAGAAATGGAAATTAGCAAATGTGGTTGCTTAAGATAAGTGGCTGCTTAAAAGAGGTGACTTCTTACACAGGTTTAGCAATGCAAATTATACCTGAGAGAAATTGTTTTTAATGCAAATAACAAATTAAAGACCAAACTTTGATAAATTAAGGTTGAGGTAAGCCTTTATTGTGGCGAGCACGGTTAACTTAGTCGGTATTGCGTCTGATTATTAATCCAGGGGTTGCGAGTTGTAATCCCCATCCGACCGCAGTCTGTATTGATTTGTATACGACATTGTATCATATATTCATTCATCTCTTACTGCTGATTCAAGTGGAAAAGTTACCAGGTACTTATGGAGATAGATGTGCTCGAGTACGGTACTTATGGAGATGAATGTGTTTGAGTACTGGTTAACCTAAGATTCATGATCCCAGGAAAGACTGGTTAGGTAAACTTATCGTCTGTTAACCATTAATGGCATAAAAATAATGCCAAATATCCAAACGTTTTACAAACTTCTTTACGTATAATATGAAGCTTTGAAAAAAAGTCTTCGAATTCATTTAATATGCCACTTATTTTACGACCATTTGTAAGCCTAATAAAAAGTATTCTTTCTTAAATTTGCTAAAACACAACAAAATTCTAGGGAAATGGGTCCCTAAATTCTTAACCTCTTCCCCGCCCCCTTTAGATCAAAACAATAATGTAATGTTATAAAAGCAAAGTGGAAGAGTCCATTACCAAGTGTTTTACCGAGTTAAGATTTATAATGACAAAATTTTAACCCTAAAACCCACTCTGGCACATACAGTGCTGAGTATGATTTTTGACACGGATCAATGCAGCTATAATTGTGGTCGTGGTTATAGTTGAGTGTACTCCAGTGTTTTCCCACACTTTATAATCGGCACAGGGTGTTCTCTTGTTGATGTTATTGGTGATAATACTTCTCCTCATTTACAATGTGAATTATATAGGTGGTGTCTAGTGTTAACCGCACTGTATACTGCATTAAAAATGTCCATTTTTCATGTTTTGAAGGTTAAAATTCAGTTTTAATCGAATTTTGTGTAATATTCTCTGTTGATTTGTTTTTTTAATGGATAGTGAGGGAAAATAGATTTATTAATTTATTTTTCTGTGTGAAGGATATAATCAATAAAAATGAGGAACAAATCAAGACGCCTAACCCAGGTAATGGTTTAACAGAATAAGATTTTTCGTAGGACATTACTAAATTTAGATAATTTAATGGGCCAACGCAACACTGCTTTATTTCCATATTTGTTTATAATGTAGATAGAAAAGTGTTGTGCTGAATCGTCTGTTTGTCATTGATTTTTGTATTTCCACATGTACAGGTCATAAAGTTCCATTCAAGGTAAGAATGTCTAGCAGGATACCAGATAACAAAATAGTTTCTATAAATCTTTAACATGCTCAGAATGAGATAAAATAAAAAACTGAATGACATTATTATATAACCTGTAATCTGTAATTATATAATCTATAATTATAGCTCAGTCATAAGCATGTCTGACTGTCAATCCAGGGGTTGTATGTTTGATTCCCCACCCAGCCACAGTCATAATGACTGGTTGTAAGCTTAATCTATGGCCACGAATCTTCCACCTCTGAATATGTAGGGAAGTATTCATTGATACAAAAACCAAGTTGTACAGACAAACAGAACCATGAACTGGTATTACCCTAGGTTAATATCAAAATTGAGTTTATTCTGCTCCTGCATTGTAAATAATGCGATAATTATGTGGCATGGCGCAGCTAAGTTTGACAGCTAAATTTATTTAAATAGCTTCTAAACATACTTCCAATATGACTTATCAATTTTGATAAGTCCCCAATATAAATCTTATATGACATGCAGTATAATTTACAATATAAAAAACAGAGATAAAATACTCATATATCAATTGATTATGATGTCAATTTGTGCAGGTAAAGGTTTGTATTTTTCTTTTTCTATTCAGATGTTTAGTAGTACATAAATATTGTTCGTTTTTTCAGGGAGGTGCCGTACCGAACACCAATTTTCACTCAAAACAGGAGATTGAGGAAGCTAGGGAGGCTGTGAAAAAGGAAATTCGCAAGGAGATGAAGATAAAAGAGGGTGCAGAGAAGCTGCGCGAGGCCACTACGGACAAAAAGAGCTTGGCCCACGTACAAACAATTGTAAAAAAGGCAAACAATCGTGTGCTGGAATTACAGCAAGAACTAAATGAAATAAACACATATTTGCTCGTGACCAACAGTATGGGATCTGACGTCATAGCTGGTGAGTGACCTATGGTTGAGTCAGTGTTTGGTTTTATGCTTCTCCGATATAGAGTTTTACTCTCCATGCTGATGTCTACATTAAAAGTTTTTGTCACTTTATCGAGACAGTAGGCCATCCTTTCTCTGAAAGGGTCCCCACATGACCAAGTGTCTGAGGCACCATACCCCCATCAATTTCACTGGTGTGAGACCCAAGGGTCCAGATGAAATTCTCAAGCTAAGGAAAAATATAAATATTTTCGTCGTATGTAAGAAAAGAAACACAAGTACTAAGCAATTGGGATAATGAAATTCAAGTCCTCAGTTTTGATAATTTCCAAGCAAAATAAAAAGGGCTGAGTGGTCTAGGCGACGTCTTAAAACACATAACCATTCACCGCTAAGGTTGCTGGTTTGAGTCCTACTCGCCCCAAAAACTTTAATGTGGGAAAGTTCACCAGTCACTTGGGGAAGAATGATGGTTCTACTCAGATTCATAATGAGGTTTTCCTCCACCAATCAAATTTGATATGTGATATATAACCTGAAATATGTTGAAAATTGCATTAAACCAAATTCAGAAAAATAAAATAAAAATGGTGAAACCTCTGGTTGAAAGGTCGTAATAACATCTTTATCTCAACCCAACACCCATGAAAAATTCTTAATATATTACCATGTGTATTATATGACTTAGTCTAGGATTGAACCCATGACCTCCTGCATGTCTGTGATTCAGTTTAAGTGAAGTATGAGAATGTTCTCATGAAGGGCTGTATACAGATATACCAGGAGATAGCTGTTTTTGAAAGACATTCCGTTTCCAATTTTCCCACGCAACGTGTATTTTTAATTTCTGACTTCAGATCAGTAAAGGAAATAACTTGATCATGAAATATGATAATTATTTTTGTTTGTAAACAAAAGTGGTCTGTTTCAAAAATTTTAATGTGTAAATATATTTGGAGCAGGGACTACCCATGGTAGCCCAAGATATTGTACTGTAATAGTGATACAGGAAATCACCTCTTCAGATAAGTTCACCACATGGTGTATTGGTATTTATATGTAAAGGAGATAGCACTTTGGGTCAGGTTTACACTGGTGACAGTTTGTGATATATAACCCTGTAGGTGCCTACTTGATCTCATATTTGCAGTTTTAAGGTCAAAATAAACAAGAATGGTGTTGTATTAGATGATTTTGCACCTTAACAATGTAATCATTTATGAATGAAATATAAAATGCTGAAAATTCGACATTTTAGTTAAAGCTCACATGCATGCATGTGGTTGATCTCCACCATTCTATAAACTGGTCAGTTGGGCCTGATTAGCTCAGTTGGTAGCGCATCTGAATATCAGTCCAGGGGTTGTTAGTTTGAATCCCGGCCTGGCAACAGTCTTTGTGATGATTGATAAATGATATTGCATATCATTGTCATTCGTCTCTCGGAAAGTTAGTAATTACTTCCAGAGATGGTGTGCTTGAATACCGGTTAACCTTCCAGGATCCAAGGAAAGAGTGGTTTGGTTAACTGATTGTCTGTTAGCCCTCAATGATAAGTAAGATTGCAGTGTATCCTAAATAACTTTGATATCAACCCATATATCTATGTTGAAAACTGCCATCTTTCCCATTTTGGGGGTAAATTACACTCTTTATTTTGAAAAAATTATCTGGGGGCCTGTTATTGGTTTAACATCAACAACAATTGAGAGTGTTTGTTATTATAAGGCTATTTCTGCATAAATATTTACTTCTGTGGTCCCCCCTTGCCAAATGTTTGATATTTGGCTTAATCAGTCGCTAACTAAATTCAGCTGCATCGTTAAGAACAATAATGCTCATTCCAGCAGATTTATGCGATTTACTGTGCAATAACACATTGAAAGAACAGTGGAATGTACAAATGGTAAAATCAGGCTTTACAGCTTATCCCCACAAAAAGAGTGTTCATTGCCAAAAAAAAAGAACCGAACAATCTAGGTTCACTCTATATGAAATTAAAGGTAATTAATAATTATACAGTTGTTCATACTGAAAAAGCTGTTTTTAACAATAAGCAATCAATTTCTGTGCTTTCTCAGCATTTTAACCTGTATTAAGCAACAACCTGTCTTAAAAGGCCAATTTTGCTAATTCCCTCAACTGGCTGCTTAAGACAGGTTTGAGCGTATATTATTTTTTCTGAGTTATTTTTTGGGGGGAGGATTTACGAGTAATGTCCCCTCCCCCCCCCATGTGGAGTATCATACGGTCGTACTATCAATGGAAGGGTCCTCCATGGAAGGTAGTCAAAGGTCCTGTCTTAAGATCACTCATCTCCTACTGCGCTGCTGTGATCGTGTCCACAAGTTGGAGCCTTTTCTCCACCAATATACAACTGAGAGCCACATATAACCTTTGATGTGTTGAAAATTTTGTTAGATACAACCATTCAACAGTAGATTTAAATAGAAGGCGCTGATTGAGTGGCATTGAACTAAGATGACCTGGGTAGGGAGTACATGAGGGCAGTAACAATAATCCCCCCACCCAGTTGTGATAAAGACGGTGTATTTATTTACTTGTCCATTGCTGACCCATCTACTTGTGGTATTATAAGTGCGTATTACAAGTCAGACACCAGATTATAGTCTCGTAAAGTAATCGGCCTCAACCAGTATTTATAAGATGTTGTACTTTGCATAAAGAAATTAAATTAAATCAATGACTTGGCTTAATGGATTTTGGCTTTTGAGATTTTTGAAATATTTTCCATGTATAATCATTATGATGATATACAGGCCTGAATGTTGTTACAATGAATATAGTGATGACAAAATACGAGTATTTCCTGTTTTGCATAGCAGCAACTCCTGAGAGTTTTAACAGCTGGTTTAGATTGTTGTGTAGGTGTGAAGGTTCAAGGCACATCATTTGTGCATGTTTAGAGTGTGTTTCCTGTTTTGTATTACAGCAACTCCTTGGAGTTTTAACAACTGGTCTAGATTGTTGTGTAGGTGTGAAAGTTCCAGGCACATCATTTGTGCATTTTTACAATGTGTTTCCTGTTTTGTATTACAGCAACTCCTTGGAGTTTTTACAACTGGTCTAGATTGTTGTGTAGGTGTGAAAGTTCCAGGCGCATCATTTGTGCATTTTTACAATGTGTTTCCTGTTTTGTATTACAGCAACTCATTGGAGTTTTTACAACTGGTCTAGATTGTTCTGCAGGTGTGAAGGTTCTAGGAGCAGCCTCTGTATTATGTTCATAATGTGAATATGTTATATTGAGCTGTGTATAATCTAAATACATCAGGGAAAAACTCCCAATTTAATAACAGTAATCTGTCAAAATGAATATACAAATTTCAATTGTAACATTGATTTGGTAAATCTGGGGCATTACTTTGATATTTCTTCCAGAACCAATTAATGTTTAATTTTAAGATGAATGACGTTTAAGGGGTCCATACTGCACGGCTAACCTCAAGTTCACGTGAAAGTGAAATATACACTCCTTGTTAGGGCCATTATCTATACACTTCAGAAAAACTTATGCATGAATTAAAGTTTAGGCCATGTTTATATGGTTTTGACACATTGTAAAATAAACGGTCAAGAATGAACCATTTAATAAGTTGCTGGACATCGATAGTGGCCACTAAATATGGAAAAGTACATCTGGGCTGATATTACCACTTGACATCGTTTCACAACTGAAAACTTCATAATTGTGTCTAAATTGTGGGAACGGACTTGGTGTGGTATCCATTTCTTTACAAGAGCGCATTGTCAAAATATTTAACAATGGTGTATTGTAATTTTGTCTAGTATTGGCATATTGTAATTTTGTCTAGTATTGGTGAATTGTAATTTTGTCTTGTATTTGTGTATTGTAATTTTGTCTAGTATTAGTGAATTGTAATTTTGTCTAGTATTGTTATATTGTAATTTTGTCTAAAATTCGGGTATAATTATTTTGTCTAGTATTGGTATATTGTAATTTGTCCAGAATAGGTGCATTCTAATTTTGTCTAGCATTTGAGTATTGTAATTTTGTCTAGTATTGGTGTATTGTAATTTTGTCTAGTATATGTGAATTGTAATTTTGTCTAGTATTGGTGAATTGTAATTTTGTCTGGTATTGATGTATTGTAATTTTGTCTAGTATATGTGAATTGTAATTTTGTCTAGTATTGGTGAATTGTAATTTTGTCTAGTATTGATGTATTGTAATTTTGTCTAGTATTGGTGAATTGTAATTTTGTCTAGTATTGGGGTATTGTAATTTTGTCTAGTTCAGGAATGGTGTGATTAAATGCTGTGTGAGTGATGTATTGTAATTTTGATTTAGAATGGCATATTGAAATTATATGAATTTTAGAATAATGTTTGTACTGTAATTTGCATTTAATAAGACTGGGTGTTGTAATTGGTATGTTGCTATACCCTGAAAGAATGGTGTATTGTAGTTTGCCTTTAGAAATGGTATGTTTTAGTTATATGTAATAATTTAGTATTGTAATTTGTGTTTAATAATGGCATATTTTACACCTGTACGTTTAAAAATTGTGTATTTTAATTTAGTGTTTAATAGTGGCATATATATTTAGCTCACCTGAGCCAAAGGATCACTGGTGAGCTTTTATGATCGCCTGGTGTCTGTCATCTGTCATTAACTTTTAGCTTCTAACTTCTCTGAAACCACTGGGCCAAATTTGATATAACTTCACATAAATGTTCCTTGGGTGACCCTCTACCAAGTTGTTCAAGCCATCTTGATTTGTCAAAAAACATGGCCGCCAGGGGGGCTGGGCAAATTTAATTGGTAAAAGCTTAAAAAAAAAAATTTTTGTCAAAAACTACTGGCTCGATTTTAAAATAATTCACAGAAATGTTGTTTGGAGGACACTTCACCAAGTTTGTTCAAACCGTAGTGATTCGTAAAAAAACATGGCGGCCAGGGTGTGGGGTTAGTTTACTATGTAAGCTATAGTAAAAACTTAAAAAATCTTCTTGTCAGAAACCATTGGGCCAATTTTGATATAACTTCACCGAAATATTCCTTGGGTGACCCTCTACTAAGTTTGTTCAAGCCATCTTGTTTCATCAAAAAACATGGCCGCCAGGGGGCGGGGCAAGTTTAATTAGTAAAAACTTAAAAAATCTTCTTGTCAGAAACTACTGGCTCGATTTTAAAATAATTTCACAGAATGTTCCTTGAAGGACCCTTCACCAAGTTTGTTCAAACCGTAGTGATTCGTCAAAAAACATGGTGGCCAGGGGATGGGATTTGTTTACTATATAAGCTATGGTAAAAACTTCTTGTCAGAAACCACCGGATCGATTTTATAACAGTTTTGCAGAAATGTTCCTTGGATGACCCTTTACCAAGTTTGTTCAAGCCGTTGTGATTTGTTTAAAAACATGACTGACACAGTGAGGTGCTAGTTTACTATATTGGCAGATATAGTAAAAACTTCAAAAGCCTTCTCGTCAGAATCTACTGACCTGATTTTGATGTAATTTCACTGATATTTACCATGGGTGAAACTCTACCAAGTTTGTTCCAGCCATTGCGATTCATCGAAAAACATAGTTGCCAGGAGGGGAGGCTGGTTTTCTTTATATGGATATACAGTGAAAACTCTATTTCGATATCTGATATCCAGATATCCGCACAAGGATTCTATTGTTATTGCACAACTCTTCTATGCATCTGTTACATCTTCAAAACAAATACTCGCCCATCCCGTTTTTCTGGAATTTTGAGTGTACATGTATTATATAATTTACTTAAGTTGGGTTACTTAAGGTCACTCAGGTGAGCGATATAGGGCCATCTTTGCCCTCTTGTTATATTTTAGAATGGTGTATTGTAAAATGGGGGATAAAACGGTTTATTTATACTTATAAAGTTATATTGTGAATAATTTTAGAAATTACAAAGATATGTATTCAACATTTCTTTTAAAGTTAAAATTAAGACCATAAAAATTTCTGATTGGAAAATCCCTTTTCTAGTGAAGAAAAACGCACATGGTATAGAGAGAAGAAATTCAGAATGGGTAGCTGGGCGAGGATTTGCTCGTTGCTGCTGTATCGCAGTGTAGAGGTCTCCCATCTTGTATCGCAGTGTAGAGGTCTCCCATCTTGTATCGCAGTGTAGAGGTCTCCCATCTTGTATCGCAGTGTAGAGGTCTCCCATCTTGTATCGCAGTGTAGAGGTCTCCCATCTTGTATCACAATGTTCAGGTCTCTGTCTTGTATCGCAGTGTACAGGTCTCCCATCTTGTATCACAATGTACAGGTCTCCCATCTTGTATCACAATGTACAGGTCTCCCATCTTGTATCGCAGTGTAGAGGTCTCCCATCTTGTATCACAATGTACAGGTCTCCATCTTGTATCACAATGTACAGATCTCCCATCTTGTGGGTGATTGTGATCATATATAATTCTACAGTTATAGTAACCAATCCATCTTTAAAAATTGCACATTGTTAAAACTTATGATGGTAGAGGACTAGAGGTATAGTGTATCAGAGGTATTACAGAAGCGTGTAATTGTGTATAAAGTTTGGTCACAATGAAAGCCTGTGAGCTTCGATGGGTTTGAATATAAAACACATTTGACACCCTAACTGAGAACAAGTTGTGGTCAATGATTCAGCCTGTTTTGTTTGTTTCATTTGCTTCGTCCATGTTTAAATGGGACAAAAACATGAAATTGAAATGCGGCCGGGCTTTTTTATTCATGATCATGTTTCTGCTGCCTTTGTTGTGGCTGTTAGCTTGAATATTTATAAGAAAGTTAAGATGGAAAGTTTTGACTTGAGCTGATTATGTGTTGTTTTTATGAAGAATCAAACCCTCTTGTGGTTAATGAGTCATTCAGTTTTATCTGGGTTGATAGAATTCTGTTACAGATGACTCTACGCTCCATTTGATTTTTGTCTTATGTAGAGAATAATTGTCAATTCATATGAATTATGGATTTTTTCTGTGTTTTACTGTTATTCATAATTTATGAATGTTTTTAGTTGTTTGGTAAATATACTGCAAGAAGTATGTGTAAATGAATGAATAGCAGTGTAAAATCGATGTAATATATTAAATACTAAATGTAAAAATTTGATGTAACATTCAATGTAACATATGTAACACGTGGCTCCTCTGTGAGCGAGTGGTCTAAGGCATCATCTCAAGATCACTTACCGCTCACGACTAAGGTTGTAGGTTTGAGTCCCGCTCGCTACAAAAACTTTATATGTAAGAAGTTTGTCAGTTACTTGCAGAATAACGGTTGTTCTACTCAGATTCATTCCGAGGTCTTCTTTCACAAACAAAAATTGGATATGCCATGTATAACCAGAAATGTGTAGATATTTGTATTAAACCCCATTATAAAAAGGAACCCCCTCAAAAAGTTAAATGCTACTCCAACTTTAATGTTCTTTTGAGTAACAACTTGGTGTTAGCCAGTAAAAGTTAAACCAACTTTAATGTTCTTTTGCATAACAACTTGGTGTTAGCCTAAATGCTACACCAACTTAAAACTTCTTTTGCATAACAACTTGGTGTTAGCCTAAATGCTACACCAACTTTAATGTTCTTTTGCGTAGCAACTTGGTGTTAGCCAGTAAAAGTTACAGCAGTTTAAATGTTCTTTTGCATAACAACTTGGTGTTAACCTAAATGCTACCCAACTTTAATGTTCTTTTGCGTAACAACTTGGTGTAAGCCTAAATGCTACACCAACTTTAATGTTCATTTGCGTAACAACTTGGTGTTAGCCTAAATGTTACACCAGATTTAATGTTCTTTTGTGTAACAACTTAGTGTTAGCCTAAATGCTACACCAACTTAAATGTTCTTTTGCATAACAACTTGGTGTTAGCCTAAATGCCACACCATATTTAATGTTCTTTTGTGTAACAACTTAGTGTTAGCCTAAATGCCACACCAACTTAAATGTTATTTTGCATAACAACTTGGTGTTAGCCTAAATGCCACACCAACTTTAATGTTCATTTGCGTAACAACTTGTTGTAAGCCAAAATGTTACACCAACTTTAATGTTCTTTTGCATAACAACTTGGTGTTAGCCTAAATGTTACACCAGATTTAATGTTCTTTTGTGTAACAACTTAGTGTTAGCCTAAATGCCACACCAACTTAAATGTTCTTTTGCATAACAACTTGGTGTTAGCCTAAATGCTACACCAACTTTAATGTTCTTTTGCATTACAACTTGGTGTAAACATTAATGCTACACCAACTTTAATGTTCTTTTGCATAACAACTTGGTGTTAGCCTAAATACCACACCAACTTAAATGTTCTTTTGCATAACAACTTAGAGGTAGCCTAAATGCCACACCAAATTAAATGTTCTTTTGCATAACAACTTGGTGTTAGCCTAAATGCCACACCAACTTTAATGTTCTTTTGCATAACAACTTGGTGTAAACCTTAATGCCACACCAACTTAAATGTTCTTTTGCATAACAACTTGGTGTTAGCCTAAATGCCACACCAACTTTAATGTTCATTTGCGTAACAACTTGGTGTAAGCCAAAACGTTACACCAGCTTTAATGTTCTTTTGCATAACAACTTGGTGTTAGCCTAAATGTTACACCAGATTTAATGTTCTTTTGTGTAACAACTTAGTGTTAGCCTAAATGCCACACCAACTTTAATGTTCTTTTGCATAACAACTTGGTGTAAGCCTAAATGCCACACCAACTTTAATGTTTTTTTGCATAACAACTTGGTGTAAGCCTAAATGCTACACCAACTTTAATGTTCTTTTGCATAACAACTTGGTTTTAGCCTAAATGCTACACCAACTTTAATGTTCTTTTGCATAACAACTTGGTATAAACCTTAATGCTACACCAACTTTAATGTTCGTTTGCGTAATAACTTGGTGTTAGCCTAAAGTTTACACCAACTTTAATGTTCTTTAGCATAACAACTTTAATGTTCTTTAGCGTAACAACTTGGTGTTAGCCTAAATGCTACATCAACTTTAATGTTCTTTTGCATAACAACTTGGTGTAAACCTTAATGCCACACCAACTTAAATGTTCTTGTGCGTAACAACTTGGTGTTAGCCTTAAAGATACATCAACTTTAATGTTCTATTGTGTTACAACTTGGTGTTAGCCTTAAAGTTACACCAACTTAAATGTTCTTTTGCATTACAACTTGGTGTTAGCCTTAAAGCTACACCAACTTTAATGATCTTTTGTGTTACAACTTGGTGTTAGCCTAAATGCTACACTAACTTTAATACTCCGTGTAAATGTTTAATGGTGTGTTGAATCCTATCCCAGAAGATGTTTATCGAATCTCTTAATATTACTTGGATATCCACTTTTTGTTATTGATATTTCATGCAACATTTTGGTAAATAGTTCTGAACTGATGTTTCAAGTGGCAGCTTTCTTTTTATGTCTCGCAATAAAATCATGTTTGAATTCACAATAGAACCTCTATTATTCCACGAGAACAAAAATGAGTCGGCTTAGTATGTGTGTGTGTTTATATATATATATATAAATATAATTATTTGATAATATTTGAAAATGTGGGAGTTAAATAATGTGAATATTAAAAATACTGTAAAACATTTTATGAAAATATAAATATAAGTGAAGTCTGGTGATACTGTGAACTGATGTAGGATAGCAGTACAATCAGATAGCATGCATGTTCGGGCTGGTAGCAGATAAAAAAACCTTGGCTGATAGTTGATACAAAAACCCAGCTGGTAACCAGATACCAGAGGAACTGGGGTTTGGGATATTCTATATTATAGCTTTTTGTCTCCAATGTTAGTCATAAATCTCTCGATGTAAACATTGTGAAATTAAAGACAGTATATCATAATTAAAGATTGTCAAAACACCTGACCGATGACTAAAATTGTCGAAATTGAAGTTGCACCGCCCCTCAGTGACTAATTCACTCAAATTAAGTGATTAAGCTGATTCTATACGCTGATATGTTTTTGAAATGAATTCTTAAACTGAAAACAATTGTTTCCATGGCCTTGAATACATAAAGTTTTGAATACATAGCATTATTAATATAGGGCACAAGGAAATGAATTTTATGATTAATCAAACTGGGCATACTTCTTATTATGAATGAGCATGGGGTTTTACAGTGACCAAAATAAAAATGTCACATGATACCAATTACAGTGTTTTATTTCACTATTTTGGGAAGATGACCCATACCCTTGGAATTGGGAATTTTAGCGGCATTTTCATTAATTTGGGAAATTTTTAATTATATTAAATATATTTATATATTTATAAAAAGTGTACACTTGCTTATCAGGCCATTTAATTAAATAATCAATGTCATACTAAATTCAGAATGGGGAAAACTTTCTTTATTTTATCAAGGAAGTATGGCAAGTTTCAATTTACATTTTTGAAGCTTTCAATTGGGAATTTTTACCATTCAATTGGGAAAAAAAGATACTTTTTGCCATTGGCAATATGACCCAATAACGGCTATAAAAATGGCCGAAATAAACCACTGAATTACAACTAAGGAATTTTTTAAACACGCTCTCAGGGCCGTTTCCCTGTGCTGGAATTTATTTTTAGCTCTACTGGCCAAAGGCCAGAAATGCTTATGCGATGACGTTGTCTGTCGTCCGTCGTCTGTCGTCTGTTAGCAGCACTTTCTCTGAAACCACTAGGCCAATTAAACTGAAACTTCACATGGGTGTTTCTATTGCATAGGAAACTATACAGAAGATTTTTTTTTTTCAATCTGAAATTTAAGATGGCTACCGCTACTAAAAATTGTCCAAAACTTAAAAAATCTTCTTCTCATGAACGGCTTAACAGATTTTCAAAATGTTTATGTAGTAATGATGACCAACTATAGTTTTGTTAGATTTGTTCAAATGGTGTCCCTAGGATTTAATATGACCCCACCCCAAGGGTTCAATTAAGGGACACATGTCATTATAATATTTTTTTTTTTTTTTTTTAAAATGGAAATGATTTTGCCTATATCTTCACAGAAGCATTGTTTGGTGAAGGAGGTTCTGACTTGTAAAAATGAATGGGTTCCACTGTCTTAAGGGGTCAGGAGGGGTCCCAAAAGGGTAAAAATTGGGAATTACTAAATATGTTTTCTTAAGAACCGGTATATCAGTTTTGTACATATTTTGCATAAATTATCCCTACATGTAGGGGTTTGATTGAAGATAAGAATTTACGGGCTAAAATTTATAGGGGCCCTGTAAGGGGACTTAGAATTTTACATAGGGATACTATGGGAAAACAGAAAATTCTCTTTTTCTTTCATCTGTTCTTAAACCACTAGGCCTATTAAACTGAAACTTCAAATGGGTGTTTCTATTGCATAGGAGACTATACAGAAATTTTTTTTTTTTATCTGAAATTCAAGATGGCCGCCATTACAAAAAATATTCCAAAACTTAAAAAATCTTCTTCTCATGAACGGCCCAACAGATTTTCAAAATGTTTATGTAGTAATGATGACCAACTATAGTTCTGTTAGATTTATTCAAGTTGTGTCCCTAGGGTTAAAATTGACCCTGCCCCGAGAGTTCAGTTAGGGGACACATGTCAATATAATATTTTTTTTTTTTTTTTTTAAATGGAAATAATTTTGCCTATATCTTCACAAAAGCATTGTTAGGTAAAAGAGGTTAAGCTTTTTTTTAAATTACTGGGTTCCTATGTCTTAAGGGGTCAGGAGGGGCCCCAAAAGGGTACAAATTGGGAATTAGTAAAATTGTAAAATTGTCAGATTTGTACATATTTGATATAAATTTTCTCTAAGTGTAGGGGTTTGATTGCAGATAACAATTTAGGGGCTAAAATATATAGGGGCCCTGTAAGGGGACTTAGAATTTTACATAGGGATACTGTGGGAAAACAGAAAATTCGCTTTTTTTTTTTTTCATTTATTCTGAAACCACTAGGCCAATTAAACTGAAACTTCACATGGATGTTTCTATTGCATAGGAGACTATACAAAAGATTTATTTTTTCTATCTAAAATTCAAGATGGCTGCCATTACTAAAAATAGTCCATTACTTAAAAAATCTTCTCATGAACGGTCCAACAGATTTTCAAAATGTCTATGTAGTAATGATGACCAACTATAGTTTTGTTAGATTTGTTTAAATGGTGTCCCTAGAGTTAAAAATGACCCTGCCCCGATGTTTCTATTTCATAGTAGAATTTCAAAAAGTGCTATGGCCACTATGAGTCAGTAGAGCGTCCTCAGGCCCTCTTGGGCCTCTTGTTTCAACTCCAAGGGGGAAATTTCTGGATGTTATACAGTCATGTATTATGAGTTTTCTGCATGACCACAGAGAGGATGCGCCATGAAAACGACATAAAAATTCTCCCTCAGATGGCCCTGGCCCCATACCCCTAAAGTAAAGGAAGTGACTTTCCATGGACAAAGACAAATGTCATCAAACAAGTAAATATGTAGAATATTCTAGAATGTACCTATAGAACTTCCAAATTTTAGCAAATCCTGTATCTGATTTGTCACCTCATTTGAAATCCTGTGAGTAACAGTGGTCTATTCTTGCCATCATTCATGTTGCCTCCTGAGACCAGAAAGTGGTTCATAATTTAGATTATACTCATTTTTGCATGATTGTGAAGAATTTAGCTCAGCTTTTATGAATCACTCCGGAGTCCACTTCCTGGATGCAACCAATACTGAGAGGTTATTTTTGTTACATCAGGTGACCATCACTCTATCCATTACACTACTGCCCCACGGTTATCATCTCTCTATCCATTACACTTCTGCCCCACAGGTGATCATCTCTCTATCCATTACACTACTGCCCCACGGGTGATCATCACTCTATCCATTACACTACTGCCCCACTGGTGATCATCTCTCTATCCATTACACTACTGCCCCACGGGTGATCATCTCTATCCATTACACTACTGCCTCACGAGTGACCATCTCTCTATCCATTACACTACTGCCCCATGGGTGATCATCACTCTATCCATTACGCTATTGCCCCACGGGTGATCATCACTTTTTCCATTACACTACTGCCCCACGGGTGACCATCACTCTATCCATTACACTACTGCCCAACGGGTGATCATAACTCAATCCATTAAACAGCCTTACGGGTGACCATCACTCTATCCATTACACTACTGCCCCACGGGTGATCATCACTCTATCCATTAAACAGCCTTACGGGTGATCATCACTCTATCCATTACACTACTGCCCCACGGGTGATCATCACTCTATCCATTACACTACTGCCCAACGGGTGATCATAACTCAATCCATTAAACAGCCTTACGGGTGATCATCACTCTATCCATTACACTACTGCCCCACGGGTGATCATCACTCTATCCATTAAACAGCCTTACGGGTGACCATCACTCAATCCATTACACTACTGCCCCGCGGATGATCATCACTCTATCCATTACACTACTGCCCCACGGGTGATCATCACTCTATCCATTACACTACTGCCGCACGGGTGATCATCACTCTATCCATTACACTACTGCCCCACATTATGTTTGATAACTGAACCACAGTAATAAACTAGATTGTGGTTTATCTGTTTCAGCTGCTGTGTATGTAAATTCCCAGTCCCAGTTTATTAAGTAATAATCAAAATAATTTCCTCAGTTTAACATTGTATATTTTGGTTAGGGGAACAAGGAAATATCTTGTAGCTTATTTGTGAACACAGAGATCTCTCTGTAGAACTGTTTTATCTTTATGTTTATCACACTTGTCAGTTTGTTTTTCTCACTAGATGCCATTGTGAACTGGAAGCTTACTGTTTGTGTCAATGAAACCCTATATTTGAGTCTAGGAACTCCCACGCTGATCAGGAGATACATTGTTTGTCTCTCTGTCAAAACTGCAGAGTGGTGTAGTGGTAGAGCATACGCCTCGCATGCTGAAGGTCGTAAGTTTGATCCCCAGCCGGGTTAAAAATATTTCTCCCAAGTCTAATTAAAAATATCTCTCCCAAGTCTACTTCAAAATATTTCCCAAGTCTACTTTAATACATCTCCCTAGTTGGCTTAAAAAAGCTAAATATTTTAATTGCAAAATGATTTAAACTTACTGTTGTAATGGGAAAATAGGATACAATTCCACAAACAATATTATAATCATTGTTCAATGATGCATGAAAAAATTAAGGCGTCATTCCGTCAGTCACCAATAAGAATTCAAGTAAAGTTTTATCTAGACCATATTTTCTCATCGTGAGTTGATATATAATAATTATACAGGTATAGGGCGTTTCTCAATATAATAATGAAAGATGTAAAATACTAAAGCAGAACAAATAACTGGAAAAAGTAAAATGTATAAAAATATTAAGAAGTTCACAACTATCTTGATGAATCTTTATTTGTAAAATTGTAACTTAAAAAACGATATTTAACTTCATACTGTACATGATGTAGAAAATAAAAACCTAATTTTATGTTTAATTGATAATAGAACACTATCTGCTGTCAGAATTGAATTCTGCATATGAATTATGATACAAGAGTACTCATTAAAAACAACAATTTGAGTTTCTGTTTAGGCCATAATAAATAAATGGCTAGATTATCACCTCTGCCCCCTAGTTTTTTCATTTCGCCCCGACCCTTTTTAATTTCAAATATTTCAAAACAATAAAAAAAATTAAAAAAATTATAAAAAAATAATTACCTAAATGCCATTGAATACACAAAAATGAAATTGTACAGGTAGGTCCGTGCATTAAAATGGATTGTTTTGTTGCTTTTGTTTACCTGTAAATGTATTTAAAACCAGGGGAAAATCCTATAAAAGTCTCGACAGTGAAATTACTTTTAAAATGGATACAAGGCATCTCATTTTCATAGAAAGATAACATATAGATAACATATAGATAACATATAGATAACATATAGATAACATAGAAAGATAACATATAGATAACATATAAATGGGTTGATATGTCAAATCCATCAAAATGTGAAAAAAATGATCGTTTAATGGGAGTGGTAAACGCAAAACAAAATCCCCATTCTAAAAATAGACCGCACTACTTAAAGACCTTCACATTGTCACTCGGATTCTTTCTAAGATGGAACAAATTCTACAATATGTAATTCATTATGTTGGATCAAATCGTGAGACTTGTTTTATACATTACAAAATACACTGAAATTTTAAGCGGGAAATCTTATTTATTCTAACCTGGTTGTGCAGGCCAAGTCAGGAAATCCCTTTTCAATATATTGATTTGGTTACAATGTATAAATATGGCAGTATGGGGTCAGAGAAAATATAGTAAATAGGCATAATATAAATTCCTTTTGATGGAAAGTTTGTTTCCATTTTGTTTTAATATTCAAAATCACTGCTACTAAAAACAAAATAAAAAAGAAAAAGATTTTGGCATAAAATTCAAGTAGAAATTTCCATGTTATGTCGACAGATGAAAGAAATGGAAAATCTATGTTTGAATTAGAAACGAGAAATGTGACCCCTCCGGGGTTGTCTCGCTCAACATCTGATAATAGAGAAGTTTATAAATATTAATCAAGCAAAGTATGAATGATAATTCTTATGTTTCATGTTGTTAGTAATAAAACTGCATTTCATCTCTGAGATATATCTCAATATTTATGTTAGGTTTGCTTCCACTGGCAGGGAAATGTAAATACAAACTAGTCGGAATGCGGGCAGATCTTATGCTTGTTGACTTTGTTTATGTCGGACACCAGATTTATTGCATATCAAATAGGAGAAAGATCAAGATTTTTCATTCGAAAAAAAGTGTGATTGCAAGTTGTCATTGATGATGATATTGATTTCTACACAAAACGGGTTATATATGGCATATCTAGTTTATTGATGGAGGATTCAGCCTCAGAATGAATTTTGATAAAAACCGCTGTTCTTCCACAAGTAACTGGCAAACTTTCTTATGTGATGTTTTCGCACTGAACTGGGCTCAAACTCGTGATGTCAGTGTTGACAGGTCACCCTTGAAAAATTGCTTGTTTGCCAATTCTGACCCATAGCATTTAAGGGTGGGTAGGTCAGTAGGTAAATTCTTTTTTCTTTTCTTTTTGTAATTGATCTGAGAATAGTTTTAAGTAATGACATGACAGTAATGACAGAGAATATTTTGAATGAACGCCAAAAAAAAAAAATTTTTGGATCCTCAAATTTTTTCTCGACCAGCGGGATTGTTTTAGGTCAGACAGAAGCTGCAAACAAACAATTTTAATGTAGATCTCTGGCTCAGCCCAGTGGACTCTCAAAAACAAAGTTCGGGACTAGTTCTTCCTGAGAAAAGACAGATTCATAAAAGCTCTGAACTTTCTTCACACTTACTTAAATAAATTAGTATGATTATGCCAATATTGATGTCTAGGGTTGATAAATAATCTTCAGTAAAGATAATCGGTCGATAAGATTCTATCACCCCTAATATGATATAATACAGGGCTTTTTGTACCCTTTCTTTGTAAGTGTCATCCCCAAGCAGGGGTTTCCATCACCCTAAAATTTTGCTGCATCTTTTAGTCAAACTAACCTTAAAATTCTCCCAATTTCAAAGTTTGAGGGAAAACACTGCCGAAGAAAAATTGAATGTTATATAAAGCCAGAGGTATTTCCCCATTGAAGTTCTGTGTGAATGCTATACTACTTGGATAGGTTTTCATTATTTTCTATAGCATATTGGATTTATAGATGGAATAGATACACTGATGTTTATTAATGGCATCGTTGGGACTTGTCCATTTTAATCAGACTGGAAGTAGTGAGATTATGAATAGCTCCTGGGTGTATATTCTGAATATTCTCATATTGTATAATTATCAGTGTTGTTAATTATGATGTAAATTTTTAGTGAACACTCTCATTAGATGGAGAGCAGACAAGCATCACACGGATATGTTTGTTATGTTAATATGAGCCTTGGTATTAAACACTACAGGTGTCATGTTGGGCATTATGGTAGCATGTGCTGTATTTCCCCCAAATAAATAGCCACCCCACCCCCTGTAGTATCATATATAACCTTTTTGTGTTGGTTTACTGTTAAACACATTTTCATTCATTCATTCATTCATTCATACATTCATTCATCTATACCCCAAACACTAAAAATCATTCATTCATTTATTCTCCAAACACTAAAAATATCTTCTATTCATTCATTCACCAAACACTAAAAATCATTCATTCATTCATTGAAAATCCTAGATTTATGTTTTCCACCAATCACCTGAGCACAATGCATACATTTGACCATCACAAATCTGCCTATGTTCAGTGGATCAGACCAACGCTGCTGTTGAGTTACATAATGTAGTAAATTATTAATGATGTCATGAAATCAAGGTACTGTAAGCAGATATAAAAAATGATTTAATACTGTAGATCAAACAACCAGTGCTATTGGATGATTATTGATCCTTCACTCTTCATTACGCAGTGCCTGTCATATTGCATTTTCATCTCAGACTTCTGGTCTCGACTCCACTTACTTACGACTGCCAATTCCAGGCAAAGTCAAATCTGCAAACAAGTTACTTGACTTGAAGAAAAAGCTTTGAGTTACTTTCTAGCACAGTTTCTAAAATACATTATTTGATAATTGAATTAAGAGATAAATTGCTTTTCCTGTCAATTTTATGTAAAACATTTCTTCCAAGGGAAGTTAAGTATGAAGTCTATATAATATGTCCCACTTGTCGGTTGACTGGTCTTTTCTATTTTAATGTTGTAGCAATTTTACATAGATTATATTCTACTATTTATTGATGTCAGAATAAGATGTTGATTTTTTTTAAGTGTTTTACAACCTTATTTTAACATTTATGCCTACAACAGCGGTACAGTTTGGAAAAAACTTGAAAGATGTTTACCTGAACAATTGCTTTCCCCAAAACCTCCATGCAATGGGCTAAACATTTCTGTGGCTTCTATCTGGTATATATCAGTCTGGACTGTATGGGTGCATGATGGAGCCTCTCAAATCTGAGAAAGTTGAGAGTTTACAGGTGCTTTGTCTTAATGAAATATGTAGTTTTTCTGCATTTGGTCGTTTCTTCCAGATTGCATTTAAAATGTCTTGACGATTAACTTAAAAAATATTGGAGACACCGCATTGATTTCTGTTGACTTCTATTCAATGATTATGATGTAGTACCATTAAGCAAATAATGTTCGGTCCCTTATTTATGTGTTTCTGATTATATTTTCAGATAATGTAGGTCCCTTATTTACGTGTTTCTGATTATATTTTCAGATAATGTTCGGTCCTTTATTACATGTTTCTGATTATGTCTTCAGATAATGTTCGGTCCCTTATTTACTTGTTGCTGTCTTTATTATACCCCCGACAAACGAAGTTTTGAGGGGGTATATTGGAGTCACCCTGTGGTCGGTCTGTCGGTCGGTCTGTCGGTTGCAATTTTCTTTGTCCGGAGCATCACTTGAAAAGTACTGGATGGAATTTCATCAAACGTCATACAATGGTAGAATATAATGACAGGAAGTGCAGTGTACAAGAAACATAACTCTATTCTTGCTAATTACAGAGTTATTGCCCTTTGATATTTTTCCTTGTTTGGAGCATAACTTGAAAAGTACCGGATGGAATTTCATCAAGCTTCATACAATGGTAGAATATAATGAGAGGAAGTGCAGTGTACAGGAAACATAACTCTATTCTTGCTAATTACAGAGTTATTGCCCTTTGATATATTTCCCTTGTCCGGAGCATTACTTTTAAAGTACTGGATGGAATTTCATCAAACTTCATACAATGGTAGAATTTAATGACAGGAAGTGCAGTGTACAAGAAACATAACTCTATTCTTGCTAATTACAGAGTTATTGCCCTTTGATATATTTCCCTTATCCGGAGCATTACTTTTTAAATACTGGATGGAATTTCATCTAACTTCATACAATGGTAGAATATAATGACAGGAAGTGCAGTGTACAGGAAACATAACTCTATTCTTGTTAATTACAGAGTTATTGCCCTTTGATATATTTCCCTTGTCTGGAGCATTACTTTTTAAGTACTGGATGGAATTTCATCAAACTTCATACAATGGTAGAATATAATGAGAGGAAGTGCAGTGTACAAGAAACATAACTCTATTCTTGCTAATTACAAAATACGAAAAAGTATAACATTTATTGATTGCCATGAAAGCTTGTACACTGCACAATAATTAAAAAGACCATTTTTAATTTTAACAAAACCATAAAAAAATTAACAATACAAAAAACTCAATCCATAACATTCTCTTTTATTAAGTATTTTTTTTGTCTGGAGCATAACTTTAAAACTATTGGATATAATTTAATAAAACTTCATACAATGGTAAACCATTTTCTGTCATGGCGGCGTTCAGGGGTATTCATCACCTTCAGTGATAGCTCTAGTTTTCAGATAATGTTCAGTCCCTTATTTACGTGTTTCTGATTACCTTTTTAGATAATGTTCGGTCCCTTATTAAAGTGTTTCTGATTACATTTTCAGATAATGTTCGGTCCCTTATTTACATGTGATTATATTTTCAGATAATGTTCAGTCTCTTTTTTACGTGTTTCTGATTACATTTTCAGGTAATGTTCAGTCCCTTATTTACGTGTTTCTGATTACATTTTCAGATAATGTTCAGTCCCTTATTTACTTGTTGCTGTTTTTATTTTCAGATAATGTTCGATCCCCACACGTACAGAGAGACGGGTCAGATAGTCAGGAAAGTGACCGACCTCACAGACTGCTGTCTCTGGAAAAACAGCTCGATATTGAATCTAAGGTAAGGTTGTGTAATAGTGTGTATATCTCCATATGTGTATGTCATAGCTAACGGTTGTATCATCACTCTGCGTAATGTATGTCATAGTTAACTGTTGTATCATCGCTCTGCATATTGTATGTCATAGCTAACGGTTGTATCATCGCTCTGCGAATTGTATGTCATCTTTAATACAAATAAATTAAAAATAAGAAGACTCCATGAAAAAGTTTTTATGCTGAACCAAACCCAGTGGGCAGCATATCGAGGTACGACATAAAAACAGACAACTCTCAGTTATAGTTTATATATTATAACAGCAGGGCAGTCTTGTAATGGGTAGAGTGTTGGTCACTCACGCCAGAGGTTGTGGGTTTGCTCCCGCGCTGGACCAGATGCCTCTCGTAAAATAACACTCAGTACTGGTTCTACCCAGGAAGCAGACTCAAAGAGTGGTTCATATAAGCTCTGAGCTTTCATCGCAATAGAGCTGAAATAAGAAAGTGTACACTTATAGAACACTCGTTTTTACCACCAGCCATTTGTCAATGGAATTCACTTCCGAATTCTGTTTGTAACGAAATGTCACTCAACTGTTTTAAATGCATCTTTGGTTTCAGATCATTATTTCTTTTCGTACAATCTTAAAACTGAAGCTCATCTTACGAGATTCGGAACTGATTGTAGTCAAACCCTTTATTGAGACCCACTTACATGTGTCACATGTAAGTGCATATCTTATGAACTTCAACAATCGAAACTTATCCTTAAGGTGTAAGCCCACCATTGATTTTCCTTCTTATTCCTATAATGAAAGACCCAAATCAAACAAGGAAAACTTACTTTGTACTGTTTGTTGACATCTGCAGTGCCAAAATATCATCAGAAAAGCAGAGGTTAAGTTTCATCCAAGAGATTTTTTTCTGATCATTGTGCACGCTGTTGACAAAGTGAAAGTAGACTTCAGAAATAATGTTTAATATCCAAGCATCATCTTTTTTTCTAAATTTACAATTCAAGCTTTCAAACTGTTTCAAATACATCAATAATGGCATTCAAATCACAAAACAGGCATTAACATATAGAAAATACATATTTAAACAAGAAGAAACGAGAAATATGTATCACCGCTATTATGCGATTACCTCCTGTTTCCAGTGGGTGTGTTATGCTTGAAATAGCCATACCAATCCATGTTTTTGTCAATATCTATTCATACCATATTGTCATCTTTGCATAGTCACAGTCGCCAACATGTATGACGTTGGAATTGTATTTTCTAGGTGAAGCAGGGTGCAGAGAATCTGATAGCTATGTACAGTTCCGGGTCGTCGCGGGATCGGAAACTTCTGGCTGACGCTCAGCAGATGCTCGCGGACTCCAAAACCAAGATTGAGATCATTCGCATGCAGATTCTGAAAGTTAACCAAGATACCTCAGCTGATGATGGTTAGTGTTCTTGTAGGACCATCGATCATTCCATTTATGGTCATTTGATTTTATACTAATTAATTTCATCTTGATTGAGGAGTATGTCAGCTCTTGAATCTGTTTCCTAGGTAGAACCAGTACTGGGTGTTGTATGAAGAGGCCATAAAATCTGACCTGGGATCGAACCCACGACCTCTGGTGTTGTCTACCCATTTCACCACCACCACACTGCTTACTTGGAATTATTATGGGGATAGGTAGTTTATACTGACATTGTCACATTTATTTCCTATTCTGGGCTTTTTTACCTTGTAAAACAGAGATCGTTATTTGGCTACTTCCTAGTTGAAAAATCATGTTTTTCCCCCAATTGATGCAAAAATAATTCCAAATATAATAAACATTTTTATTTTTTTGAGAATTTTTCCCACATATAGGGGATAAACTAGCCACTGGATATGAAGTATTATTGTAATATCTGATAGTTAGAACATGATCTTAACAGTGTCACACTTTATTAGCTCACCTGAGCCAAAGGCTCACAGGTGAGCTTTTGTGATCGCCTGGTGTCCATCTTTTGTCGTCCGTCATTAACTTTTAGCTTTTAACAACTTCTCCTCTGAAACCACAGGGCCAATTTTGATATAATTTCACAGAAATGTTCCTTGGGTGACCCTCTACCAATGTTCAAGCCATCTTGATTCATCAAAAAACATGGTCGCCAGAGGGTGGGGTTAGTTTACTATATAAGCTATAGTTAAAAACTTAAAAAACCTTCTTGTCAGAAACTACTGGCTCGATTTTAAAATAATTTCACTGAAATGTTCCTTGGGTGACTCTCTAACAAGTTTTTTCAACCCATCTTGATTCGTCAAAAAACATGGCAGCCAGGGGGTGGGGTTAGTTTTATGTCAAATTACTTCCCTTGTTTTATAGCATAAATGTCTGTATATAGCAATTATTATAAGAAGAGGTAATAAACTCTTTAAATAAACTTTTTTTTTGCTATTATTATACAACATTATACCAGATTTAAGTTTTAAAAGATAATTCATCATAAAAAAATGAATGATACAATTATAATCAATGTTTGAATATTATTTATATATAATGAACCATTTAAAAATAGGTGTTTTTCTGAATATAAAAGTTAAGAGTTTTTATGGTTCAGACAGGGATGGTTTACTGCTTCATAATAAAGCAATACCATATTTTTAAAGCCTTAAAAAAAAAAAAAAAATCCCCACAATTGCACTGTTTTCCCCCAATCTTGAAAGCTTTGGCTTCATCCCAATTTACAAGTAAAAGCCATAATGTCTGCAGTCTGTCATATATAACTTAATGCTCTGCAAATGCCATTCAGCTGTATAATATCACCTTATAATATGCTTATAAAATGTCATCCAACCTAATTTAAACCTTTTATTTTCTAGCATCTCAGCGTTGTGAAGTGTTGTCTCCCCTCGAGCTGCGGATAGAAGAACTGCGGCATCACATCAAGATAGAGTCTGCCGTTATTGAAGGTGCCAAAAATGCTGTCAAACTTCTACAGATGTTGAAGGCTCCAGACAAGAAAGCACTACAAGAGGTGAGATATTAGTATTGGTGTTTTGCGCGCTGGGCCCGATTAGCTCAGTCAATAGCACGTCTGACTATCAATCCAGGGGTCACGAGTTCGAATCCCCGCCCGGCCACAGTCTCCGTGATGATTGATTTACAACATTGTGTCTCATTATCATTCGTCTCTCACTGCTGATTCTGGTTGGAAAAACATTTGTTATTTACGGAGATGGCGAGTGCTCGAGTACTGGTTAACCGTCCAGGATCCTAGAAAACAGTTAGGTTAACTAATTGTTTGTTAGCCCTTGATGGCATTAAAATGATGTTAAATATTCAATCAATCATGAAAATAAATCTGTAAAAATACATTTGATTTTTCCTTCAGTTTGTTTCTATTAACTGATAAAACTCAAGAAATTAAAAACATTTCACACTTTCTGTCCTAAATGACTATAAATGTGCCGGGTGTTTTTCATATATTTTACAAGAGTTCTATCCCTTTATATAATAAAAAAAAATTGAAGGCCCGTATACATACTGTGATATATTTCATTTCATACTTGAATCATTTGGATGTAAAATTTCTATGAAATGCTGTTTAAATTCATTAAAGTTGCCAGCCATGTCCTTTCAACTAAAAATTGGAGTGAATCCAGTATAAAAATATTTTCATGTTTGTTTTCTCATTCAGGCCCAGGCCAATTTTTCAGAAGCCAACCAGAAGTTGGAATTATTACGCATTTCACAGGAAAAACGAATCAATGAGCTTGGACCAGGCTCAGTGAAGGTAGACATGTTGAAAAAAGAACTGGATGTATTCAGTCCGCAGTCCTACAATACATCAAATAAGAATGACAGTTTAAAGCGACAAACTTCCTCAATGTTTGCTAAGGCTGCTTCACTAACAGGAAAATTAGAAGTCCGGTAAGTTTATTGAGAAAGATAGAAATTGGTTAAGTGTAACAGGAAAAGTAAGTCCAGTAAGTGAAACAGAAAAATATGAAATCTGGTAAGTGTATTGTGAAAATTAGAATTCTGGTAAGTGTAATGGGAATATTGGAAGTCAGGTAAGTGTATTGTGAAAATTAGAATTCTGGTAAGTGTAACGGGAAAATTGTAAGTCTGGAAGTCTGATAAGTGTAATGCGAAAATTATAAGTCTAATAAGTGTAATGGGAAAATGGGAAGTCTGATAAGTGAAATGCGAAAATTGGAAGTCTGATAAGTTTAATGCAAAAATTAGAAGTCTGATAAGTGTAATGGGAAAATTGGAAGTCTGATAAGTGTAATGGGAAAATTTGTGTAATGGGAAAATTAGAAGTCCAGTTTGTGTAATGGGAAAATTAGAAGTCTGATAAGTGTAATGGGAAAATTTGTGTAATGGGAAAATTAGAAGTCCAGTTTGTGTAATGGGAAAATTAGAAGTCTGGTAAGTGTAATGGGAAAATTAGAAGTTTGATAAGTGTAATGGGAAAATTGGAAGTCTGATAAGTTTAATGCAAAAATTAGAAGTCTAATAAGTGTAATGGGAAAATTGGAAGTCTGATAAGTGTAATGGGAAAATTTGTGTAATAGGAAAATTAGAAGTCCAGTTTGTGTAATGGGAAAATTAGAAGTCTGGTAATTGTACTGGGAAAATTAAAAGTCCAGTTTGAGTAATGGGAAAATTAGAAGCCTGGTAAGTGTAATGGGAAAATTAGAAGTCTGACAAGTGTAATTGGAAAACTAGAAGTCTGATAAGTGTAATGGGAAAACAAGAAGTCTAGTTATTGAAATGGAAAAATTAGAAGTCCAGTAAGTATAATGGGAAAATTAGAAGTCTGGTAAGTGTTACAAAATGTAATGGGAAAACTTGTAGGTGTAATGAGAAAACTAGGAGTTTAGTTAGTGTAATAGGAAAATTAGAAGTCCAGTTAGTGTAATGGAAAAATTAGAAGTTTGGTAAGTGTAACGGAAGTGTAATGGGAAAACTTGTAGGTGTAATGAGAAAATTAGGAGTCTAGTTAGTGTAATGGGAAAATTAGAAGTCCAGTTAGTGTAATGGAAAAATTAGAAGTCTGGTAAGTGTAACGGAAGTGTAATGGGAAAACTAGTAGGTGTAATGGGAAAACTAGAAGTCTGGTAAATGTAACTTGATATTAGAGTTTTGGTTAATTTTTGTTCCTTAAATCATTGTTATTGGAAAGACTTAGTCCATTTAAATTATCATCAGTTATATGTTGCATTAATTGAGTTAATATTTATCATAGAGTTATATTTCATTTATGTATTCCGTGATATATATATTTATTAATCTAGAACTATATATAAATTAACTTATTCATTAATTTCTTCCTCATACTACAGATTGGTTGGCTGCCAGGGGTTGTTAGAAGAGATCCCGGGCCGACGGAAAGACAGTTTACAATTGTTGTTGTCTAGTCCAGGGGAAAGTAAAAGTTTACTCAGAGGTTCCAAAAGCCATAGAGGAACCACCAAGTCTTATAATGTTAAAGAAGAAATGTCAAGTGAGTAAATAGATAAATATATGTTCATGTTTCTTAATATAAAACCAGCTTTCCTGTAATATGTAGTAAAGTCGCACTCTCATGAATATCTCTTTAAATTATATTTCTGGTCTGAATCTGAAAACCAAATTTTCAGTAATGCATTTTCATGATCACTGTTATGACACCTTTCATATGTCTGCGCTATTCGAAGAGTGTATAAGATCATGAAAAATAACGCACAAAAAAAGAGCATAATATGTCAATAAATCTGCCTAGTTACAACATTATACAGGTCATCTTTACAACATGTTGCGAAATTTAGTGACATTTTATTGGTCTGTTAATAATGTCACATCTTGAGATTTTTGTGAGACCAACTTGCTCTGATACAACCTGTCCACTATCTCTGATACGACCTGTCAACTATCAATATTCAATGAACAGTCAATTTTAAGCTCCACTGGCCAAAGGCCAGAAGTGCTTATGCGATGGCGCGTTGTCTGTCGTCTGTTGTCTGTTAGCAGCACTTTCTCTGAAACCACTAGGCCTAATAAACTGAAACTTCACATGCATGTTTCTGTTGCATAGGAGACCATACAGAAGATTTTTTTTTTATCTGAAATTCAAGATGGCCACCGTTACTAAAAATAGTCTAAAACTTAAAAAATCTTCTTCTCATGAACGGCCCAACAGATTTTCAAAATGTTTATGTAGTAATGATGACCAACTATAGTATTGTTGGATTTGTTCAAATGGTGTCCCTAGGGTTAAATATGACCCCACCCTGAGGGTTCAATTAAGGGACACATGTCATTATAATATTTTTTTTTTTTTTTTTTTTTTTTAAATTGAAATGATTTTGCCAATATCTTCACAGAAGCATTGTTTGGTGAAGGAGGTTCAGATTTGTAAAAATGAATGGGTTCCACTGTCTAAAGGTGTCAGGAGGGGCCCCAAAAGGGTAAAAATTGGGAATTACTAAAATCGTTTTCTTGACAACCGGTATGTCACATTTGTTCATATTTGGCATAAATTATCCCTATGTGTAGGGGTTTGATTGCAGATAAGAATTTATGGGCTAAAATTTATAGGGGCCATGTAAGGGGACTTGGAATTTTACATAGGGATACTATGGGAAAACAGAAAATTTTCTTTTTCTTTCATTTATTCTGAAACCACTAGGCCAATTAAACTGAAACTTCACATGCATGTTTCTGTTGCATAGGAGACTATACAGAAGATTTTTTTTTTTTTCGATCTGAAATTCAAGATGGCCGCCGTTACTAAAAATAGTCCAAAACTTAAAAAATCTTCTTCTCATGAACGGCCCAACAGATTTTCAAAATGTTTATGTAGTAATGATGACCAACTGTAGTATTATTAGATTTGTTCAAATGGTGTCCCTAGGGTTAAATATGACCCCGCTCCGAGGGTTCAATTAGGGGACACATGTCATTATAATATTTTATTTTTTTTTAAAAATGGAAATGATTTTGCCTATATCTTCACAGAAGCATTGTTTGGTGAAGGAGGTTCAGATTTGTAAAAATGAATGGGTTCCACTGTCTTAAGGGGTCAGGAGGGGCCCCAAAAGGGTAAAAATTGGGAATTACTAAAATCCTTCTCAAGACAACCAGTATGTCAGATTTGTTCATATTTGGCATAAATTATCCCTATGTGTAGGGTTAAAAATGACCCTCGCCCCTGAGGGCGTAAGTCAGTAGAGCGTCCTCAGGCCCTCTTGGGCCTCTTGTTTACGTGAAAATCTTGACGGGACTCTTCTTAACGGATAGCAAATGACATCGCAACAAACAAAACATGGCTATGGTGTAATTTGTCAGAGGAGCTTGCCTCTGAAAATAAACTTACATGCTGACTCGGCACCTGTCATATACTAGGTCAAGTAAGTGTTTGAAGACTGAAACAGCTTCAACTAGGTCATCTTTTTCTGATTCATAGTAAAATCCTGAAACTCTCACCAATTCTACAATGCGTTGTAATGTAGAAGGTGAAAACAAGTTTGAACAAATAATAAAATTAATATTGTTAAAAAAGTAATTGAAATTGTTTACTGTCTTTTCCAGGTGATGTTATGGCTGTGTTAAAATTAGATCACCAGCAAGTTGTGCAGACTGCATGGAAACCTTGTAGTCAACAATGTTGGGATCATAGAGCTAGTATGGACCTTGAAAGAGTAAGTTGCCGATACCCCACCCACTGGTATTGTTCTGTATATCTTACAGAATACTGTCATCCCCATGGTAATTTTTTTTTAATGGGGCTTAACACAATTTTCTCCATATTTCAGGTTATATATGGCATATACAGTTTTTATTAGTGGAGGAATCCCTCACAATGAATCTGAGTAGAACCACCATTCTTCTGCAAGTAACTGGCAAACTTTCTCACAAAGTTTTTTTGAGCGAGCAGGACTCGAAATCTACAACCTTAGCGATGAGAGGTAAGTGATCTTGAGACGACACTTTAGACCATCTGTCATGGAGGATCCATCCTGATGGTAAATAAATTTATGTGCAAGTCGCTTTAGAAGAAAATGAAAATATTAAATAATTATTTTTGTAAAAACTTAACATGCTCTCTTGATGGGATTGTCAGAGATACTTCCTTGCCTACAAATGATTTTTTTAAAAAAAACTTTCAAGACATAGTTGAGTGATAAGGTGATGAAAAAAATCTTTGGTAAGAGTTACAACATCATGTAAAATCACCTCTGAAAGGTTCTAGCTGTCAGTCATTTGAAACGCTTTGCAATGACACAGCACAGATTACATTTTATTAAAATCATTTTAGCTTAATGGTATAGAGAACACATTTTCTTCTAAATAATGTTTGTATGTATAGTGTACTACATATATTGTGTTAATGAAACACTGTAGGGTCATAATGTATATTGTAAATACTTAATAATTACTGTACACAGTCAGATCTTAAGAAGCCAGTCGAGGGAAGTGGCAAAAGTGGCCTTTTAAGACAGGTTGTTGCTTAATATCAGTTTATTTGCTACGAAAGCTTAGAAATTGGAAATAGCAAGTGTGGCTGCTTAAGACAAATAGTTGCTAAATAGAGGTATCCGCTTAAGCAGGTTTGGCTGTATATTGCAATATGAAAATGTTTGTTGCAGAGTCGAGAATTAGAAATAGCAATATACTGGCGTGATTGGAGACAGATGACTGCTGTGAAGTTTTTGCGATTAGAAGATTTTTTGGATAATCAGCGTCATGGGATAGCAATACACCTCGAGCCACAAGGCATTTTATTTGCAGAGGTAAAAAGTATACTTATTATTTTATTTTATGGCACAAATACATCTCAGGTGGGTCATATTTGTAGTGATTCCTTGACAAAAAATGGCAAATTCCTGAAAATTCTTGATTATCCTTTCTGGAAATTCAATTTTTTTCTGTCAAATTGTAATTAAATTTCTTTATAAGTAATTTAATGTTAAATGGTTTATATTGAAACTGGTTCCCTGATTCACCAGCATGAAATTATATAAGTATATACTTTTTACTGTAAAAACTTCCAAAATCTAAGAAAAGCATCCAATCCAGGTAATAGATTTTAGAATGTCTCAAGAAAAAGTGCTTTAGTTTCATTGACATTGATCAAAGAATACAAATGCCTCACTACACAGTTGCGCCCTTTTATTCCCCATGGTAACATGATTCTTATGCTTAAAAGAAAGTCCTACTATCAAATTTGATTTGAAATATTTTCAAAATGATTCATAGTGATTGTGATTTTTTGCTGCAGACGAATAGAGCAAAAGCAAAAGCAGTTTAGGACTTAACCCTTTACTTCATATAGACGCCTTTTGGACACCTCTAATATAGACGCCTTTGGACACCTCTAATATAGACGCCTTTTGGACACCTCTAATATAGACGCCTTTTGGACACCTCTAATATAGACACCTTTTGGCACCTACTATAGAATGCTTTTGAATTATTGGTTGAATTATATATATTAACTGACAGAGTGGAAAACAGTGCAGGAAGTGTTTAGATTGCTCGTTACAAGCAATCTAAACTCTTCCTGCACTGTTTTCAAAGGCCTTCAGTGATTGGTGCAGGAAAATGCGTATCTATGGAGTAAAGGGTTAAAAAACAACAAGCTCATCAGTCAATGTGCAAGGATATCTTCCTGGTAGGAAAAAAAAATACTTAAATATAATTCTATATGGCATATTTTTTTTAACATGCAATTCCTAAACCTTATTTTATAAAGAACAAGGAACAAAATTCAACTGTGTAGTCAAACCTTTACATAACCAAAGTTAAGTTTTTACATAACCAAAGTTAAGTTATTAAGTGCTGTCATTCTGTATCCCCCTATAAAATTGCACTCATGAATGCTTTAATGGTGGTGAAGGTTTCTTGTAGCTTAGTTCCAGGTAGTTTGTCTTGTTGCTTGTTTATGTAAATTTTGGACCTTTGTTACCTTTCATAAGCTTGGTCGTGTAAATTGTGTGTTTGTGTTTCAGATTACATTTTTAAACCCAACTTTATCAAGAAAGCCAAAACTTCAAAGACAAAGAAAAATATTTCCAAAACACAAAGGTAAGTGAGGCACTACAGGGTTTTAATATGATTTTAGAATAAATCGATAAAACTGGCACAAAGAAATATATTTAGCAAAGTCATAACATTCTAGGTTTTCCAATGTTTTTCTTGTATATTTCAGCAGCTTTTCAAAAAGTCATTAACAGTTAATCAGCACTCAGCAATTGGCAACAAAAGATACCTTTGTTGTGTAACTGAAAAAATTATCAACTTTGAATCCGATGATTGAAATATTGTTGAAGCATCCAATGGACTGGTTATTGGTCCCCTACTAGATTTCAGTGGAGACTATAGGTTTACCGCCATCTGTCCGGACGTACTAAAAACGTATCCAATGTTGATAAAGGGACAATATTGGTAAAAGATACAACCTGGATCTGTTAACAATGTCCTAGCTGTAAACCGATAGGGGACTTATGTATTAGTTGCAATACACTTGTGTCTTGTTCCATTATCTCTTAAGGTCAACAATATCGTGATGTTCATATATTCCTCTCATTGGTTTGATTAATTGTTGAATCTGCTAAAGAAAATCATTTTCAGGAGAGATAACTATTGGAAGTCCTGCATATGAATAATATTGTCTCTTTATCAAAATGTTGATTTTTCTTTCAGGTAAAAACTTTTTACGTCCTGGTCAGATGAACATCAACGTAGCAACGTGGGGTAGGTTGATGAAGCGCGCCTTACCTCAGCAGTGTGCAGAGACACCTGGTGCTTTCAGTCCGCAGGGACAGATTACCTCCCCTGGTGAGTAATACTGTCATAACCTGTCACTAGTAACTTTGTTTAAGAACTTTACATGACCTAGCTCCCACCCTCTAAAATGTACAGTTAAACCTGTGTAAGTGGTCACCTCTATTGAGCGACCACTTGACTGAAGCAGTCACATTTGCCATTTCCCATTTCAATGCTTTCATAGAAATTCAACCTGTATTAAGCAAAACCTGTCTTAAACAGGTAGCCGGGCCCGATTAGCTCAGTTGGTTACGCGTCTGACTATCAATCCAGGGGTCATGAGTTTAAATCCCCACCCAGCAACAGTCTCCGTGATGATTGATATATGACATTGTGTCTCCTTATCATTCCTCTCTTACCACTGCTTCAAGTGGGGAAGTAATTAGTTACTTGCGGAGATGGGGTGTGCTCGAGTACTGGTTAACCTTTCAGGAAACAGTGGTTAGGTTAACTGATCATCTGTTAGCCCTCGATGGCATAAAATAACGCTAAATATTCAATCAATCAGTTTTAAACAGGTATTTTAATCCATACTCTTGACTTGCTGCTGCTTAAGACAGGTTTGACCACATATTATTTTCAAAGATTGGAATCCATACATGTTAAATTGTTTATCAATAAGTAACAAATATTTATCCACCCCTTAGAGCATCAAGGTGCTACTTTATGTGTATATGAGACGTGAAGTCACATAGCACCTTGATCCATTTCTAAGGGGTTGTTATGGAAATCAGACTTTTTACATTCATATTGCGTCAGAATGCTGCAAACTTAATGGAGTGATGATAAAAGAAATAAGAGAATGTGTGGTTTGTTCCAGTGTCAGGGTTGGTTGAGTTGATGGCATGTTTGCTTTTAAGATGAAAATGACTGAATTACTGCACCTTTCATCTCTAAACTTTGCATAAGGGCTGGTCTTTTTGAGAGTGTAAACCACCTTGAAACGTCAAAGTTAATATGAGCCATCTTTTGAAACATTGTAACTAGACATCTGCATAAGCTAGACAAAATGATTGCTGTTCTCTGGCAAATTGAATACCGGTAGTTCATTTGTAATGTTTTAATACTTAAACTCAAGATTTATTAATAGTTGTATTTTCTGCATCAGGTTTTATTAGGTTGATTGTTAGATTTTAGACAAGAGACCTTTAAGGTCTGAGTGGCCTTAGGTACATAATCATGAACCTCGCAGATTATGAACCTCACACCATTTCAGTTATTGTTAAGCCACAACTCCATTCAAACATTTTAAGCTGACAGTTTTGCTAGTAAGTAGTTTTTCATGCATCTTGGGACATTGTCCTAGACCAGCAGAGGCCGTCGTATTTAGCTGAATGTGTAACTCGACCTTACTGCTTAAGTCAATAACATCATATTATAACTATGAAAACCAAGATCAGGTTATTATTAACTTGCTGTTTAACTACGCGGACCAGACCCTGTTCACTCAGTCGGTAGCGTGTCTGGGTTAATCCAGGGGCAGTGAGTTTGAATCCCTGCATGGTCACAGTCTCGGTAGTGATTGATATATGACATTGTGTCTCATTGTCATTCCTTTCTAATATAAGTTAAAAGAGTTGTTTGTGATGGCTCTGTAAAAGTAAAAAAAAACAACAAACTATTTTACCTATTGTTAAAAATGAAATAATTTTTTTCCGCAGGTATAGTGTCATCGGACAGGGGTCCCCCGATACAACAGATTCACGGAGATTTGTATAAACCTCCCGTGTCAGACAGCAAGCTCAATAATCAGGATCATTCCGATAAAATAAACACTTCCAAATCACCCGAGAGAACTGAACGTGAAATACAGGTAGTTGTGACGAGTTGTGAGCTATAACTTTGTCTAATTTTGTTTTCAGCATGTAAAATTAGACATAGCAAAGTATGATATTGGCATTATAGTGGGCAAAAGTATGGTATTGGCATTTTAGTGGGCAAAAGTATGGTATTGGCATTATAGTGGACAAAAGTGTGGAATTGGTATTATAGTGGGCAAAAGTATGGTATTGGCATTATAGTGGGCAAAAGTATGGTATTGGCATTATAGTGGGCAATAGTGTGGAATTGGTATTATAGTGGGCAAAAGTATGGTATTGGCATTATAGTGGGCAAAAGTATGATATTGCCATTATAGTGGGCAAAAGTGATTAAGTTATGTAACACTTCATACTTTCATGTGCTTTCAAGATGATTTAATTTTAAAATTAGTTTTAAACTCCAAACTTGTTAAAAAAAAAAAAAAGAAAAAGAGTTGAAATGTTTTGTTAGTTTATACTATATTTATATTTATTTTATCTTGATTGCGATGAATGCTCAGTGCTTATATAAACTGCGCTCGAGTCCGCTTTCTGGGCAGGACTAGTACTGAGTGGTATTTTATAAGTGGCATCAGGTCCAGCTGGGGATCGAACTCGCACCAATCTGGCATGAGTGGTCAACACTCTGTCCATTACACTACCGCCCATGCTTGATGTTTCCTTGGTCTGCAAGCTACACACATGGTGATCCACATTTTCTGCAAATTGTACAATTTATGTGAATAGCTTAGAGTAATCTTCTTACAAAACGTACATTGAACAATTATTAACAATGCATCATTTGGAATTATTTTTGATTAATTTCTCATCTCATTTCAGGATGCTTTATCATCTTTCAACTTCTTGCCCGAGGATATGTTGTCGTCTGACACGTCAAACAACACCATAGATCTGGACAGTATTCAGACAAACAATAATATAGGACATCGTCCACCCCAGTCTAACACGTATGTCCCTCCAGCCAACTATGCCAGTCCTCGACAACCGTCACCACCTCCGCCCCTTCCCAAAGCTAATCCGCCAAACATGAATATATATGATACTCCAAGCAAGCCTCGGCTGGTACCCCAACCAGAGTAAGTATGCAGCAGTTGAATAGACGTTCATGTGCATTAAATAAAACAGTTCTAGTTCAGTGATTAATATACACATAACTCAACCCCCAATGTTATAATGTAAATAAATATTCAATAATTTGCATTAATTTCATCTGTACCATCTTAAATGCAAACTTAAATGGGAATGAAACAGAAGTTATTTGCGGAAGCATATAGTTGCTGGTTTGTTTGTCCATGCGTTCTCTACAACTATTGATTGGAATTTATGAAACTTGCTAGATGCATCACTACCAAGTGGATATATGCCTATTGTCTTAAGGTTTTGGTTCAATTTTTTTTTACAGAGTTGTGACCCATTAATTACATCATTACCAAATCCTTGTCCATGCTATTTTTCTAAAGCCTTTTGTTGGAAATTTGTGAAACTTGCTAGGATGCATGACTACCAAGTAGAGATGTGCATATTGTCTTTGTGTTTTGTTTCAATGATTTTTTTACATAGTTATGGCCCTTTGATTCTGTCTATTACCACAAATCCTTGTTTTGATCTTCAAGTGTATGAAAAGGAATCCAATGAGACTTAGAACATGGATAGAGAGATGTCGGTGTGTGATAGTGCAGAATGAAGAATCAAACATTTACATGTATTCCAAAAATTATCCTCCTTTTACACCCCCTTCCTATTACAAACAATGCAGCTACCACTCAATCAAGCATTTGTTCAGAAAGCATCCATCAGTTCCAATGATATATATTTTTTTTTCTTGTAATTTTCTCTAGTCTTTAAAATAAATGATTACATATCTATTATTTCAGTTTCTCAAACCAATCTGTGAATATGGCCGACTTTCGTCCCATCAGCGTGCTAGGACGAGGACATTTCGGAAAGGTAATCTTTAAGTTGCAATATAGGTATTCTTGGACGGTCCCAGTGACCGGGAAAGTTCTGCACCATGCATCATAGTCTCATCCTGGCCATTTTGAGTGCATTGAAATTACTGAAAATTTGCTCCATGTCTTGTGTTAGAATTCAGTAATCTGGCACTGTACTTGTTGAATTTTCTTTAAAAAAATATGTACCGAATGTTTATAATTAATTCTATAGGTTCCCATTCAATCTATCAAAGTGGACAGAACCAGATTCTCACTAAGACAAGAATTCTTGATCAACTGCACTGGGTGAGATAGAGCATGACCAATATTGGTTTTGGGTCCTTTCCACATGGCTCACATGTGTCTGCAGCATGATACTCCAGTGTGGCAGCGCTCAGAATACTGTCCCAAGTAGACACCTTCACGATATAACCGAAAAATTGTTGAAAGTGACGCTAAACACCATACAGCAACAACAGACTGATCCTTATATATAGAGGTCAGCATGGAAGCTAAATGCTAAATGTGTTACCCTCAATAACTAAGTATATATATATATATATATATATTCTTAGTTTCTATCTTTAATTATTATTATAATTAATTCAGGTGATTCTGTCAGAGTACAAGACTACCGGAGAATTCTTTGCCTTGAAAGCATTAAAGAAGGGAGAGATAATTGCCAGGGACGAGGTTGAGAGCTTGATGTCGGAGAAGAGGATATTTGAAGTTATTAACGCCATGAGACATCCATATCTCGTAAACCTCTTTGCATGTTTTCAAACTCAGGTAAGTTGTGTGTTAATAATATGTCCCATTATTGCAAAAAGATTCCAAGTATATATATGAAGGAAAAAGACACTTGGCTTCTTCTTGCACCAGTTAGATGATTCGTGGTTTGGTACATCAAAGTAGAAAATATGACTCGTCAAATGAGTATGATAAATGCATCTTTTGAAAAACTACTTACTCTAGTAAAGGATATCTTAGCATTTTCATGTCTCCGCCATGGTGAAGGGGAACTACATGTAAGAGTTGTCCATGTCCAACCTTTTGTCTGATCGTTCCTCTGTTTGAGGTAAAAAAATTGAATTCTAATCAATGACTTCTGAAGGTCACTTCTCACTGCTGAGGCTGTAGCTTTAAGTAACGCTCAGTCCAAATACTTTCTTCGAGAAAGTTTGTCATTTACTTGGGGTAGGATGGTTGTTTTACTCAGATTTATTTGACGTTTTCCACCACTACTAAAAATGAATGTGCCATATATAATCTTAAATGTGTTAAAAATTGCATAAAACCCCATTCAAAAATGTTTTTTTATAAAATATATATATTCATGCATACATGTAACTATATATTTACAGGAACATGTGATATTTGTGATGGAGTACGCATGTGGCGGTGACCTCATGATGCATATACATAACGACGTATTCACAGAACCTAGAACAGTGTTTTATGCCGGCTGTGTAGTCTTGGGCCTGCAGTACTTACATGAGCATAATATTGTATATAGGTGAGTCCTGGCTCCCATTTCACAAACACATTTAAGCCCATACTTAAGTTCAAAAACTTAAATCTATGAAAAGCATCCAGATGATCATGATTTTAGATAGGTTCCAGAAAAACTGCATTTGGTTTCATTAGCTGATAAAAAATGTTTACATTACCAGCCAAATTTTAGTTATGAACATGTGTTTAAGTAAAACTTTAGAAAATGTTTATAAAGCAGACACCGTTTCCTAAAAGAATATGTCAATTACAATAGTAGACGACCCATTTTACGTCAGTGTGACATATTGTTCCAGCATTGTTTCAAGTAGTTATCTTTAAAAGAGAAAATATGCTTACAAATAAATACAATACAGATTACTAGTATTTAATTAAAAAGTAGCCTATTAGGCTATTGTGTTTTTATTTATTTTTGTAGACGAGGAATAAATTTTTCTAACGAGTGAATTTGCGATGGTCTCGACCTACTTACACCTTCAGCTTGTGACTCTCCAATTGTTGTTTTCATAACAGTTTTATCAAACACCAAAGCATCATCTAATTGATACCTCCCTACGATAACCCCATGTTGCGTTGAGCATTTATTACTGCGTTTGTGCAGGCAGTGACTTAATACTGTTAAAGGTCAGTTATTAAAAAAATGCATTATGTTTATATAAATACTCAAATTCAAAGATAGCAGTGCCCATGATTATGTCCTTGAACCAATAAACAACGCAATTTAATAGCAATGAAAATCAATGATTTCACAGTATATAAGTTTTAGTAAAATGGCAAATAATTTAATTTTTCAGAGATTTGAAATTGGACAACTTGTTACTGGACACTGAAGGTTATTTAAAGATAGCTGATTTTGGTCTCTGTAAGGAGGGAATGGGCTTTGGTGATAGAACAAGCACTTTCTGTGGTACACCAGAGTTCCTTGCCCCTGAAGTACTCACAGAGCCGTCGTATACTCGAGCTGTAGACTGGTGGGGTCTCGGTGTCCTCATCTTTGAAATGCTCGTGGGCGAGGTAATATAACTTGATGTAAAAGAATGTAAAATTGTCATACAAATATTTTGAGTTGTTTTGCCAAGGACTTAATAAGTTATACAGAGATGCTGATTTTTGATTACAATCATTCGTCCTTATGATTATTTATAGTTAGGTGTTTTACTAGTTATATACATCTTCCGAACTGCTCTGACAATAAATCATTGTGAATATATCGACAAAAATATTTTTTAACACTAACATGTTATATGTAATTGTTTAAGTTTGCAATTAATTGTCAAAATTATGAATTACTGTTTTTGAGATTCAGACAAAACCTTAAAAAGCCGAGCCCTTAAAGCTCACTCTTTAATGTGTCTGACTATCAATCCAGGGGTTGTGTGCTCAAATCCAAGCCCAGTCACAGTCTCGATGATTATTAACATAAGATATTCATCTCACCTCTGATTTAAGTGGACAGGTTATCATTTTCTTACAGAGATTTGTACTTGAGTATTAGTTAACCTTCCAGGATCCTGGAAACGAGTGGTTAGGTCATATTGTCTGTTAGCCATTGATGGCATAAAAATGATGCTAATTGATCATACAAAAAAAACTTCAACAATCTGTGGTAATATTAATCAGGTTTGGTATTTCTGCACATTTTCAGTCACCATTCCCAGGAGACGATGAGGAAGAAGTCTTTGACAGTATTGTAAATGAGGAAGTGAAATATCCTCGTTTCCTCTCTACAGAAGCTATAGCTATTATGAGAAGGGTATGTTATCAATTTCAGCTTGATCTTTATGGAAAACAAATTCAGTTTGCAGTGTTTTTTGAGCGCTTTTCTTGCGTTTTTGACGCAATTAAATCTCATTTGACGCAATCAAGTTTGTTCAGTGCGTCCACTATGAAGCAACCTTAAAAATACAGAAATTCAAATAACACATATTTGTTGCTGCAAGCTGGTGTCAGAGTTATTTTTACAATGCTAGCTGTTTTGGCAGATCACGTGGTCTGATTCAGGGAAACCCCGGTCACGCGATTCTACTAAAATATGTAAACGCTTTAATTAGTTATTAACTCTATATTGATGCAATTGCGTAGACGATTATGATCACATACATAATTTTCTGCGAAGTTATATTATAGTTTGAAGACAACATCTGTGAAAACAAACGTATGCTGCAATAATAGCACTGATGTATACCCAGTTTTAGGTTGTTTGTATATAAAGATGAAATGTGGAAATCGTGAAACTTCTCAAGAAAGTTGTTTGAAATGTACGGACGATACTCTATCTGAAAACCTTTTTAGTTTGTTTTCTATAAGGTATCGAGACGCGCATGCGCGACATTTTAAAACCAGTTTAAACATAGGCCGGTCCATGTTTTACAGTGGTATTCCCGGCACCGTTTATGTTTCTTTAACAGGCGTTTAAAAGGTTATGGAAAAAAGAAAATAAACTTTTAGAAAATCATACTCATTTTGAAAAATGAGTCTAGCTGTGAGCCAGAAGAGAAATGGTTTTGGGAAAAAGAAAACAACAACAAAGTTTTGTTTTTTCAAAGAGTATAATGCGTAGTAATGGTAAACATGAAGCTCAGCTGATATATAAGATGTTGAAATAATTTTTAGTGTTTTTCATTATAGATAGTTACGGCCATGGTGATTGAGCTGAGGCCATGACATTTGAAAAGTTCATGGTCCTGTGGCCATTATCATAAAAACAACTTGTTTCTAGTTCTTGTAACTTGTTGCCAGAAGTGAAACATTCGTTGAAGTTTAATTGTTTGAAGTTATTAACATAAATTGCAGCTTTGATTGAGAAATTTGTGTGAAACAGGATTTAGTTTAAAACCAATCAACTGATGACCCCCAGATTTTGAAAATGACCCCCAGATTTTTAGTCAGTGGGTCATCAATGACCCCCAAAAAAATGGAGCTGGAGAAAACACTGAGTTTGTGATACAAGTTGATTGTTTTGTTTGATATCGACAAACATCTTTAAAGATGTAAAATTCTAGAAAATGCAGACTGGCCTCGATCTTTCAAATTTTAGATTTTTGTGCTTAAAAATATGGAAGTTAAGAGAAATGTTTTGGATTTATTGTCCTGGCATTAAAGAAAAATCACACTGGCCCTTATCTTTTCAGTTTTGGACTTTTGTGCTTAAAACAGACGTTGATATAATTGTGTTTGTTTATACTGACCTAACACTAACTGGGTGGTAGTGTTGTTGATAGAGTGTCGGCCGCTCACACCAGTGTGTGGGTTGGATCCCAAGCATGAATTGATGCCACTAAAAAAAACACCCTCAGTACAGGTCCTACCCATGAAACGGACTTGGGCGGTTCATATGAGCTCTTTGCTTTCTTTGCAGTTGAGCATAAAATTAATATAAACTTAACAAAAAAATTACTGGGCAGGTCAAGCAGGCAAGTAAATGTTACACCCCTGTACTTCTGTCATAATCTTCAATTCTCAAAGTTAAAAGTTAACAGATCAAAGTATTTTTAATATGATCAATATACGCATAGATTTAACCATGCATCTTGATGTATCTTTCAGTTGTTGCGCCGAAATCCAGACCGACGGCTTGGATCCAGCGAGCGAGATGCTGAAGATGTGAAGAAACAGGCGTTCTTCAGAGTGAGTACAGGCATATATTACTTGCTTTTGTATTTAACATTACTGTTGTATTAAATGGCAACATTGTTCACATCCTTTGGAAAGATCAATGCATTGACCTGCATGACCCATGCTTTGTAATTCTACCTGTTTATCCTCTAGTTGGAATCCTATATACCTGATTCCCTTTGTCTTTGTGCTAGAGCCAGGTCTTGTTAGCTCAGCTGGTAGCACATCTGAATGTCAGTCCAGGGTTCCCAGCCTGGCCAGTCTACATCATGGTAAGCATGTGACATTGTGTCTCGTTGTCATTTATCTCGCCGCTGATGCAAGTGGGAAAGTTATCTGTTATAAACAGAGATGGATGTGTGCTCAAATACTGCTTAACCTTCCAAGATCCCAGGTTAACTGATTGTCTGTTAGCCCTTGATGACATAAAAACGATGCTAAATATTCAAAATTCTGTGTAAGATGAACAATTTCTTGCATACATGTATCTGATAAAGATTTTAGCAAAGCTATCATCATTTTCTTAACAGGTGCTTGGATCACCTAATTAAATGCAGTTCATTGCAACAGAGGTACTACCGTCTCTTGAGTCAGAACATATCTGCAACTCGTATTTGTGTATATACCATTTTGCCAGTATGAGACATTTCAATCTTGCATACCGGACAAGGATTTCCGCATATTTTGGCAGAGTTTTGTTACCGCCAAAACAGTTATGTCTCGGGACTGAATTTACCGTCCGGACCTCAAACCCATGACAGATTCTTATACTCTTAAAATGTCGCACTGTGACATTGGAACTACATGTATTTATGACACGATATATAAGTTATATACATGCATGACCAAAATTATATTACTTGGCATCTTTTCGGTGGGTTTACAGTTCAAATAGAAAATCTGTCTGGTTTAATGGTACTCCGCATTTAAATAAGGTCACATATTGATTTTCTAAATTCACTTGAGCACATTTCAAAGTTACTTGTCCTCGGCTATTGTCACATCTATTTTTGAGCAGAAAAGTTGAGTTTTCAAGGCTTGACATACATAATCTGTTATATGTTGAACATTCCATTAAACCCCATTCTTTGAATGAATCGTTTATCCTTGATTAAATATCCTTTTTCAGTACAACATTGTTACATACTGATTTTGCTCTGACATCAAACTTTTCTATAAAATAATACATAATTTCTGTTTCATTTACAGAATCTTGATTGGAATGAATTACTCATGAGACGAACAAAACCTCCATTTGTACCTATTGTGGTAAGTTACTAACCACCTCTTTTTATGTCTTATTGTCAGCTATTATTGTGTCTTATTGTCAGCTATTATTATGTCTTCTTGTCAGATCTGCCGGACCCAATTAGCTCAGTCGGTTACTCGTCTGACTATCAATCCAGGGGTCTTGAGTTTGAATCCCCCGCCCGGCAACAGTCTCCGTGATGATTGGTATACGACATTGCGTCTCATTATCATTCGTCTCTCACCACTGATTCAAGTGGGAAAAGCTATCAGTTACTTGCGGAGACGGGGTGTGCTCGAGTACTGGTTAATCCCAGGAAACAGTGGTAAGGTTAACTGATCGTCTGTTAGCCCTTGATGGCATAAAAACGACACTAAATATTCAATCAAACAATCAATCATTCTTGTCAGATCTTATTATGCCTTATTGCCAACTCCTGTTATGTCTTATTGTCAGATCTTATTATTTCTTATATTGGCAGCTCTTATTATGTCTTATTGGCAGCTCCTATTATATCTTATTGTCATCTCCTATTATGTCTTATTGTCAGCTCTTATTATGTCTTATTGGCAGCTCCTATTATATCTTATTGTCATCTCCTATTATGTCTTATTGTCAGCTCTTATTATGTCTTATTGTCAGCTCTTATTATGTCTTATTGTCAGCTCTTAGTATATTATATTGTCAGCTCTTATTATGTCTTTAATTGGCAGCTCCTATTATGTCTTATTGTCAGATCTTATTATGTCTTATACTGAAATGGTAATTAAGTGGCTAGTGTTTAGGGTAAGTCTTTTTTTTTTGACAGTTGAACAATAGTTTATAATAATTGTGTGGCTATTTTATTTAATTGTGACTAAATTTCTATTATGTCTTATTGTCAGCTCTTATTATGTCTTATCATCAGCTCTTATTATGTCTTATTGTCAGATCTTATTATGTCTTATATTGAATTGGTTATTGAGTGGCTAGTGTTTAGGGTTAGTATTTTTTTTTGGACAGCTATTTTATTTAATTGTAGCTAGATTTCTCTTGGCTAACATATGGGCTGAAAGTTGCCACATAATTGGTATCCATTTTTTAGAATGTCTTTCCGTCATAAAATGTGTACACTCCATAAAAAACTTAGGGCAAGGATTTGGGTGTGGGCGGGGGAGACATACATATATGTGTTTGTGACAAAAACAATCATCTAGTTTATTTGTAGTCTTATTACAATATCTTCTTTATTCCTGCAAGTTATGAACATCAGTCCAAGTAAATGTCGAGTGAACCAATATTTACATTGTGATAAGTGTAAGATTTGAAATGTTAATGCCTTTGCATAACACATTTCTTTGTCAACAGACACTTTTGAATGAGGAAGTAAGATATGGCAGTCAGCTGATATTGGTGTTGTAAATGGTTATAGAGTAGAGCAAGATTCTCAGAATCCTGTAGAGAGTTCTTCATGATCTAAGGTGCTGTCGAAAATCACTATTAAACCTGTCATGTCTGAGTGTTTGAGCTCAGCTTGGTCTCCAAAATGTTTATGTATGAAAGTATCCTAGCTACTCATGAAAGGACGGTGTTTCTACTCGGATTCATTCTGAGTTCTTCCTACGCAAATGAAACTTGATTCACCATATGTAACCTACATTTTGTTGAAAATGGTGTTAAACTTAAATTCACATCAAACCAGATTCCTATGACCTGCCTTTCCATATCAGGGACTGGATATGACTCTATAATATTTATTTTTTTCTTTAGATCTTGTAGAAATCAGTAATGGTTTTACAAAATTATGTGATGATTGAATAAACTTTCTAAATGATATACAGTGAAAGGAAAAAGAAAGTATACATACTTATAAACGTTAACAGGTCAAGGAACAATAAATGTATTGCATATAAATTTTGTATTTTTATATCTCATCATATTGTTGAATCAAAAAAACAAACATTTAATTCATTTTAAAGCAAAACAATAAGAAAAAATCAGTTCATTTTCCATCACATGAATAAACTTAGCCAATAAAATAATAATTTTAAAAACCAAAATGTATACTTTCTTTTTCCTTTCAGTGTATATTTAAAACATGGCATTCCTTATAGACAAAAATCTGTAATCATAAAACTACTTATATACAATTGTCATTTAAAGAATAACACTTGTGTAAATGCTCTATGTTCTGTAAATTGAAATTATATTGTAATGTATTGGAGAACAAAATAAAAAATTACAAAAAAAATGATTTCACAAAAGACAATGTCTTCTTGCAGAAACACGCCGAGGATGTCAGTAACTTCGATGATGAATTCACCCAAGAAAAAGCTGTCCTCACACCAGCCAAAGATCGCCGTAGTCTGAACTTGGAGGATCAGGATCTGTTCTCAGACTTTAACTATATCGCAGACTGGTGCTAGCAGTGGCACAAAATATCTTCCATACTTTCATAGGGAAACCATGAAGAAATTAAGACACTATGGGCCTGCCATAGTTCTGTGATAAAGTGTCCAGTTATTGACAGTAAAAGTTTCATTGTTAGATTGGATGCTTGATAGCAATGTCAGTTCTGCGAGATTTCTTCAGTTCAATGCAATAAGACGTGGTAATGAGAAGAAAGGACTGTCTTGAATTCCTATATACATTTCTTGGCCTGTAGAACAAAAGTGCAAGAACTTTTCAGGTTGGGGATAGGATTGAATAGAACTGTGAAGATGGAAAAATTGCGGGACATCTTTTAACAGGACCTGTTTTATAATAGGATAGAAGCCATATACATGTAATATGTTTGTAGGCTTATGGAGAAACTTGTAGAAGAAGGAATTAAAAGGTGAAATGTGTTTCAAAGCTTATTCCAAGTAGATGAATAACTAGTTGGGGACAAGTTGTTGTGGGACAGTTTTTCATGCTCCCCCAAAGGGGGGGGGGGGGAGCATATAATCGCCGCTTCGTCTGCCCAAATTCTTGTCCAGGCTATTTCTCTACAACTCCTGGTTGAAATTTTATAAAACTTGCTAGGATGCATCATTACCAAGTGCAGATGCGCATATTGTCTTTGTGTTACGGTTTGATGATTTTTCATTGAGTTACGGCCCTTTAATTGAGTCTTACCAAATTCTTGTCTGCACTATTTCTCTACAACCTCAGGTTGGAATTTTATAAAACTTGCTAGGATGCATCATTACCAAGTGCAGATGGCATAATATCTTTGTGTTCCGGTTCAATGATTTTTCATGGAGTTATGGCCATTTCATTCTGTCTGTGACAAAATTCTTGTCCGCGCTATTTCTCTACAACCCCATGTTGGAATTTTATGAAATTTGCTAGGATGCATCACTACCAAGTGGAGATGTGCATATTGTCTTTGTGTTTCGGTTCGATAATTTTTCATGGAGTTATGGCGTTTCATTCTGTCTGACCAAATTCTTGTCTGCGCTATTTCTCTACAACCCCATGTTGGAATTTTATGAAACTTGCAAGAATGCATCACTACCAAGTGGAGATGGTAATATTGTCTTTCTGTTCCAGTTCGATGATTTTTCACGGAGTTATGGTCCTTTCATTGAGTCTGTGACCAAATTATTGTCCGCACTATTTCTCTACAACATCAAGTTGGAATTTTATGAAACTTGTTTTACATGCTTGTCATACATAGCCGTGTCTGTCCGTTCCCAAATTCTTGTCCAGGCTATTTCTCTAGAACCATTGACTGGAATTTTATGAAACTAGCTATTACCAAGTGGATATATGCACACTTTTTTAGTGTTTACATTTGATGATTTTTCACAGATTTGTGGCCCTTAGATTGCATCCATTACCAAATCCTTGTCCTCTCCATTTCTCATTCTAGTTGCTGGAATTTTATGAAACTTGCCAGGAAGCATCACTACCAAGTGGAGAGTGTGCGTATTGTCTTTGTGTTTTATTTCTATGACTTTGAACAGAGTTATGGCCCTTTGATTCTGTGCATTACCACACATCATTGTTTTGATCTTCAAGAACATGGAAGTGCTATTAGACTTGAAACATGAATAATGCAGTAGAGGTGAATGTGTGTCCGTGCAGAGTGAAGAACCAAACATCTCTTCCAAACATTATCTTCCCTTTACACCCCCTTTCCCTTTACAAACAATGCAGCTACTACTCAATCAAGCACTTGTTCAGGGAGCATCCATAGGTTCCACCGATATCTTGTTTGTTTTATTTACCCTAAATTGGCCAGATTTTTCAAGCTGGCAGTAAGCACATAAAAGTGAAAGTTTAGTTAGGGAGCAGGCGTAAAGAAATGATCCAAAACTACTACAAATAGCTACCAACAAGGTTTCTGTCTACTACATAAAGTTGTCAGCCATGTTCATATTTAAAAATTAATTACAAGAGATAAAGTCTCATAGGAGGCAACTTGTGGCCATCTGATGTTTCAGTAGAGAGAATAGTTTTAACTTGATAACCTGTTCAAATTAAGTACCCTACCTAACTGTTGATGCACATTTAGATTATGCAACTTTAAGATTTGATGTTGAAGGAGGCAAGCTGAAGATTTTTGGGCTACCTTGAATCTAGGAAAAGAAAATCTTTGTCTCGGTTTGCAGAAGAATGAGAGCTGTGAATATGAAAACATGAACACTGCATTTGTCTGATAAAACAAGTTGAGGAGTAAAGGCAATGTTGTTGTATCTTCCCACAAACAAGGAATGATATAGGACAATTTTGCACTTCAATCTTGAAATAAATACTTAAGGCAAAAAGTTTTGCACGGTATACAATACGGTGAAAAGGACTAGAAAAAAGGCTTATTACCTGTATTGATATGTAATATCCAAAACAATTGATTGACACACAATTATCCAAATTTTTAACGTTCATCAACAGTGCATGTGTAGCTCCTGTAAACACACACAATGGACACGTAACTATAACGGGAATTAGGTTCAAGTGCACTGTCAATTAGCGAGTTAAAACTGATTTTGATACTGGTGTTACAAAAATCTGAATAAAATCTTTATTTCTGGATCAAATTCATCAAAAGTTCTAATCATTGTGAGTCGATGAATTGTTTTCAATAAAGATAATGTGCTTTCTATTCTGGTCCATTTCATTTTTCTGTATACTGTGCAAACCTTTTGACCTTAAATATAGTTGCAAGAAATGTGTTGAAAGTTACATATTGATGTTGTGCACCATGATCTGACTGAACGCTGCTACAGTATTTATTTATATATAAGATAGTGCTATATGTATACAAATATTCACCATTAACTTACTTGTTGTTTTAATATCCAGTGTTTTTTTCACCATTTTGGGAAGATGACCCATACCCTTGGAATTGGGAATTTTAGCGGCATTTTCATTAACATTGGGAAATGTTTTTGCATTAAATATATTTATATATTTATAAAAAGTGTACACTTGCTTATCAGGCCATTTAATTAAATAATCAATGTCATACTAAATTCAGAATGGGGAAAACTTTCTTTATTATATCAAGGAAGTATGGCAAGTTTCAATTTACATTTTTGAAGCTTTCAATTGGGAATTTTTACTATTCAATTGGGAAAAAAAGATACTATTTGCCATTGGGAATATGACCCAATAACGGCTATAAAAATGTCCGAAAAAAAACCACTGATATCGCAGGTTTCATTCATTGCTTAATTTGATTTGATATCAAAATTGATATATTGCTAAACGCCCGAGGATTTACAGCTAGACGATGTCACAAAGGCTATATGTTTAATTTCCTATCATAGATTGTGGTGGGATAGTTAACTAAGTCTTAAAACTTAGCTTGCCTTGATAAGCGGTTTGTGATGTCCTGTTCGAACAAATTTTATATGGATGGCTTCATTTGCAAGTCATGTTGTCATGATAATAAAAGTTACTAACATTTTTATAAAAAAAAAAAAATTTGTTTTAGAAAAAAAAATATTACTGATACTATGCATTGTGCTATTATAAACTTGTTCGATGTTTTAAGATATAATCTGAATTATGAATAAAAGTTTCATTAATAAACATATTTCATCGTTCCTGTGGAGGAAAAATAGGTATACTGGTACACATGTTCTTCTTAAAGCAAAGATGATCTATAACTTATCTGCATCTTTGTCAATACAAAAAAACAGCAGCAGGGCCCAAATAGGGGAGTGGAGGGGGGATGCTATAAACGTCTTGAATAAAATTAATTCTAAAAGAGATAAAAAAGAATCTCATTATTATTAAAAATTTGAACGGTTCCACAAAAATATGATAAAATCTATGTTTAAAGCGAAGTGGTAAACTTGAAACGAAATCCCTGTTCTAAAAATAGACTGATTTATATACTGCTCGACGACCTTCGCATCGTCATTCGGACTTTCTGAGATGAAACAATTTTGACCACATGTATACCTGTATGACGGATCAAAATGAAGTCATGCGACTCATTTAATATATCATAAAAATGTTGGTACTTTTAAGCGAGGAAATCTGTTTTAATCTAACCTAGGTGAGTAGCCCAAGTTAGGAAATCCCTTTTCAATATTTTATTTTGGGCATGTTTAAATAAGTATTCTTTAGGAAAAAAAAATCTGTCTCGCGCATTATTTACCTTTTAATTTTTGTTGAATAGTAAAATGAGATCCAAATCCGTTGATCATCCATAGAAACTGATGTGAAGAAATATGTTGAACTTTGACCCAAGATCCCTGGGCCAGTTTCGCTGAACATCTCGAGCTGAGATTTTCTTCAACTGTAAAATATCTCAATTTCTCTAAAAGATTTACTTTGAACTCATTACACATCAAATGACAACACAGAACTGAAGTCATAACGGATCTTTATTAATAGGTTAAGGATACCATGCAAAAGGATTAATGTAAATGAAATTATAGCAGGACTAAAATTTAAGAGTTGAGGAAAATCTGAAGTTGAGATCTTGAGTGAAACTGTGGCTTAAAGTGTTCCATTTGAACACATGTATATTAAATCATATTGAAACAAACCTATTTTTCTGACATGTATTAAATCATATTGAAAGTTATTTTTCTGATAATCTCATCGTGTAGATTTGGTTCAACTGAGAGATATCATTTTCTTTAATATATCCACTGTAGATTTTACACGACTTGTTTCCATCATATTTTCAGTAATTGCTTTTTGTTGTTTTTATGTGCCTGAAACTTTGTATTCAGTTGAATCTCTGCTATTCAAACAACACAAATCCAATAGAATCTTTTAAAATGAAGTATTTGTTTGAATGGCAAAAATTCTAATCGCACTGCTCAAACTAAGCAATTTTTAATGTCGAACATCAATTGCCTTTTTACATTAAAATTTAACTCCATCCATTAAGTGGATATACTTGTAGATATATAAGAAAATTAGGTAACACTTAAATAAATGTTTGCCATTTCCATACCATTTAATGGTGGGTAGGTAGAAATGTAAATTTTTTTTTTTTTTGGCAATCAATCAGAATGATTTAGAAGCTTTTAACTGCCAAACGGTTGCAGACTATGAATCGCCAGGAAAGAACATGCAATGACCGAGAACATTTTCGATGAACAAAAAAAAAATTATGGGGGTGAGGTTAAAAAAAGTTTCTGACCAGCAGGATTGTTGTTGGTCAGCTGGGAGCTGCAAACAAGCAATATTAACTGGGTCGAATAGGGGGAAATATATTAAGGGACTATACTCTTACCAAACTATAATGTGTTTATATACATGTAATCCCTGTATATCAATGTTGTATTTTCTGGGTTCTATTTAATAATACATTTTAGTGTAATAAGGAAAATAAAATTGTATGTCGTGGTTTGTAAAACATGATTTAAAAAATGGAAAAAAGTATGATGATCAAATTTATCAGCAATACTCAACAAAAAAATTGGATGGAAGAGTATATTTTAAAGAACATAACCAATTCAGACGTTATGGGGAAAAAATGACAAACTTTATCGGAAATTTAGCTGTATGGGTGTGCTGGCTGATATTTTACCTTGTGACACTTTGGCACGAGGAGGTATAAACTCCATATCTGTGATACATTGTTAACTAGCACCAGTGAACGGTAGCATTATTGTTATCATCATATTGCACAAACTGCATCCAGGTAACTACACTAGAATTGTGAAGTTCTGAATCAACCCTACCAGAATATGACACGCATTGTTGAACGTATTTTCACTGATAATAACATAGCCATTACAGTAAGAATTATTTTGAAGTCAAATACTGATACTATAATAATTACTACTAGTTTAGTATATGAAGACAAAGTTACTGTAACACTTAACTTTTGTTGGATTATTTTCTCAAACAAAAATATTTTTTAGGTTTTTTTTCAATGATTGGTTCCAGTTTCATACATTCTATAACTGGGCACCAGCTTTCATGCAATAGTAGAAAAGTCGCAGTTTAATAATGTAATGAATACTGGAAAATTGCAGAAAATATTTTAAAATTTCATCGACATATTTTACTTAATGTACCAAATTGCACAACATTTGCTTATTTAAATGTGAAACTACTTTCTCAGTTTGTCGCAAACGTGTCAGTTTTAAAATCAGTTTGTACAACTTGGACAAATCACAATCTGTCATCTTGGTAGAACCAAGGTCAAGCATATGAGAATAAAGTGTTTTCCCCCTAAGGACCCAACACATGACGGGGATTGTACCCACAACCCTCCAATTCTAATTATGATGCTTGCTCAGTTACCTGGCTGCAGATTGAATTTGCATAAATTTGTTTCTTTTGCTTTATATTATATTCCATTTGTTTTGAGTATGTTTTTGTTCTGGAAATCATTACCATATAGAATCGTTATATCAATTGTAGTATTTAGTGTTTTCTTTTTCTTTTTTTTTCTTTTAATAATTATTGTCAAATGTTACAAATACCATTGCATTATTTTGCATCTTCTTCTCATGGGAAATGGCAATATCATGTTATCTAGAGATGCATGTCGATTTGCATGTTGGTGCATTTGCTTTACATTGACGTATGAAAGATGGCGTGTATTCAGGGTTTAATATTTCACAGTAGTAAAATAAACATCCATTACACCATTTTAATGTGTTCATTGCATAAAAAGGGTGGTCATTAGTTAATTTATTAATTTTGTCAATTTTAATTATTTTCATTTCATTTAAATAGCATTATATTATAGTCATGAATAGAAATAAAATTTGCTTTATTTATACTTTGAACATACGGAGTTGTAAACATTATTTGTAAAAAATGTGCACAACTATTGAACTTCCATTTTTATATAACAATATTTGGCTAATACATGTAGGTATCAGATTGAATAAATTATCACAAGTTTCTGTGTAGATGTGCTCAGATGTTCACAAATGAAATCAAATCTTTAATTTTGTGATTGTGTCAGTTTATTAACAACTTGTTTTTAGAGATAATCAGTGCACGTGCACATTATGTGGAAGTAGTACCTGTCAGAGGTACAGGCATTTGTGTAACCGTTAAGGAATGGAAACACTTTCTAATTATTACTATCCTCTCCTACAGTAAATAATCGGTCGATATAGTTTCTCTCCATCTACTTGGTATGGTTTTATGATCCTTAGAAATGTTGTCGTTTTATTTGTCATTCAGTATACATCAGTTGCAACTTGACCGTCAGTGTCATGAAATGAAATTTTTTATCAACTCCCTTAGGAAGGCCATAGTATGTGTGCCATTTGTTTATAAACATCAGAACTAGTATATGTATTTATTCTATTCTATCTTTCAAAAAAACTTGTTTCTTCGATGAGTAATTGTACAATCTGTTTATAAACATGTATGTACACTTGTTAATGTAAACACAATATATGCCTCAAAATTTACGATATTTAAATATAATATATTTTTATTTCAATTGTTAACTTGTTTTCAAATATCAAATAATGACTTAAAAGTGGATGTGCAAGTATAGTTTGTTCCAGAGTGCAAATAATATCAGGTGAAAATATTAACATAGAAACATTGCTGCATGTTTGAAAACAGCCATAACTATTTACATGTTCACCTGCATCATTATAACAGAAGACTTGGCGTACAGAATAAAAATATTATTTTACATCAGTCATGAGCATTTGTTAAGTTAGTGTGAAGTTGAAGTCTTATTTTTGAACATCTTGTCCTGGATCAGTGGTATTCTGCAACAAAATGATAAATGCACAGGCAGAAAAGTTATTTGATTCTACTGCAGAAGTGTAAAAACCTGATTTAAATATAATTTATGAATCGACTGATTCTGAAATGTTAAGTGTAATTTATGAATCGACTGGTTCTGAAGTATTGAAGTGTAATTTATGAATTGACTAGTTCTGAAATGTAATTCATGAATCAACTGGTTTTGAAATATTAAGTGTAAATTGTGAATAGACTGGTTCTGAAATGTAATTCATGAATCGACTGGTTTTGAAATATTAAGTGTAAATTGTGAATAGACTTATTCTGAAATATAAAGTGTTATGAATTGACTGGTTCTGAATTATAAGAGAAAGTTTACATGACCGTCATTGTGGTGACTTGTTTAGTAAGGCAGTATAACTGTTCAATCATGCATGTAAAATAATATCCTTGTAGATCCGTGTATATTTTGTTTTTTTTCCGTGTACAGATGTTATACCCTCCCATACTTTGTCTCCAGGTATTTTTGTACTGATCAATAGCAATGTTCCTGTGTACATTTATGTCAGCTGCTTACAGATTAACATATGTAAATGATATTTTTCATCTGTATATATGTATAACATAGTGTACAGCATTGGTTATTCATTGTGTAAAGTAAAAATGAAATAAAACAATTACACACAATATTTAGTTTTACTAATTATTTATTTATAAAATACCAATCAATTCACATTCACGGTATAAAACTTTTTAAATATATCTCACCAGCTGTGATATACACTACATAAAAAAAAGAATAAATCATTTGCAACAAATCAGTTAGAAATATTTTGCACATGCCCACATGATTGATAATTCCTTGAAGTACATATTGTGCTTTACAATCCTACTTGATTTGTTCATCAGCGTATGCCGTTTTAATTTTCTGGTAGAGGCAAATACACTCGTTTTGCACCAAATTTTAGACCCGGATTAATTTGTCATGCACTGCTTCCTTCCAAATACGGCGTGGACTGAAACCAGATGGCCGACTCTGATATGCAGTTTATATACAAAATTATTTATCTTGTTTTTTTCAATACATCGAAAATCAATAGAAGTTTTGTTGTAGTTAAAATTTACACTTGTGTCTGAATACGTATACCTATTAAAATTTGTGTGAAGAAATTGTTAAAATATAACATTGAAATTATCACAAACAAAAGTAGTCTAAATTTATTACTTACACCAGTACATTATATGTCTCACTACAGTTTCGCACATTTTTTCCCACGGTAACTTGACTCTTACGCTTAAAAAAAGTTTTTTCATATGTAATTTGGTTTTGAAATAATTTCAAAATGGTTCATAGTGGTTGTAATTTCTTGCTGCAGATGAGCAGAGCTAAAGATGGCATAGCATATACTGCAATAAGAAATCACTGGTGTTTTTTATGTGGAAATCCTAGACCTTATTTTATATAGCACAAAGAACAAAATTCAACTGTGTAATGAGACCTTATATAGAATATACTGGTATACAAACGAGTTTAGTGCTTCACATTATATAGCATTATATTTATATTCACATCTGGACATCATTTGGTTGTTACATTATATAGAACATATGTGCACCTCCGGTGTGAGTGGCTAATATTTAGCATCATTTTTAAGCCATCAAGGTGCTAACAGACGAACAGAACCACTCTTTCCTGGGATCCTGAACGGTTAACCAATACTAAAGCACCTCATCTCTGCAAATAACTGATTACCCGATTACTTATAATTTTCCCATTTAAATAAGCGATGAGAGATGACTGACAATGAGACGCAATGTCGTCTATCAATCATCACAGAGACTGTGACAGATCAGAGATTTGAACTAACTACCCCTGGATTGATAGTCGGACATGCTACTGAGCTAACCAAAAATATCCTAATTTTGACAAATCTTGCAGATGACCAGGTATTAGAGCTAAAAATAGTGTTATACATGTACCTTCGATCTGCTTTATACTCCCAGTCTCGATTTTATTTCAAATAAATATGAGTAGAAGTTTGGTAAAAATAAAATCAATATTGAATAAAGTCATATATTTGAAATCACATTTTTATATACAACAATGCAATAAATACATGTTATAGTTTATGCCAAGGAAATAATAAATAAATCCTTTCAAAATTGATAGTTTACAACTGTAGGAATATTAAACACTGCCAAACAAATCTGAAATATTAAAGCACTAATTTACACATGATAATCTGTATACGTACATACAGTATGTTGACAAGTTATTGAAAAGCATTATACAGTGTCACACTATTCCCATACATTCCAACACCATTCACATACATGATAAAGGGGATGAGTGGTACAGTGGTAACATTACGGACTCGGATCAAGCGGTTGTGTGTTTGATCCCCTTGCTTGCTTCTGCATCTACATTCAGATGAGATTCAAAACTCCGATCCCACAATCAATTCTTTACACTGATCATGTTAAAGAACCAGAATTAAACTGGACCCATTTCTGTGTGTACTATCCCAAACAAGAGCCCCTAATGGGTCTAAGTTGCTCAACTAATTTCAGCTACCACTTCTTTTCAAATTTTTTACTGACTAAGTCTATGAAGATGAGAAATATGAGAATTATCTGTTTTCCCATAGCATATTCCCTTGTAGCGCAGGTGAGCTAAAAATTAACACTTTTTCTGGGGTGTCACCCAAGGGTCATGTCCATGTGGGAAACTGATGATGACAATAAATAAAAGCAATTACGTACATAATATACACATGATCCCAAGTATACTGTCACTAGTAGTAATTACATGTTTGTCAAGTGTATCAATTTCATTCAAAACACACAACTGATTCTTTCTTGGTAAGAAGATAAATGGATTGCAGTTGCATGCAGTACAATGTTGAAGCAGTTACTGCACGTCATCAGGAAGCCCCATTTGTATTGGGTCCTTGCATTCCTATGGGTGGTATGAGCATTGCTCGCAGTTGACTGTTTAGGTGGGCCACGTCTGGATCCTGTCTTTCATAAACTTTGACAGCTTGTGTAAACCGGATCACACCTGCATTATACAATCATACCTTAGTAAGCCAGATGGTATCAATGTATTTATGTCATAAACAAATATGAATAATAAAAATTACAATTTTCTCAATGTGACAGAATATCGACCATACACTGTTTTTTCTGATTTCATTGTTATACATTTTCTGCAAATACAAAAAAAATATTTTGTTTATATAACACATGTATTTTATTCTTAAGGAAATTTAAGAGCTTATGCCATTGTTTAGGCAAAGTTTTATTTAGAATAAATGTAGAGTTTTGACCCCTATATAATTTGTTTGAATGTAGAGTTTCGACCCCTATAATTGGTTTGAATGTAGATTTTTGACCACCATATTTTAGGCTGCATTGTAGAATTTGTGCCTATGTTTTGAAGAAAAACATTCAAAGAGCAACAAATTGTCAATGATACTTTCAATGAAAATGTTCAAATTGCATTATTTGCTAAATAAATTTAGGTAACCTAAACCACAGTTTACTCGGAACCTGGAAGGCTAACCAGTACTTGAGCACACCCATCTCAACAAGTAACTGATAACTTTCTCACTTGAATCAGCATTGAGAGACAAATGACAATGAGGCGCAAAGTATATCAAGCATCACAAACACTTGTGGCCTTGCAGTGATTCAAACTCACGACCCCCGGAATGATAGCAGACACCCTACCAACTATTCAGTCCAGCAGAATAAGACAGAAAAATTATGTACCATCACCATCCCCTGGGAATCCGTACTTGTCAATGACCTCCATCTGTATCTGCGATGCTATGGGAAACACAATCTGCATTGCCCTCAGCATGTCATTCCCAGCAGTGTCTTTTGCCTCATCCAAACGACGCATGTTTTCTGGATCTTTAAAAGCATTCAGAACATCGTGTAGAGCTCCTGCAAAAAAAAAATGTTAACATATCAATCTAACAAAAGAAATTGGCAGATTCAAGAAGAAAGACATACAATACTGATTTGTTTTGAAATTACAACAGCTTCCTTTAAATTTGCTCAATTTTGTACTCAAAATTTGCTGGAAAACTAATGTGATAATGAAAGTTAATAATGAAAAGGGGTTGTTGTTGTTGTATGGTGTCTAGCGCTGCTTGAAAAAAAATCAGTCATATCACAATTGTGTCTACTTGAGGCAATATTCAGAATACCTGTACCATGCCACAGACACATGGAATGATACAAAGCCACATTATACCAACACCTGGCGGACCAGATCCTCTAAATGCTGAGTGCCAAGCAAAGACGTTTCAAGTACTATCTTTCAAGATTTTGCCAATACCCAATAACGAGAAGCAATAAATATAAACACTTTTGGCGTCTGAAGATAAAACAAAAAAACTCTTAAATCAGGGCTTTTTATCTTATTAAATAGAGGCCGATATTCAGTGGCTACCCGAAAAAAACATATGTTTGGGGATTCTTAACTGATATGGAGTCTTCCCATCCCAATGGTGGTCTAGTCTGATTTTGAATACATCCACAGATTTTGCATCAACAATTTGTTGTGGTAAACTGTTCCATAGATTTATAACTCTGTTTAAAAATTTATTAAGTGTGAAAATAGTTTGACATCATACGACACTTAATTATGTCAGGATGATCAAATGAATCAAGTGTTTTTGAAATTTATCTGTAGGTGACAAAATTACAGACAGAACATGAAATCTCAAACAAACAAAGTGTTGTCAAACACAGTTAAATTGTGACCTTGACCTTTAAAGTAGGCGTCTGTGTGTTAAGGGTGACACGTCTTCATGTTATGTTGATCATTTGTAGCAAGTTTTTATAAAATCTATCTATGCATCACAACGTTACAGGCCGGACGTGAAATCTCAATCAGACTAAAAGTGTTATCAAACAAAGTTAAATTGTGACCTTTGAAGTGGAAGTCTGGGTGTAATGCGTGACACGTCATGTTATGTTGATCATTTGTAGCAAATATTAACAAAATCCATCTATGCATGACAAAGTTACAGGCCAGACATGAAATCTCACAACGACTCAAAGTGTGACCATGACCTTTGAAGTACAAGTTAGGGTCTTGCTCGCAACACGTCATCATGTTACTTTGATCCTTTGTAGCAAGTATTTATAAAATCCATTAATGCATGACTAAGTTACAGGCCGCACATGAAATCTCACACAGACTCAAAGTGTTGCCAAACAAACTCAGTATGACCTTGACCTTTGAGGTACGGGTGTGGGTCTTCCTCGTGACATGGTGTAATGTTATGTTGATCATTTGTAGTACGTATTAACATCAAAATCCATCTATGCATGAAAAGTTACAGGCCGGACAGGAAATACCGGATGGAAGGACGGAAAGGCGCTGCGATTACTGTATGCCACCCACACCAAAAAATGGTTGGGTGGGGGGACAGGGAGCATAAAAAGATATATATATATTTTTTTATTCAGTTTTTTTATTTGGTTACTATGATATTTTTAAAAAATAAAATTAAAAAAAATTTAAAAAAAATATGAATGCTGTTCAGTGAATTGATATTGTTATGGAATAAACCCATAAAGAAATATTTATTCATGTGCAAGTAAGCGCTGTTTTATTTACTTTCATTTATTTGCACTTTTGAAGCCTCATGTAATTTTATTTTGACACATTGTGTCATCCTGTCATTTGCTCGAAATCAGGTGCCGCCATTTTGTTGGACATATATTGGTGTAGTGAATGAACATAGGTCACTTACAACAGCCTTGCTTTTATAGCAACATGGTTGAAGTGTACTGACTATATTGAAAGTTAAACAATGAAGTACTGGGTTAGTATTTGGATGGGTGACTGCTATCACTTTAATGGTGACGAGGATTAACTTTCAAACCTGCATCTGCATGAACCTCTCTTTTCTTGGGATGGGCGGGATATGGCCAGGAACTGCAGGAAGCCACAGACTGTGCAGTTGGGGCTAAGCCCAAACGGTTAAAGAGGGGAGGAGTGTAGCAAATGTACATAAGTCACTTACAACAGCCTTATTGTTAAACTAGCTTTTATAGCAACATGGTTGAAGTGCAGTGACTGTATTGGAAGTTAAGCAATGAAGTACGGGGTTAGTACTTGGATGGGCGACCGATGTCACTTTAATAGGTCACCTGTGATAAAATGTGAATTGTGAAGTCAATGGAAATGTATGTGTTATCTTTTAGGTAGAAAATAACTATTCAAACGTTATATACAAGCATTTGATGTCAACATGAAATGTTTAGCGGCAAATCATAAGTGCTTGAAAACTGGTAACACTATCATAAACTGTGTAATCATATTTTTATACAAGAATACAGTTTTGAATTTTATCATATAATACCGGAATATGTTGAATAAAACATGCTATTGTATAGGTATGGCTATTTATGTTGTTCTCTTTTACATACAGCTAAATGAAAGGATAATGTACAGTTATGATCTTGTAAGATACACATACACAGTTCGCTCCTTTCTATGCTTTACTCATTTCATATAAATACTCTTTGTCTTTTATTTTCATAACCTAACATTTTTCTATACATTTAGTTCGAAAGAAACCAGAAACGTTTACCTTTACAATCCTGTAAAGAAAAATGTTGCATGGAGGCAGCCATGTTTTGTTCTACACCTAATGCATAAAATAAAGTTTATCTTAATTGTAATTAAATGTCTTAAAAGTAATTAAAAATACATGGAATATATACTTGTATATTTTCTTCAATTATCCGAAAAAGATAATAATAATAGTTTATCTTGAATGAAATAAAGAATAAAAGATTCATAAATAATCTTTATGGATTAGAATTTCCGTACGGAAGTCCATCCAAAATTCGCTTCCGCTATAATTTGGCCAACATGCCTTCCCTCGAAGAGTAAGTTTGTTTCTACAATATTTAATGTAATTACACTGTATTTATTGTCGGTTTCAGTAAACTAAACTTGTATAATGTTTTCTTTACAGTAAACCGATAAGCTGGGCTGAACAAGTCGAAGCTGGTGAAGATGGTGAGTTTTTATATTGAGTTGTTTTTTCTCAGTTTTGTTAAAAATTGGTGTAACCTATTTAAAATAATTCACAAATCATTATTTTCATTTAAGTCAAATCGGCTTGTCAACTAGAAAACGATTAATACACATTAAAAATGTGAAGATATAATGTAGCAAATTTTATGCACCAGTCTTTTGTTTCTTCGGCTCGACAATGCCGGGACACCATGGAGGTCAGTGGCCTTAAGGTGGAAATCTTCTTCTTTATCAGGTACACGACTCACTCCGAGATATCAAGGTTTTTGGTGCATGTAAATTGTCGTTGTGAGGTGCAATGATGCACAGGTTAAAGTTAAAGTAAAAATAAAATGACAAAAACATGAATGTGTTGACAGCTGGTGGGCGGCCAGCTCTTACCAAACTTACATTGCTGCAGTGCTGTGGAAGTACATAAGTTTAGTTTGAGTAGAAAATATAGTAACGATGCTCCTTGTTGGAAAGAAAGTCAACATTCCTTGGAAGTCCGTTGTCCAGTGGTGAACAGGGCTTTCCCCAGAAATAGAAGGTTTTGAAGAAATAACAATTTCAACCACCATCAAATTGTTATTGAATATGCAATAAATATGTTTTTATACTGTATAAAATGTTAATCAAAGCCGATTAATGCTTGACTGGTCAGTTGTTTCTCCCTCCAGTGCATCTGGCTAGCCCAAGGTATCGAAGTCGCCAGATGCTTTGAAGTTGTTAAATGGCAGACTGTGTCATAAATCTAAAATCTCTGCTGGAGTAGACCTGTTTATTGTGATAAGTATAGCATCATGGCCAGATTTTAAAGCATCATGGCATGTGTATTTGAAATTAAGGGAGTAAGGCTTATTGGCCTGGGGAAGCACTGGTACAGCATCAGAACCAGATTTGGAGGGTCGTTGATTTGATCCTTCACCATGGCTCTGTGTGTGAGATACTTAATCCACATATGCTTAGTACTGGTTCTACCCAGGAAGACCTTGAGCATTGTTTGTCTTAAGTTGTAAGAATATGTTTCACAATCGAGGTAAAATAAATAAGTTTAAAACAATTCCCATTTAACATTTTAATTTAATACAGGACTAAAATTGATGACAACCTATTTAAAAAGCATTAATACAATATGTATTTAGTGCAGCTACACTAAAAAAGCAATGAAAGTCTGTCAATTAAACTTGTCAAAATTTCCATTTAAATTTTTACCTTGCTGAAATTTCTGTTGACAGCTGTTTTGAAAATAATGGGATATCACAAAATAACTTGATCTATATATGGTTGTGGTGCAAGCTGTGCGTTATAGTATTTCCAACATGGTTGAAGAAAACACTGGCAATAATTAACCTTTGAATACAGACTGTTTATGACGCATTATGGGTACAACATGTTTTGCTAAAAGAATAACATTTATTCAGTACAGATCATATTGAAGAATTGTTGTGCAATTAAATAATTTTATTTTCAAGGGTCTCTGCCACCTGCAACTGAAGATTTTGATGAGTATAACAACGTAAAAACCATCACAGAGTACAAATATAATGAAGATGGCAAAATGGTCAAGGTATGTGACATCAAGTTTAGGATATTTTTAAATACAAACTGTTCTCAGTCATACACTCAATTGGTTACAAAGTAAAACTAACTGACGGTGTCCGTAGAGGTGACCTAATTCTCCAACAGTCGTCATTTCCATTGTTTTGTAATATTCACTAGTAGTTAAATTATTATTATGCACCTTGCATAATTGAAGTAATTTTATTTATATTGTTGCAAAAGACAACAATTTCTATTATGGTATTATACCTCACATGAAACACTCAAGTTAAAATCCTCTTAGGTCAACGATTGCTATTTCATCAAAATGTACTGTTAACCACTCCAACAGGTCTTGGTAGTTACCCACTATAATTGTCACACCTTTATAAATAGATCTGGGGGTTTTTTTCGATGATATTATAGAAGTGTTGTATAGTATAAATTGAATTATGATTTATTTGTAATTATTATTTTGGCAGTAAATATAATGTTCAGTATAATGAAATAAATATTGCATTCTGTTGAGAGTGACAGTTATATTGTCAACCTTCAAAAAAAAACTAATGTCGACTTTGACAAAGTCTTTCTCTCAAATTGTCAGTATTATTGTCCGGCACCCTCAGCAGAATATAATGTCATCTTCTTCCCTTTTTTACTTTCTTGAACTCGTCTTTACTCCTTTTATCTCTTTATACTTATAGTCACACTAAATATGTTACTTGTAAGACATTGTATTAATGTTTTCTTGTATTCAGTTACCATAATTGTAATAGGTTATCAATGTCTATATTGAACTCTTTTTTGTTCCCTTTGGAAGATCAATAGTAAATTTTACAATATGTTATGTTTCACTATATTGTTCGTATTTGTGTATATCATTGTATTATGTCTTACATGGAGTAAATGACACCACAAAAGAATGTAATGTTTAGTAAAATCACGACTTGTGAGAAGAATGTTGTGATTGTAAAATATTGAGTATTAGATGTAAAATTGCTAAAACTCTGCAATTCACGGTTCTAGTTTCATTTTGCAGTTGTTTACTTTAATTTCAGATTTTATGTTAGTATTGTGTCTTTTTACATGGAATATTCCTTCTATTGGTGTTGCTTCTATTGCCTGTTTGTACAAAACTGGTTGCCATTCATTTAAACCTTTACTACTTGATCATTCAGGTTGTAAAGACTTACAAAGTGGAAAGGAGAAGGGCTGCCAAAAGTGTCGCAAGAAGGAAGGTTAGTACCGGTATTCATGACATAATTAAAATTGGACCAGAACTCTTGAAAAGGAATGTATCGGAGGAATTCAAAAGATGTTATGAAATACCTAATACTTTCGAGAGTAGTGGATAAGATTTATTCAAAGATTGTCTTTTTAAACAGTTGTTTGATATTTATTTCATAAATATTAATAAATATTACAATTTGACAGTCGCAGGTTATTTTTAATAATAACACTTCAAAAGAAATAAGAAAAATAAAAAAAATTTTTTTTTTATTTCTCTGACCTTAATTAGTGTTGGTGTTGGGTGGGGCATTTATTCGGGGGGGGGCTACAAAATACCAGCAGGTGACTTCACCATGCTTCTTTTAGACTCTGCCCTTCTGCCCTAAAAACGCCGCTCTTCTTTGTTTAAATGCGTCCTGCTGCCCCAATAACAAGACGTATAATCAAATCAACTGTCAATCACATACATGTGTTAAACATTTGCCGATAGTTTACTGATACGACATGCTTAGCCCGAATACACAGGTATTCGCCAGTCCTTCTCTTGCTAAATAAGTAACAATCAGCTGATTAGGTCCTTGTCGGGTGTGGATACAGCAAATGACGTCACACTCCAGTCAATTTTGAAGTTAGTATCATTCCATGTTTTCATATTGCGGAAATGAATTATTCATTAAGTTGTTACAGATCTGTTTACTGAGAATTAGTGTTTATGCTTAAATACTATATGACTTTGAAAGGTACATTACAGAGGAATCTAGCGAAAATGTCGTCATATTCAACTTTTAGACATTGCTCTGACAGTCTGATACAAGATTTGTAGACTTGTCTTAATTTTCAGTGTCACTAAAGGTCACACTGTATTGGCTTGCCAGTTTGATCCCTATCCCTATAAACAATCAACTAACACATCAATTATCGGATTAATCGGTATCAAGCTGTGCTTTCCCTCCGGTAAAAAATCAGCCTGATTTGATCTAAAAATAGGTGATGACGTGATTTTTTTTTTGACAGTCATATCATGATTTACATACAGTATTGAAAACAATCAACATAAATTATGTGGGCTTTTTTAAATATTTGAAATAAAGTTGACTAGTTACAATTTTCTAAGTATTTCAGGGCTATCAACGATTGCATTTATTTATCTTATTGCAAAGTTCTCTTGGATGGATTGAATAGCTTTGGAGGCTTGACATTGTCATTATAGTATGTTTTGACAGTTAGCATCATTAAAAAAGAAAAGGGCAATGTTTAAGATAATGTTTTAAACTAACTTCTGTGATAGTTATTCAATAAAGAACAAAGACTAAATACAACATAATAAATAGAGAAATATTCACTTCTCCCTGAATTTCTCTCAGTTCTACCTATCTTTGTGATTTTACACATGCATAATGTAAAGGGGAGATAACCTACATTAAAAGAAACCACCAAAGAAAAAGTTTGACAATGAATATGCCAATCGCACGCAAACTTTGCTCCCTGCCCCTTTTTCTTGCTCCCTGTCCCTTTTCCTGGTCTAGAAAAAACACTATAAGTATTGCAAAAGTCATGTAATATGTAAATATTTTGCATCACGTCCTAACTCGATTGTGCTTATAGTCTTTAAACTTTTAAAGGCAGTATGTCAGGAAAAAACTCAATCAATGTTTAAAAAATTAAATTTATTTTTTAAAATTTATTAACACATCTCACTGTCACTGTAAAATCAATTATTCCATTGTTCTGTTTACTTTTAGTTAAGAATGACTTGAATCAATGCAATATTTTGAATTGATAATTTTTCAGAACTGGCGTAAGTTCGGAGCAGCAGAACATGACCCTCCAGGACCAAACCCCGCCAACACTATCGTACAGGTGGAAGAGATCAACATGCAGATTGTACTCAACAAAGAGGTAAGATCTAGTGTTGTTTTAAACTTATCTTATTTTACATCGATTTTGAAAGAGATTTGTCTTCTTAAAAATTACAAATCTCGCTTGTTATTTAGAACTTCTATTTCTGAAAATTATTTATCTACAATCATAATGTTTGTATGAAATTAAAATATCCCAGTATGTTATATGCAGGTGCTTAAATTTTGTTAATATGTTTGAAAAGAGCATAACTCTAGTAAATAGGCAAAAGGCATCTTATTTTTAATTTCACCTGTTTTGGTATCATAGAGAAAAGACTCCACGGAAACATCAATTTGTATTCAAAAATATATTTTGCTCATATCAAACAAAGTGACACCACTAGTCATTACACTGAATTATATCTTAAACATATCTAAGATAGTGTATGACCTTGTGTACATGACCTTGTACATGACCTTGTGTTTGTTACAGAACAAGAACCAGGAGCCAGAGGAAGATCCCTTGTCCAAGTTGAAGAGTCAGAAACTTGTGTCGTGTCGTATCTGTAAAGGTGACCATTGGACGACCAAGTGTCCATATAAAGACACCCTGGCACCACTTCAGGTAGGGAGAACCTTCTAATTTTATATTTAAATTGACTAATAATTGGATTTTAATTTATTTTAGATTGAAGCATGTCTTTTACGGTTTATGATTCAATAATATGGGAATGCAGATACATTCAAACCTGCCATCTCTATAAAGCAACCACATTTACCATGTCTATGCTTTCACAACAAATTCACCTCTTGAGCTGGACACTTTTCTGCATATTCTTAGCACTGGTTCTAACCAAGAAGACTTCGAACGTGATTTGCTTAAGGTGTAAGAACTTGCTTCACGATTAAAGAAAATTAATAAATAATGTTTAACTTTTAGCTCGCCCGGACGAATGTCCAAGGAAAACTATTGCCATGACCCTGGAGTCATCGGCGGCGGCGTCTGTAGACGCCCAGGTTAAACTTTTGCGTTTAAGTTTTACATATCTATGCAACCACTCATTGGATATGAATAGAACTTCACATCAGTGGAACACACAGAGACAAGAACCATAACTCTGGATTGTATTTTGGCAGAGTTATGGTCCTATTTGGACTTAATTTTTCAGGTTAAAGTTTTTTATCAGCTAAGATATCTATGCAACCACTCATTGGATATGAATGAAACTTCACTTGTGTGTATACCATCTTTGATGGAACCCACAAGGATAATAACCATAACTCGGGGTTGCATTTTGGCAAAGTTACCATCCTTTTTTACTTATTTTTTCGTCTGTAGACGCCCAAGTTAAATTTTGCATTTAAGTTTTGGTGTTTGCCTACAATCTCAATCTTTGCATGGGTAGGGAATTTTACCCCATTGGCGAGCTTTGTTGTCTTCTGACAACTTTTGTTAAACAATCTGTCTTTAAAGGTCACTTTTGCTAATTCCCTTAACTGGCTGCTTAATACAGGTTTGACTGTTATTGGAACAGTGCAGGGGACCAGTTTGATATATACAGCTGCCAGCCAAGCTGGTTCCCTATTGCTATTTAAATTTTTTACATTTCATTTTCATTGTCACTTTACTGTAATAAAAGTAGAATTATAGTAGAAATAATTTATCAATCAGGTTATGCAAATGTTGATAATGAGTTAATCTTCAAATAAGTTTTTAAATTTTTTTGCAGCTTTATTGACATCCATTTTGTTATCTTAAATTATGATTGATATAGGACTTTGCGTCTCATTATCATTCATCTCTAACTACTGATTCAAGCGGGAAACTAATCAGTTACTTGCAGAGATGGGTGTACTTGAGTAATGGTTAACCTTTCAAATTCAGGATCCAAGGAATGAGTGGTTAGGTTAACTGATCGTCTGTAAGCCCCCAATAGCATAAAATGACACTAATTATTCAATAATACTTTAGATTAAAATTTTGTAAATGTCACATCACTATGTGAAGATAAATACAACATTACAATTATTGCAAACTGACTTCAGTGTTGCATGTTCCAAGTGGTCCAGTTGTTTAAATAGCTGTTATTACATATTTGCCAATTTTTCTTAAGAATAATTTAAATAAGTTTCAGATAAAACAAAACGTTTTGTGAATTTCTTATCCCATTTAACAGACTATTAAGATGACAAATCTTTATACAACAGGACTGACAGGCTGCAAACAAACTTGCTCTAGAATGCAAATGTTTATTATTTGTAGGACACATTGGAAGGTGACAAATGCCTGGTTCTTTATTTGTAGGAGACATTGGAAGGTGACAAGAAGCCTGCTGATGTTAGTGGTGCACCGTCAGCGGCAGCACCAACTCCAGCAGCTGGTGGTGGAGGCAAAACTATGGCCGGTGGGAAATATGTGCCACCAAGTATGAGAGATGGCGCTTCTAAGGGTCGTGGAGAGACAATGAAATCTGCAAGAGGTATTTTAGTTGGTGTTTTTCATGTATAAGTTACACATGAGCTACATAAAAACATAATATGAAGTTTTACTGAAAATACAGTAAATCAAAATGTTAAAATAATGACCTGTTAGTGTTTGAAGAGTGATATTAACTATATACTTAGTATTTTACATTTGAAGGAGTCTTTCATGGCCGTGTGGTCTAAGGTGCTGTCTCATGATAATTTACTGCTCACCGCTAAGGTTGTAGGTTTGAGTCCTGCTCCGTCAAACAACTTTGTGAAAAAGTTTGCTTGTTACTTGTGGAAGGTTCTTCTGAGATTCATTCTGAAGTCTTCCTCCACCAATAAAACTAGATATGTCATATGTTACCTGAAATGTGTTTAAAAACACAAGAAAACAACAACATTTGAAAAGTATTTGAGCAAATGAAGTACAATATTTGTTGTCTCTCTGCCGTTTTGAATAACAACAGAGGGATATAGCAATTGGCTGTTTGTCTATCTGTAACAATTTCCTTGACGGGTTAAATCCAACAGCTTTTATGACGTTCAATTGTATTTATTTGCACATATTCGTTGACACAGCTTTCGTATCAGATTATTTTTCCAGATTTTATGCCTCTTATCCATATTTTTGGTACATAAACATGACAGCAGTTTCATCGTCAACATCAAGTTTATATTATAGGTCTATAATGACCATTATGATTACCTTTTTCATTTTGTGTTTGTGGTATTTTAGGCATTTCTACTTTATAACACAGTTGTGTCACCTTTAACACTTCAATTCATTATTGCAGATGAGTCGGCAACCATTCGTGTGACCAACTTGTCTGAAGACACCCGGGAGTCAGATCTGCAGGAACTGTTCAGACCATTTGGACCAATACAGAGAATTTACTTGGCAAAGGACAAAAATACTGGCCAATCAAAAGTAGGTAGTTGGTGACTTACAAACCAAGTGCTGATTTAATATCCTGTGTAGTAAATTAAAATGTTGTTTTTTTTTCACAGAATTTAAGTCCTCACAAATATGTCGGATCTAAAAACCACAAAATTTAATCCTATTAAATGAAAATACAAGGTTTCACAGTATGTCATGTATTGCCTCTAGTTGTTCATCTTGATATCTTTGTATGTAGTCATGTTTCTTGTTATCTGATTTTGTGAATAATGACTTTCAGAAACACATCCTTCAAGAACAAAATGTGTTACGAAAATATAAAGTTCCTCCAACAATGAAGGTCCCTTCTGACTGAAATATGTATAAGATTAGACAATGGCTCATGTAAACCAATAGTGTCCAGTCAGAAATCTGGATCAACTCATCAATATATCTAACAACAGAACAGCTTGCACATATATAAAAACTGTATATGGAAATTATCATAAATAGTAATATTACAGAACTGCTCTTAATTATTAATTTGTGACTTATTTATTGTAATTTGATTGTGAACAAATTCTTTTAACTCGCACATATCATACTCCAGGAAGCAATGTATTATAATTCTCTGGTGGTGGGGATTGAATATTGAGTCTTAACGCTGTAACACTAGAGTCATACGCTTGTATGATATTGATACCTTATAACAACATTTTGACCTTTGCAGGGTTTTGCATTTATCAACTTTCACCGTCGCGAGGATGCAGCGAGAGCTATAGCAGGAGTGTCAGGTTTTGGTTATGACCATCTCATCTTAAACGTAGAATGGGCAAAGTAAGTGTTGTCTTTTATATAAATTATTTGTACACATTCTCCAACAGTTGAGGATTGTGTCTGTGCATTTACATTGATGTTACCCAAATATTATTATATATTTCTAGTATTGCATTAAGTAACTGGCAAACCTTCCTACTTGGAGACTTAAGATTGAGTTTGGGTTTGAACCTATGACCTCATTATGATTTTAAGATAGTGCCATAGACTACTTGGCCCCGTAGGACTATGGAGGACCATTTAGGGTGTTTTTATGCCCCTCTACAGTTTATATGCAATTCTATTGAAACTTAATGTACATACTCAACAACCAAGTCAACATGTGAGTAACGTCACAACATTCAGGTCAGATTGATGTCAGTGTTCATGTCCCTTATTAAACTGGTAGTTCTTTTATTTTCTACAGTTTATTAAAGGGAGTGTATCAGGATTGAACACTCCAGCTCTCTTAAAAATAAAATAACTATCAAAACGGATACAAAGCATCTCATTATCATTAAAAATAGACAGACCTTAAATACTGTTTGATGACCTTTGCATTGTCATTCTGACTTTTGACTACGTGTAAACCTGTATAAAGAATCAAATTGAAATGACAATGAAATCATGTGACTCATTTAATAGACCAAAATATGTTGTCATTTTTAGCGGGAAATCTATTTTTGTCTGACCTATGCACATAGTCCAAATAAGGAAGTCCCTTTTCAATAAATTGTTTTGCATGTTTAGATAAATATCTTTTTGGTAATAAGGGGTTAGTGAGTATATAAAAGCATGGTGTATTGGAAAATAATGTTTTGAGCCAATTTTAAAATTTTGAAAAATCCCAATATATTCTCTTTGAAGTGTACTGTATTGAAATTGAGTATACCGCCGGTATAGTTTTGTTTAATTGTGACACCTTTAGCTATTATAATTTTTTCATGTTCATTTTAAACTGGTCATGGGCCTCAAAATAAATTCAATTAATTAACCACTTTACTCAGTACAGCTTTCCACTACATGTTTCTAATTTGCAGTGAAATAATTCCATTTTTAGCTAGTAATCTTTGTTGTTAAATCAGAAAGTGATACTTTAAAAATCCAAACATTACATTTAGATGAAGGAAAATGTGAATGTAGAATTCAGATTTACATTTGGATGAAAGAAAGTGTGTATGTAGAATCCATACATTACATTTAGATGAAGAAAAATGTGTATGTAGAATCCAGATTTACATTTAGAAGAAGGAAAATGTGTATGTAGAATCCAGATTTCGTTGAGATGAAGGAAAATGTGTATGTAGAATCCAAACATTACATTTAGATGAACGAAAATGTGTATGTAGAATCCAAACATTTCAATTATATGAAGGCAAATGTGTATGTAGAATCCAAACATTTCTTTTAGATGAAGTAAAATGTGTATGAAGAATCCAAACATTTCTTTTAGATGAAGTAAAATGTGTATGTAGAATCCAAACATTTCTTTTAGATGAAGGAAAATGTGTATGTAAAATCCAAACATTACATTTAGATGAAGGAAAATGTGTATGTTGAATCCAAACATTACATTTAAGTGAAGGAAATGTGTATGTAGAATCCAGACATTACATTTAGATGAAGGAAAATGTGTATGTAGAATCCAAACATTACATTTAGGTGAAGGAAATGTGTATTTAGAATCCAAACATTACATTTAGATGAAGGAAAATGTGTATGAAGAATCCAAACATTACATTTAGATGAAGCAAAATGTGTATGTAGAATCCAAACATTACATTTAGATGAGAAAAATGTGTATGTAGAATCCAAACATTACATTTAGATGAAGTAAAATGTGTATGTAGAATCCAAACATTTCATTTAGATGAAGGAAAATGTGTATGTAGAATCCAAACATTACATTTAGATGAAGGAAAATGTGTATGTTGAATCCAAACATTACATTTAGGTGAAGGAAATGTGTATGTAGAATCCAGACATTACATTTAGATGAAGGAAAATGTGTATGTAGAATCCAAACATTACATTAAGATGAAGGAAAATGTGTATGTTGAATCCAAACATTACATTTAGGTGAAGGAAATGTGTATGTAGAATCCAAACATTACATTTAGATGAAGGAAAATGTGTATGTAGAATCCAAACATTACATTTAGATGAAGGAAAATGTGTATGTAGAATCCAGATTTACATTTTAAAGGCTCTTAACACTATCAACTGTTTTAGAATTAATAGATCACATTAAAATGACTACTCGTGGGAAAAACATAACCAGTGTCTGAAGATATTTCAGTGCCCCAGATAATTATTTTGGCATGGGGGTAATTAACCTCCAGTTTTGAAATCTTGGGGGTAGTTTACCCCCATTTTTTAAAGCTTGGAGGTAAATTGACATAATCTTAAATTTGAGGGGGTACCGTATTGATAAATATGATAAAACAACAGCGTGGAATATACACACATTTAACATGGTTTGTATGCCAACTTGGGCTACTGAAAGATCAGTTTTACTTATTAAACCCTTCCTTTATGGCTTTTAACCAGTACTAAAGCTCACACCACAACATTCCCAAATAAATCGGATGTGAGAGATGAATAACAATGGGACACAATGTATTATGTCAATCATCATAGACTAGGGGCTTGGAAGTTGCCAAAGTAGTCAGACACTCCAAATTAATACTGTGGCAAAACGAGTCTCGGACCTGGGGAGTGGACATATTAAAATTGTCACTTCAAGTCAAATTTGGAGAAGTATAACAATTCTTCTTCTTCCAGTTAACCGACCAACTTCAGTAAAATCTGAACATTATTTTTAAACTTTGAGAAATGTATTTAAAATTGTATCCTGTAGTCAAATTAACTTACCAATCAAGTGCCGATTTGTGAATATTCTGGGCACCAACATTTGCCCAAACACTTGAGCCCTTGTGCTTAATACATACTGCACATCTAAAGATGCCTTTGATGACTGTACTTATAATGTCATCTATATTAATTGGTTTAACAATATATTTTGTAGGGATATCGGTACTTTGTATTGGTTCTTTTAAAGAAAAGAAACTTTCAAGTGTCTTCTGCTGTTTTGACATTTTTTTTCATGATCGTAAAATCGCTTGATTTTCCACATGGTTATGTTCATCAAGCTTTTAAGTGAAAAGTAGACTGGGTATCTGTGCAATTATAATTGAAAAACAGTGTATTTACGATTAAAAAAAATCATTTGTTGCAAAGCAGTCGCCGTTTCTCGGAAGTTTACATCAAAGTGAAAGTAGAATTTAGAATTTTATTGTACGCTGGTTGTTTTCATCCTTTGCGTATATCTAAAATAACGTGTGTTTTGCCTACGCATAGAAAATAATTATCATTCGAAAATTAGCTTATTTTTTGCGTAAATGACGCAAAAACACATCTTATCTGGGGCACTGATACTTATTTTCTAAAGAAAGAAACAGTTTGTTTTAATGTAAATGATAATACTCATGGCCTTTGATACATTTATAACAGCTGCTACCTCTCTTACATGTGAATAAATCATGTTTTAAATCTATATTTACTGATACTGTAGTTCTATGATTCAAATTAACTGCCTCACTGATGGGAATGATTGTAAATTTTCTGATTCAATTGTATATTCTCGGGCAATACTGCAATCCTTTAGTACATTGCTATCTAGATATAGCACAATCTGATACAATGCTAATCTTGTTAGAAGGCTGTTTTTCTATGGCTCCCAAATTTTTCAAAAATATGGCGGTATACTAATTGATTGTAAACATATTAAGATCTAGAATTTCCGTGGTAAAAATTATTCCACATAGAATTTGTTTTAAAGTGTTTATTTTTTAGCAGGAATGTATCCCCACATAAAATTGCACAATAACTAGTAGAATTAAATTCACTTTTTTAGCACCAGTGATGACTGCAGTATATGCTATGTCAGCATTTGCTGTACTCATTAATTGCACGAAAATTACAACCATCACTATGAACCATTTTGAAAATATTTCAAGCTAAATTACATAGGATTTTTTAAGTGCAAGAATCTTGTTATCGTGGCAAAAAAGGGGCGTAACTGTAATGAGACATCTAGATTAATTCATTGAATTATTTTATATTTTGTTTATTTTTCTATTTTCAGGCCCTCCGGTACAGCCTAGTTTAGATTTTGTCAAGAACTCTGATAAATTATTTCTAAATATCTCATCGCTATATCAATTATGTTAAATATTAAAAAGTGCTTGTCATTAAAATTTTTCCTTTGGTCATACTGTATTGTATGTATTGTTTGTATCCCAGCCATAGAAAACTTTGGATAACAGAAATCCCAGCATATCACAAGGATGATTATCATCTCTGAAATCCAAAACCAGTCAGTAATAAAAATTGTTTATTAAAAAATATGTACAGTGCATCATATCTTGTCTTTAAGTTCCAAAACTTTCTGCCCGGGCAGTGAGAAATTGTAGGAGTGGTTATTGTATAATGGCTATTTTCAGTGTGCTCAAAATACATCATTAATCAGCTGCTTGAAGCCTGCTGATGGTGTATAAACACAGATTTTTGTACATTTGATTTTGTTAAACAAGCACTTTATAGAAACAATTTTTGGCCAATTAAATGTATTAATAATCTAGTATGTAAAATTAAAACAAAATGTAGTGTTGAGTTTGAAATTTTGAAAAGGGGTTTTCTGGTTTGAATCTTGTATACAATTAGATAAAACCTGCCCTTAGAGCCGTCCTAAGGTTTTTATAGGCTTTTATAGAGCAGTTGAAGTTTTTCGGACAATAGATAATTAAGAACCAACTGGTTTTGAACTGTACACTGTTGATTGACATTGAACAGATTCTAGTTGCTCGATCAGATCTACAGACTTAAGGAAAATATTATAACGACAGCTTGATCAAAATAGATGTATCGTAAGTGACTCGAGAAACAGCTAAAACAATTTGCAAATAGCCAAAACAGACGGAATAGTTTTATGAGGCTACAACAAAACAGATTGCTTATATATATGAGTAACAACAGCTAAAACAGATTATACAAATATATGGCTCTAACAACAGAATAAATTGCTTAAATATATATGAGTAAAAACAGCTCAAAGAAATTACACAAATATATGACTCTAACAACAGAATAAATTGCTTATATATATATATATATATATATATATATATATATATATATATATATATATATATATGAGTAACAACAGCTTAAACAGATTACACATATGTATGACTCTAACAACAAAACAGATTGCTCATATACATATGAGTAACAACAGCTAAAACAGATTACACATATATATGGCTCTAACAACAGAACAAATTAATTATATATATATCAGTAACAACAGCTGAAACAGATTACACATATATATATGACCCTAACAACAAAACAGATTGCTTATATATATATATGAGTAAAAACAGCTAAAACATATTATACAAATATATGGCTCTAACAACAGAATAAATTGCTTTTATATATATATTTATATATATATATATATATATATATATATATATATATATATAGGAATAACAACAGCAGAAACAGATTACACATATATATGACTCTAACAACAAAACAGATTGCCTATATATATGACTAACAACAGCTTAAACAGATGAAACAAATGTATGGCTCTTACAACAGAATAAATTGCTTAAATATATATATGAGTAACAACAGCTAAAACAGATTACACATATATATAGCTCTAACAACAGAACAAATTGCTTATATATATATATATATAACTGAAACATATTACACACATATATATATATATATATATATGGTTCTAACAACAGAACAAATTGCTTATATATATATTTATATATATATATGAGTAACAACAGCTAATACAGATTACACATATATATGGCTCTAACAACAGAGCAGATTGCACATATATATGGCTTTAACAACAGATCAGATTGCTCATATATGGCTCTATCAACAGAACAGCACGCACATGTATAGGATTAATTTGGTATTTTTTTCTACAAGTGGATTAGTATATATTAAGTAAAATAGATACACTGGTAATTGTAACGAGAATTATACACTGATCAGCTTTGAAAACACATCTAGGTAGTCCGATCCTTCAATTTCAACAAAGAAATGTACTTAAATAAAAAGTCATGCTTTATAACATGCCGTGTTTACAAGCTATCTACTACGATAAAGTTGCACTTGATATATCGTGGGAATGGCGTGTCGTCACGGTTGGGCTTATTTCTCATTTTCTGCACGTGGCGCTCAAGGTAAATCATATAGCGAGACCCGAATATCGATAAAATGTACACTACCAATTTACATTTCGAAAACACAACATCTAGGTTTATTGTGACACCGCTCTTACCAGAACATGTTAGGTCGGAGGCTATTGGCATGTTACAGGGCGAGATGAGCTATAGTGCCGTGGCAAGACACTGCTACTGGCATGAACGATTATTCGTCTGGAACAACACATGCAACTAACCGTCATCTGGACCAGTGTGTTCTCAAGCGGAACAGATGGGTGATGGTAGCATCCACGTATGAGCTGGCATTACACAATTCGACAGAACACAGCTTGTTGTGTTGAATGGACTTGGGACTTACTAATGCTCAATCATACAGGGCGTGTTCGATTCACGGTTCAGGACAATCCGAACAACTAAAACAACAATCGAATACATTGGAACAGTGTCCAGAACATGTTCCAGCTATGCCGCTGAAAAAGGTGGTGTGGTCGGAACAGTGACGTCACAAACACGGCTGCTATAACACTGGCACTATATCAAACAATTGATAGATTGATTCAATCTTAAATTATTTTGTTTTTGTATCCTAAAATCAATTGAAATATCAAAAATATGGTTGTGATGTTTATAGTTACAGTTGATGTTGCATTATTTGGCACCAGTGCAGAATAGATCTATCATATGTGTTGCCTTTTTCTTTTCTTTGAGCAAGTTTTAAACATTGGTGAGTGATTCATAAATACTAATTGAGATGAACCATTGGACATTGGAAGCGCGCACGTCCAATGCTTACAAATATTAAGTTATACAACAATTATTTTGAAAAATCATTTATTTGATTTGGCTGCGCCATTTTCTGTTCCTTTACGTTCGAATGCTGACTGTTCTGAAACATCTTTTGAACATGTTCTGGACAATGAATCGAACGCGCGCCCACATTAACAATGTTCAGCAGCAAGTGGTCTTCCCATTTTTGCGACATCATTTTTCCGTTTTTCAGCACGATAATGCTCCTGCACACAGGTCCCGTGTAACAGCACAGATCTTGGTGCAGAACAACGTAACAGTCATGGATTGGCCGGCTGTGTCTCCAGACATGTCTCTATTGAGCATGTCTGGGATGAGCTCGGTCGCAGGGTTTATGCTCGCAACCCATCCATATACAGTTCCAGAGTTGCGTCAAGTTCTTGCTTAGGAGTGGGCTAACATCCCACAAAACCGTATACCAGCAAGCATTCTCTTAATGAGCCGCAGATACATCGCCTGTGTATGTGGAAATGGGTCATAAACACGGTGTTAGAAGTGTGACTTGAGTAGGCCGACCATCCGTTACTGATAGTGCTGTACTTTTGGTAATTCTAAACACTCATTAATGATATTTATACAGATTATTCAGGTGATATTCAACTTTATACCTTGCTATTTTAAATGAAATATGTTGGCTAGAATTGAACAAATTATAAAATATATGACCTGTGCGTTTTCAAAGCTTTTTCAGTGTATATTTGAAATGAGACAAACACTTATTTAAACAATCTTGTTTAATAAATCAGTAATTATTCGTCTACTTTTAGCATGACCGGAGGGGCTGTTAAAATATTTAGTCGTAGAATCAAGTATCACATTTTACAAATATATTAGCCATCACGGAGATTGTTACTGGGCGGAGATTCGAACTCACGACCCCTTGATCTGTAGTCAGACGCGCTAACGACTAAGCCAATCGGCCCCGGCGACTTACTAGGAATAGATTCAAAATAAACATTTTCTAAACATTGCAATACCCAATACATCAAAATATTATACATAGTACACCACTTTTACAGTACACAACTTCTAATTTAGTCACATTTTCCAGCAATTTCAATACATTCAATGTTGAAGCATTTGTACACTTGATTTATGTGTGTAACTGAAAAAAAAAACGTATGATTTAAATTCTTCAAACACGCTAAAACTACGGCGACTTTGAACGAAATGTGAACATACTACCGACTTATCAGGTGATAAGGTTAATATTCAATTTAGAGTTTTAACATTTCAACACAGGTTTGGTTCATTTCATCATCATGTGGTTTTGAGTCATTTAGACAACACTTAGTTCACGAATTATGTATGCTGTAGTTGTAACAAACAACAGATAATTGGGTTTCAACCCACCTTGTTAATCAAAATTATTCCAAATTTTACCATTTTAGAGCAATATCCTGTATATGTTATACAGCAATATCCGGTGTACGTAATCTCGCGGTAGATACCGTAGAAACTTGCAGTCATCATTTACACTACGGGGAATCGACTCTAGTCACGTGGTTTTTTATGATAGGTACCACGGTTTTTTTACGGTGTTTTGGCCTCGCTTCAGGTAAGAAAAATCTTAATTACTCATTCCATAGTGCGTTAATTTTGATTTGGAAAACGGCACGGAACCCAGAAAAATATGCTGAATTCACGACTATAAAGTTCATAACCGAGACTTATGCCGTTTTGAAGATTACCTCAAAAACATTTTCAAAACAACGCAATAATTCAGTGATAACAACCACGCTCTAATGCCAAGGTATCTCCGTCTTCCATTGTTCCAAGTTTTCTTGTGTTTATAGCTTTTTATTTAGATATAGTAATTCAATATTAAACGATTTATACATTGATTTTAAACAAAAGCAGATAATTTGAGATGAAAAAAAAGCAAATGGAAATATGATATCGCCCACGCGGAGTAATTTATAAGGTATCGCCCACGCACAATAATATTTACATGATATCGCTCACGGTCTATAATTTGCATGATGTCGTCCACGAAGAGTTATTGCAGCCACCAACTTCAGGTACATTTCCAGCGACAGTAACACCTTCAAAGTACAAACCAAAGAAAAGAAAAATAACACCATTCAAATCCCCGACTATTAGAAACTTTCACTCTTCCGCATTCATAAGTTCTCCAATACGAAAAAGAATAAAGGTAAAATCGTCTCGTACTTTATTTGATCAGGAAAACGAAAACGAAAATGAATTTGATGACCTTATTTCAATTGAACAGGATATAGAGACAAATGGATGTGGACAGTTAGAAATGCCAGCCGTTAAGCAAAAAGCCGAAGCCGACGAGCCATGCTTGAAGACGTCTGAAAATAGCGACAATGAAATGAAAAATAAAATGATAGAAGAAATGCAACGTCTGTTGCCGGAAGTAATGAAAAAATTGGCAGAAGTGGATGGGGTCGAAGATGCTATGTACGTATTCTTCAAACAGGTTGTATCTGGACAATTTCCATTAAACAATATCTCGTTTCTCCTTTGGACTGATATTTTACGCTGGTTTAATTTGAAGAATACTACACAAATGAGATACTCGGAAGAAACAAAGAAATTCTGGAAGTTAGGATGGCGCTTATTTGGAGGCCGATTTTTTAATTTTCTTGGGGGTTATAAAAATGATTCAGATGTTGTGCAGGGTTTGACAGAGAAGGGGAAATATTGCCCTGCAGAATCATCAATAAATTTTGCAATCCCAGACCAAAAGGTTTTGCGATCCTACTGCCCGTACGGCGAGAGCGGAGAACGAAAACCAGGAATATTCCAAGATATTATGTCCACGTTAAGCAGTAATGCAGAGCACCAATCGTCATGCCTTACGTATGATGGAAAAAAGCTGAAGCAAGGACTAACAGAGAGTTCTGGAGATGTTGATTTGTTAGGTTTTGAAAATGGGGTCACATTGAAGGAAAGAAAGGAATTTCTTGATAATAGTATCAGTGAAATAAATATGTTTATAGACCAACTGCACCAGCTTGACAATCAACTTGTAGCCATTCAACTAACAACAGAATTAAAACAAAATCTGTGTAAGATTTTACACAAGGCATTAAAGGAGATTTCTGAAAAAATCCATTCAGTTAAAGAACTGGAACGTAAAAAAGAGTATTGTAAAGCAAAACTCATAGAAAGAGGGGGAGACACAAATTGGCGTAAAGGAAAATATGTTTACGCTATAAGTGCTATCATAGCCTTCCTGTATGATATCGATCAGTTTCTGAAACATGCCATGTCTGCTCTTGACAGTATTTGCCAATGCATAAGTTATTTGAACAATGCTGAGTATGTAAGTGGATCAACGGTGAATTTGAATGAAAGTCGAGCATACATAGGTCTTCAGGAACAGGACGAAACAGATACTAGATTTATTCATCAACGAAGTCAAAAATGGTTTGAGTTACGACACAATGCAAAGGTGACAGGCAGCACAATGTACAAAGCGCTAGGCTTTGATGGCTTAAACAAACAAAAGGAATATTTTGAACAAGTAATTTGCGGAATTCCAGAAGCAGAACATACACAAGTTGTACTAGATGCAATGAAACATGGAACTGACAATGAACCTAATGCAGTTGCTACCATCGTTGGAAAGGTTTTGCCTGTCATTCATCCAGATCTGATATTCTGCGAGGAAGGCTGTGTTGAGATAAAAGACACAAATAACAAAACGTTTATGGTAGTTTCTCCGGACGGAAGCTTGAGAGTTGATAATCGACTAGATAGTACATATGTGGCTGTTGAGATTAAGTGTCCTGTGCGACAGGTTCACACTAAGTTTCCACCACGGTATCTGCTTCAGTGTTTGGCTGAGATTGAAAGTTTAAGTGTCGACAGTCTTTTATATGTAAGCTGGACACAAGATGTAACCACCGTCTTCAGGGTAAAAAGAGATTTAGATTTTTATAAGAGAGCCATGAAACTCGCATACTCCCTCTACGGTCCCGCTGAACCTAAAAAGCCAACCAAACTGAACACAGAGGTGCGAGTCATGAAGAAAGAAATGGAATCTAAATGTAAAGATATAGAGTTGATCGGACAGTTCAGTTCAGCAACATGTGGAAATCATTGGAGTGTCTTTTGGAAGAAGTCAACGAAGTTACATTGGCTCACTTTGAATTATCAAGAGAGAAAGCATCAGAAGCAATGGTGTTTCTATGTGCAGACCTAGATCGCGGTTGGAAGAAAGATAACATTAAATGTGCACCAGTTGCTTGGTTTCCGAAAGGCTATAGCTTACAAACAGAAACACTTCGACATATCGCTGAAGATGTCCATTCACAGTGCCATTTTGCCGGCATTCATATACCATGTCAGTCGTTTGATGGCCAGTGGCACAATGTTGTAGTCCGTTCAATCGATGGAAAACCACTGACAACACTTCAACTTCAAAAAGATGTATGGAAAGAGGTTGAACAAATGAAGAAAGGATCAATCATTGCTGCGCTAAAGGAGTTGAACCGCGATCCTAAATGGGAGGTCAAATACAGTGGTCAGGAAAGGCATACACGAGTCATAGAAGTATCAAATGAGGGAACAAGACTACCGTTGCTAAGGTTAAATGGTTCGAAGAATAAAAAAGGTCAAAATGACCCAAAAGAACCCCTGCAAAATCAACCAACGCTTGTAGATGTTTTGCCAGATGTAATTACATTTTACAGCGACGTTAGTGAGGACGTCTTAGCAATGGCAAACATCGACCAAGACATAGAGAAAGAGGCGCTTTCAATCAAGGTAAATGAAAATAATTCGGCTTATTTCTTGACTGACGATACTGAAGAAACGGATAATGATACCACGGTATCTGATGACTTGAAAAGTAAGGAAGGAAATGAACAGAATATGGAAAGTCCAACTGTTTCTAATACTGACATTATAAACAAAGTAAACCTTGTGAGCATAGATTATCAAGATGCTGAACATATTTTGTTGATGCTAAGAACAGATTGTAAATGCAACAAAAAGGGGACATGGAATGATCGGAATGCTGACTATTTACTTGAATACCTAGCATCCGTAGAACAACTGAAGAAAATGACAGACATTGAACTTCGTGTGATTGTGCGATTCATAAAAAAGACAAAAAACATACCCTTGAAAGAGTCGGTATCAAAGCAAACAAAGCTTCAGCAGCTCGTAGATATATTAGGACTTGGCTCTGGCGGAACACTACCTACCAAGCAATCAAACCGAAAGAAAACTGCTAAATCTTTATCTGACCTTGCTGCTGAAACATTATCCAAAAAGGTGTCGAAACAAGATTTAAATGTTGCCTATGCAGAACATATATGGCCCATTCGATACAAAAATTGGAAGCAAGAATCGGCATTAGCAAGTAGTCCAACTATTGATGAGACAAATGAACCCAATGAATGGTTTTATCTCCCCGAGTATAGTAATACGCGACAGCAATTGGAAGTTCGATGTATCGATTCAACACATTTGTTCACCCGTACTCGAAGGAAAAGCTGCAAGGGTGGCTTAGATGGGACATCAAAGGAGCCATGGATAAAAGTTGCAAAGGCCAGAAAAACGTTTCTAACCCAAATAATGGTAGAAGAGATAACAGATCCCATGTCAGCATCAATGGCCAAGACGCATTTCAGTGGTGCCGTTGAAAACGAAATGAGGGCTAACGGCGATGTTTCTGCTGCTGAATTATGTAAAGACATTCGTACCTGGTGGGAATCAGAGGACAAACCCGGTATTCCTGCACATGACAGAATTCAGATGAAACTGACACTTAGAAAGCGACTATTAAAAAGAGTAAACTTTAGCACATTTCCTCCTGTTACAATGTTCGTCTGTGGATGGCCGATACAACTTTGGGAAGCGCTGGTGGCGAACATAGATGCAAAAGCACTGTTATACGCTTTGTGCCATGGGGCAACATATAATGTCAGGGCTTTCAGCAGTATGATTGGAGAAACATTCTTCTCGGAGCTTACACTGAATGACAAGCGCGGTCAAGGAACTGTGACATCTCAGGAGTTTGGCCAGTTCATTGGAACAACAATCGAACAAGTACAAATGCGCCTTGACCCAAAAAGGTAAATTGTTTTAATATTTATATCCAATAATATAGAATTGGGCCTGGAACATACCCTTGAGGTACTCAGCTGTTATTGGTATAGTTATTGAGCTTTCTCCATCCATCACTACTATCTGTTTCTGGGACAAACTGAACATTACTTGCAGGATTAGCGTCATATGCTCGTAGTTCCAGGAGAACTAGAAGTTTAAATAGTCCTGTGTGGCCCGGCTTCCTTGTTTGGGTTAAGGTTTTTAAGGAATTGAAGTATACCTGTACATATGTGTATGTCTGCCATAATTGTTGTTTTTGGTAGTGAGGATGGTAATGTTGGTAATTTGAAATGTTTTTATCACTGTTCTTTAAAATATTTTAAAGGTATTTAATGCAACATTTTGAATGCATTTCCGATTTTCTGTTAAGAAACGAAGCTAGCTAGTGTATCTGATTTTATAGCCCAACACATTTATTTTCAGAGACTTTATCTATCGAACTTGCCGGTCTACAGCATATAAACTAGTCGAAGAAGCAGACGAGATTCAACAAGGGCATAGCCAGGACACATGTAATGCGTGCCATCATAGGGGGTCAACATTTATATCGACTATACAAACAAAGTAAGTTTGTTGTATATACTGTTACTTGAATTTGCTACTTTCATTTTCAAAATGGTATTATAATACTGCGAACATTTATACAATTAAATAAAAAAAATATATTGAAATCAAATATCATTTTCAAAGGACTTTACTAAAAGTTATATTTAATAAAACCATCACTACACCCAATTCCTCCCACCCCAAACCCTAACCCCCCACCTCCCCACCCACAAACGGTCATATTTTCTGTTTACTGTTAAATGGTGTTTGTTTAATCTGCTTTGGTTTACTGCGCCCTATCAATGCTGCATTTACTATTCCTGTTCGACTTTTATTTCTTTTCTGAATATGCCATAAAACATTTCAGGAATCATTATTTTGACTCAGAGGAAAGAAACAGGTTGGAAGGCCGGAAAAAACAAGGAACTGTTTCGACGATGCGGAATTCGTTGCAAAAGGGAGCTCTTGGGGTATGAAAAGTAAGTATAATAAAGCGTAATAGTACTAATAATAAGACCAGTAAAGTTTATCCGAACTTTCAATACTAAACAGTGTGGCTGTATGCCTACATTCTCTTTAAGAAAAAAACATTTTAAAATAACATGTTGAGCTAATATATGTTAACATTTAATGTCGCATTACCTTCTAACTGATAGTCTGAGCAAGATAGCTTGGCAAAATAAATTGCTTTCGTTGCTTGACGTTATATAAAATATACAAATAATAAAAACACTGCTGAAATATACTCAGTTTTATTTCTTAAGATAATAAAATACAAAACAATATTGCTACCGCATGACGAACAATAGATTTCAACGTGATTCTAAATAATAACCATGACAGCCAATGACTGTTAGCAAAACAAGGACAAAATAAATAAATAAACGAAAAAAAAGCGTGGATTCATATATATTGCGTGTTATATAGAAAACATTTAATTTCAATGTAGAGTACGTATTTGCTTTAAAATTTACAAAAAACAGTATCGTTAAATAAAATAAAAAAAGTCAGTGTGTACATGTAAGTAAGCAACAATCCTTTAAATCACAGATCAGCACAATCATTATAAATCACAGATCAGCATAATCATTATAAATCACAGATCATATCAATCATTATCAAACACAGATCATATCAATCATTATTAATCACAGATCATATCAATCATTATCAAACACAGATCATATCTCTCATTATTAATCACAGATCATATTAATCATTATCAAACACAGATCATATCAATCATTATAAATCACAGATCATATCAATCATTATCAAACACAGATCATATCACTCATTATTAATCACAGATCATATCAATCATTATCAAACACAGGTCATATCAATCATTATTAATCACAGATCATATCAATCATTATTAATCAAAGATCATATCAATCATTATCAAATATCAATCATTATCAATCACAGATCATATCAATCATTGTCAAACACAGATCAGAACAATCTTTTTTAAATCCTATCAGAACAATCATTATAAATCACTGATTAACACAATCATTATAAATCTCTGGTGCATGTAGTCACGTGACATAGGAGGTAGCTCCAGAACTTCCGTTACATTTTGAAGTAGTATTACAGTTAATCCATACTGATGTGATTAACTAATACAAAATTGTAATTACAAAGAATAATTGCCAAATTGTAAAACTTGTGTGTTTTGCATCGACAGTCAGCATTTTTCATGTGTGTACAGTCTTATGCCTGCTCAAATTTGATGCATATCTGAATGCTTTATTGCACACAGGACAATGGTGATTTTTATTATTATTATGCTTATCCATGTGATCTTCTAGTTTTGATTTGGCAGAGAGTACCATGCCACACACTTCGCATTTCAAACCAGTTCCGTCTTCCCTTCTTCGATGTTTTTGTAAATCTGCATTCGTGGCAAAGGCCTTACCACACTTGACACACACGTGGTTTTTCTCCGCTTTATGTACTGCACACCTTAAAGTAAAATAAAATATGAGGACTTAGATTTATTTAATTTCTAAAAATGTTTTTTTTAAAGCATAATTGTGTGTGCAGTATACATACTATATAGTTATCTAACAATATCATCATCGCACACGCAGTCATGTGTCGTTTGGGAGAGAGAGAGAGAGAGAGAGAGAGAGAGAGAGAGAGAGAGTTTGAACGGTTACAGAAAATGTGTAGAAATAATTAAGTTAACAGGGGTTTTATCGTGACCGTGTAGATGTGATATTTTTTTTAAATAAGTAACTCGGTCATGCGCTCAGTTTATGAAACCTCGTCAATAATTATCGAGTTTACATTAATATCATATTAAACAGGCTCCGACATATCACATGCCCGGAGCCCGCCGCGGGCTACCAAAATTTGATGTCCGGGCTACCAGAGATTTATATTGAGAGTCAGTTGGGCTACTACAAATTTGCATGTGTAGTGCTCTAGTCAACACTGTTTTTACAGCAAATTAATCAAGATGAGATTTCAATCCACGCGTTCACAAATGGAATAATGGTTTCATTACCCAGATAACTCGAATAATAATTTAAAAACTCAAAATACCCCACTCGACACTAACCCAATAAAGATTGAGACCGCCGCACGCATCCCGGGCCACCTAGTTCAATTTCTGGTAGCTACCACGAAAATTCAGGATTTGTCGGACCCTCCATATTATCCAGGAGACTGGCGCGCCTAACATTGATTTGGCGTTCCTTTTTTCGCCGTATCAAATGAGGTACTCGTAAACTATGTCAAAACGTTATGTGTTTGTACAAAACAAAAGGTAGACTCAACTAATAGCTTTACTTACTGGTGGCGTTGTAAGTTTGCTGCACTATAGAACGTCTTGTCACAGCAGGTATACGTTCCTTGACCCACATGCCGAAGCTCGTGTGTACGAAGCCCTCCTTTGCTAGTCAAGGAGATACCACAGTGCCTACAAACGAGTGCACACTTGGTCTTATTCATCTAAAATATATAAATAAATTACATGTCACTCTTATTGTTTGTATAGTTGACTGTATTAGTATCTGAATGTTATAAATATATAAAATAACGTGACATTTAAACGACAGAAAGATAGAAAATTACTGTAATTAATGCAAGTACAAAGCCACTTGCCCTCGTTTCACACCAATTACGATTTAAAATTAATAAACTGAAGAAGTCGGAAATATTTACGTTTAAAAATCGTCTGTTCTTCTTTTTATATATGCAAATGGAGGGTCCCGATATAAGGGAAATAACCTCTATTTCCTAAGTGTATAATAAACTACATTACAAATAAACAATTAAGAACCATTGCATATAATAAATACTTTTCAGAAACCATGCTTAAAACATAAAATAAACTTGGTGTGGGCGATATCATATAAATTATTATGCGTGGGCGATATCATCTTTCGTTTTCCTTCTTTTCATCTCAAATTATCTGCTTTTGTTTTAAATCGATGTATAACTCGTTTAATATTGAAAGGCTATATCTAAATAAAAGCTATGAACACAAGAAAACTTGAAACAATGGAAAACGGAGATACTTTGGCATTAGAGCGTGGTTGTTATCACTGAATTATTGCGTTGTTTTGAAAATGTTTTTGAGGTAATCTTCAAAACGGCATAAGTCTCGGTTATGAACTTTATAGTCGTGAATTCAGCATATTTTTCTGGGTTCCGTGCCGTTTTCCAAATCAAAATTAACGCACTATGGAATGAGTAATTAAGGTTTTTCTTACCTGAAGCGAGGCCAAAACACCGTAAAAAAACCGTGGTACCTATCATAAAAAACCACGTGACTAGAGTCGATTCCCCGTAGTGATTTACGTCATGTGACTGCTTGTCTATTGCTGAGCAATATCTACACGTATATGTCTCTGTTTTCCCAGCAATAAAACATCTATAGTTTTCCAACCCGTGAAAGTTAACATGTCGTCCTTGAAGGATAAAGTGATACTGATAACAGGTATGTACACGATTTTAAAGTATTATGTGATATATTCTCGTGTCAAATATTTGTACTGTACGAGTATACACTGTGGCATTTAGCGGCATTACCGATACGATAATGGAATGTACACTCAATGTTTACTGCATGTATTTCAGTAGTCTCATTTAATCGCCGTAATAGGGGTGAGACTAGCCCCTTTTCGTAGAAGACGATCAAATAAAAAAATATAAAAATCGTTCGAAAACGTGATTTGATATGCACTATTATTTCAGGAGACACGATAATTAGTAAACTAATTGATAGCAACATTGACAGATTGAGAATGTGAAGGTATTTCATTCATTGTTTTGTCATGATGATCATTATAAGTGACAATTCATTGGAATCCTTTATCATCCGTAAGTATTTACCAGGTACTCATGAATATTCCGTGTATATGTGTAAAATTAATTTCCGGTGTCCGAACGAAAACAGTGATACTTTTTTTATAATTGTAAAGTTGATAAACTGATACCAATACATTGTTAAATCTGCACCATACTGCATTCACGAATAAACGCCCGAACATATAGACGAAGATTAACGAGTGCCAGGTAAATACTTGCGGACATATTCTAAGTTGTAATTATCGTCATGTAGAGATACGTCGCTTGCACTAGTTTGATAAGGTGGCTAAGAAATTATCCGGCGTTTCTTCATCCTTTCAGTACATATTATAATGAACGTAGGTTAAATCACCAAAGAATCAGTAGCCTACCACTGGAAGATTTATACATGAACGCCGATGTTAAGTAGACACAGTTGTGTGACGTCATCTTAAACTTACATTGTTTTCTTACTAGCGACCGGAATGTTACCGGGTCAGCTGGAACCTGGTCGGGTTTTGTTATTACCTAGTCTGTAGAACTCCCACGATTAGGTCCGTTAAATAGCAATATAGAAGCAATAAAACATAACATGAGAGGACTGTAGGTAGGGTCAATACCACCACAAATCGGTTCTAACCAATGAAGCATCAAAATTTGAAATTTCATCAGAAGCCACCATTGATTTCGACTTTTATTTATAAAAAAATCTCATGTTGTAGCTCCACACCCTCACCAGCATAACATTATTACTGACATAAGACATATACTAAAACACCATACATCGATGACAAATACACCAATACTTAATTTATATAGCGATTTACTTGCATAAATATGGATTTTATTAAATTTGTCACAAACTTCTGGATAACCCCTCGTACGCCCATGACGTTGATTGGTCAGTTTCTTCATAGAATGTTTAAATAACGTCAGAGTTCAATAAGCGTTCAGCTGCTATGAATTGTGGGATAGCCATAAAATCATTTTTTAATTGGAGGTTAGTATACCTGATTCGCGAGATATCAGATTTGAGAATGACTAGTTTATCTATTATGATTGATGAAATCAATATCACAAGTTACACAATATGTAAAAAATAGCATTCGTATACCCCTCTTTTCTTAACTTTCAGTCCCTGAGATACTTTGATTCCTGACTATGTAGCTAAATGTTTGTACTCTTTCATACACAAAACGACCAGTACTTTGTATCACATACCAATTCTAAAATATTGTTCCTTACAAGATATGTTGTATTTTAAAGTAACAATTGGGCGAAATGTACCAAAATATACGTTAACTGGCATTTAGCGTAAGCCTCACATTACAGGTGCCGGCGATGTTAGCGGCATTGGAGCAATAACTGCACAATATCTTGTCCGATTTCAACCAAAATTAGTACTAACTGGTCGAGATACAGAACGACTTAAACAGGCGGGCAAGCTTTGCACAGACGCTGGGTTAGCAGACGAACGGGTATGTCGTTTGTTTGTGTTTATAAATATCATTGAGTCATTATACATTATTAAGTAAATCTTGTCGCGTGTTCCACACAGCGAATGTTGTCCTGATTATTTGTAACAGATCCTCTTTTTATATCAATAAATTGACAACATAGTCAACTAACGATGTTGTTGTATGGTGTTTAACGTCGCTTTCAACAATTGTTCAGCTCTACTGCGACAGTGTCTATTTTGGACAGTATTTTGAGCGCTGCCACACTAGAGTATCATGCCGCAGACACATGGTACTGAAACCGGACAGACCAGACCTAGAACTATCCTATAAATGCTGAAAGCCAAGCAGTGAAGCTTCCAGTACCATTTTTAAGTATTTGGTATGACCCGACTGGGAATCGAACCATCGACCTTCCGCATGTGAGACGGACGCTCTACCCCTAAACTACCGCTGCGGTCCCAACTAACGAACACATACTACAGCGGAGTCAGCGACATACATCTTTCAGCTGTGTGTGACATGTACTCTTAACACTGCATGATGTGACCTACATTTTCCCTTTGCATACATAAGAGGTTGCTTGACTAGAGGTCGCGGGATCGGTCCAATCTCGCCGACACGTTGGCCTTTAAATATCCTCTGTGGAAGCGGACTGGTTCCTGTTTCACCAGCATAATTTATACTTTGATATTTAAAATCTTAAATCTAAGAAAAGCAACCAGGTGATCATGATTTTAGTCTGGTTCGAGTAAAACTGTATATTGTTTCAATGATATTGATGATAACCAGTCAAAACTTAGTTAAATTGTTTAGTATCTAAGTAAGCAGAAGCCTGGTTCATTAACCCCTGAACTTACTTCGCAATCGAACTAAAATAAAAAAAAGTATAAATTTAATAAGGTGAACATTTTTTTTATTCTGTTCTATGAAAATAAAACACACTTTTGTTATGGAAGCAATTGGTATGTTATATATTTAAGATCCTGTTGATCACGGCCGACCTGAATAAGGATGAAGACTTGGAAAGGCTTGTAGAATCCACCATACAAACATTCAGACAGCTAGATGTCTTGGTATGTACAAAATAAAACCAGTGACTTAATTACAGAGATACGCAGCTTTTCAATTCAGTATACAGTAGAACTTCGATGACTCGAATCCGACGGGATTAGACAAAATAGTTCGATTTAAAGTGGTTCCCTGTCTAAATCGAGAGATAAAAGGCGGGTGTTTAATTTTTTCACATCAAAATATTTCCTCATTTTACAATAAACCAACTTATGTTACAGATTTCATCTGGAAACAATAGCCGTTACGATATTATTGGATATTAGATCTAGAGAATTTGATGTCAACCAGGACAGAGGTGATGTATTCTTACGCGTTTACGTTGCAGCGTATAGTTATTTTTTTTTTCATTAACTTGAGGAGTCTCAAATTAAATATAATCATCAGGACTTAATTTGATGTGTGTGCATGATTCGACATTCTTTACACATGCATAAAAGCCAGAAAAAAATGAATTTAATCCTATAATGAACTTTTTCTTTTAAATTGAAACTTATATTTGAGAAAAAGAGGATTTGATCTGTGATTTAATCTTTATATTGACGTTTTACTTGACGTCTAATCTTACAGATCAACAACGCAGCTGTCGTGGCGTACCATACCGTACTTGACACTACCATGGAAGAGTTCGATCACGTGATGAGAATCAACATCCGGGCACCTTTCTATCTCAGCAAATTGTGTTTGCCACACTTGATCAAAAGTAAAGGTAATGTGCCGACTTCAATTTTTTATTTAGTAATTCGTTTGTTTTCATACTTTTTCGTAAATTTTAGACAAGAAAAAAACTGAAAGCATAAACAGACTGTTGCAATCCTCTGACAACTCTTGTTTTTAAACAAGCTTTCACAGCACTGTTTTGTCGAGTGTGCTGTCCTCTATCAGCACTGTTTTGAAACAAGCTTTCACAACCGAGGGCGCTGTCCTCTTGATAACCAAGCTTCCAAGAGTCGAGCGGGCTGTCGTTTGTCAGCACTGTTTTGAAACAAGTTTTCACAGCCGAGCGCGCTGTCCTCTTGACAACCAAACTTCCTAGAGTCGAGCGGGCTGTCCTTCGTCAGCACTGTTTTGAAACAAGCTTTCACAGCCGAGCGCGCTGTCCTCTTGACAACCAAACTTCCAAGAGTTGAGTGGACTGTCCTTCGTCAGCACTGTTTTGAAATAAGCCTTCACAGTCGAGCGCGCTGTCCTCTTGACAACCAAACTTCCAAGAGTTGAGTGGGCTGTCCTTCGTCAGCACTGTTTTGAAACAAGCTTTTACAGCCGAGCACGCTGTCCGCTTGACAACCAAACTTCCAAGAGTTGAGTAGGCTGTCCTTTGTCAGCACTGTTTTGAAACAAGCTTTCACAGCCGGGGGCGCTGTCCTCTTGACAACCAATTTTCCAAGAGTTGAGTGGGCTGTCCTCCGTCAGCACTGTTTTGAAACAAGCTTTCACAGCCGAGCACGCTGTCCTCATTGACAACCAAACTTCCTAGAGTTGAGTTGGCTGTCCTTCGTCAGCACTGTTTTGAAACAAGTCTTCACAGCCGAGCGTGCTGTCCTCTTGACAACCAAGCTTCCATAAGTTGAGCAGGCTGTCCTTCGTCAGCACTGTTTTGAAACAAGCTTTCACAGCCGAGCACGCTGTCCTCTTGACAACCAAGCTTCCATAAGTTGAGCAGGCTGTCTTTTGTCAGCACTGTTTTGAAACAAGCTTTCACAGTCGAGCACGCTGTCCTCATTGACAACCAAACTTCCTAGAGTTGAGTTGGCTGTCCTTCGTCAGCACTGTTTTGAAACAAGTCTTCACAGCCGAGCGTGCTGTCCTCTTGACGAGCAAGCTTCCAAGGGTCCAGTGGGCTGTCCTTCGTCAGCACTGTTTTGAAACAAGCTTTCACAGCCGAGCACGCTGTCCTCTTGACAACTAACCTTCCATGATTCAAGCAGTCTGTCCTTCGTCAGCACTGTTTTGAAACAAGCTTTCACAGTCGAGCGCGCTGTCCTCTTGACAACCAAGCTTCCTAGAGTTGAGTGGGCTGTCCTTCGTCAGCACTGTTTTGAATTAAGCTTTCACAATCGAGCGCGCTGTTCTATTGACAACCAAGCTTCCTAGAGTCGAGTGGGCTGTCCTTCGTCAGCACTGTTTTGAATTAAGCTTTCACAGTCGAGCGCGCTGTCCTCTTGACAACCAAACTTTCTAGAGTTGATCGGGCTGTCCTTCGTCAATTCTTGTTTTGAAACACGCTTTCACAGTCGAGCGCACTGTCCTCTTGACAATCGAGCTTCCTAGAGTCGAGCGAGCATTCCTGCGTCAGCACTGTTTTGAATTAAGCTTTCACAGTCGAGCGCGCTGTCCTCTTGACAACCAAACTTTCTAGAGTTGATCGGGCTGTCCTTCGTCAATTCTTGTTTTGAAACACGCTTTCACAGTCGAGCGCACTGTCCTCTTGACAATCGAGCTTCCTAGAGTCGAGCGAGCTTTCCTTCGTCAGCACTGTTTTGAATTAAGCTTTCACAGTCGAGTGCGCTGTCCTCTTGACAACCAAGCTTCCTAGAGTCGAGTGGGCTGTCCTTCGTCAGCACTGTTTTGAATTAAGCTATCACAGTCGAGCGCGCTGTCCTCTTGACAACTTAACTTCTTAGAGTTGAGTGGGCTGTCCTTCGTCAGCACTGTTTTGAATTAAGCTTTCACAGTCGAGTGCGCTGTCCTCTTGACAACCAAGCTTCCAAGAGTCCGAGCGGGCTGTCCTTCGTCAGTTCTTGTTTTGAACAACAGCTGGGCGCACTGTCCTCTGATATATATATATATATCAATTTTGTCTTTTTAAGCAGTCAATTTGGGGTCTATAAAAATGTTTTTAGCAATATTACGCATTTCATTTAAATCATTTTGCCAAAATTAAAATGAACACCAGTCAAGATTAACCTTTGTTTCAGGCAATATTGTCAACGTCTCCAGTATTTCCGGCCAGCGAGTGGTACGTTTCTGTTTTTTTCTAATACATTTCATTCTTGAGTCTAATTCTAAGACTATTCTTAAGAATTGTTGGTGAATACCACCCCATAGTTTCGGGGAGTGGAACGGTGCTCCCAAACTCGTGATATGATACAAAAGCGTGATATATTGTTTGATAGATTTACATTTTCTTCTTCATGTCGTAATAATACATTCCAATGTTAATCACTCTAGACAGACGTCGACTGCAGAATTAACCGACACTTCTGGCTTTTTTAAAGTGAGCACACTACAATTTCCGGTTGATGTCTTTTATTGTTTTGCGAGCGTTCTGACTGGAAGTCGCACCGGCATAGCAACGACCGAGGATTTGAAAAAAAAAAACAGAAAAAAAAACAACACCCCCCTCCCCCAAAAATAAAAAAACACAGCAATAACAGCACAAAAAAACAAATCAAAACAAAAACAGAAACAAAAACAAACTAGTCCGAACGTTGATTTTCCCTAGTTTTCATGTTTTCCCTGGCAATATTTACGCCTGGTAATCGCTCGAACCATCACATAATGTGATGCAATAAAATGTTCCGTAGCATTTCCGGCGATGGTCCGTTTACAAGAAATATTGACAACAAAGGTGAGTCGTCTTCAATGTTTCGGAAGTTTTCTTATGTTTAAGAACGAAAATGAAAAAAACGTTGTACGCTATATTTATGAATACCCTGTTCACGCATACAGGTTCTTTTCGGATACGATGCTTTGTTTGTCTGTAATCACTTCTGGAAACAAAACGGCCGTAGCGAATTTTGTCAATTTTCTTAACAATTGTCCAAAGGATTGTATCTTAAATTGACTTTAGATTGTTTATTGTATATGACCGAGAAGGTCTTGAATTAAAAAAAACAAAAAAACACCACATGAGCTTCATTTTCGAGAGCCAATTGATTTTGTACACGGTGTTATGGTTCGAAAATATGTGTGATGGTTCTGTGACATCTTTTTCAAAAGCGTCAGATGAGTTATCTTTAATACACGCACGCATTAGAAATGGGTGTAGTAATTTAGGTTTTGATAAATTTACAAATCGACTAACAACAGATTCTAGATGCCCGGGTTGTGGTAACGAAAAAGAAGACGTCGAACATTATTTTATGAAATGTATTATATTCTCAAATGAACGAATCCGACTTTTTAGAGCCACACGTCGATTTCATCCTCTAAGTCATCATACTTTACTGTTCGGTAAAGACACTTATACTGACGATGAAAACTCATTTATATTCACATCTGTGCAGCAATTTATCAAAGACTCAAAACGATTTGATATTAATTAACTAAAGAATATATGTGCATAAAAAGTTGGCCTGATGACGATTCTTCTAATTATAGGGTATATTTAGATTATCTTATTATTATATCATACAACCATTATTTCCAATTTCCTTTTTCTTTCTTACTAAATCCTTTTTCTCTATAATAGTTATCTAATATCTAAACTGTTTTATTTATAATATGTTGTTTATCTGCAATTGTCATTTTGAGTATTTGTAATTCATTTTGTGTAGGGAAGGGCCGTAACTAATGTTGGTAGAACTTGTGGCCCAACCCTTTTGCTTATATATGTATATATATATATATATATGTTAAAAGGCAATAAAATATGTTTAAACTAAACTAAGTTTCAATAAAAAAAAAAAAAAAAAAAAAAATATTTTATTATTTTTGTATTTTTTTAGCATTGACTACGGTTTGAACATACGACATCCTGAGTGACAGTCAAAGGCGTACACCATTAGACCACTCTGGAGCCTAATAATAGTATAAGAGTTAACACCTTTTAAAGCTGTTAAGTCTCTAAAGGGGCGTCATTCTAGATGACCGGAACTAGAATTAATTCATACGTTTGATATACGTTTTATGTTATGCAAATTGTTGTAACCGACTAAAAGTTTTTGTTGGTGAATATAAAATACCTTGAAATGTATAAGTTGTATCCATACGTTTCGGCAGTTTGCTATTACGGCGAATGGCCTGATTTTGGAATTCTCATTGATTTGAGGTCAACCCATCCAGTTGGATGAGGTTGTCTAATTTTGAAATCCTCATTGACTTGAGGTCAACTCATCCAGTGGGATGTGGTTGTCTTACAATTGCTACAATCACCGGTCGTGGAGGATTGAGCGCCTTTTACTGTCATCTCTCTATCTTTCTTATGTCTAATATAACTCTCTGTTCTTGTGTTTGAATAAACCGGTATGTGTCTATATTTAACATGGATATCATATTTGATAACTGATTTTTCAAACACTATCAGTACTCCGTTATAGTTTCAGATTTGACTGCTAAAACTCTCGTTCTTCATTCTAAAGCTTTTTATTCTGTACATTCCAGTATTAGTCTGTTTCTCTATATTTACTATCTTTTAATCACGAGTGTGTTTACTCATATTCTATATAATTTCTCCGATACAAAAAATGGATCACTAATACGTTGTTTTATTGTTAAAATAAATAACAGCACCTTGGTGTAGCCACACATCATTAAAACCTAAAATTGATAAAAGATTTTTTAATAAAGAAACCCAAGTAGTCTTATTTGGATATACCTCTAAATCAGTTAAAAGCATATCATAAACAATTTTAATGTATTTTGAATCGTTTGCATTCAGTATTTTTTAACCAATATTTAATAATATTTGTATATCGTTGACAAATAAGAGATAATCAGCCAAATTCACCATGTTGAAAATCATGCTTTTTTTTATTTTTAATACCAATTATTCTATTTAAAAACTGTAAATGTACTCTTTCAACGGGTAAACCATCACTACTTCCCCAGACTTCACTCCCGTAATTCAAAATTGGTGTAATTAACTTGTCGAAAAGATTTACCCTTTGCTTCGGCTGTTTTTTCCTTTATAATTACAGAATAACCACTGAAGAAATTGAAACCAGACACATGCTGCAAATGTTTTTTTGCTGTGTTTTGGACAAAACTGTTACAATTGAGCTCTATGGGAAATGTAATAATGGTGCGAGACGCTAATGTCGCAAAACCATCTGCCGCCAAATGTTGCACGTTTAACACGCTATGGCATAGCACCACATTGGGAACAGGATGCGCTTTTGTTGGATAGTCGCTTCCGTGGGGTAGTCGCATAATGGCGTTTATAAATAATTAAAAACTGAATAACAACCCTCAAATAGTTGGATAGAAGTAGTATTTCATGTAGTAAGAATACCGCTGAATGAAACAATGCCTCAACTTATGTAGCGTACAATATACGAGGCACCTTCTTATGCTACGTACTTAGCAAATTTTGGCGTTTAGCAGCCTTATAACATCAACTTGTATTCTTTTAACGATATAACTTGGTGTATTGATATATAAAACAAATATTAAACACATAAAATAGCCCCAGATTGCTTCCGAAGTGGTAAACGAATCTGAAAATTACGTGTTTTCATTCTGATAGTGGTTCATTCCGCCACTTTCTCGAATGTTTGAGGAAATGGTCTTGTTTCAATTCAAAAGCACATGCTCGCTTGCAACTTAAATATAATGTCGCTCATATCGGTTATATATTTGTTTTAAAAACGAAATAATAATAAAAAATAAAGCGGTTTTCCCACCTCACTGCACAACCGCGTGTACAAAAATAGCAGGAAGTACCGGTTTACCGTGTGTAGTAATCGCCGTAAATGCCGTTGGACGGGATGGGCGCGATATTGTAAGAAATAGCGTCCCTGACTACTACCAGTCACAAATAATGTACTCAGTGTAACAACGCAGTGTATTACGTTCTGTTGTTCAAACGGCAACTTGTTGACATGACATTTTGACGCATCGGAGAAAATGCATTCCTTTCAATTTGCGCCTTCCAAAATGAACCCGTGAACCGGAAGTGGGAATGTGTTCAATGTTTAAATACGCCATAAATGCCGGTTAAACTAAAATAATACCTGGTGATCGAATTAAAGTTGTATCGAACAGTAAACAGATATGTGATCAATCTGCTCGACTTCATGGCCATACCTAATTTTCAGTAGTGTTATTTCCATTTAAAAACACGGCTGCCCAAGTGCCAGTGTTGCAAAACGTCTTTGTAGCATACTGTAGACACAGGTACATTGCAATTGTGGTTATGTAGATATCATTTAATTACCTCGTGTCCGTCTGTTTGTGTTTTGTTGTTCATTGTCTGTTAAAAATACGATTTAATTCCATGTTCAACACATGCGTGGTTATATATGGCATATCCAGTTTTGTTGGTAGAACCGCAAGTAACTGGCATGAGCACGTAAATTGGTCAGTTGCTTCAACTGAAAGTTTGAATGACGTCACAGTTTTGTAAGCGTTCACTTGATATGAATTGTGGGACAGACTTGGATTTCCCTGCTTTTTCAATGGGGGTAAATAAACCTGATTCAGGAGTATTTCAGACACGTGACTTAACTATTTTCTATCATCTCATCTAACTGATTCAGACGAGATTTCAAATATGTCTTTATTTAATATTGCAAATTGTAAGTATTTGAATGTAACAGTATTGTTGTTACATTAATGTTGATTGTTACTATTTACCTTTTTTCCTTTACCAAAAGTTTATATAATCTGTATTGACCTGCAGTTTACAGCGGAGGCCCCGTACGGCGTAAGTAAAGCGGCTCTGGACCATTTTACCAAGGTACTCGCAATGGGTGAGCAGTTTTACATTTACTCCCACACACCATCACCCACCCACCAACTGTTATGTCTTTAGAAGGAGGAGCATAAAATATAACCACCAGTTTTAACGATGGAAGAGTAACACAGGATGAAAGCGTTTAACCACCGTCTTTCTGCAAGAAAGCAGCAAACTTCTTCACATACAGTTTTTGGAACAGAGTTGGAGTCGAACCAAATCCTCAACTTATGTGGTCTAGATTAGGTTAGCCGGTCACTCGGCCACGGAGGACCTTGTTTTATATTCGGCAGATCCGCCAGACAACATTAACGCGTCACTACTCTGTAGTGCGGATACAGCTCTCCAGATTGGGTCCGTTAAATAGCTATGTTGGGAAAGCCCCATTTGAGAACGTCAATTGATTGTTTGGATGACGTCACAGTGTAGTAAGCGTTCAGTAGCTATGAACTGTGGGACAGGAATAGAATTCCCTACTTTTTCATTTGGGTTAATAGACCTGTTCGGGAGATGTCAGGTTCTGGGATGTCAGGTTCTGGGACATGGGGTGTCAGGTTCTGGGACAGACTGATCCTGATGATTCCTTATATTAAAAATATATATATTTAGCGAAACTGCTGAAAAACATAAAACTGAAGATTTAAATGTATTAATACGTTCTCCATATTTCTACTATGCAATACTAGATCAGCTGTTAAAGAAATGTATAAGTGGATATCATGAAATTGAAAAGATCTGACCCACTTGAATTCCAAAACAAGATGGATTAAGTTGGTCAAGTTATATTTAACTAAAGGTGTTTGCGCCATTTATAAAACTAAATCTGTTTTAGCTGACGTTTTTTTGTATGTTCCTAATTACTGTTTCTCTTAAAATTGAACTCGGTCACAGACCACTATATGACCGAAACACGATTTTAACAGTTATAGAAATAGATCAGTTATATATTCTAAAATAGAAATTATTTCTTGATGTCAAGAAATCTATTCCAAAATACTGAATATCAAACGATCGAATTCATGATAGCATAAAATACGGACTAAACAGTAAAACCTCGCCTTAACAACTAATCAATGTATATTCAACATTTATCTAGTCTTATTGTGGACTATATAATCCCAGTTTTAACTCAAACTAGTCATATGTAATATTTTTTTCCAGAAGTTGCAGCGCAGGGGATAAGAGTGAATTCAGTGAAGTAAGTGTTTTAACTGGTAACTGTATACTCAAAATATTGTGTAGTGCCACTCAAAATAGTGGTGTAGTGCCACTCAAAATAATGGTGTAGTTTCACTCAAAATAGTGGTGTAGTGACATTCAAAATACTGGTATAGTGTCAATAAAAATGACATAGTTTCACTCGCAATATTGGCAAAGTGCCACCAAAATAGTGGTGTTGTGTCCAAAAAAGTTGCCACTCAAAATAGTTGTGTAGTGCCACTCAAAATAGTGGTGTAGTGTCACTCAAAATAGTGGTGTAGTAACTCAAAATAGGGGTGTGGTGTCACTGAAATTATGGTGTAGTGTCATTCAAAATAGTGGTGTAGTTTCATTCAAATTAATGGTGTAGTGTCACTCAAAATAGTAGTGTAGTGTGAATCAAGATAGTGGTGTAGTGTCACTAAAAACAGTGATGTAGTGCCAAAATAATGGTGTAGTTTTACTCTAAATAGTGGTGTAGTTTTACTCAAAATAGTTGTGTAGTGCCATTAAAAACAGTGGTGTAGTGCCATTAAAAACTGTGGTGTAGTGTCACTCTAAATAGTGGTGTAGTTTCACTCTAAATAATGGTGTAGTTTTACTCAAAATAGTTGTGTAGTTCCATTAAAAACAGTGGTGTAGTGTCACTCTAAATAGTGGTGTAGTGTCACTCTAAATTGTGGTGTAGTGCCATTCAAAATAGTGGTGTAGTGTCACTCTAAATAGTGGTGTAGTGCCATTCAAAATAGTGGTGTAGTGTCACTCTAAATAGTGGTGTAGTGTCACTCTAAATAGTGGTGTAGTGCCATTCAAAATAGTGGTGTAGTGTCACTCTAAATAGTGGTGTAGTGCCATTCAAAATAGTGGTGTAGTGTCACTCTAAATGGTGGTGTAGTGTAGTGTCACTCAAAATAGTGGTGTAGTGCCATTCAAAACAGTGGTGTAGTGTCACTCTAAATAGTGGTGTAGTGTCACTCAAAATAGTGGTGTAGTGCCATTCAATACAGTGGCCATAGGCAAGATCCTATATATTTTAATGTGAATATACATTATGACTTAAGATTCATTTATTGCCTGTATAATCAAAGAAATTGTTTCCGCTGTTATTTTATAGACATACTATTGCAATGTTTTAAACACCATTTTTGTATTAGATACACATGGTTAATATCATAAGTTCCTGATTTTGTCTGGGTAATAGTCAAATCATTTTTCAATATAAATATTTCCATTTGTTCATGATGGTAATTGTTTATGTTAATATCCTGTACATTTTTTGAAATTTTACTTAAATGCGTGATTATTTTTGGTTAATTTACTTTATGCTTATTTATTTTAGCTTGATTGCAATGAAAGCTCGTAACTTATATGAACTGCTCTGAAGTCGGCTTCCTGGGTAGAACCAGTACTGAGTGTTGTTGGGTTGAGCGGGGGATTGAACCCGCAACCTCTGGTTTGAGTGGCCAACACTCTCTCCATTACACTACCGACCTGCTCTAGTTGGTTAATTTAATTTTATCCATTCAATGTCAGGGAAATCAAATGCAGTATTTCTGGAGCCAGTCTTAAATAAGGATCACATGGCTTCTGTTTTCCAAAATTTTGTAAGTTTTATTTAAATACTTAAAAAACTTAAGTGAGTTTTGGCTAGTTACTTTTATATTCTTTAATTAATGTCAGAGAAGCCAGAAACATGATTACCTGGGGTCAGGGGTCAGTTTAAACTCACCATCTCAAGGTGAGATTTTCCTCAAATTAAACATATCAAATGTCAAACTCTGCACATATTAAACAACCACCTAGAATAAAAGTCATAACACATATTTGCTCATTAGTAAAGAATAACATGTAAAGATATCAATGTAAATGAAGTTATAGACTTTCAAAAAATTGATGTGAGGAAAATTTCAAGTTGAGATGTTTGGTGAAATTAATGATTAACCTTATTTGACAACCAATGGAATCGCTTCAATTTTCAAAATTGAATCACTTTTATTTGTTAAAAAGTCTAAAAATGATTCAATTATTAAGTTTGTTCCTACTGATTAAGAAGTTTGTCATCACTGCGCATGCATGAATGACATTGCACAGGCTCCGTCCTTGATTCAATTCTGAATGAGTCATGTACAAACTGCAAAGCTGCGCAAGCTATGCTCAGAAATGGCTTTAGCAAGGGATGGGCCTCAAACATCAATCATCTCAGCTTTCATCGTAGCTCCGCCCAGAGTTACATAAACTGTCAGTCAAATGATGTTTAACACTAAGCCAGTTAGTTTCCTTGCGATTACTTCCTTTGGGTTACTTAATCTTTAAATTTCATGAACACTAACTATTACCTTTGGCTTTGAATTAAGTATTAGTGTATTAAGTATATACTTATATATCGTCCTATTGGTGCAATAAGGCATCAAGTGTATATAAAATAAGAAGGCACTTGGTACTTTGTTGCACCAATGTGGCAAATTATGTTGATGTCAGAAAGACTGTGGCTCTCATCAGTCCTGTTAAGAATATCAAAAGAAGGGAAAATTAAAATAAAGACAAGTTTTTTTAGTAATTCTATTGTTTTTATAACTCAGCCCAGGAGTGGTCAAAACTAACATACAGATAAAAGGTGGCATGAGTCCAGAAAAGTATGCACAGGTGAAAATTTATGTTTTAATTTGAGTTTCGAATTTCACTTTTTATATTATGATTTAACCAATTATCATTATTTCAAAAGTCATTATGTATGAAACATAACATAACCTTTTGGTGTATTTATTTTAAATACAAATATTGATTTAATGAATTTAAAAGATTTTCATCTAATTGAAATAGGTTACTAATGGTAATTGAAAGTTACATTAATTAGGTGCATGCTTAAAAGCATTTTGTTGGTTAAGATTGATTGACTTGTTGAATATTTATCGTCATTTTAATGCCATTGAGGGCTAACAGATGATCAGTTAACCTAACCATCTCCTGGGATCCTGAAAGGTTTACCAGTACATGAGCACACCCCATCTCCTCAAGTAACTGATTACTTTCCCATTTGAATCAGCAGTGAGAGACAAATGATAATGAGACTAAATGTCGTATATCAATCATCATGGAGACTGTTGCTGGGCCAGGATTCGTATTCACAACCCCTGGATTGATAGTCGGACGCATAGGTTCCGACTGAGTTAATTGGGCCCCGCTAATGGTTTAGTCATGCTCAAGTCACACTTAGGAATTACTTTGGTTTGGTACACACTTACTGGGGGAATATGTTTGGTATAAAATGTAACAATCAATTTGTTTTCAAACAAATTATGTAGGACTTGTTTTATTTAAGCAATTTTTTATAAACATACTACATGTATAACAAAGATATGTTTACGAGTAATTTTGTTGTATTTTCAGTACATGGAACTACAAAAGGTGAAGCACCCTTTGGGCAATGTTGGAGCCCCAGAAGATGTTGCCAAGGCAATTGTGTTTCTGGCATCAGATGATGCATCTTTCATTACAGGAGAGATCATGTTTGTAGATGGCGGCAGACATAACATGCCAACTTAGTTGATGCAGCGTGCACTTTTTATAGATGCATAATAAATACAATAAAAGTAGAAAAATGTTCTTATTACTTCGATATCCAATTTTAGGAAATCAACATGAAAAAGTTTATTCTTCCAAGATAATTTTACCAATTTTCAAAGGGTTTTGGACAGGCATAATCTGAATGTTGAATCTGATGTTTGTAAACAAAGTGTTTATTTAGACATTGTTTGTCAAAGGAAAATGGCGACAGTGATCGCTAACTAGATTATTGGTTTGTTTGATTGCCATGGCGACAGTGATCGCTAACTAAATTATTGGTTTGTTTGATTGCCATGGCGACAGTGATCGCTAACTAGATTATTGGTTTGTTTGATTGCCATGGCGACAGTGATCGCTAACTAGATTATTGGTTTGTTTGATTGCCATGGCGACAGTGATCGCTAACTAGATTATTGGTTTGTTTGATTGACATGGCGACAGTGATCGCTAACTAGATTATTGGTTTGTTTGATTGCCATGGCGACAGTGATCGCTAACTAGATTATTGGTTTGTTTGATTGCCATGGCGACAGTGATCGCTAACTAGATTATTGGTTTGTTTGATTGACATGGCGACAGTGATCGCTAACTAGATTATTGGTTTGTTTGATTGCCATGGCGACAGTGATCGCTAACTAGATTATTGGTTTGTTTGATTGACATGGCGACAGTGATCGCTAACTAGATTATTGGTTTGTATGATTGACATGGCGACAGTGTTCGCTAACTAGATTATTGGTTTGTTTGATTGACATGGCGACAGTGATCGCTAACTAGATTATTGGTTTGTTTGATTGACATGGCGACAGTGATCGCTAACTAGATTATTGGTTTGTTTGATTGACATGGCGACAGTGATCCCTAACTAGATTATTGGTTTGTTTGATTGCCATTGCGACAGTGATCACCAACAAGATTATTGGTTTGTTTGATTGACATGGCGACAGTGATCGCCAACTAGATTATTGGTTTGTTCGATTGACATGGCGACAGTGATCGCCAACTAGATTATTGGTTTGTTTGATTGACATGGCGACAGTGATCGGTAACTAGATTATTGGTTTGTTTGATTGACATGGCGACAGTGATCGCTAACTAGATTATTGGTTTGTTTGATTGACATGGCGACAGTGATCGCTAACTAGATTATTGGTTTGTTTGATTGACATGGCGACAGTGATGGCTAACTAGATTATTGGTTTGTTTGATTGCCATGGCGACAGTGATCGCTAACTAGATTATTGGTTTGTTTGATTGACATGGCGACAGTGATCGCTAACTAGATTATTGGTTTGTTTGATTGACATGGCGACAGTGATCGCTAACTAGATTATTGGTTTGTTTGATTGACATGGCGACAGTGATCGCTAACTAGATTATTGGTTTGTTTGATTGACATGGCGACAGTGATCGCTAACTAGATTATTGGTTTGTTTGATTGACATGGCGACAGTGATCGCTAACTAGATTATTGGTTTGTTTGATTGACATGGCGACAGTGATCCCTAACTAGATTATTGGTTTGTTTGATTGCCATGGCGACAGTGATCACCAACAAGATTATTGGTTTGTTTGATTGACATGGCGACAGTGATCGCCAACTAGATTATTGGTTTGTTCGATTGACATGGCGACAGTGATCGCCAACTAGATTATTGGTTTGTTTGATTGACATGGCGACAGTGATCGCTAACTAGATTATTGGTTTGTTTGATTGACATGGCGACAGTGATCGCTAACTAGATTATTGGTTTGTTTGATTGACATGGCGACAGTGATCGCTAACTAGATTATTGGTTTGTTTGATTGACATGGCGACAGTGATAGCTAACTAGATTATTGGTTTGTTTGATTGCCATGGCGACAGTGATCGCTAACAAGATTATTGGTTTGTTTGATTGACATGGCGACAGTGATCGCTAACTAGATTATTGGTTTGTTTGATTGACATGGCGACAGTGATCGCTAACTAGATTATTGGTTTGTTTGATTGACATGGCGACAGTGATCGCTAACTAGATTATTGGTTTGTTTGATTGACATGGCGACAGTGATCGCTAACTAGATTATTGGTTTGTTTGATTGACATGGCGACAGTGATCGCTAACTATATTATTGGTTTGTTTGATTGACATGGCGACAGTGATCGCTAACTAGATTATTGGTTTGTTTGATTGACATGGCGACAGTGATCGCTAACTAGATTATTGGTTTGTTTGATTGACATGGCGACAGTGATCGCTAACTAGATTATTGGTTTGTTTGATTGACATGGCGACAGTGATCGCTAACTAGATTATTGGTTTGTTTGATTGACATGGCGACAGTGATCGCTTACTAGATTATTGGTTTGTTTGATTGACATGGGGACAGTGATCGCTAACTAGATTATTGGTTTGTTTGATTGACATGGCGACAGTGATCGCTAACTAGATTATTGGTTTGTTTGATTGACATGGCGACAGTGATCGCTAACTAGATTATTGGTTTGTTTGATTGACATGGCGACAGTGATCGCTAACTAGATTATTGGTTTGTTTGATTGACATGGCGACAGTGATCGCTAACTAGATTATTGGTTTGTTTGATTGACATGGCGACAGTGATCGCTAACTAGATTATTGGTTTGTTTGATTGACATGGCGACAGTGATCGCTAACTAGATTATTGGTTTGTTTGATTGACATGGCGACAGTGATCGCTAACTAGATTATTGGTTTGTTTGATTGACATGGCGACAGTGATCGCTAACTAGATTATTGGTTTGTTTGATTGACATGGCGACAGTGATCGCTAACTAGATTATTGGTTTGTTTGATTGACATGGCGACAGTGATCGCTAACTAGATTATTGGTTTGTTTGATTGACATGGCGACAGTGATCGCTAACTAGATTATTGGTTTGTTTGATTGACATGGCGACAGTGATCGCTAACTAGATTATTGGTTTGTTTGATTGACATGGCGACAGTGATCGCTAACTAGATTATTGGTTTGTTTGATTGACATGGCGACAGTGATCGCTTACTAGATTATTGGTTTGTTTGATTGACATGGGGACAGTGATCGCTAACTAGATTATTGGTTTGTTTGATTGACATGGCGACAGTGATCGCTAACTAGATTATTGGTTTGTTTGATTGACATGGCGACAGTGATCGCTAACTAGATTATTGGTTTGTTTGATTGACATGGCGACAGTGATCGCTAACTAGATTATTGGTTTGTTTGATTGACATGGCGACAGTGATCGCTAACTAGATTATTGGTTTGTTTGATTGACAAACTACATCAGGTCAATTGTGATGCCAGTTAAAAAGAAATTTTGGTGAAAATTTGCCAAGAGAAAATACAAAATAAAACAAAAATTCTTTATGTCTGCAGCTTTTATCTTTTATGCAAAACATACAAATAAATTGTTTTTAACTTACTAAAACAATTTATTTTTGTGTTTTGTGTTAAGAACAAAAGGTCCAGACATAAAGTGTTGTTTTGTGTAGTGTGGATTGCGTGGTCAAGTATACATCGAATGAAGGATGGCAAGTTTGACCCTCTGAAATGTATATGTGTAGTGTTCTCGGAAAAATCATTTTACTCACACATGCTAAGTACTGGTTCTACCCAGGAAAACATTGAGCATGATTTATCTAAAGTAAAATCATGCTAGTGACAAAAAATGGGGCTGCAACTAAGATGAATGTTGTATATTGTCATGGTTCTAAAAATAACAACATCAACATGTACACTCGCCTTCAGTCAGTTTATATATACATATATATTTCATTTCATTCTATTTGTACTTATACTAGACATATATATTATGTAATAAACATCTTGATGTCGAAAAGAGTTTAAGAATTGTATGTAGATATTTCTATCTAACATACTTCTGTTTCACCCACAAGCTTAAAATACTTAATAACTTTATACTAGTCATGAATATTATCTAATAAACATCGTGATGTTGAAAAAAGTTTTAGAACTGTTTGTATATATTTCTGTCTAACGTACTTCTGTTTCACCAACAAGCTCAAAATACTAAATAGCTTTATACTAGGCATAAATATGATTTAATAAACATCTTGATGTGGAATAGAGTTTAAGAACTGTATGTTTATATTTCTGTCTAATGTACTTCTGTATTAACAAGCTTAAAATACTTAATAACTTGATATTATTTAATAAACATCTTGATGTGGAAGAGAGTTCAATAATTGTATGTATATATTTCATTTCATTCCTAAACATCTTGATGTGGAAGAGAGTTTAAGAACTGTATGTAAATATTTTAGTCCATTGTACTTCAAGCTTAAATACTTTAACCCTTTACTTCATATAGACACCTTTTGACACCTCTAATATAGACGCTTTTGTACACAGAATATACTTATAATTTGGTATATATCTATGTTGGTGAGACAGGAACCAGAATGTACTTATATTTTGGTATATATCTATGTTGGTGAGACAGGGACCAGAAAATACTTATATTTCGGTATATATCTATGTTGGTGAGACAGGAACCAGAATATACTTATATTTCGGTATATATCTATGTTGGTGAGACAGGAACCAGAATATACTTATATTTCGGTATATATCTATGTTGGTGAGACAGGAACCAGAATATACTTATATTTCGGTATATATCTATGTTGGTGAGACAGGAACCAGAATATACTTATATTTCGGTATATATCTATGTTGGTGAGACAGGAACCAGAATATACTTATATTTTGGTATATATCTATGTTGGTGAGACAGGAACCAGAATATACTGATATTTTGGTATATATCTATGTTGATGAGACAGGAACCAGAATATACTTATATTTTGGTATATATCTATGTTGGTGAGACAGGAACCAGAATATACTTATATTTTGGTATATATCTATGTTGGTGAGACAGGAACCAGAATATACTGATATTTTGGTATATATCTATGTTGATGAGACAGGAACCAGAATATACTTATATTTTGGTATATATAAGAGATAGGAGCCAGCTATTTTAAATGTACCTGTAAGTTGCACACTCATTATTCACAATTATTATGTTGTATGGATTAACTATTGACATATACAGGAATTCAGCGGACACACAGATAACAAATATGTATGCTTGGCGGGTCCTCTGTGGCCGAGTAGTCTAAGATGTTGTCTCAAGATCACTTACCTCTCACCGCTAAAGTCGTAGGTTCGAGTCACGATTGCTCCAAAATCTTTATGTAAGAAAGTCTGGCAGTTATATGCAGAAGAATGGTGGTTCTACTCAGATTCAGTCTGAGGTCTTCCTTCCTCCATCAATAAAACTGGATATGCCATATATACCCTGAAATATCTTTAATTGGTGTTAAACACCATTAAAAAAAAAAATTAAATGCTTGGATATTGTAATGTTTGGTGTTTAGCGTCTTTTATGACAATATTGTAATAATAATTTAGTTACAGAATATATCTCAATGAAGTTGATCAGTACATGGCATTTACACTGTTATAGACATGTTATTATATATGCCCCAGACACATTGTACATACAGCATTCACATGACATATGCCCCAGTCACATGACACATGCCCAAGTCACTCAACACATGCCCTAGTCACATGACACATGCCCCAGTCACACAATACATGCCCAAGACACACAATACATGCTGCAGTCTCATGATATGTGCCCAAATCACATGAAACCTGCCCCATTCTCATGATACATGCCCCAGTAACACGATTCATGCCGTAATCACATGATACATGCCCCAGTAAACAATACATGCCCCAGTCACATGACACATGCCCAAGTCACTCAACACATGCCCTAGTCACATGACACATGCCCCAGTCACACAATACAAGCCTAAGTCACACAATACATGCTGCAGTCTCATGATATGTGCCCCAATCACATGATACCTGCCCCATTCTCATGATACATGTCCCAGTCACATGATTCATGCCGCCGTCACACAATACATGTCATGTCCAGGCTGACCAATATTGCCATGTCAAGGCTGACCAATATTGCTATGTCCAGACTGATCAATATTGCCACATCAATGCTGACCAGTATTGTTATGTCCAGGCTTACCAATATTGTTGCCATGTCCAGGTTAACCAATATTGTTGCTATGTCCAGGCTAACCAATATTGTTGCCATGTTCAGGCTAACCAATGTTGTTGCCATGTCCAGGTTAACCAATATTGCCATTCCAGGCTCACTTATGTTGTTGCCATGTCCAAACTGACCAATATTGTCATGTCAAGGCAAACAATATTGCCACATCAAGGCTGACCAATATAACCATGTCCAGACTAACCAATATTGCCATGTCATGGCTGACTTATATTGCTATGTCCAGGCTAACCAATATTGTCATGTCCAGACTGTCCAATATTGCTGCCATGTCATGGCTGACCAATATTGCCATATCAAGGCTGACCAATTATAGCCATGTTCAGGCTAACCAATGTTGTTGCCATGTCCAGGCTGACCAATACTGCCATGTCCAGGCTAACCAATGTTGTTGCCATGTCCAGGCTAACCAATATTGCCACGTCCGGGCTAACCAATATTGCCATGTCCTGACTAACTAATATTGTCTTGTCCAGAATGACCAATATTGTTGCAATGTCATGACTAACAAATATTGCAATGCCAAGGCTGACCAATATTGCCATGTCTGGCTTAACTAATATTGTCATGTCCAGATTGACCAATATTATTGGCATGTCATGGCTGACCAATATTTTGATGTCCAGATTGACCAATATTGCCATATCCAGGCTGACCAATATTGTTGCCATGTCCAGGCTGACCAATATTGCCATGTCCAGGTTGACCAATATTGCGTTATCCGGACTAACCAATATTGTCTTGTCCAGACTGACCAATACTGTTGCCATGTCATGGCTAACCAATAATGCCATGCCAAGACTGACCAATATTGCCATATCCAGGCTAACCAATACTGTTGCCATGTCCAGGATAACCAATATTGCCATGTCCACGCTATCCAATATTGCCCTGTCAAGGCTGACCAATATTACCATGTCCAGACTGACCAATATTATGATATCCAGGCTGACCAATATTATTGCCATGTCCAGGCTGACCAATATTGCCATGTCCAGGCTGACCAATATTGCTATGTCTGGACTAACCAATATTGCCATGTCCAGGCTGACCAATATTGCGTTATCCGGACTAACCAATATTGTTTTGTCCAGACTGACCAATACTGTTGCCATGTCATGGCTAACCAATATTGCCATGTCAAGACTAATCAATATTGCCATATCCAGGCTAACCAATACTGTTGCCATGTCCAGGATAACCAATATTGCCATGTCCACGCTATCCAATATTGCCCTGTCATGGCTGACCAATATTACCATGTCCAGGCTGACCAATATTACCATGTCCAGACTGACCAATATTATCATATCCAGGCTGACCAATATTGTTGCCATGTCCAGGCTGACCAATATTGCCATGTCCAGGCTGACCAATATTGCAATGTCTGGACTAACCAATATTGTCTTGTCCAGAATGACCAATACTGTTGCCATGTCATGGCTAAACAATATTGCCACGTCCAGACTGACCAATATTGCTACGTCAAGGCTGACCAATATTGCCATGTCATGGCTAACCAATATTGCCATGTTCAGACTGACCAATATTGTCATGTCAAGGCTTACCAATATTACCACGTCAAGGCTGACCAATATTACCATGTCCAGACTGAACAATATTGCCACATCAAGGCTGACCAATATTGCCATGTCATGGGTGACCAATATTGCCATGTCCAGGCTAACCACTATTGTTGTTATGTCCAGACTGTCCAATTTTGCCATATGCAGGCCAACCAATGTTGTTGCCATGTCCAGGCTAACTCCAATATTGCCATATCCATGCTAGCCAATATTGTCATGTCCAGACTGACAAATAAAGTTGCCATGTCATGGCTAACCAATATTGCCATGTCAAGGCTGACCAATATTGTCATGTCAAGGCTGACCAATATTGCCATGTTCAGGATAACCAATATTGCCATATCCAGGCTTACCAATATTGTTGCCATATCCAGTCTAACCAATATTGTTGCCATGACCAGACTGACCAATATTGCCATGTGCAGGCTAACCAATATTGCCATGTTTAGGCTAACCAATATTGCCATTTCCAGGCTAACCAATGCTGTTGCCATGTCCAGGTTAACCAATATTGCCATTTCCAGGCTAACCAATGTTGTTGCCATGTCTAGGTTAACCAATATTGCCATGTTCAGGCTAACCAATGTTGTTGCCATGTCCAGGTTAACCATTATTGCCATTTCCAGGCTAACCAATGTTGTTGCCATGTCCAGGTTAACCAATATTGCCATGTCCAGGCTAACCAATGTTGTTTCCATGTCCAGGTTAACCAATATTGCCATATCGAAGTTAACCAATGTTGTTGCCATGTCCAGATTAACCAATATTTCCATGTCTGGCTAACCAATATTGTTGCCATATCCAGACTAGACTAACAAATATTGCCATATCCAGGCTCACCAATGTTGTTGCCATGTCCAGGTTAACCAATACTGCCATGTCTGGCTAACCAATATTGTTGCCATATCCAGACTAGACTAACAAATATTGCCTTATCCAGGCTAACCAATGTTGTTGCCATGTCCAGATTAACCAATATTGCCATGTCGAGGCTAACCAATGTTGTTGCCATTTCAAGGCTAACCAATACTGTTGCCATGTCCAGGTTAACCAATGTAGTTGCCATGTACAGGCTGACCAATGTTGTTGCCATATCCAGACTGATCAATATTGCCATGTCGAGGCTAACCAATGTTGTTGCCATTTCAAGTCTGACCAATATTGCCATGTCCAGGTTAACCAATGTTGTTGCCATGTACAGGCTGACCAATGTTGTTGCCATATCCAGACTGATCAATATTGCCATATCAAGGCTAACCAATGTTGTTGCCATATCCAGACTGACCAATATTGTCATGTCCAGGCTAACCAATATTGCCATGTCCAGGCTGACTTATGTTGTTGCCATATCCAGACTGACCAATATTACCATGTCCAGGCTGACCAATATTACCATGTCCAGGCTAACCAATATTGCCATGTCCAGGCTGACCAATGTTGTTGCCATATCCAGATTGACCAATATTGCCATGTCTACGCTAACCAATATTGCCATGTCCAGGCTAACCAATGTTGTTGCCATGTCCAGGCTGACCAATATTGTTGCCATATCCAGACTGACCAATACTGCCATGTCCAGGCTGACCAATATTGCCATGTCCAGGCTGACCAATGTTGTTGCCATATCCAGACTGACCAATATTGCCATGTCTAGGCTAACCAATTTTGCCATGTCCAGGCTGACCAATGTCATATACAGGCTGACCAATATTGTTGCCATGTCCAGGCTAACCAATATTGCCATATCCAAGCTGACCAATATTGCCATATCCAGGCTGACCAATATTGCCATATCCAGGCTGACCAATACCGGTATTGCCATTTCCAGGTTAACTAATATTGTTGCCAACAAACTGCTTTTTGTACATTAAATAATAACGGAAGCAATGAAAATTAAATTAAAAGCCTTAAATTATATAATTATTCACCTTACCCAATATTAATACAGACAATGCATCGGCAGAACCGTTAAAACTTCCCGAATAAGTGCTTAAATGAATAGTAGCTACATCAAAAAACCATAACTCTGAAAAATTATCGAATGGTAACACAAAAACAATAACTTTATGCACATCTCCACTTGTAGTGATATTGTAACAAGATGAGAAAAATATGCAGCCAGTCCGGGACTCGAACTTGGGACCCTTTGCTTACAGGGCAAATGCTCTACCGACAGAGCTAAATGAACCACTTACATAAATTCCTCTCCTAGTAGGTTACGTTCACACTGTGACATGGGGATTATGAAGAGGCAATTACATGCTTACTGGAACATTTTTGGGTAACTTAATAAAATAGATTCATCAACCATCTTTCCCCCTGATTTTGTCATCATCATCATGTGGATCATTAGATAAATTGAATATGTTTAAGTCTGTTTCATCTAGGTCTTCCTCTTCAATCAACATGTTGTATACACTTATACCACCCTCACCTTCCTCTCCATCTTCCCCTTCACCATCCTCTATCAACTCTTCTTTCATCTGAGCATAGCTCTCATTGTCCAGTTCATTTGTCATCTCTGTATTTATCTTCATTATTTGACAAAATGTGTCTGCTGCAAGATTTATATGAGGCTGCTTGTCTTTATTATCAATTGATTCATTTTTCATGCAATAACGCCTCTTATGTGCCGCAAGGTTTCTTCTGGCCTTAAAGGATTTATTGCAAATATCACAGTTGTAATTCAACCCAGTTGCCATACAAGACTGTAAATGCTCGTTAAGTCGACCTTTACGGTCCGTATTATAACCACACTTGGAACAAGTGAAATATCCTTCTGTATGGGCTTTCATGTGTCCCACAAGATATCGCTTAGCTTTAAATAGCTTCCCGCACACATCACACTTATGCCTGGGTTCTGTTACACCACACACCAACATATGTTCCCTCAACCGTCCACCTCGATATGTCTTATAGTTACATTTGTCGCATTTGAAAGTGCAAGCTTTTTTCTGTAGATCGGAGCTAGCGCTTGGTGGTAGCCACTCTTCATCAATTTCATGAACTTTCCTATGTAGAACTAGATACCTCTTTGCTCGGAATAACTTCCCACATGTTTCGCAGCCAAACTGAGGCACTTTGAAAGCACATGACTGGACATGTTCCCGCATTCGACTACGTCTGTATGCCGAATATTTACAGTTATTGCATTTGAATGCTTTGACCACACTTTCGGTTATGCGACCTTCAATACTAGAACCCTTTGGATGATCAATTTTAGTAAAAAGCTCATTTAAGTTTTGAGATTCCGCCTCCTTGTTGTGACACTCCATGTGGGAAGCCAAATACAAGCCTTTGCACTCATAATCACAGATGCCGCAGTTAACTACGTCATCATCTGACAAACTCTCGTGAGACTTTGTTTGCTGCTCTGATAATGTAGGGTTGATGTTACTTACATCCAGGGAAGCGCATGCCTCCGCTATTCTCTCATTCAGAAAATGAGATTCGTTCTCAGCATCATCTTCATCAAGGTATTCGTGAGATTTCATGTGTTCACTCATTGCTTTGGTTCGGCACTTTAAATCGCATATACCGCATGTTATAATTTCGTCGTCATTTTTTGTACTCACACTGTTTCCCGTCCTATGTTTTGACATATGACTTTTAAGGGCTGCGTAGTTGACAAATTCCTGTCTACAAATGTAGCATGTGGTGATAGTCTCAATTAAAGACCGGCCTGCCAAATTGATCGGTGATTTTAAAATGTCAGATTTGAGAGAGCTGGACTCGATTGCTATTGTCTTGCATGTTGGTGTTTGTATTTCGTTATTTTCATTTGTGAGTACAGGAATCAAATCTTCACTGGATCTCTTGGTTTTGATTTGTAGCGGTTCCTCAGAAGTCAATTTCGGCATTTCATCTTGATCCATCTCTGAAATGAAAAGATCTGGATTATTACTAGTATAAACTGTAGAATGGACCTAGCTCTTTCCTGTTGGGATCTTCACATGACAGTGAGATTTGAACATGTTGATTGGTCCTTTGACACCATTTTCAACACATTAAAGGCAAGTTTTAATGGTAAAGGTAGAACCCCCATTCTTCTTTCTCACATAAAGTTTTAATATACTGAAGACAACCACCATTTTTCTTTCTCACATAAAGTTTTGATAGACTAAAGACGACCACCATTGTTCTTTCTCACATAAAGTTTTAATAGACTGAAGATGACCACCATTCTTTTTTCTCACATAAAGTTTTGATAGACTGAAGATGACAAAGATTCTTCTTTCTCACATAAAGTTTTAATAGACTAAAGACGACCACCATTCTTCTTTCTCACATAAAGTTTTGATAAACTGAAGATGACCACCATTCTCCTTTCTCACATAAAGTTTTGACAGACTAAAGATGATCACCATTCTTCTTTTTACATAAAGTTTTAATAGACTGAAGACAACCGCCATTCTTCTTTCTCACATAAAGTTTTGAAGAACTGAAGACGACCACCATTCTCCTTCTCATATAAAATTTTGATAGAATGAACACGACCACCATTCTCCTTTCTCACATAAAGTTTTGATAGACTAAAGACAACCACCTTTCCTCTTTCTCACATAAAGTTTTGATAGACTGAAGATGACAACCATTTTTCTTTCTCACATAAAGTTTTGATAGACTAAAAACAACCTTTCTTCTTTCTCACATAAAGTTTTGATAGACAGAAGATGACAACCATTCTTCTTTCTCACATAAAGTTTTGATAGACTAAAGACAACCACCAGTCTTCTTTCTCACATAAAGTTTCGATAGACTGAAGATGACCACCATTCTTCTTTCTCACATAAATGTTTTGATAGACTGAAGATGACAACCATTCTTCTTTCTCACATAAAGTTTTGATAGACTAAAGACACCCACCATTCTTCTATTCTTCTTTCTCACATGAAGTTTTGATAGACTAAAGACAACCACCATTCTTCTTTCTCACATAAATTTCTGATAGATGAAGATGACAACCATTCTCCTTTCTCACATAAAGTTTTGATAGATTAAAGACAGCCACCATTCTCCATTCTCAAATAAAGTTTTGATAGACTAAAGACACCCACCATTCTTCTTTCTCACATAAAGTTCTGATAGATGAAGATTACAACCATTCTTCTTTCTCACATATAGTTCTGATAGATGAACATGACAACCGTTCTCCTTTCTCACGTATTGTTTTGATGGACTAAAGACACCAACCATTCTTCTTTCTCACATAAAATGTTGATAGACTAAAGAGAACCACCATTCTCCTTTCTCACATTAAGTTCTGATAGATGAAGATTACAACCATTCTTCTTTCTTACATAAAGTTTTGATTGACTAAAGACGACCACTGTTCTTCTTTCTCATATAAAATTTTGATAGAATGAAGATGGCCACTGTTCTCCTTTCTCACATAAAGTTTTGATAGACTAAAGACAGCCACCGTTCTCCTTTCTCACATATAATTTTGATAGATGATGATGACAACCATTCTTTTTCTCACACAAAGTTTTGATAGACTGAAGACAACCACCATTCTCCTTTCTCACATTAAGTTTTGATAGACTAAAGACAACCACCATTCTTCTTTCTCACATAAAGTTCTGATAGATGAAGATGACAACCATTCTCTTTTCTCACATAAAGTTTTGATAGACTAAAGACACCCACCATTCTTCTTTCTCACATAAAATGTTGATAGACTAAAGACAACCACCATTTTCTTTTCTCACATAAAATTTTGATAGACTAAAGACAACCACCATTCTCCTTTCTCACATAAAGTTTTGGTAGACTAAAGAAAACCACCGTTCTCCTTTCTCACATTAAATTCTGATAGATGAAAATGACAACCATTCTCCTTTCTCACATAAAGTTTTGATTGACTAAGACACCCACCATTCTTCTTTCTCACATAAAGTTTCGATAGACTGAAGATGACCACCATTCTTCTTTCTCACATAAAGTTTCAATAGACTGAAGATGACAACCATTCTTCTTTCTCACATTGAGTTTTGATAGACTAAAGACGACCACCATTCTCCTTTCTCACATAAAGTTTTGATAGACTGAAGATGACCACCATTCTTCTTTCTCACATAAAGTTTTGATAGACTCAAGACAGCCACTATTATCCTTTCTCACATAAAGTTTTGATAGATGAAGATGACAACCATTTTCCTTTCTCACATAAAGTTTTGATAGACTAAAGACACCCACCATTCTCCTTTCTTACATAAAGTTTTAATAGACTAAAGACAACCACCATTCTCCTTTCGCACATAAAATTTTGATAGACTAAAGACAACCATCATTCTCCTTTCTCACATTAAGTTCTGATAAATGAAGATGACAACCATTCTTCTTTCTCACATAAAGTTTTGATTGACTAAGACACCCACCATTCTTCTTTCTCACATAAAGTTTCGATAGACTGAAGATGACCACCATTCTTCTTTCTCACATAAAGTTTTGATCAATTGAATATGACAACCATTCTTCTTTCTCACAAATTGTTTTAATAGACTGAAGATGACCACCGTTCTCCTTTCCAACATGAAGTTTTGATAGATGAAGATGACAACCATTCTAACTCACATAAAGTTTTGATAAACTGAAGCTGATCACCATTCTTCTTTCTCACATGAAGTTTTGATAGACTTAAGACAACCACCTTTCTTCTTTCTCACGTAAAAAATTGATAGGCTATAAACAACCAGCATTCTTTTTTCTCACAAAAGTTTTGATAGACTGAAGATGACAACTATTCTTCTTTCTCACAAAATGTTTTGATAGACAGAAGATGACAACCATTCTTCTTTCTCACAAAATGTTTTGATAGACAGAAAATGACAACCATTCTTTATCACATAAAGTTTTGATAGGCTAAAGACAACCACCATTCTTCTGATTCACATAAAGTTTTGATTGACTAAAGACAACCTAAGTTCTTCTTTCTCATATAAAGTTTTGATAGACTATAGACAACCACCAGTCTTCTTTCTCACATAAAGTTTTGATAGACTTAAGACAACCTAAGTTCTTCTTTCTTAAACAAAGTTTTGATAGACTAAAGACAACCACCATTCTTCTTTCTCACATAAAGTTTTGATAGACTAAAGACAACCACCATTCTTTTCTCTCACATAAAGTTTTGATTAACTGAATATGACAATTCTTCCTTTTCACAAAATGTTTTGACTAGACTAAAGACAACCACCATTCTTCTTTCTCACACAAAGTTTTGATAGACAGAAGATGACAACCATTCTTTCTCACATAAAGATTTAATAGGTTAAAGACAACCACCATCCTTCTTTCTCACATAAAGTTTTGATAGACTAAAGACAACCACAGTTCTTCTTTCTCACATAAAGTTTGATAGACTGAAGATGACCACCATTCTTCTTTCTCACATAAAGTTTTGATAGACTGAAGATGACAACCATTCTTCTTTCTCACAAAATGTTTTGATAGACAGAAGATGACAACCATTCTTCTTTCTCACATAAAGTTTTAACTGACTCAATACAACCACAATTCTTCTTCCTCACATAAAGCATGACTTTCAATACAACCACAATTGTTCTTCCTTACATAAAGTTTTGACTGTTTCAATACAACAACAATTGTTCTTCCTTACATAAAGTTTTGATTGACTGAATACAACCACAATTGTTCTTCCTTACATAAAGTTTTGATTGACTGAATACAACCACAATTCTTTTTCCTCACATAAAGTTTTGACTGTTTCAATACAACCACAATTGTTCTTCCTTACATAAAGTTTTGATTGACTGAATACAACCACAATTCTTTTTCCTCACATAAAGTTTTGACTGGCTGAATACAACCATAATTGTTTTTCCTCACATACAGTTTTGACTGGCTGAATACAACCACAATTCATCTTCCTCACATAAAGTTTTGACTGACTCAATACAACCACAATTCTTCTTCCTCACCTAAAGTTTTGACTGTTTCAATACAACCAAAATTCTTCTTCTTCACATAAAGTTTTGACTGGCTGAATACAACCATAATTGTTCTTCCTCACATAAAGTTTTGACTGACTGACTACAACCATAATTGTTCTTCCTCACATAAAGTTTTGACTGGCTGAATACAACCATAATTGTTCTTCCTCACATAAAGTTTTGATAGACTGAAGACATTTCAGAGAAGTTTTTATGGGAATCTCTGGTTAAGTGTTCCCTCAAGTCCCCTTTATTACAGTGAAGATGCATGAGAAGTATAGCTGCTGGACATGGCCAACTTTCATTGTTATATCCAAGAAACAATTACATACTACATATATTCAATAATACACGAATTCGGGGTACCCCAGCTTGATTTCTGGCTTCCTTTCATAAGCATACCATACAGATCTGCAGTGAAACTAGAAAGTTAGAAACAGTGTTTAAATATATAGACAAACCTGTGCAAGTGGTCACCTCTATTAAACAGCCACTCATATCAAGCATCCATATTTGCTATTTCCCATGTATATGCTTTTAGAGCATAAAATTAATAACCTGCATTAGGCTTCAACTAGTTTAAAATTGCCAATTTTGCTTTTTCCCTTGACTGGCTGCTTAAGACAGGTTGGACTGTATCTATTTTTACACAGACTGGTATTTAAAAGAAACGAAACACTTTCTAAGCAACATTTTTATTTAGTTTTATGCAAAGCATGAATGGAGGAAAGAATAAGACCCAAAAACATAGTATATAGATAACAAAACCCATAACAATAACAAACTTTTGGCTTAAAATAATATATTAAATAATAAATGTAACAGTACAATAACAGGGCACCTGATCCTTATTTATTTATGCATAAATCTCCATTAAATACAAGGGCTGTGCCCAGTCTGGTTAAACATGTTTAGTGCATTAATAAACTCTAATGTTACAACTACAATGGCGCATAGTAAAACTGAACTCAGCCCTGCAGCTGACATATAATTAAACTGAACTTAGCCCTCCAGCAGATGTATAGTAAAACTGAATTCAGCCCTGCAGCAGACATATAGATAAACTGAACTTGGCCCTGCAGTGATGTATAGTTAAACTGAACTCGGCCTTGCAGCAGACGTATAGTTAAATTGAACTCAGCCCTGCAGCAGACATATAGTTAAACTGAACACAGCCCCTGCAGCAGATGTATAGTTAAACTGAACTAAGCCCTGCAGCAGACCTAAAGTTAAACTGAACTTGTCCCTGCAGCAGACATATAGTAAACTGAACTTGGCCCTGCAGCAGGTGAATAGTTAAACTGAACTCAGCCCTGCAGCAGTCGTATATTTAAACTTAACTCAGCCCTGCAGCAGACGTATAGTTAAACTAAACTCAGCCCTGCAGCAGTCATATATTTAAACTTAACTCAGCCCTGCAGCAGACGTATAGTTAAACTAAACTCGGCCCTGCAGCAGACGTATAGTAAACTGAACTTGGCCCTGCAGCAGACATATAGTAAACTGAACTTGGCCCTGCAGCAAGTGAATAGTTAAACTGAACTCAGCCCTGCAGCAGTCATATATTTAAACTTAACTCAGCCCTGCAGCAGACATATAGTTAAACTGAACTCGGCCCTGCAGCAGTCATATATTTAAACTTAACAAGCCCTGCAGCAGACATATAGTTAAACTAAACTTGGCCCTGCAGCAGACGTATAGTTAATCTGAACACAGCCCTGCAGCAGATGTACAGTTAAACTGAACTTGGTCCTGCAGCAAATGTAAAGTAAAACTGAACGCAGCCTTGCAGCAGATGTATAGTTAAACTGAACTTGGCACTGCAGCAAATGTAAAGTAAAACTGAACACAGCCTTGCAGCAGATGTATAGTTAAACTGTAGGAAAATAGAAAAATGAAAATGGAAATTATAACATATATTAGCGAAACAAAGGTGGAATCAAGGATAAATGAGGAGAATTGTAGGAAAACAGAAAAATGGAAATTAATATTTTAGTGAAACAAAGGGGGGAATCAATGTTAAATGAGGAGAATTGTAGGAAAACAGAAAAATGAAAATGAGGAATTAAATTAAAGCATATACATGTGAAATATAAATGAGAATAAGCAAAGGAAACAATGCATTAACAAATTACAATAATAAATTAATATTAGTAACAATTAAAAAAAAAATTAGATTAACATGTATATTTTTGAGGTTACCACTGGAAATACTATTCTGGAATAAAAAAAAAACAACTACAACAAATATTTGACCTTGGCAATGAAACTGAAATTCACCTGGACATCAATTTTGTTTTAATATTTCTGTCATTTTTTGTGCCAACGAGAGCTAACTGATGATCAGGTTAGGAAGGTTAGCCAGTACTCAAGCACACCCATCTCTGCAAGTAATGCTTACTTTTCCACTTGAATCAGCAGTGAGAGACAAATGATAATGAGACACAATGTTGTATAACAATAATCACAGAACCTTGTCAGACGGGGATTTAAACTCACAACCCCTGGATTCATAGTTAAGCACAATAACGACTGAGTTGAACAGGCCCTGTATCAAATTATATTTTCACCCGCCTAAAAATTCACCCGCTTTTGCGATATTTCCACTGCCCCAACACCCCCTCACCATTTTTTTTTTCAAAATTGAGCACAACAACTTATTATGATAAAGAATGCATAAAGTATGCTAAAGGAAACTTAAAAGAAAAAAAAAGAACCAGGATGTGGGGTGAGGGGGATGGTAAGGGGATATATTTTCACCCCTCCGCTCCTAACTCCTTTATCCCAAACTCATATTTTTTTATAGCTTGATTGTCTAAACTTTAATGATAAACTTCGACACAAACAAAAATCCGCTTTTTGAGATAGTTACCGTAATTTGTTCCTGCAAAAGGAAATTAAAAGGAAAGAGGGACAAGTGAAAATATCATAGCCATTATATCTCCCCCCCCCCCCCCACACACACACACACCCTAAAAAAACTTGTTTCATATTTTAAATTATAGCTTGATTATCTTCACTGTAATGACAAACTATACTTCAACAAAAAAAAGTAATCTAATTGAGACAGTAACCTAAGGTATTTTGTATGAAAAGAGGGTTAGGTGAATATTCACCCAACCCCAAGTTTCATATTTTATGACGTATAATTTGATCTCTTCACTTTAATGACAAACTATCCTTCAACAAGCACAAATAATCTACTTCAAATAGTCTTCTGATGTTTCTTTCAAGAAAAAATTAGGCGGGTGAAAATATTATAGCCATTATATTTTCACCCCACCCCCTCCCCTCCTAACTCCTGTATTTCAAGTTTCATAATTTAAATAGTATAGCTTGATTGTCTTCACTATAATGACAAACTATACTTCAACATACAAAAATTATCTAATTGAGATATTTAACTACTAATGTATTTGGAAGGAAAGCAGGGTGGGTGAAAATATTATAGAATTTTGCTATAATATTATCTTACATTGGCCATCCATTATATTGATACTGCCAGTGTCATGCCAGGATACCAAAACAAACCAAAATGAAACTCAGATAAAATGAGACTTGGATAAAAAAAAATTATATAGCTGAACGATGTCTTAAGCATTAAGTGCATAAATACAATATCAAGCAATGAAAATTCATATTTTGGGATATGCAGGAGTTATAAAAGGTATTTTTGGTATCAAGATATTCATAAAATGTCTGAGAACTGAGTGTGTTTAAAGAATGTATTCAGCTGAATAAAATGGCACAGGACAATTTAATATTTTGTATAAATATATATTTTATGACACACTTATAAAAACATTCATATCTAGTAACAATTGATGCACTATAAATCATTTAATATACCCATGATATTTCCGCAGAAAGCAAAATCTACCAAGAGACAAACATGATTATTACAAATAAATAGAATATATATTGAATACCGCGTATGTAACTTTATACTCACAAACTAGAGTATAGGGAAATAATATCAGGGCTTGAAATTTCTAATAAAAGATACTGGTCCTTTCTGACTAACATAATTGAATGCCTAAAATCAAAGAATTATTAAGGTCAGTTTCTTAAATCTTACACGAGCGGACGAATGGAATTTTCCAGCCCTGAATATACATTCACATGATGAATATTCAAATGAATCACTTTAACAGAATAAAAAATAGCCATAGAATGGGGGTTTAATGACGTTTTGAACACTTTCAGGTTATATACAGCCAAATGACATGTCCAGTTTAATTGGTGGAGGAAGACCTAAGAACGAATCTGAGTAGAACCACTGTCCTTCCACAAGTAACTGGCAATCTTTCTCTCATACAGTTTCTGGAGTGAGCAGGACTTGAAGCTATGACCTAAGTGATAAGAGGTAAGTGATCTTGAGATGGCGCCTTAGACCACTCGGCCAGGGATGACCATATTAATAGTTATAGAAGAGAAATGTGTAGACTGTAAGGGTATGTGTGTCTCTCTCTCCCTCTCAATACTGCAGTAGTGATCTAGTGGTAGAGCGTACGTCTTGCATGTGGAAGGTCATAGGATGAATCCCGCGGACGGGCCATACCAAAGATTTGAAAAATGGTATCAGAAGGTTTCTTGCTTTGTGCTCAGCATTTAGAGGAAGATCTGTTCAGGCAGATGTCAGTATAATGTGACTGGGTGGGGTATTGTATCATGTGTCTTCTGCATCATACTCCAGTGTGGCAGTGTTTAAATACTGTCAAGATATAACTGAAAAATGGTTAACAGTGACGCTAAACACCATACAACAACTGCAGCATCTCTCTCTCTCTGTCTTTGCAGTTTAGTTCAAAACTGTATTAAAATTATGTATGCTCAAAATAAAAGACTTTAACATAACAGTTTTTTTTAAGCGTAAGAATCATGTTACCATGGGGACAAGGGGGGTAACTGTGCAGTGAGACATTAAATCAAGTCCTTTTTCTAATCCCCGCTGCTGTTTTGACTTTTTTTTTTTTGATGAAGTTTTACACCATTTTCAACACATAACAGGTTGTACTCATATGGTGCCTTGTTTTGTTTATACAATGAATCTGGCTAGAAGTACCATTCTTCTACACGCAACTGGCAAAATCTCACATTAACCTTTTTTAAGACAAAGCTGGGCTTGAACCCATGACCTCTACACCGAGAGGTATGTGATGTCAAGCAGTGCCTTAGACCAAGGCGGATCCCGAGTGTAAAGTGGTTATAAATAATATACTGTATTGTACAATGTTGTGTTTAACTTACAACTGTTCATGACAATGTGTACTTCAGACAGGCTGTTATTAAGAGACTGCCACACAAATGTTTTGTGCCTCAGACCATAGACAGATATATGGCACAATACCCCATCCACTGACAATCAATTCCAGGCGCCCGTTTCACTAACCTTTGTAAGTCTTGATAATTTCATACGAACAAATTGTGACACTTTGGGACATTTCTTTTGCTCAGTGTTTATGCAAATTTAAATTGAACACTATTAACAAGGCTGGCGAAAGTTTGTAAAATGATGTAAACGAAACATGAAATGAACTTCCCCCTACATGTTTTCTTTGTAACTTATGAACGTTTGTAAAACGGGCCACTGATCTGCCAGACCGTTTCACCAAGTACTACATAATCCTACATTTCACCAGGATATAAACTTGTATATATTTGTTCTAATAAATTTTGAAGTAATATTTACAAGGATACCCATATAACATATATTTATATTTATGAAATAAAAAACAAAGATTTATCCAGTTTAAATATGACAAGGAAAGACCGCATTAAAATTTCTAGAATGAGAAACAGTATCACAACAATGCTTTCAAATACATAAGGCCATTATAAATCAATCACTAGATTATCATTCAGTTTTTTCTTAAAAAGGGGAATGGGGGGGGGGGGGGGGGGGGATTTTTTTTTTTTTTTTTTTTTACATTTTAATTCTTAATGAAAATAAACAAAATAAAAAATATAGGGTGGCATAAAAATTACGGGGTGGGTGGAGATGATAATCTAGCAATAAATTTATAATGACCTATCAAAAAAACTATCCAGAAACATGCTTTTCTCCATAACTTAAAAAATTCATATACAATGCATTATTATGAATAATAGTTTAATATACAGATTTATCTATCTCCTTTTTTTACAGCACATTACACATTATTAAAAGTATTCAGTTTATTTTGTTTAATCATTTTCAAATTCGCAAAAGTCAGTATTTTCCAATTTATCATTCTTATATATACTCGACGAGTTCTTGCCATAAGGGTACATATATTTAAAAATGCCAAAATAAAAGACTTAAAAGGGATTTCTTAGCTTGGCCGTGTGGCCGCTTTCACTTAACATCTCAAGCTGAGATTTTCCTCAACTCAAGATTCTAAATTTCTGTAAATCATTACTCAAACTCATAACTCATTGAATGACCCACATAATTAAAGTTGGAACCCATCATAACTCATTAACAGAGTAAAGGATTGTAAGCAAAATGATCAATGTAAATAAAGTTATAACATTTCAAAAATTGAGAAGAGGAAAATCTCAAGTTGAGATGTTTAGTGAAGCTGGGGCCAGGCCAGACTAAAACACTTCTCGCCTAAAACTGCAATGTAATCTGGGATGTATGAAATTAATCATGACGTTCCATTTTGATTTCGATTTTATCCAGCATAGTTGTAACATATTGTTATAGCTGAATGTCAAGGAGATGGTTATCAAGCAGTATTTGCATGAAAGCTATTTTTAGAATGAGAATTTCACTACTCCTATTAAATATATTTTTGCCATGTTTTGAGATACTTCCTTTTAATAAATTCAATTTTAAGTAAGATTTAAATTGTAAGTAAAACAAGAAATGTCACTAGTAAGTGTCGCATGCCACCAAAATGGTTGTTGAAAAATAACAATATAATTATGTTATAATAGGTAGCGATGTATCCATGAATGTAAAGAGTAATGGACTGATGTTTCAGACTAGACATGCAATTTCATGTTTTTTACATAAAAGCATGACCTTGACCTTTATGTAACCTTAACCTTGACATCTGATGTAATGGTCTGGGTATTTCAACAGTTTAATGCTGCTGAAACATCATCATGACATGCTGATCACTTGTGTCAAGCTATTTTAAAATCCCTAAATGTAAGACAAAATTACAGATCAATTGTTGATAAATTGAGCCAAGTGTTTTTGAAATCCATCCATGTATGATAAAGTTGAAGGACGACTTGAAATCTCAAACAGATTCAAAGTGTTGTCATACATACTAAAAGTGTGACTTTGACCTTTGAGGTATGGGTCTAGGTCTTACTTATGACACGTCATCATGTCATCTTGATAAATTGAGCCAAGTTAAAGGCAGTCACAGACCAGACACACAATATCAAACAAATTGAAAGTGTGACCTTGATCTTTGAGGAAAAGTTCTGGGTCTTACATGCAACACTTAATTATGTCGTGTTGATCTAAAGAGTCAAATTTTTAAAATTTATCCATAGATGACAGACTGGAGAAGAAATGTCAAAATGACTGAAAGTGTTGTCAAACAAAGTTAAATTGTGACCTTGACCTTTGAAATGGGAGTTTGGGTATTAAGTGCAACACATCATGTTATGTTGATAATTTGTAGCAAGTATTTATAAAATCCATCTATGCATGACAAAGTTACAGGCTGGACACAAAATCTCACACAGACTCAAAGTGTTGTCAAACTCAAATTGTGAACTTGACCATTGAGGTACGGGTGCGTGTCTTACTTGCGACACGTCGTCATGTTATATTGATCAATTGTAGCAAGTATCATTAAAATCCATCTATGCATGACAAAGTTACAGGCCGGACACAAAATCTCACGGACTTGAAGTGTTGTTAAACAAACTCAAATTGTGACCTTGACCTTTGAGGTACAGGTGTGGGTCTTACTTGCGACACGTTGTCATGTTATGTTGATCATTTGTAGCAAGTATTTATAAAATCCATCTATGCATGACAAAGTTACAGGCCGGACACGAAATCTCACACAAACTTGAAGTGTTGTCAAACAAACTCAAATAGTGACCTTGACCTTTGAGTTACGGGTGTGGGTCTTACTCGAGACACATCATCATGTTATGTTGATCATTTGTAGCAAGTATCATTAAAATTCATCTATGCATGACAAAATTACAGGCTGGACACGAAATCTCACAGACTCAAAGTGTATTCAAACAAACTCAAATTGTTATCTTGACCTTTGAGGTACGGGTGTGAGTCTTACTCGAGACACGTCGTCATGTTATGTTGATCATTTGTACCAAGTATCAACAAAATCCATCTATGCTTGACAAAGATACAGGCCAGAAACGAAATACCGGATGGAAGGACGGACGGACAGACGCTGAAATTTTTTGTGGGGGGGCATAAAAACATTGGTATTTATTGTTTAAAGGGAGAATATATGGGAAAATCTATAAATGTCTTAAAATTATATTTAAAATGGACACAAAGCATCTCAATGTCATTAATAAATAAAATCTGAATAGTTGGTCAAATCATCCAAAATGTGTCAAAATCGTTATTTTAACTTGAAACAAAATCCCCCTTTTAAAAATAGACAGCGCTTAAAGAGGATTTCTGTAATTTTCGTGTGCATCAACTCCACGCACAAAGGGAAGCAATTTTGTAGAGACCTGCCAAAGTCACTACATACTGCTATATTACAATTGTACAACTGACTATTTCAGATCGCACAATCGTTTATGGATACGCTTAAAATTGGTCTCTTGTATTATGTTCAATATATAAATATATATATACAGGTAAGAAATAATAATTTATAGCAATTTAACCTGAATACGAAATATTATAGAAATCTTAATATTTATACAAATATGCTCATTAAGTATAAAAACGCTAATTTTGCAACTGCAGTTTATTTAACGATGGCATACTTTAAGAGCAATTTTTACTCAAACTACACGGTAAAGTGTTTTGTTTTTTTATTGTCGTTAGTATAGGTACCAGAGAGTATTTTGTGAGGCTTTCAGAAAAATGTATCCATATCAAGATATTAAATAACATGCTATAATATTTTTATTACAAAATTAAAAAACAATTGACACTCTGCTGAAATGATTTTGTTTTTAAAAACCCTACACAGTTTAATTCAAGCTTATAATTACCATTTCCATGAAAATTAATATTATATGCATGCATATATGTAATAGTTTTAATTAAATACTATATGTAAACAATTTTAAATATGTTTTCGCATTGCTTGTTAAATCTACATTATTTCGTCAACTTTCAAGGACGGGTATGTTTATGAGGAGGTAATACCAAAAAATCTATTCAGTAACATGTGTTTTTTGTTTCTGATATTGCATGAACATACATTAAACTTAAATACTGGGAAGTTTCATTAAATTCTAAGCTATGAGAAATGTGACAAAAACTATAGAAATCGTCGTAAAATAGCTTTTTTGGATGAAACAAATTCTACATCATGCAAACCAACGAATCAAATCAAAATGAAATCATGTGACTCATTTAATGTCACAAAATACATTGCAATTTTAAATGGGAAATCTATTTAAGCCACGTAGCCCAAGTTGGGAAATCCCTCTTTAAATATTTTATTTTGGAATGTTTAAACAGATATCCTTATGGCAATGCGGAGGCAGTGACTATATATAGGATTGATTTATTGGGAAAAAATGTTTTTAGTCAATTTTAAAGTTTTGAAAAATCCTGATACATTCCCTTTAACATAAAAAATACTGTATATATTGTGCACCGTGCCATGATTTTACAAATCAAGCTTGAATACTTTAAGATAAAACAGTGTGCAATATACGTATACAATACAGTAAACTAGGTTAATAATGACTTGAAGTATGTTTTTTCTTCATATGTTTTAGCAAGGAATTTTTTAATGGGTATGTGTTTTGGCAGTAAGGACAAGTGTGTACATTTTTGGTATCATGTGACTTCATATGTATTCGCATGTAACGTTGTGCTGCAAACTGTTTATCACAGTATGGGCAGACGTGAATTTTAGATGGCGACCCGCATATTTCTTTATGAGCACGCATGCGAAACTCCCTGGTGCATCTGTACCCGCAATTTTCACATTGAAACACTGGCTCCGTGTGTTCACTTTGATGTTTGGCACAAGCAGCCTCCGTGTTGAACCCTTCGCTGCACAGACTACATAAATACCGGTGAGATGACTCATGTAATTTCACATGAAAGTCACGGTACTGTCGATTTTTAAAAACCTGACCACAAATTTTACAACTAAAATTCAAGTGTATTGGGCTTGGCCCGTGAGCCAGAGATGGGTTTCCAACAAATTTACCTACATTTGCATTTTCCAGCATTTGCTCGATGCTCGTAATGCCCTCATTCTGAAGTGGCTCAAGTTTTATTTCTGATTTTAAGTTGATCACTTCATCTATTTTCGAATCAAACATATATCTTTTGGCCTCCTTTTGTCCGCTCTCCTCACCAAGAAGGTACTGGTCGTTTTTTAAATTCACAGGCTCATTATCACATGGAGAAGCTGCTTCTTTAATCCTGCTGCATGACTGTCCTTCATTCTGTTTCACAGGCGAGTCGAATTTGATGAAGTCTGGAAACCCATACTTCGAATAGGCTTGCTGACTTCTGCTCGACTGCTGCTCCTTTTTCCTAGAACAAGCCATTGCATCTTTATTTTCATAAACTGGTTCACTGTCTACAGAACTTGTGGCATCACTATTTGTATCATGTGACAGCATTAATGACTCAGCTTGAGAACTCAATGGATGAGTGGAATCGTACATTTTTTTCCTGTAAAAATCCTTCTGTAAATGTAGAACTGACCCACTGAAATCACCAGCACTGTTTTCAAAATCTTTAATTCTTTGGGTAAGACAAGCTTCCGTATCCTCATTAGAGTGCGACATACTTTCAATTCGGCCATCTTTGCACATACTTGTAGGAGACTCGGAAAAATAATTTTGCCAAAATTTTCTTGTCCTCAGTGAATAGTCAACCAAATCATCACTGAAAGCAGGTGGCATTTGGGGTAGAAATGTGTGATGTTTAGAATAGTCTTTCCCTTGAAAATCTCCGCTGAAGTAGTCACACACAGCGTCCAGAGATTCCTTCGACATATCACAGCCCATTATACTTTCTTTATGACTAGGTGACCCTGGTTTTAATTTAGAATGCAATCGATTTAATTTCACATAATTATCGACACTTGTATCACAGTCCTTGTGTAAAGTATTTTGATTTCCATCTAGTGGTCTGGAGTCATCGTTTGATTCAGGGTTGTCCAACAGAGGTTTAATTTTTTCCATTTTCCATGAAAAATCCATAGGAATGTTGTCACTTTCACTTTGTTTGTGTTCGTTGCCATGCACGACAGTCATGTGACCAGGACCTGGAATAAAACCAAGGTCCAAAATAAGTTCAAAGTTCAATATTAGCTACAATGTCACTTAGCACTGTTACCTCTGGTGTGTGTGTGTTTTTTTTCTAATGTCAAATCAAAGAACACTGGATTAGTATAAAGTGTTGATGCGCTACATAAATGTCACGTTTCACCAATGAAAACAGCTGGTTTACCTGTGTTTTACTGGATGTTTTCATCAAACACACACATATAACCACATATGCCACAACTTTCAAATTTTCATCAAAAATATTTCTAGATTAATTGTCTTGGTTATTTATTCACTAAGTCACATTATTTCAGACACTCTGAAGTTTTTAACATGGAGCTTATCAAACTAATTATTATACATATAAACCAATACCAGAAAAGAAACATAATCTTTTATCCAATTACTTAAGTGCAAAAACTTTCAACATCAAATACAATCAAACCTGTTTTAAACAGCCAGTCAAGGGAAGGAGCAAAAGTGTTTTTTTAATAAAGGTTGTTGCTTGGTACAGGTTATTTTGCCCAGAAAAATAGAAATAGGAAAAAGCAAATTGACTGCTTAAAACAAATGGCAGCTCATTGGAGGTAACCACATACACAGGTTTGACTGCATACCAAACTTTATGTTTTTTTATTCCAGTTTTGGGCTAATCAGATTTATACAATAACTGTACTTTTGTTACAGTAACAGGTCAAAGGGCATTTTACATTTTTTGCAATGGAAACAATGTGCTCAAAAATTCTTCTTTCATTTCTGCAAAATAAGCAAATCAGCTGAAACTGAACTTGGATTATCATTAAGAATTACTAAAAATTCATAGGTTTTAGTTCAAGGTTATATTTGTGGGGAATAATCTCTTTGAAAATAAATTTAAAAAAAAAATGGTTAAACTTTCAGCTCATTTGAATCCAAGTATTTCTATTACATATTTTAATAACTGGTCTGTACCAGTATTAAGTCACTGCCTGCACCTATACACGTGGTATTGTATCTTCTTACCAACATAGGTAACCCTGTCGAGAGATTTGGCACTTTGGTCCTAAAATTTTTAACAAACTGTTATGAAAACTACATTTGACTAAAGTTGAATGCTTACTGTCAAAAGATGTAAATGGGTCGAACCGAGGGCAAATTCACTTGTTTGAAATATTTATTCCTCATAGACAGAAATAAAAACACAATAAGAGGCTATTTTTCACATCCACATTTTTTTATTTAACCCTTTAATTCATATAAACGCCTTTGGACACATCTAATATAGACGCCTTTGGACACCTCTAATATAGAAGGCTTTTGAATTATTGGGTGAATAATGTTTATATTAACTGACAGAGTGGAAAACAATGCAGGAAGTGTTCAGATTGCTCGTTATGAGCAATCTGAACGTGTTCCTACACTGTTTTCAAAGGCCTTCTGTGATTGGTATCTCTGGAATAAAGTGTTAAAAAATTACCTACTTCAAAGAATGCTGGAAAAATACATTGCGCTTGTGTAAAATGTGTCATCTACAATTGAAATTGACATATTAGGAAACGGTCTATTTTCAGCTCTTTCCAAAGTGGTGATGAAAATGAAATATAGTAAAACCTGTGTAAACTGTCACCTCTATTAAGCAGCCCTTTGTCTTAAATAGTAACATTTGCTGTTTCCCATTTCTATACTTAAAGAGCAAATTAACCTGTATTAAGCAAACCTGTCTAAAAAGGCCACTTTTGTTCATTCCTTTGACTGGCTGTTTAAGACAGGTTTGACTGTACACACAAGTAATTTTTGAGTAAACACACTACCTCTGATATTGACACACACTACCTCTGATATTGACACACACTACCTCTGATATTGACACACACTACCTCTGATATTGACACACACTTCCTCTGATATTGACACACACTACCTCTGATATTGACACACACTACCTCTGATATTGACACACACTACCTCTGATATTGACACACACTACCTCTGATATTGACACACACTACCTCTGATATTGACACACACTACCTCTGATATTGACACACACTACCTCTGATATTGACACACACTACCTCAGATATTGACACACACTACCTCTAATATTGACACACACTACTTCTGATATTGACACACACTACCTCGGATATTGACACACACTACCTCTGATATTGACACACACTACCTCTGATATTGACACACACTACCTCTGATATTGACACACACTACCTCTGATATTGACACACACTACCTCTGATATTGACACACACTACCTCTGATATTGACACACACTACCTCTGATATACACTACCTCGGATATTGACACACACTACATGTGATATTGACACACACTACCTCTGATATTGACACACACTACCTCTGATATTGACACACACTACCTCTGATATTGACACATACTACCTCTGATATGACACATACTACCTCTGATATTGACACACACTACCTCTGATATTGACACATACTACCTCTGATATTGACACACACTACCTCTGATGTTGACACACACTACCTCTGATATTGACACACACTACCTCTGATATTGACACACACTACCTCTGATATGACACACACTACCTCTGATATTGACACACACTACCTCTGATATTGACACACACTACCTCTGATATTGACACATACTACCTCTGATATGACACATACTACCTCTGATATTGACACACACTACCTCTGATATTGACACATACTACCTCTGATATTGACACACACTACCTCTGATATTGACACACACTACCTCTGATATTGACACACACTACCTCTGATGTTGACACACACTACCTCTGATACTGACATGCATATTTTATGTAATGAAACAAATGGAATGTTACAGATCTTTCGCATTTCAACTTAATGCACTATAAACTTAAAAATGTATTTTTTATAATAATAGCAAAATGCACACTAAATAGTTGATTATTGAACATTTAGCATAATCTTTATGCCACCGTTAATAGACGATCAGTTAACAAAACTACTATTTCCTGGGATCCTGGAAGGTTAACCAGTACTCAAGCACAACTTATCTCTGCAAGTTACTGATCACTTTTCCCCTTGAATCAGTGGTGAGAGATTAATGACACGGAGACACAATGTCATTTATCAATCATCAAGGAGACTGTGGCCATGCAGGGATTCAAACTCATGACCTCACACTAAATAGAAAATATTGGATAACATACAGCCAATAGTTAGGTATACATTTTGGGAACAAGCTATGGAGAATGTATGCAACACATTTTGCCTATGACCATTTGGATTTAAGTTCAGTGTCGAGACTCCCCACAAAATCAATGAAAAATATAAACCTCCATGAAAATTAATCATTTCACAGTTTTTAATAAATGCAGATAATTAAAAGACAAGGCAGTCATTCAAGCAGAAACAACAGTGAGTAAGACAAACATTAAAACAAAAAATGTATGTATCATTACAGCAGCCCAATTGTTTGATCAGTAACCGACTCAATCTACCCATACCCTCGGTCAATGACATGTTAAAATGTCCTTATTTGACAAATCAAGTACAGTCAGACCTGTGTAAGTGGTCACCTCTATTAAGCAGTCACTTGTCTCAAGTACAGTCAAACCTATGTAAGCGGTCACCTCTATTAAGCAGCCAATTGTCTCAAGCAGCCACATTTTCTGTTTCCCATTTCCATGCTTTCATAGCAATTTAAATTGTATTAAGCAATAACCTGTCTTAGAAGGTCACTTTTACTCCTTTCCTTGATTGGCTGCTTAAGACAGGTTGGACTGTAAATGTTAATTCTTTAAATGCAACATATATATCATTACTTCATAATTCAGATTAAACATATTTCTTTATCCATACAGTCAAACCCGTGTTAGTGGTCACCTCTATTAAACAACCAATTGTCTTAAACAGCCACATTATCTATTAAACATTTGTATAATTTTACTAATTGTTTTAATCAACCTGTATCAAAATGTAAGCAGCCAACTGTTTTGAAGAAGTCCTTTTTGTTCTATCCCTTCAGTGACTTCTTAAGACAGGTTTGACTGTATCTGGGACAAAAATAAAGGCATAATGTCTCATCCTAAAAAAATGTGTTTTCCCTTTTCATGGTATATATCCCATCATCCATTTTCAATTTTTAAAATTTGGATCTGTTTCTAATATTTTTCTATATTTTTCTAATATGTTTCTTTAATATATGTTTGAAATCATTGATAGTTTGCGTATTTTTGCCAACAATATAACATTTGAAAACATCTTTTGTTTTTTCTGATTTTTCTTTTAAACCTTCTCTTTTCTGGCAAACGAATGCCCCAGATTCAAGCACTTTTTAAGGACTCATTTTCAATCTTCAAGAAATCACAAGATACATAGACGACTCATAATGACTACCAACGGATAAAAACTTAAAGATTTGAATTTGCGAAGGTCAAAACAACATGAGCTTGTACTGTTTCATTGCAGATGTCGGTGTAGGGATAGGAGTTTATTTGGCTATTTTACCATATGTCTCTACTGTTACAGTGTATAAGTCAGTGTAGGGATAGTAGTTTATTTGGCTATTTTACCATATGTCTCTACTGTTACTGTGTATAAGTCAGTGTAGGGATAGGAGTTTATTTGGCTATTTTACCAGGTGTTTCTACTGTTACAGTGTATAAGTCAGTGAAGGTATAGGAGTTTATTTGGCTATTTTACCATGTGTTTCTATTGTTACAGTGTATAAGTCAGTGTAGGTATAGGAGTTTATTTGGCTATTTTACCATGTGTCTCTACTGTTACAGTGTATAAGTCAGTGTAGGGATAGGAGTTTATTTGGCTATTTTACCATGTGTCTCTACTGTTACAGTGTATAAGTCAGTGTAGGTATAGGAGTTTATTTGGCTATTTTACCATGTGTTTCTACTGTTACAGTGTATAAGTCAGAGTAGGGATAGGAGTTTATTTGGCTATTTTATCATGTGTCTCTACTGTTACAGTGTATAAGTCAGTGTAGGTATAGGAGTTTATTTGGCTATTTTACCATGTGTCTCTACTGTTACAGTGTATAAGTCAGTGTAGGTATAGGAGTTTATTTGGCTATTTTACCATGTGTCTCTACTGTTACAGTGTATAAGTCAGTGTAGGTATAGGAGTTTATTTGGCTATTTTACCATGTGTCTCTACTGTTACAGTGTATAAGTCAGTGTAGGGATAGGAGTTTATTTGGCTATTTTACCATGTGTCTCTACTGTTACAGTGTATAAGTCAGTGTAGGGATAGGAGTTTATTTGGCTATTTTACCATGTGTCTCTACTGTTACAGTGTATAAGTCAGTGTAGGGATAGGAGTTTATTTGGCTATTTTACCATGTGTCTCTACTGTTACAGTGTATAAGTCAGTGTAGGTATAGGAGTTTATTTGGCTATTTTACCATGTGTCTCTACTGTTACAGTGTATAAGTCAGTGTAGGGATAGGAGTTTATTTGGCTATTTTACCATGTGTCTCTACTGTTACAGTGTATAAGTCAGTGTAGGTATAGGAGTTTATTTGGCTATTTTACCATGTGTCTCTACTGTTACAGTGTATAAGTCAGTGTAGGGATAGGAGTTTATTTGGCTATTTTACCATGTGTCTCTACTGTTACAGTGTATAAGTCAGTGTAGGTATAGGAGTTTATTTGGCTATTTTACCATGTGTCTCTACTGTTACTGTGTATAAGTCAGTGTAGGGATAGGAGTTTATTTGGCTATTTTATCATGTGTCTCTACTGTTACAGTGTATAAGTCAGTGTAGGTATAGGAGTTTATTTGGCTATTTTACCATGTGTATCTACTGTTACAGTGTATAAGTCAGTGTAGGTATAGGAGTTTATTTGGCTATTTTACCAGGTGTCTCTACTGTTACAGTGTATAAGTCAGTGTAGGTATAGGAGTTTATTTGGCTATTTTACCATGTGTATCTACTGTTACAGTGTATAAGTCAGTGTAGGTATAGGAGTTTATTTGGCTATTTTACCATGTGTATCTACTGTTACAGTGTATAAGTCAGTGTAGGTATAGGAGTTTATTTGACTATTTTACCATGTGTTTCTACTGTTACAGTGTATAAGTCAGTGTAGGTATAGGAGTTTATTTGGCTATTTTACCATGTGTCTCTACTGTTACAGTGTATAAGTCAGTGTAGAGATAGGAGTTCATTTGGCTATTTTACCATGTGTCTCTACTGTTACAGTGTATAAGTTAGTGTAGGTATAGGAGTTTATTTGGCTATTTTACCATGTGTCTCTACTGTAACAGTGTATACGTCAGTGTAGAGATAGGAGTTTATTTGGCTATTTTACCATGTGTCTCTACAGTTACAGTGAATAAGTCAGTGTAGAGATAGGAGTTTATTTGGCTATTTTACCATGTGTCTCTACTGTTACAGTGTATAAGTCAGTGTAGAGATAGGAGTTTATTTGGCTATTTTACCATGTGTCTCTACTGTAACAGTGTATAAGTCAGTGTAGAGATAGGAGTTTATTTGGCTATTTTACAATGTGTCTCTACTGTTACAGTGTATAAGTCAGTGTAGAGATAGGAGTTTATTTGGCTATTTTACCATGTGTCTCTACTGTAACAGTGTATAAGTCAGTGTAGGTATAGGAGTTTATTTGGCTATTTTACCATGTGTCTCTACTGTTACATGTGTATAAGTCAGTGTAGGTATAGGAGTTTATTTGGCTATTTTATCATGTGTCTCTACTGTTAAAGTGTATAAGTCAGTGTAGGGATAGGAGTTTATTTGGCTATTTTACCATGTGTCTCTACTGTTACAGTGTACACGCCAGTGTAGGTATAGGAGTTTATTTGGCTATTTTACCATGTGTTTCTACTGTTACAGTGTATAAGTCAGTGTAGGTATAGGAGTTTATTTGGCTATTTTACCATGTGTCTCTACTGTTACTGTGTACAAGTCAGTGTAGGTATAGGAGTTTATTTGACTATTTTACCATGTGTCTCTACTGTTACAGTGTATAAGTCAGTGTAGGTATAGGAGTTTATTTGGCTATTTTATCATGTGTCTCTACTGTTACAGTGTATAAGTCAGTGTAGGGATAGGAGTTTATTTGGCTATTTTATCATGTGTCTCTACTGTTACTGTGTATAAGTCAGTGTAGAGATAGGAGTTTATTTGGCTATTTTACCATGTGTATCTACTGTTACAGTGTATAAGTCAGTGTAGGTATAGGAGTTTATTTGGCTATTTTATCATGTGTTTCTACTGTTACTGTGTATAAGTCAGTGTAGAGATAGGAGTTTATTTGGCTATTTTACCATGTGTCTCTACTGTTACAGTGTATAAGTCAGTGTAGGTATAGGAGTTTATTTGGCTATTTTACCATGTGTCTCTACTGTTACTGTGTATAAGTCAGTGTAGAGATAGGAGTTTATTTGGCTATTTTACCATGTGTCTCTACTGTTACAGTGTACAAGTCAGTGTAGGTATAGGAGTTTATTTGGCTATTTTACCATGTGTCTCTACTGTTACTGTGTATAAGTCAGTGTAGGTATAGGAGTTTATTTGGCAATTTTACCATGTGTCTCTACTGTTACAGTGTATAAGTCAGTGTAGGGATAGGAGTTTATTTGACTATTTTACCATGTGTCTCTACTGTTACAGTGTACAAGTCAGTGTAGAGACAGGAGTTTATTTGGCTATTTTATCATGTGTCTCTACTGTTACAGTGTATAAGTCAGTGTAGGTATAGGAGTTTATTTGGCTATTTTACCATATGTCTCTACTGTTACAGTGTATAAGTCAGTGTAGGGATAGGAGTTTATTTGGCTATTTTATCATGTGTTTCTACTGTTACTGTGTATAAGTCAGTGTAGGTATAGGAGTTTATTTGGCTATTTTATCATGTGTCTCTACTGTTACAGTGTATAAGTCAGTGTAGGTATAGGAGTTTATTTGGCTATTTTACCATGTGTCTCTACTGTTACAGTGTATAAGTCAGTGTAGGGATACAAGTTTAATTGGCTATTTTACCATGTGTCTCTACTGTTACAGTGTATAAGTCAGTGTAGGGATAGGAGTTTATTTGGCTATTTTACCATGTGTTTCTACTGTTACTGTGTATAAGTCAGTGTAGGGATAGGAGTTTATTTGGCTATTTTATCATGTGTCTCTACTGTTACAGTGTATAAGTCAGTGTAGGTATAGGAGTTTATTTGGCTATTTTACCATGTGTCTCTACTGTTACAGTGTATAAGTCAGTGTAGGTATAGGAGTTGATTGGCTATTTTACCATGTGTCTCTACTGTTACAGTGTATAAGTCAGTGTAGGTATAGGAGTTTATTTGGCTATTTTACCATGTGTTTCTACTGTTACTGTGTATAAGTCAGTGTAGGGATACAAGTTTAATTGGCTATTTTACCATGTGTCTCTACTGTTACAGTGTATAAGTCAGTGTAGGGATAGGAGTTTATTTGGCTATTTTATCATGTGTCTCTACTGTTACAGTGTATAAGTCAGTGTAGGTATAGGAGTTTATTTGGCTATTTTACCATGTGTCTCTACTGTTACAGTGTATAAGTCAGTGTAGGGATACAAGTTTAATTGGCTATTTTACCATGTGTCTCTACTGTTACAGTGTATAAGTCAGTGTAGGGATAGGAGTTTATTTGGCTATTTTACCATGTGTCTCTACTGTTACAGTGTATAAGTCAGTGTAGGGATAGGAGTTTATTTGGCTATTTTATCATGTGTCTCTACTGTTACTGTGTATAAGTCAGTGTAGGGATAGGAGTTTATTTGGCTATTTTATCATGTGTCTCTACTGTTACAGTGTATAAGTCAGTGTAGGTATAGGAGTTTATTTGGCTATTTTACCATGTGTCTCTACTGTTACAGTTTATAAGTCAGTGTAGGTATAGGAGTTTATTTGACTATTTTACCATGTGTCTCTACTGTTACAGTGTATAAGTCAGTGTAGGTATAGGAGTTTATTTGGCTATTTTATCATGTGTCTCTACTGTTACAGTGTATAAGTCAGTGTAGGGATAGGAGTTTATTTTCGCTATTTTATCATGTGTCTCTACTGTTACAGTGTATAAGTCAGTGTAGGGATAGGAGTTTATTTGGCTATTTTATCATGTGTTTCTACTGTTACTGTGTATAAGTCAGTGTAGGTATAGGAGTTTATTTGGCTATTTTATCATGTGTCTCTACTGTTACTGTGTATAAGTCAGTGTAGGGATAGGAGTTTATTTTGCTATTTTATCATGTGTCTCTACTGTTACTGTGTATAAGTCAGTGTAGGGATAGGAGTTTATTTTGCTATTTTATCATGTGTCTCTACTGTTACTGTGTATAAGTCAGTGTAGGGATAGGAGTTTATTTTCGCTATTTTACCATGTGTCTCTACTGTTACAGTGTATAAGTCAGTGTAGGGATAGGAGTTTATTTGGCTATTTTATCATGTGTTTCTACTGTTACTGTGTATAAGTCAGTGTAGGTATAGGAGTTTTTTGGCTATTTTATCATGTGTCTCTACTGTTACTGTGTATAAGTCAGTGTAGGGATAGGAGTTTATTTTGCTATTTTATCATGTGTCTCTACTGTTACAGTGTATAAGTCAGTGTAGGTATAGGAGTTTATTTGGCTATTTTACCATGTATCTCTACTGTTACAGTGTATAAGTCAGTGTAGGGATAGGAGTTTATTTGGCTTTTTTACCATGTGTCTCTACTGTTACTGTGTATAAGTCAGTGTAGGGATAGGAGTTTATTTGGCTATTTTATCATGTGTCTCTACTGTTACAGTGTATAAGTCAGTGTAGGTATAAGAGTTTATTTGGCTATTTTATCATGTGTCTCTACTGTTACAGTGTATAAGTCAGTGTAGGGATAGGAGTTTATTTGGCTATTTTACCATGTGTCTCTACTGTTACAGTGTATAAGTCAGTGTAGGTATAGGAGTTTATTTGGCTATTTTATCATGTGTCTCTACTGTTACAGTGTATAAGTCGGTAAAGGAGTTTATTTGGCTATTTTACCATGTGTCTCTACTGTTACAGTGTATAAGTCAGTGTAGGTATAGGAGTTTATTTGGCTATTTTATCATGTGTCTCTTCTGTTACTGTGTATAAGTCAGTGTAGGGATACAAGTTTATTTGGCTATTTTACCATGTGTCTCTACTGTTACTGTGTATAAGTCAGTGTAGGTATAGGAGTTTATTTGGCTATTTTATCATGTGTCTCTACTGTAACAGTGTATAAGTCAGTGTAGGGATACAAGTTTATTTGGCTATTTTACCATGTGTCTCTACTGTTACAGTGTACAAGGTCAAAACACATTGAGCTTGTACTGTTCCATTGCAGATGTCGGTGTAAGGGTAGAAATTTATTTGGCTATATTATCTGTGTCAAGTTTATATTGGAAAATATCAAATGTTTTTTTGTTTAACGTTTTTGAGAAGAAAAATATCTCTAAAAATATAAACGTTCCATTTATAGAGTTCTCATACAACTGAAATTATTTTTTTCAGAGATTTTGTGACAAATCACCCACCTGAATCATCATCTCTGCATGTAGACCTGTCCAGGGTAGCACTGTCTGCGTCACTCTCTCCTATATTCCCTGTAATATATACATTGTATCTGAAGGTAACAGTTACAGCAACATTTCTACAGGGCCCTCATTTGGCCAGGTTTTTTTTTTGGGCTGAAATTCAGCCCCATTCCCCCTGCATTGGAAAATACTTTCCCCTAATTTTACTTTTTTTGAATTTTCTGGTTAAAGAAATTAAGGAAACCTGCAATAGCTTAGGCTAATATCCCTTCTTTCCAACTTGTCATATGATATCTGTGTATAATGAGATTTTCCGCATAATCTCACATTTGATGTGACATGAAAACAACACAAAAATGCTCTGCTCATAGCGCCCTGGCCTCATTCCCCTGAAGTAAAGGAAGATCCCTGTTCTGTAATGTTGAAGGACACAATGGCATTTTCATAAAGAATATATACAGAATTCAAATCTCTGCTGGATCACAATCTACTTGATGATTGATATACAACATTGGTCTCATTGTCATTTATCTCTCACCGCGGATTCAAGTGAAAAAGTTATCAGTTACTTGCTGAGGTGGGTTAACCTTCCAGGATCGCAGGAAACAGTGGTTAGGTTAACAGATCCTTCTGTTAACTCTCGGCAGCATAAACATGAAGCTAACTATTCAAATAAACTTTATTTCTTTATTAAAACTGTTTGCAACCACAGCAGTGGTCTATTAGAAGATTCGCATGATTCGAACCCCGGACGTTTATACAAAAGACATGAAAAATTGTATTACAAGTTTTTTGGTTGGCACTCCACTCTATGCCTGGTCAGCCAGGTATTGATGTAATGTGACTGAGTGGGGTTATTATACCATGTGTCTGCGATATGATATTTCAGTCTGGTAGCACTTTGAATACTGTCTCAAGTAGACAGTGTTGTGGTATGGCTGAAAAATTGTGAAAAGTGATGCTAAACACCATACAACAACAAACAATTGGTTGGTTGGTTGTTAAACACCATTTTAAACACATTTCAGGTTATATATGGTATATCCAGTTTAATAGGTGGAGAAGGCGTAGAACCACCGTTCGCAAGTAACTGGCAAACTTTCTCACATAAAGCTTTTGGAGTGAATGGGACTCGAACCTACGACCTAGCGGTGAGAGGTAAGTGATCTTGAGATCTTGTCTGAGAACCCTCGCCCACAGAGAACCTTCGCCAACAGAGAACACTTGTCCACGGAGAACCCTCGCCAACAGAGAACCCCTGGTTGGTTGGTAGGTTAAAAGTGAAACTTCCTTTTTGTTTGATTTGTTTCAATGTGTCTCACAGTGCTACACTGTCATTTTCATTCCGACCCAGGTGAAAACTGTCTTTATTTACATGTAATACCAGTAGACATTTGTACAGAGTACATACCGTCTTCTTGATCTGCATTGTCAGTGTGAAGATTTCTATCATCATCATCATCATCATCATCATCATCATCAACTTTTTCATCAGCAGCATCTAAAAAAAATTTGCCATATTTTTTATTCTTATTTTTTGTAAATAGTATAAAATTTAATTTAAAACACCATGCAACAACAATCATTTGGTTGGTTGTTTTTTTAATAGGGTTTTACACCATTTCCAACATATTTCAGGTTATATATGGCATATACAGTTTAAGAGATGGAAGAAGACCTTAGAATAAATCTCAGTAGAACCACTGTCCTTCGTAATTTTGGCTATTTTTTTCAAAGAAACAGAAGTATATTAAAAATGAAAAATTCCTCATACCAAAAAGCACTATTAGACCACTAGGTTAGCATGTGTACAATGTTTCATTAAGTTACCTTGAACAGTTTTGGAGTTTTGACAATTTATTTAAAGATAAGATAAGCGACTTTATTTACAGAGGGTAAAACACATTAAGTTAAAACTAATCTTTCATGTGGCCCTCTATCAACCACATTTTTATTTTTTATTTTATAGCTTAAATAAAAAGAATTTTACATGGAAGTCTTCAAAATCAAATCTTCAAATCATTAAATGTATGTATTTAAAGTGAAATAAACATTATTATCTCTCACTACACTAAATACAGAACATGATTTACATAATTAAATTGTGTAATTCATTACTTATTATAACTCTGTAACAGCTTACAACACTTATTGTACTTATACAAGAAGATAATCAAAATGGTCAGAATTTGCAGTATTCGTCCATTTTATCAAATTGCTTTGAAAAATCATTAATGTAGTGTTTCTTTTAATATTTCATGGCAAGTTGTTCCAAATTATTGGCCCAGAATATGTCAAACTTTGTTTAAATATTTATTTCTTTGAATTGGGTAAAACAAAATTGTTTGAAGTAATTGACCATGTTACAGGTGCATTTTCATTTATTTGTCTAAAATTAAACAATTTTTGATATATAATTGGAATAACTGATTTTGATATTTATACATACATTTTGCTTCCGGAGATTGACTCGTCAAATATTGTTAATATTTTTAAATACTGCATACTCTCTATAAAGAATCTTCAACATTGTAATCAAGAATAATTCTGCTCGTGTTAGGAAATCACATTTTTCAAAGTATTATTTTGGCATGTTTAAAATTACCTAATTTCTGCAATATGGGGTCAGTGATTACATATGTACATGATATATTGGAAAAAAATGTTTTTAACAGATTTCAAAATTTTGAAAAATCCTGATATATTCCCTTTACATATGCTGAAATATTTTAAGTACTTAATATTTAAATCAAAGAAAAGCATCCTGGTGATCATGATTTTAGACTGGCTCAAGAGAAACAGCATTTGGTTTCATTGACATTGATTAAAGAATTATTAAGTAATCAGTCAAAATTATTTTTTTTAAGTATATAAATAAAACTTAATAAAAAGGTTGGTGAAACATTACAAGTACTCTCAGGGATTTTTTAAAATAGAAAACTTAATAGAGGTTATTTTATTGCAGAAAATGTCACCCGATATCACAGGCGTCAATAACGAGTGTATGAAACGTTCGCCTTTATACGTGCAATGCAATAGCCTGTGAATTTTTAACTTTTGGGGAAAGCTTCGAAAAATTGAAAAAATGCATAAAAAAATTCAAGTATCAGTTATAAAATTTTGATAACAGAGGACAGGGATGGCACATTTAACGTATATAAACTTTCTTTGAAATCGGATGACATTTTTTGCACTAAAAATTACCTCTATGTAAGTGGTGAGTTTTCAAAGTCCCTGAGTGTATTACACCATCATTGTCATGAAAAGACAGACAGGAAAGAACAGAAACTTTCAAATCCTGCCTTGGTTTTTAGAACTTACCAACGTAATGAGCATGAAAGTGTTCCGGCAGAGAGCTTAATATGTTGCCATTGGTGGATCGTTGCGATGCATTCTTGGATACCTGGAAAGATTTTGGCTCTGGGTTGAACAGTCTGGCCCTTATTTCTGAATCTACAATAGATATAAATTGGGGTACAAAATACAAGTGTCACAGTGCCCTTGATAGATTGATTAAAATTTACGGTAATCTGTACTGTGCAAAATAGACTGATATTTATAATATCAGTATATGATTGGACACCAATTTTTTTAGCGAAAATTAAGTTGAAAAGGGGACATAACTCCAGTCAAAGTTGACCAACATTGGCAAATATCAGACTTGGTCTGCATAATTATACATGTACACATGAAATATTAATAAAATACATATTCATCCAGAAGTTATTGTCCGGAAACCAATATTTTACCTCGGACACACAGAGGAAAGAACGGACAGAGGCAACTCTTAATGCCCCTTCACCATTCTTCAAATGTTAGGGGCATCATGGTTTTCCTTGTCCGTCAAATTTTGGGGTTTTGCCACACGTTTTTATCAAATGTCTCTTAAAATTTTCCAATCTGCCTATAAAGTCACCCAATTTCAAAGTGTGAGGGAAAACAATGGGGCATGAAAAAACAACCAGATAAACTATAATTATGTTCTATATTGCTGTTCTCTCCATTGTATTCTTCTTGAAGAAGCCAACTAGAAGCTGGGGACCAGAGTTTTCCCCCCGGCTATTCTTACTTGAACAACTGGCTATTTTCAGCTCAAATTCTTCCATTTTTTACGAAAGACCTCCAGATATCACTTATACTTTTTCCAACTTCAAAACTGAATGAAAGCCCTGCATAGGCTTATTACATGTTTATATGTACATGTATTATGTTTACTGATTGTTTCCTAATTGCAACCAGTTAGCTTAGTCGGTTACATGCCTTACTATCAATCCAGGTGTCGTGAGTTTGAATCCCCACCCGGCCACAGTCTCTATAATGATTGATATACAATATTACGTCTCATCGTCTTTTGTCTCTCACTGCTCATTCAAGTGGGAAAGTTATCAATTATCAGTTACATGCTGAGTTGGGTTGTGCTCGAGTACTGGTTAATCTTTCAGAATCCCAGGAAAGAGTGGTTAGGTTAACTAATCATCTGTTAGCCACTGATGGCATAAAAATGAAGCTAAATATTCAAAAAAAATCATTTTGGCCTTAAATTATGTTAGTGACACTGGAGCCAGATACGTTTATACAAACCTTGAGCTTTGTTGCCGTGATGACAGACTGATGAACCAGATGTACCTCGAACATTCCTGGAGAACCGTCCTTCAGGTCCAATCTGGCGCTGTCGTTTAGAAGGCGAATCTACAACACAGTCATAAACACATGTAAATCATGAGAAACACAGCAAATGCATAAAAAAAATCTGCAAAAAAAATCACATTTAATTTTGAGCATGTTCATAACTTAGAAAGCTAGAAAAAAAAAAGTATGCCAAGGTCAGTTAGGTAAATAAATCAGATTACAGAATAAATACCTATCACTATAAAACAAAAAACATGTAGATTTTAAAAATAATAATAAAGCCATTTTAAATTAATTGCTAGATTATCATTCAAGTTTTTCTTAAAAAGGGTGATGGGGGTGGGTGAGGGAATCTATTTTTATTTTATTTTTAATTTATTTTAATTCTTTTTTTTTTAATGAAAATAAAAAGCTTCAGGCGGCATGAAAATTACAGGGCGGGCAGGGATGAAAACCTATCAACGATTTATAATGGCCTAATAAAAAAATATAATTCAAACCCAAGCTGAGGCTTAAGTATGATATACATTGTTTATGATATGAATGTGTTAATTATTAAGTTTAGTGTATGTTTGTTCAGAAATAGAGAAAAATCTGAGCTAAATGTAAAATTTTAACTAGCGGACGACAACAACAATGACAAGGCTGAGGCCAATATCTCTTTGGGTTCACGGTGATATTCACTTACTTTGCAGGTGTTACATGTACATATGTAAGTTCAACAAATATCATTTCTTCCCTAAATAAACATTCATACAACTTTGTGTCTGATGATCATGATCAGGGTTGCATTTCACAAAAAAACTTACTATAAACATAAGCGACTGGTCGTAAACGTAAAATAAGTATAGTTCATAACATTTTACATATTAATCCAGATTAACCCAACCGCCCATTGAATATTTCATATAACAGTATGTTTCAGAAAATACAACCTGAAATTCAAGTGAATGACTATGAAAAGTTTCTTACTTTACGTTTACAACCTATTTCTATCGTAAGTTTTTTGTGAAATGCAACCCAGATTCAAAATATGGAAATATTTTTTAGTACACAGATGCCCCTGCTATAAAAGTCATCTGAAAAGGGGCCAAAAGTCCTGTAAACTTTGACCAACATTGACATATATCTAACATGACCTGTATTTTATAACTATACAGTTCCACACTAAATATTAAGCAAACATCAAAAGTTGTTCAACATAAACTTTTTTTAAAAGAAACAAGATTGATGAACTCAAGGTCCTGAGAGGCGCCATTTATTTGTTTGTTTGAATATTTAGTCATCACAATGCCATCTAGGGCTAAAAGACAATCAGTTAACCTAACTTCTTTTTCCTGGGATCCTGGAAGGTTAACCAGTACTCGAGTACACCCATCTCAGCAAGTAACAGATAACGTTCCCACTGCAATCAGCGGTGAGAGACGTGACAATGGGATGTACCGGTAATGTCAAATATGAATCATCACAAAGACTGTGGCTGGATAAGGAATCAAACTGACAAACCAAGGATTGATTGTAATACACTCGCCACAGGGGGAGATACTGGTATTGGCCATTTATGAAGCAATTATTGTTAGAAATTTGTAGCTTTAAATATTGTTGCCATGAAAATATAGTAAAGGGGTGGTTTTTTAATGGACAAATTGTAATTTTTCAAAGTTTATACAATTGATAAATTGTATTTTTTGAATGTTTCATTCTGTAATGAAAGAATTTTCATTAGGTATCTGTGTATTTCGATTAGATAAAAATTTTAATAAAGTAGACATTAACTGTTAAGTCCTGAAACATCCTTAATAAACGGGACTGCAGTAATCTATGCGCCGACTTTAAGCATCTGACTTTTAGACAGGGTTTCTCAAATTTGTCAAAATCCAATGAATGACCTCTGGATTGTTTCATGTTTATTGCTTCAAACAAATTCTTCAATTTATTTACAATATAAACCATTTCAAGTGGTGGTTTTATTCCATCTTTGTTGAAATTAGATGATAAGAAAACCTTCTACGATTGCATTGTTTTGTTTACTTGTAAAATGCCCTCAATAATACACTACCATTAAAATTAGTTTGACAAAAGAGGTGTTCTTCCACAATTTTATTACATAGTTTAAAATGAAATGATCTAAATCTGAATCTATACGAGGTAGGGCATATAACAGAACTCTTCTGTTATAATGTTAAACATTTCTGAATCAAACGTCCAAATCAGTATTGACGACAGGTTAAACTTTTCTAGCAGAAATCATGTTACATCTTCTTCAGGGACTATTTTCATTGTTGCTATACGATATGCTAATTAGTATGGACATTCCTGCATTTCAGCCTTACCACACTCCATCAATTAGCAATCTTGTGCAGACTATGACATCATATAAAAGTAATGACTCAAACACGTTTGAACGTCATTATTTTAATTTTTTCGTACATTAAATAGTTACTATCATCCGACAAATACAGAAATAATCAAGAACTACTTTTTTTTGAGTAGTTTGAAACCATGAGGAAGCAGTTATTTGGTGCATACGAAATGAGCTACAGTTATCAACCTAAGATGCTCTAGAAAGTCTAGCGCCTCAAAAAAGGGGCCATAACTACCACAAAATATAATTGATTTGACAAATATTGAATTTACACTGCATTTTATGATTATACAACTTCACACCAAAAACTAACAAGTCGCTCACCTGATTTCACCTGTCACTATGTTTCAAAGTTTGAATGGACTAAGCCCATGAAGTACTTATAAGTCAAGCTAAAAATGAGACAATGGCCGACAGACCCAGGGCAACCAAAAAAGCTTATCAGTGAGCCTTCGACTAAGGTGACCAAATAAAATACATAAACCCTTTCATAAATTATTAGGTGGAAACCAGTTTATTACCAAAAATTAAGTGGATTTTTTGTTATCAATGTTGATAAATGTTGACCTGTATTTTATAATAATTGATTATACAACATGAACAAATAGACGGACAAAAGCAGACACAAACATTAGCAAACAAACGGACAAACAATCAGACACAAACATGAATAAAAAGACAGACAAACAGGGGTAACACTAAATGCCCATTAACCATTCTTCAATAGAAGATAGGCATATTATTTTTTTACAGAAATCCACAATTTTAAATATAATCACATTTTTAACTTATAATCTCTTGTTTACAGAAAGTTCGCAAAAATTTAAGATGCTGAGCCAGTACGATTTTCAGACAGAAAAGTGCGATGCTCTCAGACATTTTCTAGACAGCCTTATTAAAAATTGCATGGTCTCTCAGAAGCAACATTCAATACTGGTTCGACTCTGGAAACAAAACTCTATAGAAGTGTAGTGGATAAACTGTTGGTCGCTCATGCAAGAGATTTTGGTTTCAATCTTCAGCTTGACTCAATGCCTCTAAAGAAAAGTACTGGTTCTATCTAGGAAGCAGACTCAAGAGCTGGTTCTATCTAGGAAGCAGACTCGAGAGCTGGTTGTATCCAGGAAGCAGACTCGAGAGCTGGTTGTATCCAGGAAGCAGACTCGAGTGCTGGTTGTATCCAGGAAGCAGACTCGAGAGCTGGTTCTAACCAGGAAGCAGACTCGAGAGCTGGTTCTATCCAGGAAGCAGACTCGAGAGCTGGTTCTATCCAGGAAGCAGACTTGAGAGCTGGTTTGGTTCTATCCAGGAAGCAGACTCGAGAGCTGGTTTTATCCAGGAAGCAGACTCGAGAGCTAGTTCTATCCTGGAAGCAGACTCGAGAGCTGGTTCTATCCAGGAAGCTGTTCGAAAGCTGTTCATATAAGCTCTGAGCTTACTCTGAAATCGAGATAAAATAAACTAGTATAAGCAAAAAATAAAATTTAATTTTTACCATCTGCTGCCCTGGAATGTATGGATTGAGGGCGTCTGCCAGATTGTGTTGGTGTGACTGTAGAATGTAGTGAAGGTGAAGCATGTCCCGCCAGTACTGTAGAAGCATCTGTATGTATAGACAGCTGATGACATTCTGGCACCTTATCCCTGTCACCACCACACTCCCGCTTTATCACTACATTGTCCTCTTCTTCTATATAATCTACTGGGGATGATGAGCCTGCAGAACAAATACAATTCTAAGGTCATTATCAAAAATAACAGATGTGACATACAAGAGTGAAAAAAAAAACAACATGTAAAGTAACAACATTAAGGTAAATGACAATGGTTGCGAACTCCTGACTGAGCATCTATCTTAAGTTTCACGATTTTCTGACTCTGAATGAGCATCTATCTAAAGTTTCACAAGTCTCTGAAGGAGCATCTATCTAAAGTTTTACGAGTCTCTGACTGAGCATCTATCTAAAATTTCAGGAATCTCTGACTGAGCATCTATCTTAAGTTTCACAAGTCTCTGACTGTCACTGAGCATCTATCTAGGGTTTCAAGAGTCTTTGAAGGAGCATCTATCTAAAGTTTCGGTATTCTCTGCCTGCGCATCTACCTAAAGTTTCACGAGTCTTTGACAGAGCAACTATCTAAAGCTTCAGGAGTCTCTGACTGAGTATCTTTCTAAAGTTTCAGGAGTCTCTGACAGAGCAACTATCTAAAGTTTCAGGAGTCACTGACTGAGCATCTATCTCAAGTTTTAGGAGTCTCTGACTGAGCATCTATCTCAAGTTTTAGGAGTCTCTGACTGAGCATCTACCTAAAGTTTCACGATTCTCTGACTGAGTATTTACCTAAAGTTTCACAATTCTCTGACTGAGAATCCATCTAAAATTTCAGGAGTCTCTGACTGAGCATCTATCTAAAGTTTTACGAGTCTCTGAATGCGCATCTATCTGAAGTTTCAGGAGTCTCTGACTGAGCATCTAGCTAAAGTTTCAGGTGTCTCTAACTGAGCAACTATCTAAAGCTTCAGGAGTCTCTGACTGAGTATCTTTCTAAAGTTTCAGGAGTCTCTGACAGAGCAACTATCTAAAGTTTCAGGAGTCACTGACTGAGCATCTATCTCAAGTTTTAGGAGTCTCTGACTGAGCATCTATCTCAAGTTTTAGGAGTCTCTGACTGAGCATCTACCTAAAGTTTCACGATTCTCTGACTGAGCATTTACCTAAAGTTTCACAATTCTCTGACTGAGAATCCATCTAAAATTTCAGGAGTCTCTGACTGAGCATCTATCTAAAGTTTTACGAGTCTCTGAATGCGCATCTATCTGAAGTTTCAGGAGTCTCTGAATGCGCATCATTTGAAGTTTCAGGAGTCTCTGACTGAGCATCTATCTAAAGTTTCAGGAGTCTCTAACTGAGCATCTATCTAAAGTTTCAGGAGTCTCTGACTGAGCATCTATCTAAAGTTTCAGGAGTCTCTAACTGAGCATCTATCTAAAGTTTCAGGAGTCGTTGACTGAGCATCTATCTAAAGTTTCAGGAGTCTCTAACTGAGCATCTATCTAAAGTTTTAGGAGTCGTTGACTGAGCATCTATCTCAAGTTTCAGGAGTCTCTAACTGAGCATCTATCTAAAGTTTCAGGAGTCGTTGACTGAGCATCTAACTCAAGTTTTAGGAGTCTCTTACTGAGCATCTATCTAAAGTTTCAGGAGTCTCTGACTGAGCATCTATCTAAAGTTTCAGGAGTCTCTAACTGAGCATCTATCTAAAGTTTCAGGAGTCGTTGACTGAGCATCTATCTAAAGTTTCAGGAGTCTCTAACTGAGCATCTATCTAAAGTTTTAGGAGTCTCTAACTGAGCATCTATCTAAAGTTTTAGGAGTCTCTAACTGAGCATCTATCTAAAGTTTCAGGAGTCTCTAACTGAGCATCTATCTAAAGTTTTAGGAGTCTCTAACTGAGCATCTATCTAAAGTTTCAGGAGTCTCTGACTGAGCATCTATCTAAAGTTTCAGGAGTCTCTAACTGAGCATCTATCTAAAGTTTCAGGAGTCGTTGACTGAGCATCTATCTCAAGTTTCAGGAGTCTCTAACTGAGCATCTATCTAAAGTTTCAGGAGTCGTTGACTGAGCATCTATCTAAAGTTTCAGGAGTCGTTGACTGAGCATCTATCTAAAGTTTCAGGAGTCGTTGACTGAGCATCTATCTAAAGTTTCAGGAGTCGTTGACTGAGCATCTATCTAAAGTTTCAGGAGTCGTTGACTGAGCATCTATCTAAAGTTTCAGGAGTCGTTGACTGAGCATCTATCTAAAGTTTCAGGAGTCGTTGACTGAGCATCTATCTAAAGTTTCAGGAGTCGTTGACTGAGCATTTACCTAAAGTTTTAGGAGTCTCTTACTCTACTTACAATTTCCCCTACAAAGTTTTTTATTTCAGCTCTGTGGCTGCGCTTTGCAATATGAGTCAATTTAATGTAATTCTTTTTAATTATGAATGAAGGAAGGAATAAAAGAACGGATGAAGGAATGGACAAAGGAAGGAACAAACGAACAAACAAAGGAAACCTGGATTGATTTAATGCTTAACGTCATGTTTATGTCACCAAGGCATATATACATGTATAATTATGTACAAACTTCATGACTTTGTCTACCTAACAATCTTTCTTCTACTGAGAATCATTCCCCTATATCATAAAACAAGTCATTATTTTACCAGATGCCTTGATTTCTGCAATAGGACCCAGGTTTATTTGACCATAATTCTACTTAAACGCAGACTTTGATTCTTCTCTTAACTAGTACAAGCTTACACTTCAATAGGAGTTTTATTTTACTTAAAGGGAGAATCAGGAAAAAACGCTATAAATGTCTTAAAAAATTAAAATAATAATTAAAATAGATATAAAGCATCTCATTATCAATAAAAAACAAAATCCGAATGGTTTGGTATGTCAAATCCACCAAAATGTAACGAAATCGATATATTAATTTGAGTGGTAAATTTAAATCGAAATTCCAATTCTAAAAATAGACAGCACTTAAATACTGCTTGACATCATTATGAAAAATTTAACTACGCTCAAACCTGTATCAATGGCAGATCTACTCTTTAAATCAATAAAAGCGGCGTACGCCACCTCCCCCCCACTCCCTAAACTCCCATATTTTATTACAATTCTATATTTCTACTGAAAAACATGTGTGCCTATTCAGATTTTGTGTTGCGCCCCTGTAAACTGAAATCCTGGATCCGTCCCTGTATATAACAGTTCAAAATGAAATCAAAATGAACTCACATGATAAGTCACAAAATATGTTGCACTTTTAAGCGGGAAATCTATTTTAGTTTAACTTAGCGTAGCCCAAGTTAGGAAACCCCTTTTTAATATATTATTTAAGCATGTTTAAATATATTTCCCCTTAGCAATATGTGGTCAGTGAGTAATATAGGCATGATATATTTGAAAAATTATGTTTTGGCCAATTTGAAAAGTTTGAAAAATCCTAATAAATTCCCTTTAAGACTTACTTACTCACGAGAAGAATCTGTTTGAATTATTTAGCATAATTTTTATGCAATCGAGGGCTGACAGATGATCAGTTAACCTAACCACTGTTCCTGGGATCCTGAAAGGTTAACCAGTACTCCAGCCCACTCATCTCAGCAAGTAACTGATATAACTTTCCCACTTGAATCAGCGTTGAGAGACGAATGACAGCAAGACACAATGTTGTATATCAATCATCACAGAAACTGTGTTCAAGAAAAGACACCCAACAAAATAACACCTGTGATATAACACAACATACCTGAGCAGTATCTATGGAATTGTTCCTTCAGTGCTGGTACAGCATGCGTATCCTGTAAAAAACCCTCACCCTTAGCTGTTGCTAGGTGGCCTGGTATGTCCTCATCAAAACTTGTTGTTATGACAATCGCTTCTTCACCTGTGTCAGATAATCGCTGTAACTGGAAATAAAAATTGTTCAACTCAATCGCTAAGCTTGATGGTCAATGAACACTTCAATAAAAGATTTTGCAAACAATAAAGCCCAAAATGTGAGAGACTCACAGTTTTATTAGAGTGTAAGTGTACATTGTTGGGGTCTCAGTTACTGAAAATTTCCCGAGAAAACGTTTTTCTCCTCTCTCAGGGGGCAACTTTCTGGTTAAAGAAACTAAGGAAACCTGCTGCTGGTTAGACTACTATCCTTCCGTTTCTATGTGTTATACATGTATCATGACGAATTATATCTGTAACAAATACTACAATATGTAAACCAGCAGGACATCAAAGTAAACTATGCCATTCATTTGATACCTAAAAAAATATATTGCAATTTTTAGCTGAAAATCTGTTTTAATCTAACCTGGGGACATATGCCAAGTTGGAAAATCCCATTTCAAGTTAGAAACAACCCCTCCCCCTCCTCCACATCAATACCCTCATTACAAAGCTGTTGAATGCACCTACCAGACAATGTATCTCATATTTGATGAGTATCTTTAGGGCCCTTTTAAACTCAGCACTGTCTGACGACAAGTTTTCCATAGATTGTGTAATGTTGTTATACGCCATGCTCACATCATCTACACGCGGTTTCTTTGTAGATCACATCATGATAATGGCTTCTGGTCAACCAGCAGCTGAAATAAACCAAATAAACTAAACTGTTGTTTTTTTTCAATTCCTTGAATTTTTTTTCCAACTACTGACAAGCCCCAGGCCCTGGTTTCACAAATATACTCAAGTCTGTTATGTTACTTAAACTCAATAGTTTGCTCAATTTCATACTCAAATTGAGCACACTTTTTTAGTTCAAGTAAAATAACAAGACTTAAATATTTTTGTGAAACCAGGGCCTGGACTGCCATAAATAAGATGAGGGCCATATTGGCCCTAAATTGCTCACCTGTGGCAAAAGAGTTTTTTGTTGTATGGTGTATTTATAATATTTACAATATATTTGCTGTAAAGCGTCGCTTTCAACATTTTTTATTCAGTCATATTGCGACGGTGTCTATTTGAGACAGTATTCTGAGTACTGTCACACTAGTGTATGATGTTGCAGACACATGGTATGATACCCCACCCAGTCACATTATACTCACACTGGGCCGACCAGACCTAGAACTCTCTTCTAAATGCTGAGCATCAAGCGAGGAAGCTTCTAGTACCATTTTTAAAAATCTTTGGTATGACCCGGTCAGGGATCGAACCCTTGACCTTCCGCATGAGAGGCAAACGTGGCAAAAGAGACAATGCCAAGAAGGCAATTTTCAATCATGCAATAAGGGCCATTCTTCAGACATGTAAAGTTAGTCGTTGGAGATATCATAGCTATATTTGTATATATCTACTAATTACTGTGCAAGTTTGGTAGAGATGAACTAAAAAACTTTGGGTGTTGGAGCATACATGACAACAAATAACAAATTTTGGATGAATCAAGGACCACAACATCATTTATCCAATTTGTTAATTTCTAAAACGTGTCCAAGATATTATGGCAATACAACTACTGTGCAAGTTTGGTAGAGATCAAATTAAAACTACCTGTGCCAGAGGTCTCAATACACAGTTGAAATTTGCACTATATTCTATATATATATAAAGTAAGATTTCACATAGAAAAGTTTATTAAGTATTTTTTTCCTAGCAGTAATGTATCTGCTTGTAAAAATACAAAATAACTGATGTACTGACAAGCTTGTCAGTGACATCCCAAGTTTGTTATTTTAAACAAAAGCACTGAAAGCGGGTGCAGACACTCATTTTTTTCCAAATCTATTAAGCAGGTCAAAGTCAGTGATGTAAACTTTTTAAACATAATGGTATAACTGAAAAAAATAAAATAGATTTATAAAAAATAAAACCAGAGCTCAACAAAAATCATTAACCCAAGGTTTTTGAGTCCAAAGCACGAAAATTTATGTAAGTAATATATATGCATAATTATATATATACAATTGTTTCTATAACATAATATGAATGTGTTTATGAAGTTTAGTCACTATAACATAGGTAGTTTGCTCAAGAACAGAGAAAAAGCTGAGCATTCTGATGCTGCCACCGCCGCCATGGTCATGACAAAAGCCCTACGTTTTTTTCTCCAAAAGATGAACTGAAATTACTCTAAAATACATCCGTCTGTTAAAATCAAATAAAAGTCACCCTTTTAACACCAGTGATGTCTTATTGCAGTAATAAGAAATCAGTCCGTATGAACCATTTTGAAAGTATCAGTATTTCAAACCAAATAACAAGAATTATGTCACTGTCACTACAAGTGAGACAATTACACACGGTCAAAATAACACAAATTGCACAGTCAATATAACACAATTACACACGGTCAATATGACACAATTACACATGGTCAATATGACATAATTACACACGGTCAATAACACAAGGTCAATATGACACAATTACACACGGTCAATATGACACAATTACACATGGTCAATATAACACAATTACACAGTCAATATTACACAATTTTTGATAATTCAAGGGCCATAACTCCCAAGTTTAATAATCTGATTCGGCCAGTTCAAGAATTGAAATATTATGGTTTTATAACTGTAATTTTAATGAGTGGCTTGAGTGAACACAATGTCAAATAATTCTATATTTGATGATTCAAGACCCATGTCTCTAACACTGCGATTTAGCCAGTTCCAGAACTTGTTCACTGTCTAATTTTGGTAAAGATCAGCTTAAAAGTAACAAGTGCACACACAATGTCAAATAATGCAAAAGAGTTCCGTTATAACGCAGATCTCTGGGTTCACAAAATGAAAACGTGCAATATGCGGACCGCATTGTAGAGAAAATGTCGAAGTTGGTTATTCACACCTATTATGCTGTCCGACACATGCAAACAATATATCTGCATTGTAATGTGATATATAACGCTATTTGGTTACAACAGATACACTTAGAAATTATAATTGTATATAATTAATAAAAAAAACACAAGGAAAAAAACAAAGAAAAACATTTTAGTGTTTTGATCAAACAAAAAATTGGTAGCCTTTTCCACGTAACCCGGATGTAAAAAACGGTGTCTATATAAAATATGCGCTTGGTTGCATGATCATGTGTTCAAAGTTTGCAAATGGCTTCTGTGTTTAGTGTGTATCAGTATTTATTAAATCACTCTGATTATTTCAAAATGCTTGCATGAATAAATCACTGAAACTATCCTTCTAATCAAGCTAATTGGTGAGCAGATGATGAGTAATGGTTGTCATTTGATCATTCACACAGATTTTACAAGTTTTATATCATGACATTCCATCCCCCTCCACCCATCCCTGATGCTGAAAAAAATGCTAGCCAAGCAAAAACTGTGTTATAACGGAATTTGCGATATATCAGACCGTAGTGTAACTTAATCTTTGACAATTAATTCCGTTATATCGGATATCAGTGTAACTTTTTTGACAATTAAAAGGCATTACTCTATTTGACCTGACAAAGATATTATGGCTAATATATTACAAGTGTATATTTAAAATTTGGTGAAGATAAAATGAGAACTGCATATATTTTTGCCATAGTGCACACATCCATCCTTTTATTTTTAATTTAAAAGAAACATTAAGCATTCAATTTGGCCAGATGAAGAGCTTATCTGTGATTGTATACATATATGAAGTTCTTTAACGCTTTAATATTATTTAGTTCGCTTATAATACGATTTGATTTTCGTCGAAAATATCCGTATGTTTTGCGTATCCGAATTTATAGCAAATACAGTTGTCAGTAAGGCGAGTTTTAGATGGAGACTGAGCACGATTAATAGGGTAATAGACTGTATATAATGAGTTGGACAAATAATTATCTTCAAAATCAATACCTTAAGCGTTTGATGACAATATCGGGACTGATCTCAATGACGGAACGTACTGAAAACTTTGATAATTTTAGTGACACTTTTCATCCCACAAAATTAACAAAATGGCTGCAAAATAGAGACGGTGATAAAAGCCGGCACTTGTTTGGGGTATCGACGGTATCCAGATTATTGTGAAGCACGTTCAATTTAAGGCGACTAGACAGAGATATACAATTCATTGGTTCATTCAACATGCAATTAAGTCACGGGTTCAATACGGAACACTACTTTGACTATGTTCTCTTGATTTTATTTTTAGATATCACAAAAATATGTTTATGGTTGGTCTCATTATTTAGCGGGTCTGACTAATTTACCCGGGACACCCGGGCAAGAAGCGTCAAGAAGCACAAAAGCTTTATTATTAACAAAAATTACAAACAGGAAATAACCATGTATATATTAGACCTATATAAACATATATCAGTTGATTTTTTAAAATTCCATTCATTAATAAAGTAATTATTGAACTTTGTTTCTCCATTGCGACACCGCCATTTTGTTTATGCAAAGGGTAGTAATCTGCTAGCGTCTAGAAGCGTCAAGCTATATATCGATCTACATGGCATATAACTATATACATATCCCACACTTAATTAATAAATTACTATCAAATACATAAAGGACATTCAGTTATTTTTATTTATATGGTTATGTGACAACAAGCGTTAAGAGAGGTGCAACGGACATAAATCAGCGTCAAGAACTGTAAGTTTAACTTGTATAACTATTAAATTATCACGGACTATATTGGTCTACATATCATATAAGTGTATACATACGTAACGTAATTCTTATCTTTCATAAATAAGTATTATTTCATTTGTTTGATCAGCGTCAAGAAGGAATTCGTCCCAGGTAACATCACTATTAAGCGACAAGAATAGTCAAGAAGCCAGACGTATCATGTGCTACACGAGTGGATTGTGATCAGCGTTAAGAAATGTTTCGTTACATCAAGGAATTATATAGAGAAGGAAAGGCAACTGATTGAGATTTTGTGAACGCTCGCTTATTCACGCAAAATCTCGTTTTTAATTATCATCACTTCCATTTATCCTAGGAACAAAAATCAAAATTCTTACACTGCAGAATGTAATTATCATCAAAACAATACCATTCCAAGAAATTTGTGTTGAAAGTTGTTGAAGTGCTTGTGATTACAAAATGTGTATACTGCAGCTAAACAAACGACAAATTACAATAAATTTTCCTTCAAACCTCAATATCTTTAATTCAAAAGCATTTTACGTGGTCGAAACATGTTCAAACATCTAAGATACGTACAATTTACATTTAATGTACGAGAAATCAGTTGACAGTGAATTGTGAATTATTAATTTGCAAATTATGAATCGTTCGTGTGCTGTTTCATCAACATTTAGTCAGGAGACGCAAGTTTCCTATCCTTCTATACAAGTCCTCGGCTACATTTAGCAACAAGAAGAGTCAAGAAGCGAGACATGCAATGGTCTTTATAAGCCGTCTTATTCTTCTTTATTATTTTATTGTATCAAACTTATTTGTGTTTGATAAGCGTCAAGAAGTGTAAAATTAACTTTGGACGATATTGTATAAATATTAAGTTATTACGAACTATATTGGTCTACATAGCATAAAAGTGTTTAAATACCTAGTTTAACACAATTCTTATCTTTCATAAAGAAGTATTCTTTTATTTGTGTTTGATTAGAGGTAACATCACTATTTAGCGACAAGAAAAGTCAAGAAGCGAGATGTGTCATGGACTACATAAGCGGTGTTTGACTAGCGTTAAGAAGCGTTTCGTTACAGGTAATATCACAATTTAGCGACAAGAAGAGCCGAGAAATGAGAGATGCAATAAACTATATGTACTAAAATTATTGGGACCTTTACGTATTAAATCGAAATCTTTAAACACGGTCGCACTTTATATACAGATGTCAAACAAATGATAGAGAAATCAGAAGCCGTGTAGTTTTACCTATAAACATCAAGTATTCAAACTTTAAAACTATAGACGTTCGACAAACTTTCCAATTTGTACCAATATGTGTCCTATATACGACCAAAATAACTACAAACACATCTGGCTTACCTGTACGCTACTGAGTTTCAATTTCCACGTGTCTGCTTGGGCAACCACACAACACCAGTGTCACAGACGACATAACCAAGCATACGCACGTAGATGCATGGCGACCTGTTGTTAAAAAGCATAAACCGATTGAGACAAAACCGTGTTCCAATTCTTGCGCGTCGGCCGTACACTGATCTGATTCCGATAGCGCGCCACAGTGCTTTCAGATTGTTATGGGCACGACGTCATTTGCAATACACGCGGAACCAGTGGCAATGCCCCTGTATCCCTTACCCTGAACCATATTGAAAACGTATGGAATGAATTGGGTCGGAGAGTCAATTGGGACCTCCAAAATGCACTTTTGTTGGAATGGCAACGTATTTCAAACACGCTCATACAGCGTTACGTAAATTCACAGAGATAACGTTTACAGGAATGCATTCGTAAAAACGGAAGCCACACTGGTTACCGACGTCTTAAAAATCAGTTATAGCACTCAGTCAGCGTTTTATGTCTTTTTCAAATGTCACGTAATGATTTTTATTTTTCTGGAATTTTCATTTTGATCCTTTTTCACTTAATTGTTTAGAAAAAACACGTGATGTCTGATTTATTCCCAGAAAATTACAGAAAAACATTATTAGCGCCATAAAGCTTCGATGAAAACGTTTTTTTTAACTCTGTTTATACATTTATCAGCAAAAGAGATACGTTTGTAAATGCCGTGCCGTGCCGTGCCGTGCCGTGCCGTGCTGTGTCAATGTAAAGTTTTCATTTTGGCTCAGTCTATACAAAATCTGATTGTGACACTGTCTTAGTCTTTGATAACTGCCGAATCAGATTTTAAGGTGAAGGTTATGTCCCAGCCATCGTAGACTTCAGATCTCTTAAAATTGATATCTTGATTATTTTGTTACAGAATAATAATCAAACTTGGCTATGTATGATATATTGATACAGTTCAAGTGTAGAAGTAATTACAAGTCTGCATATATGACAAGATGGCGGAAACACAGTAATTTTTTTCTCACAACAAAATATATTGTCATAATGTTTTAATCAGTTCTTAATAAGGCTGTGGAAATTTGGAGGTGATTCAAGTATGTTTGGAATTTCGTTCAGTGATTTATGCCAAAATTTGGATTCTCTCGACGTTTTTCTAGCCGCTTTCTTCAATTACTTCGTTTGTTTACACAGTGATAGCCTCTTCTCGCTTTGATTTTATATGAACATAGCCTTTTATTCCACTTACTTTGTAATAGCTATAATTAGCCAGGTCGCTCGACAATTTTTTTGAAGTATAGTGCTCAAAAAAGATTAGGTGGTCAAACATGCCTACCGGTCGTACAACAAACCGTAATACTTCAACTCCATTAAATGCTAAAGAGAAGAAATGGTTTCTATCTTCACCTCTTGACGCATCAGATTTGAAAAAGTCTAAAGCAGGAGGTTCCCCAGCACTATCAGTCACCTCAGATATTTCTGATATGGAAGAGGACAACCCCGCAGGGTCTTAAGCTATTGAGAATACAATAGTTTTGAGTCAATCTGACATAGACAAAATAAGTTCAGTTCTTAAAGATACCTTCGAAATTAAATTGTCCGATATGGTGCAACATATTGTCAGTGGTGTTCTTGACGGCTTCCGCGGTGAAATAAAGTCTCTCAACACCGAAAACGAAAGCTTAAAGGCCAGAGTAGCAGAGCTCGAAACGGCTGCTGACGCAAGCGAACAGTATAGCCGTAGAAACTGCTTGCGTATTTCTGGATTGACGGAGGCACCTTGCGAATCCACAGACACTTTGGTCATGGATATGGCCAGAGCTCTGGACGTTGGTCTGTCAATTACCGACATTGACAGGAGCCACAGGATAGGCCGGCCATCCAACTCCACCAAGAAACGCGCTGTAATTGTGAAGTTTACTACATACAGGTCTCGTGATAAATTCTACCGTGCACGTACGATTGCTAAGGACCGTGGTTATATGGGAGTATATGTCAATGAAGACCTTACGAGGTATCGCAATAACTTGCTTTATCAGGCCCGTAACTTAGTAAAAACCAAATGTCTGTTGGGAGCATGGTCATCGGATGGAACTATCCTCATCAAAGACAATAAAAACGCCGTGCATAAAGTGACATCATTTAACGATTTGTCTGGTTACTCGCAGACATCATAATAACTTTACTATATGCTGATGTCCAGTCTCACATTGGTGTAAGTTTTATATTACTATGTGACAACTACTTTTTTGAACAGTAAAGAGTAATTACCTCTTTGTACTTCGCACTGTTATAATCCGTGGACACATAACGGTGTAATTGAATAGTGATGTAGTTGACATTGATTACATAATAACCATTTCAATTGCTATATATAGTATACCTGAACATCTGCTAACAGTTGACACACTATCTTTATAAACTTGTACCTTGAAAGTTTTGTCTTGAAACGTTGATCACTAACTATGGACGGTCAAATTGATTGTGTAACCAAGGTGCATTTATGTTGTTGTTGACTTTTTGTAAAACGGTTGCCTAGCCTAAATATGTATTTTTAAGGATTTATTTATAAATTACGTAAACGTGTACCGAGAAAGTTTTGTGTTGATGTGTTGATCACTAATTTTATACGGTTTATATGGTCAATTGACTGTGACCAGCGCGCATTATGTTGTTGCTGATTTTTTTCCTTACGATTGCCTAGCCTAAATATGTATTTTCAAAGGCACTTACTATATACGGTTTACACGGTCAAATTGATTGTATCACCAGGGTGCATTTATATTGTTCTTTTTGTTTGTTAGTGTTTGCTAAACCTAAATATGTATATTTAATGATTTATATATAACATTATATAAACTTGTACCTTGAAAGTTTTTACCTTGATACTTAATCACTAACTATATACGGCTTAAACAGCCAAATTGATTGAGTCACCAGGGTGCATTTATGTTGTTGCTGATATTTTTTCTTACGATTGCCTAGCCTAAATATGTATTTTCTAAGGCACTAACTATATACGGTTTACACGGTCAAATTGAGTGTATCACCAGGGTAAATTTATATTGTTGCTTTTGTCTTTTGGTGTTTGCTAAATTCAAATATGTATATCTAATGATTTATATATAACATCATATAAACTTGTACCTTGAAAGTTTTTCCTTGATACCTGGACCCAGTTGTCCAAAGCTCTGTTAGCTTAACCACCTGTAAAGTGAAATTTTGTAACTTCAATTTTTTTTCTACACTTAATAATGTTATTGCAATATGAATGCATTTTTAGAAACAAAATGGTATATTTTCATAATTTTCAACAAAATGATAACCTTAAATCGTGCAAATATCAAAATATCATGGTTTGAAGATTACACTTTACCCAGGGTTAAGCTACCAAAGCTTTGAACAACTGGGCCCTGATCACTAACTATATACGGCTTCAAGGGTCAAATTGATTGTGTCTCCAGGGTGCATTTATGTTGTTGTTGATTTCTTGTGCGTTTGCCACACCTAAATATGCATTTTTTAATGATTTATATATAACATACATAATTGTGTACCTTGAAAGCTTTGCGTTGAAGTTTTGATTACCAACTATATACGGTTTACACTGTCAATTGATTATACGACCAGAGTGCACTTATGTTGTTGTTGATTTTGTTTCGTTTGCCTAGCCTAAATATGTATTTTTTAAGGATTTATATATATCATCACATAAACTTTTACCTTGAAAGTTTGCCTGGAAAAGTTGATCACTAACAAATATATACGGTCTATACGGTCAGTTGATTGTGTGACCAGCGTGCATTTTTTTTTATTGCGTTTGCACAACCTGAATATTTAGTGTTTAAGGATTTATATATAACATGGCGATGTTGTTTTTTTTTTGTTTGTTTTGTTTTTTGTTTCATTGTTGTTATGTTCGTAGTGGCACCGTCACATATGTAACTGACCATACGTCTTTCATACGTCATGCTATCTGACACATATATCTAAATTCTAAAATAAGATTGTATGTAGTTGTTTTGGAACCAATTATTCTATATTTATTACAGTGTCAAAAGAACACATCATTTATGTTGCTAATGTTTTTAAATCCCTAAGCTTAAATTAGTTGTTCTATTTGTTCTATTTATCACTACAATGTGACATCAAGTGCCTACAATCATTGAGGTATAAACTTTTCTTAAAACATTGAAAATACCTTTAATAACTGACATTGTGCAAACAACTTTATGTTGATTTTCAGTTATTGTTTTTTGTCAAAGTAGCCGCGTGATGATGTTGTTTATCAAAGTACTGTACAACTTACTTGTTTAGTCCAAATATCGATCCTTACATGCATTATGTATATTATAGCTAACCTCCTTTCCATTTTTACATGCCGAACATTTTCATGTTTTTCATAACATTAGTTTTTGCTTTCTTTACCAGTTTTTTCTTTAGACGTTCTGAACTCATGTATGGACTACTTGTGCGACGGTTTGATCTTAACACCTATGTTTGTATTTCTAGAAATCTCTATGTTTTCTTGCCTTTGAAGATCGACTTTGTGCTGGTGTCAGATCTGTTTCTAATTTACCTCTCTTCAATTACATGATTTGTTTGAAAACATATTCTGGCACAGGCACACCGTTGATAAATGTTAGAGTCAAATTTTCAGCCTTACTGCAGTTTATTGTTTTACTGTTTATCTACCACTCTTAAGTCTATACCATTTCGTTCTTTATATACATTAAAAGCACCATGAGATTGTATATCCCAATAAACGTATATTATTAGGCAAACATTTTAAAGATAATTTGTTTTTTACAAAATGCTTCATACGTTCCGTTTGTTTAACAACACTGCTAAAATGGATCTTCATTCTGTTGCTGACGTGAAGATATTCACCCAAACCCAGGTCCTGTAGGCTCAACTGCAAATAACATATCAGTTTCATCTTCCTCGTTCCTATCAGGTAGTTTGGAAGCCTTCGACTTTTCACATAATCTTTCTCTTGTGCATTATAATGTTCAAAGTATCAAATACAAATTAGATACAATCTACTCTGAACTGTATGGGTTTGATATATTAACATTCTCCGAAACTTGGCTTAATGATACTGTTGCGTCAGCTGATCTAGAATTTCCATCATCCCATAAACCAATAAGAAAAGATCGCATTGGGGATAGCCACGGTGGTGTTATTATGTATATTAAAGAGACAATTCATTTTTCTCGCAGAAATGACTTAGAAATCAATCATCTAGAATGCGTATGGGTTTAAATTACTATTTAGCACAGACATATACTCTTAGGAGTTTTTTTACAGACCTCCAAATTCTGACGCTGCTTATAATAACTTAATTGAAGATTCTTTAAATCTTGCTGTCGATACTGGAATCAAAGATATAATTGTTACTGGTGATTTGAACTACAATATGCTGAATGATGTTTCATCGCGAAGTCTTAATAAAATATGTCAACAGTTTGGTCTATATCAATCTATTAATGATCCCACCCACTTTACTGAGAATTCATCGTCTCTAATTGATATTTTACTTTTAAGTAATAAAGACAGCCTTGTTAAAAATGGTGTCGCAGATCCGTTTCTAAATCAAGATATCCGATTCCAGTCCGATATACGGTATATTTAAAGAAAAACAAACAATTATCTTTTGAGAGACATATTTGGAAATATGAACTTGGTGACTATTCTCTTTTAAAAAATAAAATTATTCAAACTAACTGGAACGAACTATCTAGCGATGATGTAGACGTGTATGCTACCAATGTTGCTAATAAAATTAATGAACTTTCAAATATATGTATTCCAAATAAAATCATTAAAATTAAACAGCATGAACCTCCATGGATATCCACTGAGTTAAAAAAGAATATTAGGGCCCGTAAAAGACTTTTTAAGAAGGCAAAGAGATCTAACGAAATATACCACTGGAACAGATTTAAAAAAAAAGTAATGAGGTCGTCCAACTTATACGCCAAGCAAAGCAGTCATACTATGATAATTTAGCAAATAAACTTAATTCTGTATCTCTCTCTCCCAAAGACTGGTGGAAAATATTAATGTAGTTCATCTCTTCAAATGACAAGCCAGCAATTCCTCCACTGAATGACAATGGAACTATTATTTCCGATTTTGAACTAAAAGCCAACTTACTAAATTCATTTTTCCAATCTCAGTCAATCTTAAATGACGATAACATTGAACCACCTATTTTGTTACCTAGACAAAACATCCCAGTTTTACTAGATCTTGCTTTACTACCCATTGATGTGTGCAGTATTTTTAAGTCGTTACCAGTTGGAAAAGCCTCAGGTCCCGATGAAATTAATAGTTATGTGCTCCGTGAACTAAGTAATGAATTATCGACCCCACTGTGTGATTTGTTTAACACTTGCTTAACAAACGGTTTTTATCCTAAAGTTTGGAAGGAAGCGTTCGTATGTGCTATTTACAAGAAAGGAGACCCGTCTTTGGCTAATAATTACAGACCAATTTCACTTCTTAGCGTATTGAATAAAGTATTTGAAAGGCTCATATTTAAGCATATGTTCAATTATTTTCGAGATAGTAACTTTCTCTCTTCATTTCGATCTGGTTTTGTGCCTGGTGATTCAACTATCAATCAGCTATCTTTTCTTTATAATACCTTCTGCAAAGCGATTGACGATGGCAAAGAGGTCAGAGTTGTATTTTTTTATATTAGTAAAGCCTTTGATAGAGTTTGGCACAAAGGGTTGTTGGCTAAATTGAAAGCAGCTGGTATATCTTTTATAGATATATAACTTTTGAATCTTTTAACTGACTATCTTAAAGACAGACGCCAATGTGTTGTCATTCCAGGCGCGAGGTCTAATTGGAGACCAATTAAAGCCGGTGTTCCCCAGGGATCTATATTAGGTCCTCTTCTGTTTTTAGTTTAAATAAATGACATAGTATCTGATATTCACTCCAACATACGACTTTTTGCCGATGATACAAGCCTTTACTTTATAATTAATCATAATAATGATATTGTTAATGCTGCACAGACATTAAATTCCGACATAAATAAAATATCTGAATGGTCAAATAAACGGCTGGTTACTTTTAATGCATCCAAAACAGAATCAATGCATGTAACTCGCAAACGCACTCAACCCGTTTACCCCCCACTTTTTATGCAGAACCAACAAATTATAGATGTGTCATCTCACAAACATCTAGGAGTATACTTATCAAATAACTGCAGCTGGCACACTCATATTGACTATAATAAGAATAAAGCTTGGGCTAGAATAAGTATTATGAGAAAACTAAAATTTCAGTTAGATAGAAAATCACTAGAAACAATCTACATGTCATTTATAAGACCCTTATTGGAATATGCCAATGTTATTTGGGATAATTGTACAAATTATGAAAAATATGAACTTGATAAAATACAGAATGAAGCTGCACGAATAACAGCTGGAGTTACAAAACTTATACCTATCAATAACCTGAATTCTGAAGTAGGATGGGAAAGTCTTGAAACGCGTCGAACTAAACACAAACTTACTCTTTTTTATAAAATGAACCACGGAATGGTCCCACCATATCTATGTGCATTGGTTCCTTCTCTTACAAATGCAAGTTCCGCGTACAACCTCAGAAATAATAATAATATTCAAATTCCTTCTTCAAGAACAGCTCTATACTCAAATTCCTTTATTCCTTCCGTTGTCCGTGACTGGAACACTCTCCCACTTGAAACAAGACAAGCCTCTTCTCTGAATGCTTTTAAACATAAACTCGAAGGTAACGAACCAAAAGTACCTAAATTCTATTACATAGGTACAAGGAAATGCCAATTATTGCATGCCCGCCTCCGAACGAGTTGTAGTGCACTTAAGCAACATCTGTTTCTTAAACACATTGAAGACTCCCCCCTGTGTACATGTGGACAAATAGAAAGCACAGCTCACTTCTTTCTCAATTGTCACCTTTACCAGCATCAACGCATACCACTCCTGACATCTGTCAGTGAGTTATGTACAGTTTCTTTAAATATACTTCTTTTTGGTGAGCCACAACTCTCATATGACAATAATGTTAAAATATTTGAAGCAGTTCACAAATACATTTTATCCACTAATCGTTTCTCCTGAACATGTAAGTAAGTCTGAAGAAATAACAAAGCTAGTTCTATTTACGTGGTGAGGTCAGCCCGTCTCCCAATTTCGTCCATGCCGTTCAGAACTTGTCCAAAAATGTTAACCATTATTATTATGTGAATTCACATAATCATCCATTACTTTAATCATTTTAATCACCTTTCTTCTTTTTTAAATTACTCACTTCATTTTCTAAGTTTCTTAAATATATCAGAAACAATATAGCTAAAAGTATGTTAAACGTTTTTATTAAATATATTTTGAACTATGAGCATAAATCAAATTGTTAATAATCTGCCAAATTTGTTCACAATTGATATATGTCATGGAAAAGAACTTTATAAGATTTTATCTTCCGTTCTAATCCTTATTTATACCTAAACTTATGTGTATATATGTACATTTGAATGAATAAAATATGTTTAAACCAAGTCTGCATATTTTGTAAAATGTCTGCTTTGAAAGAGATCCCCCCCCCCTCCACACACAAACATTTTTAATATGAATAGCGTTGTTTGTTGTCGTCGTAGTCGTCGTCTTCATTGTCGTTTTTGTTGTAAATGTAAAATGATTTCTGTAACGGGTAAAAGTACCTTGTATCTGATGGCTTCTACCAAGAGGGTTTAATTGTTTTTAACAATCATTTCAAATGCACTTTTTTCTATTGCATATGACACGAGTGACCCATTTCAATTTATGACTTTTGTTCTCTGAAGGCAAGTAAACCAAACGTACATACTCAGCCAATCTCATCATCCTTCGCAAGTAAACACCATGTAAGAGTAGCACGTGCACGGATATGACCTTATACCGAAGGATTGCGGTATTTACCGAGTATCACCCAGTCCAACGTATACATAAACGGTAACTACGCCGCATTTACGGTGATAATTACACACGGTAAACCGGTACTTACTGATATTTTTGTGCACGTAAGAAAACCCGTTTATTTTCATACTATATTTTCGTTTTTAAATCAAAGATATAGCCGATATGAGCGGCATTTTATTAAGTTTCAAGCGGACGTGTTTTTGAATGGGAACATGACCGTTTCTTCAAACATTCGAGAAAAGTGACGGATTGAACCATAATCAGATTGAAAACATCGCAATATATTTCTTCGGAAGCATTGATGGTACTACTTTATGTGTCTTACATTTGTTTTATATATTATTATACCGAATTATATCAGAAAATTACAAGCTGATGTTATAAGACTGCTAAACGCCAAAATTTGCTTAGCGGTATTCTAATAACATGAACTAATACTACTATCCAACTTTTTCACGGTTGTTTTTAAGTTGTATCGTTGTTTACACTTCACAAATAAACTAAGTATTTTTCCGTTTTAGAACATTATCGTCCATCTCACAATGTTGTATGACATATCGCAGCTGTTTCAGACCCGTAGACCATTACCTGTTCTTCATGTAATACATGTACAATATTTACATTGTACTATTTGTCTATTAGCCCTTGATGGCATAATCTGACTCTAAATAATCAAACAAAAGCTTGTTCTAATAATGTTTCTTTTAGCTGTTAAGAGTCGAAGATATAGTTATATATTAGCCATAGCGAGGCCGACGGAGGCAGAATTTGTGGAGTTTCACCGGTTTATTAGTGTTTTTGTAAAAATAAATAGTTATTCCCAAAATATAATATCCAACAAATACTTGTCTTACATTGTATTACTGTTGTATTATCATCTATACATGTGTTATAACGCATGATTTCTATGTCGTAGTTACTTCCCTTTACTTAGAATAAGAAATACTCTTATAATGTGACTATATTTACATGCATTTCCATGCCATGAATCACTTGCTACTTTGATACTGAGCATTAAACAGCTTAGTTAGAGCACACGCCATGTGTCGTTCATTTTAGTTCCATTACTTCAATAGTATTATTATGTGTTCCTGTGTATACCACAAACACAACATGGTGTCAGAAGTTACAGTTTGAATTTGTGACATTTGTGCATTATTATTTTGGATTAATCACAGATTTATCTACATTCATCAATTGAAATTACAATGGAACTTAACGGTGTACCAAAAACACAAACACCAAAAGTGGACTAGCCATCCAATAACTTGCCTGAAGCATGGCAACAATATAATTATCATGTAGATCTTATCTTCAACGGTCCCTTAAAGGATAAAGATGAAGAAACGAAATGCACATACTTACTTTTATGATTGGTCAGAAGGGACGAGATATTCATAAATCGTGGAATTTAACTGCAGAGGATAATAAGAAGCTGGACACATTGTTCAAGAAATTTGGGAAATACGTTCAACCCAAACTTAACTCTGTGTTTAAACGATTTCAGTTTAACATTATATGCCATGATGTATTGTCTATTGAAGATTCATCACCAAACTGAAAATTGCAGCCAATGACTGCAAGTTTGATAAACTGGATGAGATGATCCGAGAAACAAAATCCACGAACAAGAGGGCCATGATGGCCCTATATCGCTCACCTGACTGACATTGAGTCACCCAACATAAGTAGATTATATAATACATGTACACTCAAAATTCCAGAAAGACGAGATGGGCAAGTAGTTAGAATTTTGATTTGTTTTGAAGATGTAACAGATGCGTAGAAGAGTTCAAACTTGGTACAGGTTCACCCATGGTAAATGTCAGTGAAATTACATCAAAATCAGGTCAGTAGATTCTGACAAGAAGGCTTTTTGAAGTTTTTACTATAGCTGCTAAGTCTTCGAACTAAGATAAAAATCCAGTTACAGCACAAAACTAACCTGTTATGTATGAGAACGGTTTCAAACTAATGCATCAGACTAAACTTTTGTGCATGAAACAATCCACAGTTCCAGCACAATAAATATTCCTATGAGTTTCAAACACAAGCCTTCCCAAATTCTATCACTTGAAAGAATCTTTGTCGCAGTGCTCTCTCCCTCAAAAAAAAAATTAAGCTACTCCTCCAAGATTTCAAGTACACTTTGACACTGAAAATCTCAAGCAGACTTCTTGCTGTGATGAAACTAGCTAAAAATATGGTATTGCTTTATTATGAAGCAGTAAACCATCCCTGTCTGAACCATAAAAACTCTTATATTCAGAAAATCACCTATTTTAAAATGGTTCATGATATATGAATATTTAAATGTTCAATCATTGATTATAATTGTATCATTCATCTTTTTATGATGAATTATCTTTTAAAACTTATATCTGGTATAATATTGTATAATAATAGCAAAAAAAAAAAAGTTTATTTAAAGAGTTTATTACCTCTTCTTATAATAATTGCTTTATACAGTCATTTATACTATAAAACAAGGGAAGCAATTTGACATAAAAGTAACCCCACCCCCTGGCTGCTATGTTTTTTGACGAATCAAGATGGCTTGAACAAACTTGGTAGAGAGTCACCCAAGGAACATTTCTGTGAAATTATTTTAAAATCGAGCCAGTAGTTTCTGACAAGAAGATTTTTTAAGTTTTTACTATAGCTAATATAGTACTAATGTAAATTAATTAAATTGAACAAACTTGGTAGAGAGTCACCCAAGGAACATTTCTGTGAAATTATATTAAAATTAACCCAGTGGTTTCAGAGGAGAAGTTGTTAAAAGCTAAAAGTTAACGACGGACGACGGACACCAGGCGATCACAAAGACTCACCTGTGAGCCTTCGGCTCAGGTGTGCTAAAAACTTAAAACGGAAGGTGATTGTAACAAAATAGTTGGGTTGTTGTGGCCAAATTTAATAGTGTCAGCTAGTACGTGTCAATTGGAATGATATTGGCTATATTTAGAGCAGGTAGCGTTAGAAAGTTAGAATAATTCAAGGGGTTTATTATTTATAAAACTAGTTTAAGTTTACATTGGGCTTAATAGCGTAAAATCCGCATCATATAGTACGGTATTTTTAAAGTTGTTGATTCATAATTTGCACGAAATTCACTAAGGTATGTTGAGTGTTTTACTATATATATATGACTGTATTATTGAAACTCCGTCCAGTTTAGCAGAAGACATCTTTCGGAATTGTTGTGACGAGAAGGAGTCAGAATGTTACTGTTTCATTACATAACCGCAGATGGGTATGTAAATTTTAAATTATGTTGTATATGGTTAGTTATTTAAATGTCTGATAGATATATTTTGACATAATCAGAGATAAGTAAAGTTGTATAAATTGTTCATATCCATTCCGACGAGAATGTCTGTAATTTAATTTCACATCCGCGGTATTGTTTTGTTAGAATATAGGCCGAAGAATCTGAGAACGTGTTTTACGATGAATGTTGAAATTCATCATGTTAGGATTGATTGATATGTGTAATTAAATTTTGTGGATGCTTATTCTGATATTCACAAAGTAAATAGATACAGAATTGGTCAGTAATTGTTTATGTTATAAATTATGTAGAGATATAATTGCTTCTTTGGGATTGGCGGATGTCATTTATGAGATGTTGTTTAAACTACCATGAAACTGCAGATAGTAAGAATTGAATGCACTGATATAATATGTTGATACATCTACTATGAAACTGTTAGATGGTAAGAATTGAATGCACTGTTATCATATAGTGATAAAAATGCCATGAAATTGATAGATGGTAAGTAATAAACGCAATGTCATTACGTATTGAGTAACTAGTAAATCTGAGTAAATATATATAATGGAGCCGTTTTAAGACGTACGCGAGACATGTGTTCGCTACGTTAACGACGTATCTAGACGTGACAGGAAGTCAGTTGGTGGTAGTACCGTCATAAGGACAGCAACCCACATAATCGTTATATGGACGAATTGACATCATGGCGTCGTCAGAGATAGTCGGTTCGAGTCGACGTAAAGCCAGATATCTCCGTACAGAGTTCTAGGGACGATAACCCTATTTATAAAGCCATTGCCACGAGGGACGATTGACGCTAAATCCACGATAATCTGGACGCGGTAGTAATATATTAAATACAATATTAGTGTATTATAAAAACAGTTATAACATTCATATGATGTAAGCAGTTTGGATCGCGATATAGATATACGGAACGTGTAGGAAAAAGAACTTGTGATTAAGAAATTGTTATTTCTATCATAGGACATTTTAAACCAGCTGTGTTTTTTTGTTGAGTAATTAGCTTTAATATGTTTATATTGTATTATTGTATATTCGTCATTTTATTCATGTGAAAATAAAATTATAAATTGTGAATTTTATTTTGAGTATACTTGTATTCTACCCTCGTGAGTTGTCGACCCTTGTTTATTTTGCTACAGATCGCAGCGTTCCTTTCAAATTAGACACTGGTGATAGTTGCAACATTTTGACAGAAAAAAATTGGCAAACACTCAACATAAAAGCCTCTCTAAAGAAAGCTAATTGCAAGCTAACCGCATACAATGGTGCAAACTTGAATGTACTTGGTAGTATCACATTAACATATAGATACAAGTCACACTCTGAAGAAGTTGATTTCCATGTCGCTCGTACAGATAGGTCACCAATCCTAGGTTTCCAAACCTGCATTGAATTTAATTTGATAAATATTGTTATGTCTGTAGATATCCCAAGTATACCCCTCACTAAGGATACTGTTTTGACACAGTACAATGTTGTCTTTCATGGTATTGGTCGTCTTCCTGGGAAATGTTCTATCAAAGTAGATAAACATTGTACGCCTGTGGTACATCCTCCCAAACGTGTCCCTGTAGCCATTCAGAACAAAGTTCGCAAGGCACTAGAAAACATGGAAAAGGTTTAACACTCCCAACACAATGGGTCAATTCAACGTAGTAGTTAACAAGCCAGGTTCAGACAAGGTTCAAATCAGCATAGATCCTAAAGACCTTAACAAAGCTATCTCAAGACCACATTACCCAATGAAAACCCTGGATGACATCCTACCTTAGCTCTCAACTGCTAAGGTTTTCACAAAGCTTGACTGTACATAAGGCTATTGGTGTTTATTACTTGATGACAAGTCATCGTACCTTACAACGTTCAATATATTTTTGGGTCGTTACAGATACATTCGTACTCCCATGGGTCTATCACAAGATGAATTCCAGCGCAAAATGGATGAATGCCTGGAAGGTCTTAAAGGTTGTTGCGTCATTGTTGACGAGATCCAAGTCTCGGAAGACACAGTAAAGGAGCATGATGAAAACTTAAGGAATGTCCTTGAAAGATGTCGTGAAAAACATATTCGTTTGAATGCTGGCAAATTAGAAGTAGGAATATCGGAAGTCCGATATTTTGGTCATGTTCTGCCCTCCCAAGGGCTCAAACCCGACCCTGAGAAAATATCTGCAATCAGAGTTATGGAACCTCCCAAAGACAAGCCAGAACTCGTAAAAATCTTAGGCATGGTTGTTACCTATCAAACTTTGCCCAAAACCTGCCAGAGGTCACACAACTCTTTCAACAAGTACTAAAGAAAGATGTTTTTTTCAATGGCATGAACCTCAGGTTAAGGCTTTTCAGAAAATAAAAGACATATTGACCTAAACACCAGGTCCTATACTGTCATATTTTGAACCCACAAAACACATTTGGTCTAGGCGCAACACTGTTACAAGAAGGTAAGACGATATATAACTTATGCAAGCAAGTCACTTACACAATCTGAGATCAATTGGGCACAATTAGAGAAGAATCTATACGCTATTCTATTTGGCATGACTAAGTTTAGACAATATGGTCGCTATATGAAAGTACATACTGACTATTTACCGCTTCTAGCAGTCATGAAAAAAGCAATCTATGTAGCACAAGCTGGGTTACAGCGTATGATATTGCAACTACAAGGTTATGACTTCGCTTTAGAGCACCGACCAGGAACCCAGATACCCCTGGCTGATACCTTCTCAAGAAAATTTCTACCAAACACATATCCAGAACTGTCCAAAGCAACAAACCTTCATGTACATTTTGTCACAAACTTGCCGTATAGTGACAGAAAGATTACACACAGGTCAAGACCCTGAGTTAGTACATCTAAAACAGGTTATTTTGTCAGGTTGGCCGGAAAAGCGCTCAGATTGCCCTATCCAGCTATATGATTACTGGATTTATAGAGATGAGCTCAGTGTCATGGACGACATTATCTTTAAGGGTCAAAGGTTAATCATTCGAAATTAAGAACAAGTATGCTTGACATTCTACATACTGGTCACTTTGGAAGATCTATATTGAGATTGATGTGTTAACCATTTTCTAGTTAAACTGTGAAAACTAGGTTTGCGTTTATGAAGCTTTGTAACAGCCGTGGTGGTATTGTATAACACCTATGTATGCAACTTATAATAATACATATTAAACATTTCCATGATTGTTTACACATTTTAATGAAGTGATATAATAATACACAATTACATTGTTATTTACAAAACTCGAAATGCTAAATATTACACGATTCCTATCTTCGACTGATAAAATCTATTTTATTAAACATTCGCGTTACTTAAGGGGGTGTCCCTTAAGTAACGCGAATGTTTAATAAAATAGATTGTTTTATTTATATCTATGAATCAAACCAATCATAACACCCGCATCTACCGCCCGATAAACCAATCATTACACCCGCATCTACCACCTCACGCCCGATAAACCAATCATTACACCCGCATCTACCGCCCCACACCCGGTAAACCAATCATTACACCCGCATCTACCGCCCGATAAACCAATCATTACACCCGCATCTACCGCCCTATAAACCAATCATTACACCCGCATCTACCGCCCGATAAACCAATCATTACACCCGCATCTACCGCCCCACCCCCGGTAAACCAATCATTACACCCGCATCTACCGCCTGGTAAACCAATCATTACACCCGCATCTACCGCCCCACGCCCGGTAAACCAATCATTACACCCGTATCTACCGCCTGGTAAACCAATCATTACACCCGCATCTACCGCCCCACGCCCGTTAAACCAATCACTACACTACACCCACATCTACCGCCCCACGCCCGGTAAATCAATCATTACACCCGCATCTACCGCCCCACGACCTATAAACCAATCATTACACCCGCATCTACCGCCCCACGCCCTATAAACCAATCATTACACCCGCATCTACCGCCCGGTAAACCCCAGTCTCAAAGCGTTTCAAGTAGAACTCGAAATAAGAAACAGAAATTTTTCCAGTTTTGTTACTAGGTAATATTGAAAATAACTGAAAATAAACTTTAAAAATACATTTTTTTTTATATTTTTTTTCCGTATCATGTTGATAAAAACTGATATAAATGAATCACATGTCACTCTTTGTCATAGATGACAACACATATTTGAAAAACCTGCCTTTCATCTATTTATAGAAGTATCCCTCTGTCCAATATAGAAACGAAATAAATGTCATGCATGCATGGGCCCTTTGACATTTTCATTTTATGTTTACATCACGTGGATATACAAACAGAAGCGGTTTTATTTGTCATGTTCACCTTTAAAGAGGCATCAACTGTAAGTGCGTTGATTTTATGATAAAATATTCAACACGGATTATTCAATTAAATGCTATCATAGAAATAAAGCTATCTTATGAACTTTTTGTTCAGAAACATGTGTTCTATTCTTCTTCTGTAATGCGTGTTTTACAGTTAAAATATAATGTGTTGTTGTCGATTAAATCACGTAGCGCTTTAAATGCCACAACTATCCTAAATCCAATAATTCCCGAGCAACAATAACAAATCCTCGGATTTCCGGTAATTAGCGAAGTGCGTTCCGAAACTTTCCAGAAATGGTTTCACTAAAATCAATTACGAATACAGTTGTTAAAAGACGACCTTTTTAACACTTATTTCTAGAAAGTAACACGTGTTGTTGTAGAAAATCGCACCGATTACCTCAAGTTACATTGGTTTCTTTCAGACTAGGTACAGTTGGATCATTTTGTGAACATAAAATGTATAGGCAAGGCTTCTTTAATCTTATCTTTCCTTCCCCCGAACAGATGGTTTCATGGTCCCATTGGCCTTATACAAAACCCGTTGATAATCTTTATACACGTTCATCTTAGACCAAGAGTAAAAGTTCATATCAACCCCCACGTCCCTCGGTCTGGCCTGGCTTGATTTCCATTTACTTGCGGTCGTGGGCTGTGTGAGTCTGTCAACCGTCTCCTTCCTGATGCTCGTGTCTTCCCGTTGTAGTTTATTGGTAGATTTAGATTTTTCAGATTTGGGTTTCTCCATTTCGTCTGCTACAATGGCGGAATTACAGCGGGACCGAAGTGGTTTAGGCTCTCTCCACCCTTGGAAGCGCATCCCTGAATGTTTGGCAGACACACATTTCTGAAATATAAAAGGAAGCCCTTCCTTGATGTGTTTTGGGAAGTTAAAACTTTCCGGATCCAGTTATTCAAAGTACTTTTAGCTAAACATCATTTTAGGATGAATCTCCCAATCACCATATCTTGAGATAAAATATTTTCAAGATAACATATAGGTGGTAATAAAGTAGATAATATTGGAAGTTATTATGCAGATATAATAAAGGTGGTAATTAGGTAGATAATATAGGTGGTAATTATGTAAATAATATAGGTAGTAATTATGCAGATAATATAGGAGGCAAATATGCAGATGATATAGGTGGTAATTAAGTAGATAATATAGGAGGTAGGTATGCAGATAATATAGGTAGTAATAATGCAGATAATATGGGTAGTAATTATATAGATAATATGGGTGCTAATTATGTAGAAAATATGGGTGGTAATTATGTAAATAATAAGTGGTTATCATGCAGGTAATATAAGAGGTAATTATGTAAATAATAAGTGGTAATTATTTAAGTAATATAGGGGGTAACTATGTAGATAGTATAGGAAGTAAATATGTAGATATTATAGTTGGTAAGTATGCAGATAATATAGGTGGTAATTATGCAGATAATATAGTTAGTAATTATGTAGATAATATAGGTGGTAATTATGCAGATAATATAGGTAGCAATTTTGTAGATAATATAGGTGGTGATTATGTATATAATATATGTAGATAATATAGGTAGTTAATATGCAGATAATATAGGTGGTAATTATGTAGATAATATAGGTGGTAATTATGCAGATAATATAATGTAGTAATTATGCAGATAATACAGGTAGCAATTATGCAGATAATATAGGTAGTAATTATGCAGATAATATATGTAGTTATTATGCAGACAATATAGGTAGTAATTATACAAATGATATATGTAGTAACTATGTAGATAATATAGGAAGTAATTATGTAAATAACATGGGTAGTAATTATGTAAATAATAAAGGTGGTAATTAAGTAGATTATATAGGTGGTAATTATGTAGATAATATAGGTAGTAATTATGTAAATAATATAGGTGGTAATTAAGTAGATAATATAGGTGGTAATTATGTAGATAATTAAGTAGATAATATAGGTGGTAATTATGTAGATAATATAGGTAGTAATTATGTAGATAATATATTTAGTAACTGTGTAGATAATATAGGTAGTAATTATGTAAATAATAAAGGTGGTAATTAAGTAGATAATATAGGTGGTAATTATGTAGATAATATAGGTGGTAATAATGTAGATAATATAGGAAGTAAATATGTAGATAATATAGGTAGTAAATATGTAGATAATATATTTAGTAACTATGTAGATAATATAGGTAGTAATTATGTAAATAATATGGGTAGTAATTATGTAAATAATAAAGGTGGTAATTAAGTAGATAATATAGGTGGTAATTATGTAGATAATATAGGTAGAAATTATGTAGATAATATAAGTGGTAATAATGTAGATAATATAGGAAGTAAATATGTAGATAATTAAGGTAGTAATTATGTAGATAATATAGGAAGTAAAAATGTAGATACTATATGTTTCAATCATGTAAATAACATAGGTAGTAATAACCCATAAATATAACCAGAATTATACACAACCCAACTTGATGAAATCCGGTCATTTGTACATTAGACGCGAGTTCTGTCATAAATTCAAAGCAATTCATTAAATCTTCTTAATTTACCCAGACATTATGGTAAGTGAAAAATAATGCTACACGCTCATTATATAAGTAGTTCTACACAGTTATGGTTCGTTTCTTGTATTGTACTTTACTTACCGGTCTTTGTACGTGTGGGACCGCTGATCCATTTCTCTTACTCGATGTTAGAAATACTGATGACGGGTTGGTCGACCCTAGGGTTCTCCTAGTCGACATTGTCGACCAACTCACGTTCATGTCCGACACTGACATTATAACGAGTAGAACGTGCAAGTGCCGCGTAGAAACTTATCCGGAATAGAACACACACGTGGTGCGTAGAAACAACTCGTCTGGAATAGAACGCACACTTGTCCGGAGTAAAACGCGCGCGTGGCGCTGTGAACCAACTTGCTTTATTTGCTCACAAGTTTATTGATACAGCTGTGGGGATGTAGATACAGCGTGGTTGTAGATACAGCGTGGTTGTAGATACAGCTTCGATGTAAATACAGCGTGGTTGTAGATACAGCGTGAATGCGAGGTTTTTGTTATGTATCCCAAACACTCTGTTTTGTCAGCACAAACAGCACATCGTCATGTACAATTAATCATTTCTGTATCTGTCGACATTTTGTCACACCATGCAATATTGTCCAGTTTTGAGTTAACATGCTTTGTTGTTAGATAGTTTCAATATTAACTAAGCACAGTATTTATATAAGTGTATCGTGCAAGCCGCCAAAGATCAACCCAAGAGTGAAAATACAATATAATAACTGCTTTGTGCTTTGTCTGTTGTTGAATAATCACTGTCCCTAATCTCTGGCCATATGGTAAGCCGTAATCCATTAATCCGGGTCACATTATACTTCGTATAAACCTTATGATCTTAAAACAAGTCCGTATTCAATTTTCTTATAACATTTAAGGAATCGTGCTGTTTATTTAAACGTACTTAGAATATGGATAAAGAGCATTGTGTATAAGCGCACAGAGAAACTTTTATAACTCATCTTGAATAATGGCAGAATAATCTCCCCTTTATGTACTTTATTTCTAGTTTTGTTTCCTTGCTTTTTTTTCTTTGTATCATTCTTCTAATATTTTATATATTGATATTATTGCGTATTCCGTTGTGGTGACAGTGTCCATTCTTTTTTTTTTAATGGGGTTTAACGCCTTTTTCAACACATTTCAGGTTATAAATGTCATATCCAATATCTATATTTAACTGGTGGAGGACTTTCAGACTGATTCTATATGTAACTGGTGAAGGCAGATTTCAGACTGGTTCTATATTTAACTGGTTGAGGGAGATCTCAGACTGATTCTATAATTTACTGGTGGAGGGAGATCTCAAGACTGATTCAATATTTTACTGGTGGAGGCAGATCTCAGACTGGTTCATTATTTAACTGGTGGAGGATTCTATATTTAAACGGTGGAGGCAGGATTCTATATTTAAATGTTGGAGGCAGATCCAAGACTGGTTCTATATTTAACTGGTGGAGGGAGATCTCAGACTGATTCTATAGTTAACTGGTTGGGGGAGATCTCAGACTGATTCATTACTTTACTCGTGGAGGCAGATCTCAGACTGATTCTATATTTAACTGGTGGAGGATTCTATATTTAATTGGTGGAGGCAGATCTCAGACTGGTTCTATATTTAACTTGTGGAGGGAGATTTCAGACTGATTCTATAGTTAACTGGTGGAGGGAGAACTCAAGACTTATTCAATATTTTACTGGTGGAGGGAGAATTTTTAACTGGTGGAGGGAGAATTTTTAACTGATGGAGGCAGATCTCAGACTGGTTCTATATTTTACTGGTGGAGGGAGATCTCAGACTGGCTCTATATTTAACTGATGGAAGGAGATCTCAGACTGATTCTATATTTAACTGGCGGAGGGAGATCTCAGACTGATTCTATATTTTACTGGTGGAGGCAGATCTCAGATTGATTCTATATTTAACCGACGGAAGTAGATCTCTGACTGATTCTATATTTTACTGGTGGAGGCATATCTCAGATTGATTCTATATTTTACTGGTGGAGGGAGATCTCAGACTGGCTCTATATTAACTGGTGGAGGGAGATCTCAGACTGATTCTATATTTAACTGGTAGAGGGAGATATCAGACTGATTCTATATTTAACTGGTGGAGGCAGATCTCAGACTGATTCTATATTTTACGGCAGTAGCGGTCTCAGACTGATTCTATATTAAACTGGCGGAGGCAGATCTCAGACTGATTCAATATTTAACTGGCGGAGGGAGATTTCAGACTGATTCTATATTTTACTGGTGGAGGCAGATCTCAGACTGATTCTATATTTTACTGGTGGAGGCAGATTTCAGACTGATTCTATATTTTACTGGTGGAGGTAGATCTCAGACTGATTCTATATTTTACTGGTAGAGGGAGATCTCAGACTTCACATATATTTTACTGGTGGAGGCAGATCTCAGACTGATTCTATATTTTACTGGTGGAGGTAGATCTGACTGATTCTATATTTTACTGGTAGAGGGAGATCACAGACTTCACATATATTTTACTGGTGGAGGCAGATCTCAGACTGATTCTATATTTTACTGGTTGAGGCAGATCTCACTGATTCTATATTTTACTGGTGGAGGCAGATCTCACTGATTCTATATTTTACTGGTGGAATGAATGAATGGTGTTTTACAGCATGTCGACACAAAGAAAGGTAACTTTGTGCGCGCAAAGATTAATGGACGTGATGTTGACAAAAAAATACTAAATAAATACGATTAAAAATTTATCAAAATTGTTTACAAACAGATAAATGAAAAAGTCAATTAAGTACAGAGAAGTCAATGGTATAATAAATTATATATTAAAATCATTTAATTCGTAAAGGGATTTTAAACTTAAAATGATTAAAGAGTTTAACCTCTTTTAAAAATACAAATATACTAGTAACATAAACTTTATCAAAAAGATCTTTCATACTGTCGACCCCGTAGTACTTTGCACGCATTGGAGCAAAGTCAACACAGTCGATAAGTATATGCCTAACACTAAGTGGTGCAAAACAGGGCACACACTCTGGGATAATTTCACATTTTAATAGATATGAATGGGTACAGCAGGTATGCCTTCTTCTGCACCGAGCTAAAACAACTGCTTCTCGACGAATAATCTTATTGCTAGGATGCCATTTGCCAAGTTGTGGTTTGATACAATTTAACTTATTATGTATGGCGAGATCCCAAGAGGTCTGCCATGAACTAAATATATATTTATTAATATGAGATTTAAAATCTGTAAAAGGCAGTTTAAAATTAGTGATATTCAAGTTGAAGGCCGCTTTCGCAGCCTTATCATTTCCACGAAATCATGTATGGCTAGGAAGCCATCCGAAAACAATAGTAATTTATTTACATAACAAATTATATTAATTTAAAAGTACAAGAGGGTTATCATAGTTCATGCCATCAAGGGTTTGAAGAGATGAAAGTGAATCAGAAAATATAATGAACTGTTTTTTCAACAGATTCATTAATATAAGTCAATGTCAAATAGATTGCCTTGAGTTCAGCTGAAAAGATGGAGGCTCCGTTTGGTAATCGGCTGTTTGAAATGTGCTGTCCTGTAACAGCAGCTGCGGCCACGGTGTCACCATCTTTGGAACCATCTGTACATATATGACAATAATGATTGTAAGATGATTTGACTTCATTAATTTTACTCAGATTTTTTCTTCTAACAAAGTTCCAAAATCATTTTTGGCTTTTCCAAAGTCCACGATGGAATATGTGAGACTTTGTACTTCGCAATTAAATTGAGGTCAATATTGGCTTCGGTGAGTTTTGATTTGATCTGGAGACCAAACGTTCGAATAGCGTTAGGTTTTTTATCAAACAGTGTTTCATAATTGGGGTCAAAAGTAATATTAAAAGCAGGATAAGATGGATTTGAATGAAGTTTAATTGAATATTGAAGAGCCAGTTTATCAAGTCTTAAATATAAAGATGGTTCGTTAAAGACTGTCGGCTGGGGACGTACGAAAGGCACCAAGGGCGAGTCTTTCATAATGCCATACTTCCACGTGGTGTTGTAGGCGTTCTCTAAGTAAAAAAATACTGCGACTAGATGTTCTTTCTTTATGAAAGCTTGCCTAACAAACGATTCAAATCTATTCAAATGGTCTGTTGTGCCTCTTTGGCGTCGGAATCCACGTTGAAACTTAATAATTAAGTTGTTTAATTCCAAGAAGCAAATGAGGGGACCATTAATCATACGTTCAATCACTCAAAGAGAATTTCTTATTATATTTTTCTGAATTATTTGATTTAAAATTCAATTTCTGTTTTTCATCCTGCTGTTTATATTTTAAAAAAATTAGGATGCAATTAGTTGGAAATGAATTGTTTGGAAAAGTATCTGCAAAAGTATTAACGATGTCTTTGGCCGATGTGGCAGTAGGATTCCCAGTTCTTAAGTAGTTTAAGCAACCTTGAGTACCTTTACCGTCAAATTTTCGGACCATATCCCACATCTTTTTAAGGGAAGTACGAGACTTAAACTTAGAGACGTTACTCTTCAAGACTTTCTCATACTCTCCTTTTGCACGAAACACTTTAAAATTGTTTAAATGATGTTGAGTAGGTAGTAAATTAAATTGACTTAATGCTTTATTACGATCATTAACTGCATTCTTGCAGTCATCCTCATACCATGGTTTTAGAGGGCGTTTTGGATTTGTCGAGGTTGCTGGAATAGATTTTTCTGCTATACTGTATAATATTGATGAAAACTGACCAACAGGATCATCCGAATCGTTAAATAAATTAGGCTAAAACTGCTTTTTGCAAAGAGATTGGAACATATGCCAATCTGCTTTACGAAGTTTCCACCGTTGATTTCTATAAATAAGTAAAGGTCCAATATTTTCAAGAAATATTGGAAAATGGTCACTCCCGCAGAGGTCGTCACCAACACTCCATGAAAAGTATTACAAAAGTGATGGCTAACAAACTGATAAATCGATGGAAGTTTTCGATCCTGAAGCAGGATGTAAATATGTATGAGATTTATTGTCATTATAAAGACATAGGTTATTATGATTTAAAAAAAATCAACTTTATTACCTTTATCATTAATGTCTTTACAACCCCATATGTAATTGTGGGCATTAAAATCCCCCAAAAGCATAAAAGGTGATGGTAATTGTGCAATGAGTTTATCGTGATCCTTCGGATTAAGGGTTGCACTTGGAGGTAAATATAAAGAGCAAATTGATATAACTCTATGCATTGTGACACTTACTGCAGCTGCTTGCAGATTAGTGTCTAATGCAATAGTGCTGTGCGGGGGCGTTTCTATTGACAAGAATAGACACGCCACCAGTTGCTTTTTCACCTGTATCTATAAAGAATACTGTTTAAAAGTAGTTTTATAATTTGACTTCAAAAACGTTTCTTGAAGACAAAATGCAACTAGGGTTATGTTCATTTAAAAGTGAACTAATCTCACCATTATTTTGTTTAAACATCGACAATTCCATTGTATTATTTTATTTGAATTTGAATCGTTCATTTAGGTGGAAGTATAGGTGCCAAAGGGGCTTTAGTTTTTAAGACCTTGGTAGAATCCGATGGTGCTTAATCGGTCTCTAAATCAAGGTGTGAAAATTTGTTGTACAACCGTACAAGGCCATCTGGCTTTTCAGGTTGCCTCCCCGTGACACACAATTTGACAAAGGTCAGATTTATGTTTCCAGCCCTACGTGACGTAATCGAACTCTTGGTATTACCAGAGCTAGATGGTTTTAGGGAATTCGGAACATTCCCTGAGTTCGCAGATTTCTGATCAGAAACATGTTTAATATTTTTTTTTAGATTAGGTTTCGGTTGTATGAGAGGTTTTGATAGATGTCTGAGTATCTGATGAGACCTTGGAATTACCAGGCACAGAATTAGCTTATGTCATTGGTTTATCATTTAGCCAGGTGATATCAGTTTGTATCTGCATACACCTTGTTACTTTTTTCTCTACATTTCTATTCACTTCAGCATATACTTTTTCTAAATGAGCAGATGGAGATTGGATGTTAACAAGTCTTGCTTCTGGAAATGATATTTTTGTCTCCAGCTTAATCCGTTGGACCTTGCGTTCAATTTTCCAGTTTAGACATTCTCTAGAGAAAGCTCCATGGCTCCCGTTGCAATAACGAAACAGGAGGGTTTAGTGCACGACGAGAAGTCTGTGTGTCCCGCTTCACCGCATCGGGCACACACCGCGTCTCGTCTACATCTCTCTCGATGATATCCAAACTGCTGACAGTTAAAACAACGAGAGGGTTTTGAATAAACCGGTAAAGACAGATAACCGATCTTTATAGTTTTTGTAAGAATTGGGTTATAAAATGTCCGTATGTGTTGGTAGGTCTAACAATGCCATTTTTCTTAGTAATGATTCTGGTTACCTCTGAAACTCCCTGCGGATCTACACTCATTTCCTCAGCAGTATGACGCCTTTGGAGGTATTGAGTGTAACATGAGGACGGACCTCTACCGTATATCCACAAATCGTTTAACTAAAAGTAGATTGTGCCAGTGTGATTTTTTAAAACATTCAATAAGGATTTGTTTTTTTTTCACCTCCCGTGGTTCACCGGCAAAACCAAGTATTGCCTGGGGGATCGCAAAAGGTGAAAGTTTTATCATTAATTTATTAGCATCCGTTGAAGTAATGGTCAGAAATCAAGCCAGTTCAGGGTATGTATATGATCATCTGATTCAGTCCCAACAGAATCGTGTCGAGCACGCTGTGTAACGACTTGTGAGAAAGATTAGGTAAAGGTCGAGTAGAATTGTTTTGGTGTTGTTTTTTTTGAAGCCATAACAACCTTGTGTTTGGTTCGTTGTCCACGTTTCCCACCTGTCTCGGAGCCCAACAAGGAGACACATGCTGTGGATATCCGACAGACATGATGCCAAGAATCCGTGGACAATATACTCAAGCAAAAGAATACATCAGATCCCGTATACCACCCGATGAATGAAAATTCAAGTCCCGACAAGACAAGAACCGCACCCCATATCCATCTAGAATTGGCATACGTGTAACCATTTTACTTTACAAGATTAGCCCATAAACCATGTTCTAGTTTCCAGACTTTCTCTTGGACAAGATATCCCACATGAAAAGAACACATTATTCTTCAGAAAAATATTACTGATGTTTTTTATATAGATAAAAGGTTATTACGGTTAAATTATCATTTGTATTAATCTTAAGTATGTGGATATTATGCCTATCGTATAGGTGGATTCGAAATATTGGTATAATCCACATTTTGTTGTGTCCCACATGGTCAGACAAGATTGAACGATGTTTATGTAAAATGTTACTATGGCAGTTGCCTCGTATAAGACCAATAACTCATTAAACTGTTGTTGCAGTCATTCCCAGAAAGTCTCTTAGGTTATGTGTTGAGTACAAGACTTTTAAATGCCAAAACTACAAAAGATGCATATCCTTTTCCAATGATAGATGAGACTTTGGATGCTCTTCATGGGTGAAGGTGTCTGCGGATGTAATACGTGAGAAAACAGACTTGTGTAAAAGAGTTGATGCTGTGGAACAAAACGTGAAGAACTTAGATACAAAGATGACAGAAGTGATAACTGATATAAAAAGTATTAAGGAAGACTGTGACAATCTGATAAAGGAAACTTAAAAAAGTGACAAAATTTGTTGAAGTAAACATTCTGAATTGAATACTGACAGTAAAATTAAAGAGAAATGTGTCGCAGAGGTGTAAAGGGCTGAAAATGAATGTCGGAAAAAGATTGATGAAATTATCGAAAGGACTGATAAACTTACAGTAGACTCAGCGGATTTAAGAAATCGATAAATGAGGTAAAGAATAGTTCCGATAAAATGTGTCAGGATTTAGGGTTAAAGGTGGATCAGTCATGTAATTGAAACGTTGGAGAAGTACGCTGCAGCAGGGAAATCAGCAGTACGCGACCAACGAAACATTGCTCTGAATACAGGTGTAGAGTGAAGTACGTCAAGACCAGTGGTTACCAATTACTTTGGATACAATAGCGAAACAGATACGACACAACAAAACAGCACGTACTCTAATATTTTTGATTTATTAAGTTCCGGTCTAGATACTTTAGTTCTATTGATTTGGCTCAGAGTTTTTATCAAGTACCTGTTGACGAAAAGGATAGACATAAGACGGCTTTTCAAGTAGGGACACGGGGATTATTTGAGTACACTAGAATGCCGATGGGTTTATGTAATAGCCCTGGCACATTTCAGCGGTGACATTTTGTTGATTTATTTGGATGCCGTATTGGTCTTTTCCAGGTCTATTGAAGAACATCTGGACAGGCTCGAGTATGTATTTAGCCGTTTTAAGGCTCATGGGCTACAAATGAAACTGAAGAAAAATCTTTTTTTTTCAAAAAAAGGTCACGGTTTTGGGACATGAGGTTTCTTGGGGTGGATGGCGGGGGGGGGGGGGGGGGGGGTACTCAACGAATGTTATTAAGGAGTGGGGTCAGCCAAAGACAGAGAGTGAATTACGTAGTTTCATCAGTTTAGCAAGCTATCATCGCATATTTGTGCGAGGATTTGCACAAATTGCTTCACCGCTGCATTCACTTCTCTCAAAAGTCCTTAGGAAGAGTAATGGACATAAACGTAAAGTCAAGTTGTCGCAAGATGACAAATCGTTTCCTACTTAGTGGGATTCTAACAGTACAGAGTCATTTAAAAAATTTAAGTCTTTGTTGGTTAGTTCTCCGATTTTGGAATTTCCAGATTTCACCAAATTCTTTGTTGTAGAAACGGATGCCAGCTTTCAAAGATTAGGGACAGTGTTGTCACAGGGGAGGGTGGTTATTGCCTATGCGTCCAGGTCATTGCGTCCACCAGAAAGGAATATGGAACGATATAGTTCATAAAAAATGTTGGCACTTAAATGGGCTGTTACTGAAAAGTTTATAGACTATTTATTAGGCGAAAGGTTTACAGTCTATACAGATATAACAACTTATCTGAAGACAGCCAACTTAGATGCAACAGAAATGCGTTGTGTGTCCCAATTGGCTCAGTTTGAGTTCACTATAAAATATATATCGGGCAAGTCTAAAACAAATGCTGACGCACTAAGTAGACATGCAGATGTTTTACATGGAAGTTTAATTGAGGATTGACACATATATGAAGATTCAGATACCGAGTTGTCGTTACATACTGTAACGGCTTCTACTTCGTTAGGTATAACTTGCTTGAAAAGGATCTTACTAGATGAACATAAAACTGTTATGGTTGAATGTGACTGAAATAACGGCAGTTTTAACTTTCCCATCAATGTCAAATGAGGAATTGGCGGCCAAACAGTCTGCAGACCATCATATTGTTTAAGTGATTGAATGTGTAAAAACTGGTCATAGACCAACAGATAGGCTCAAAGGGACATAGTCTTCCGCAACAAGAAAGATGTTGGAAGAAATGGGACAAGTTAGAATTCAAAAGTGGGCTTCTCTGGTATAAGTCGACAGATTTAGATGCCATTATATTGTTTGTTACACCAGATAGCGTGAAATCACAGATCTTGGAGTAGCTTTTCAGCAAAGACATAGCAATGTCAGGTGAAACGGTGGAATAGATTTTGTTAGTGGGTGAAATCAACACAGTAATGAGAAAAAGATAATATATTTGTATTTGGGCGTCGTAGGTAGGGACAGACCCTGTCACGAAGTTCAGGAACAGATTAGATGAAAGGTTAAGTGATTTGTTTTGAAGACCATTTTATTCTTTTTTTTTTCACTATTCTATTATTTTATCTATCAATGTTAACTGGAACATGGTGCATAGTATGATTTATAGAATACTTATAAGGGTTAAAACAATAGGGTATGGTGGTGTTGCTTGACAACGTAGGTGGGGATTAACCCCGTCACAATGTCCAACAATGTCAAAAGTTCTTATTTTTTCAGCATAATAAATGTGTTATTGAGTTTTTATGTACTCAATTCACTTTGAAGTTTGTTTCTCCAGAGTTTTCAGTTCAATGCTCAGATCGTATTTTTATATTTTTTAAATAAAAATTCTAGTCATAATTACATACTATGTAATTATATACCTGTAGTTATAGTTCTTGCAGTTCCGGGTTTTTTCTTTCTCACGAAGTTCATGTTGTGATGGCTCGCTGGTTAAGTGGAGAGTTTAATAACGATTACGTAGATAAGATACATGCATTTTATTAAATTTTCTACTTTTGCGGTCGTTTATATGATAGGGTGTCTATTTTGGATTAAGAAAAGTCTGTCCATTTTTTTGGATAAGGAGTTCTTGGGAGCGCAAAAGTTATAGGAAATATGTCTGATTATTTCACTAGCCTGTAAATATGGAGTGGAGTTTTGATTAGAAATTTTATTCCTAATTTTATTTAAGTTTGTACAATGTAGAGTGAATCTGATATCTTTCTTCCTGGTGGCGTCTAATAATCTCATAATAATCTTTAATGTGTTTGTACGCCGTAAAACCTTATTCATTCATTCAATGAAAGTTAATGAGGACATACAACTTCAAGCAGGGAAGTATGTAATAGGGTCAAATTCGACTTTAAAGTTATTGTTCGAATGAGCTCGTTGACGTGATCAATAAGGGCCTTTAATTTAGCACTTGTTGTTAATCTCTATACTACAGTTCTATATTTTATAGACACTCCATTATCTTAGCACTTACTTTCAGTATTGTAGTAATGATATTCAATTTCAAAGACAGGCAATTGCAATAAAAAGTGATACACTTACAACCATATTTTTGCTGCTTTCTTTAATGTTATTGCGTCCTGGTTTCCAGACTTTCTCTTGGACAAGATATTCCACATAAGGAGAACACGTTATTCTTCAGAAAAATATAACTGATGTTTATTATATAGATAAAACGTAATTACTATTATAATATTATTATTTGTATTAATCTTAAATATGTGGATATTATGCTTACACATAGGTTGATTCGAAAAATTGATATAATTCACATTTTATTGTGTTCCACATGGTCAGACAAGATTTAACGGTGTTGATGTAAAATGTTACCATGACAGTTGGCACACGTGGACGAAAGTTGCCTCGTAACAATTCATTAAACTGTTGTTGTATCAAAATCCTATTTTGAGTCCAATGAGCGGTGTGTTATGTTGCTAAAGTATTTCTAGTACTTAACTGGTACTTATCAGTATCATTCCCTTTTGTTATCGATTCTATTTTTGGGCAGCACTGTTTGTTCGGAGTTGTTCGGGAATGATTGATGACTATTCATTATTCTCATAGTTGTCGGTACCGAAATTGACGGTTGGGTGTTTGGAGATTTTTTAATAAATATTTCTTCGCATTTTACAGAGTATAGTGTGAAACATTGCGCAGAGTATAGTGTGATACATCTTGTACAGTATAGTGCGATACATTGTGAAGAGTAAAGTATGATACATCTTATAGAGTATAGTGTGATACATTTTGCAGAGTATAGTATGATACATCGTGCAGAGTATAGTGTGATACATCTTGTAAGTATAGTGTGATGCATTGTGCAGAGTATAGTGCAATACATCTTATAAAGTGTGTTACATTGTACAGAGTAAAGTATGATACATCTTGTAGAGTATAGTGTGATACATTGTGCAGAGTGATTGTGATTCATATTGCAGTACACTGGTCAGGTTCCGACAGCGCGCCACCGAGCTGTTATGGGCACGACATCATTTGCAAAACACGCGAAACCAATGGTAATGCCTCTGTAACCCCGAGCCTGAACCCTATAGAGCACGTATGCTATGAATTGGATCAGTGGCAGGGGGTGTCAAACGTGTTTTGGTTCGATAGCGTTTTAAGCGAGAGCTTAAGGTACATTACGTTAAAAATGGCGAAAATACATGAAAGTGAAAGTAGGTAAGTACACATATTTCAATTCATTTTTCTGATATTTGCTTATTTTAAGTACAAAGTTGTCCAACGGACGTGAGGAGACAACATGTGTGTGTATGTTGCAGATTATAACAACACGGAATTTAGCGTGTTTGAAACGTTATTGAATGTATACAGCAATTGTGTTTGTAAACAACACATCGACACGCCGTCCGAAATCATAAAATATTACCAATTCATGAAATGTACAGTGTTATAATTTAATCAAGAAACACTGCAAACAGGCAATATGACAAAATGAATCACAAAACAATGACACTTAACGTGTGCATTATATCAGAAAACTCATTTTTATACTGTACACATGCAAATTGGTTCAATAGCATAACTGTACGCCTAAAATATGGTTTGATGTAGTACACAAAACTGTAGAAATAACAAATATTACATTAAAGACATATCTTTTAACATCATGTACCCGTTTAACTACTGTAGATTTTATAAAAACTAAGTTTATGAAATGAGATATCAGATACCGATGATTAGTGATGTATGGATGACTTTTAACTTCCTTGCTTCTTTCTTTCAACTTACTTATATTAACTCACGTACAAATATGCGCGCACGCATAACTAAAAATGTACGAACATATATATGCACGAACATGAACATATAAAGCTTAATAAATTCTTTTTGTCTTTATGTCAGCGAAGATATCGACATTTATATAACATAACAAAAATATACAAAAAAAAAATGAATGAAATCCTAATTTACTGAAATAATATCCGGTTTTATATAATAAATTTTGTATACCAGTCTACGGCCATTGGTGGAACAATAGTGTTGGACTTATACTTCTTCGTATTCGCTACAAAATGGAACCAACTCTATAAAAACTTGTACTCTATATTTTGATAAAAATTCAATCTGAATATAAGGTCGTAGCTAGCAACGGTTTATTTCCCCGCTATTATTCACGGACATACGGTTAGGCATATTTCTCACTTTATATGTTACTTAATTAAGGTGTATGATCGTTCCCAAATTAAACTATACAAGCTTTGAGCTTTCTATAAAATCCAAATATTGCTGTATACATGTATCATTCATCGATTACAGTTTGTTTGTATCTGTTTTCAGTTTTCAGAATGCATATGCCATGTATGTTACAAAGGATATCATATTAAACGCCGCTTAGACTACCATAGAAACACATAAGGGAATTGAGCACCTTTGTTCTGATTGTGGGAAATCCGTCAAAAGTGAATACAACTTAAAGAGACACAATGACGTCATACATCTAAACAAAGGACTCAATGTGTGTGAATTTTGTGGCAAAGCATTCAGCAATAGCACGGTCAGGGAACTCTGTCACAACGTAGAGTGATTCGCGTCGACAGTTTGTCACAGATTCACGTCGATCTGATGCGGGAAAACACGGCAAACTTTGATATATAAAGTCAATTAATTACTGGATACAGCTATAAGTTTTAAACTTTTAACAAAATTGAGTTTCAACTGATAATAATTAGTATTTTTAATGTTCCAAACAATCATGTGTGAATTAGTAAATGTTTAAAACGCAAGAATTAATAAATCCTCGCGAAATATGTATGTAAAACGAAAGTAGAGATGAAATTGTCAATAAAAACATTAATCAGTGCAAAACATCATTTATAACTGTTGTTTAAATATTTTTGTTTAAAAAAAAGAGTTATAACTTATTGACTTTTTAATAATAACATGTGAGAAATTCCATTTGAAAAAAGCTTCACGTGTCACAGGTTTGTGTCGATGTTGATTTAAATGTCACGGATTCTTCTCTACAGGGTCACAGATTCTAGTCGACACTATTGGCAGAAATGGACATATCTTTTGTCTGATTCATCGCTGTATTGTGATCTGGATGGAGGCCTATCATTGATAAGATGTCCGTTCTCAGCCACCAATGAAACAGCTCAGATTTTCGAAAATAAAACATTTCATTTTACATTAAATGTCATGACTGTCAGTAGATGTTAATTTCTTTCCTCTGCCGATGACATCGTTCCAGGAACGAGAAAATATATCAACTAAGCCGGTCAGAAGTAACGTGGAATTTTCTACTAGTCAAATAATGGCTTACCTATGCATGTGTCTTTGGACGAAAATGGAAATGAGGCATGTTCCAAATTTGCGGATTGATATCATTTCGCTAAGTCTGGCTAGCACGAACATTTTCATAGTGAGTCGGTGTGTGTGTGTGTGTGTGTGTGCGTGCGTGTGTGTTTGGGTGGGTTGGGGGTCAAAATAAAAAAATCACAAACTATCAGACACTCGTTATGTAACGTTTAGGTCATCGAGTTTGAGTAAAATTTGTCAGTCTACCATTTGCAGGTATGTATTCAATAATTTAACGGCGTATCGACGTAACGTAACGCAAAACCGATGCATTCTGCAAATTACTCGATCACCATAGCAACGCCTGAGCCAAATTACAGAGATTATCATTTTTATGATCCAGATATTCTTAATTTTTGCAACGATCAAGGGAAACTTCCGGCCATGTGAAAACATTGACCTGAGTCAAGTATTGCCTAGTGAACATGGGCTGCCATCAATCTGATCACCTCGGCCTTTATTCTACGCAATAGACCTCTGACATAATAAGGCGCCATTTTGGAAATACTTTCAGTCACATGATAAAATAAAATGGCGGCCCCCCCATATGCCACCTGTTTATATACATGTACGTTGAAAATATAAACGTTTGTTAATCAAGACTGATATTTAAATTTCCCTATAAATATGACCCATGTCAAGTGTATAAAAAAAAATCGATATAACAACGTCATATATAATCAACTTAATGGACGGATACATGAGTTGTTACTTTCACGCGAATGAACACGGACTTGTAACACAGGCGATTCGCGTTGGTGTATTCTAGAGCTATACACGAGGTGTATTCTACGGAGGATACGGAAATACCCGATGTTTCACGATTGGGGCTGCCATTTAGCTCCAGTTCAGATGACGTCGCACACATACAAACATGGCAGCGATGTGACGTCGGGTCATTATTTGACCAGTATAAGTGTATGGGCGCCGCGCTACTCTGATTAGTTGGGAGTTACGACGCAAACGGTAACGAATAGTCTGTACTGAAACGCCATGCTGCCCAGCAGCGAAGGTAGCTGGCAACAGACACTAACGCAAGTACGTCAACGTTTGGTTCCGGTCTTTGTCTCTCCAGGTTTACCGTTAAACGGCAGTCCCAACCCGCCGTACTTGCAAGTGCGTGCTGTCCACTTGCAAAAACGTGGGCAAAATTTGGGGATCCGTACATGGTGAGTACCGCCTCAGTACGGATTTGGGAGCACGCAGACTAGCCGTAGCACTTTTAGTGCATGAGGAACTTTCGCTGCGTTCGGGATGCGGTCGGGCTACGGATTCACCCAAGTACGGGTGACGCGCGTGTCTTCTACAGCCAATGAGCGCACAACGCACCGACTCCGTGAGTCTTTTAAATTTTGTTCACGGTCACTTGCTCTACGGACGGCGCACTTAGCACGTGCGTGCTGCGCACGTGATAAGTGCGTGGTCTGTGCTTACCCGGCACTTCCCCAGTTCTACTGTCCAATGAGCACGCAGAACTGACGTGGACCGTACCGAGTAAGCACGTGCTCCGCACTTACAACGCACGTTGTGCGCACTGATTTCTGCAGTATATATAAAAGCCGAGCCGACGGACGAGTGCCAACATTTCGTCTCCAAGATGACTAATAAGAGGACACAGAAGAAGGGGTCAGCTGCATCTGCAGCTCAAAAGACAGCGGATACGGCCAGAGAGGCCCAACAGAAACGGGCCGCGGAAGATGAGATGGCCAGAGAGGAAGGGGAAGAGGCGAGGAGGAACGAAGAAGAGTCAGATGGTGACGGCAGAGAGTCTGATCATGAGGAGGGTGCTGCTGGTGGATCGGAGAAGGCCAACTGCTCGTTCTCGGCAAAAAAGGAGGAGCGCCTGGTTGAGTTCTTCTCGGTGAATTAGGCCTTCTACGATAAGTCGCACCCAAACTACCAGAACAAGCAACAGAAGGATAAACTCCTGGACCAGCTGGCCAAGGAACTCAACACAACCAGTAAGTACCCTCATTTCCACGTGTTGCTGTGTACATTTTATTTCAGGAGAAACATGCGTGCTTTCATGTATAAGCTCTTTCATAAGCACAGTTGTCGAAGTAGGATTGTACCATATAATGACCCATGAATTATTTGCGCTATTGGTATTAACAATAATTTGGTACTTTCTTTTTCTGTTCCACAGGAAAACAGATCCAGGGCTGGTTCAAAAACATGCGGACTTCAGTTGGAAAACTCTACAAGACCAAGTCAGGCCAGGCCACCCAACCTGTCACAGCAAGGAAGAAATGGCAACTCCAGAATTTCGCCTTCCTGAAGGCCTACATTGTCCCACGCACCTATACTGTAGAGACCACACCGGTAAAGATTTTCTACACAGTTATTACATGGATAGACATTTCTAGTTTTTAAACATGACAACATTACAATACACAATTGTACAATTTACATGTAATATATTATAGTACAAACATGTAATCATTAATTTTTAAATTTCAGAACATGTAAATTGAAGAAAGGAAAATCATTAATGTGTAAAACTTGAGGAGACGGGAGAGCAAAGCGAGGATGAGGAGTCACTACACTCGATCCCAACCAGGCCAGCATCTCCATCTCCCTCCACCTCCGCGGCCACCCGCAACACCAAGCCTCCGGCCAGCAAGAAGTCGAAGAACGACGACCTTCTTATGAAGTTTTTGGACAGGCCCAGGCCCGAGGAGGTCCTGAGTAAACAGGTATTTAATGTTAATACTATTGGTGTGAAATGCACATTGCATATTGTATGTTTGCAATTGTACTTTGCTATATTTATATTGCACAGTGTTCTACTTTACTTCACAGTGAATGACATGTACTGTTTATAGATTTGATGTGTATAATGTTTTTAACAGAAGTAACACATTGGTGTTTATATTATATACTTACCTTTACGTACCTGTGTGTTTGCAGTTGGAGACAATTGTTGCTGCCCCTGCCCCCCCCCCCCCTCCCCACACACACACAACCAGACGAACGCACAGCATTTAGCCAGTGGATCGCGGCCAGGATGTCAGGGATCCCCCACGATAGGCGGGACGACTTCCAGTTGGCTGCTATGCGCCTGATGCAGGACTACAGCAGGCCCCGACCCAACCCTGACACATCTCCATCTCCAACTGCACAGCCCAGGCCAATGGCACCAGTCCAGCAGCATTGGCCGCACTTCCCGCAGCAGCAACAGCAGTGGGGTCAGATGCAGACATGGCAGCAACAGTGTCCACAGCAGCCGTCGCAACAGGTGTTGCAGAAGCCCAGCTCTTCCTTTCAGTCACAGACTCCCGAGGTAAATACACTTGTCAATTGCTTAGCTTAGATCTGGCAATAATTTGTATTTACTTAGCATACAATTATAATTACTTATAATGTTCCTTCTTTCCTTTTGTGCTCCAGCTTGGTGCAACTCGGTCGCAGTCTGTCCCTCCCCTCCTGTATTCATCAATCAATGGCAGTGGTCTTACAAATTTGTTTATGAACCAGTTGACCCAAGGTATCCCCTCGGGTAACACCAGCCAAGTAGCAGCATCGCAGGCAGCCAGTCCTTCGTGTACACAGGAGGACTCAGGGGACAACTGAGACAGCTCCCCCACCAACTAGTGTGTTTTGTGGACTTAAACTGACTCCTGCCAGTGTGGACTAGGGATTTTCTTTTGACTACTATCCAGGCTGGACTAGGGGACTAGGGGTTTTGTGGACTACAGTGTCAACTTTTTTTCGTTGCTCATGTTGGAATGTTTTTGTTCTTATGCTATTATTACTTATTAGTTGTATTATTGAGTAAAATAAAGAACTGGTTTGTCGTAAAAGTGCTTGTCTTCCTTGATTTATACTTTGAACAAATGTCAAAGCTCAAGATTATATGGTGCATGGGGCAAAATGATAACAAAAACCTCCCCCCAACCAGCCCCCCCAAAAAAATCCGTAATTTTTGCAAACGGTACATTTGTTGAAAATGACTGTTTTTTTTTTGGGGGGGGGGGGGGGGGGGGGGGGGGGTGGGCTTTGAAAGTAAGAAGTGAGACCGGAACCATTCTGGTATATAATATTAAAGTTAAGGTTGATTTTAAATAAGAACAAAAAAAACATTTTATTATATGTTTGGCACAATAAACTTCTACATGTTTATTCACACATGAATACATAAAATTAAATCATGAGTTCATGAAATGACCCCAGAGTTCGTTAAAATCATGAGTGTCTGTAGAGTTCATAGAATGTCTGCAGAGTTCATAAAATTAAATCATGAGTATCATGAGTTCATGTGTTCAAACAACCCGATCTTGCCATGGTAGGCGGCCAAGTGGGGAACTGTAATAGTCCACCAAATAGTTTCTCAGGGTTTTCCCTTCCCTTGAGTCCCGTTGGCCGACCATCTGGTTGGGTTCGGTCATCTGCACATCCTCCCTCCAGGCCCCAAGGACCACGTTCCCATCCTCATCCTCACGGTCCACATTAAGGTCTTGTAGTCCGGGCCGGCGCTTTCGCAGCCAATTGTGAAGGGTGAGGCAGCCCAACACAACGCGAATCACATTGCCAGGCTCCAACTGCAGGGTGGTGAGTAGGCACCGCCACCGGTGAGCCAATATCCCAAAACCGTTCTCCACAACACGACGTGCCCGAGAGGTCCGATAGTTCATCACCCTCTCTTTGTGGGTCATGGCACGGCGACTGTATGGCTTCATGAGCCACTTTCGCAGGGGAAAGGCATCGTCGCCCACGATGAAGAAGGGAAAGTCCCGGTCGTCGCCTGGAAGTGGATCTGGTGCTGGGAATCCAATGGTGTTGTCCTCCAGTGCCCCCCGGAGGGTAGACTGGTTGAACATGCCTGCGTCTGAGGAGGAGCCGTTGGCCCCCACCTTGCACCACAAGAAGGAATAGTTAGCATCCACGATGGCCAAGAGCACCACAGAAAAGAAGCCCTTATAATTGTAATAGAGCGATCCACTTTTCTTGGGCTTCTTGATGGCGATGTGTTTCCCGTCGATCGCCCCGCAACAGTGGTGAAAGTTCCATCGCGTTCCAAACTGGCGGGCGACGGCTTTCCACTCGTCCTGTGTGGAGGGCATGGTGAACATCTCCTCCTTATATTCCTCGTAGATGGCGGTGCAGACCTCCGGCACGAACTTGGATATGCTGTTGTGTGCCACCCGGAAGTTGTAGGCAAGGGACCTGTAGCTGTTCCCCGTCGCCAAGAAGCGAAGGGTGATGGCCAGCTTCAGAGGGCGGCGACTCCTGAAACATAGAATGTATAGCATTAATATATAGCAAGGTCATGGCTGTTGTTATGATTTTACTATAACCAATACCTTAACCATTCCTTTTTCTTAAGGGGGCTCAAATTGGCATGGTATACTACTATTGACGTCCAATGCAATAATGTGCCATATCACAGAAATACCAAGATAGAGACATTAATATTAATGGATTAATAGAATGTATTCGTGAAATGATAAGACAACATTTTTAAGCAAATACAAAAAAGCAAAACCAAGCATTTGTTATGGCAGAAATGAAGACACATACCTTGGGCCCTTGGTGATTCGAGGGGTCACTCGGAGCAGGAGCTCGGCGAAGAGCTTGGGGTCCATTCGGATGTATCCGACATAGTCCCCCCTCGATTCACGCTCTAGCTCCTGGAACAACGTTTCGTACTGCCCGAAAAGCCTCCTCCTCTCCATCCATGGACGAACCCACCATCTCCTGCGTCGGCGTCCCTGTTGCCTCTCCCTCTCCCGTATCAAGGTAAGTAATACCACGTCGTGCTCGTGCGCTGCCACTTGAAGCTGCTCTTGCAGCATCAGAACCCGGAGTCTCTGCGGTTGAATGGGCAGCAGCAGCAGCTGGGACTTCTGAAGAACCTCGGAATGTCGTTCTATATACCCCCCCCCCCCCCACCGACATTGGGCGGAAAAACTCACGTTCGTCGCACTTCCACCATGCGAGTGAGTAAGGACACAGTACGTGAGCAGCACGTGTAAGTACGGCCTCCGTACGATAACGTGGCAATCGCACGGAGATCGTACGTTGTAAGCAAGTTGTAAGCACGTACAACTCACCATGTGTACAACGTACGATGCACGCAACCGCTCACGGCCAGGCGTGGCATGCGGGCCACGTACTTACACCTTGCGCAACCGTGCGAGTGACGTACTCTCTCCCCACGTTTTCAGAAAAACGTGGCGGCGGCCGTGGCCTCCCCAAAAAACGTACGGACTAAAAACACGCACGGTGGGTTGTGACCGGGCCTTTAACGAGGTCGCTGCGACTGTAAACAGTTCAGGTTTATCAGAAACGTGCCCCAAGTCGCTCATTATATTTGCGACAGCACCATAACTGGAATGCGACCACCATGGCCGTTACCCCACCCACTATCATTTTATTGCATCCGTTTCAGAAATCCGTTGCATGTTGGAAACTGTTAAAAAATAAAAAAAAATCAAATCGGCCTCTATTGCATTAATCGTATGACGTCGACTGAAAAACCTGTCGACTGCATGTGCACGTGGAAAAAGTGGAAATGAATGTTCTAGGCACTAAGTGCTATGTACACGGTGCATATGATCTCAACATCGTCAGGGTAAAAAATACATGTACATTGGGCATGAAACAAAGACAGAGCTACATCAGTTACATAAAAAGAGGGACTTTTTTTTTGCTGAGTAGGGCCTATATATAAGTTAACATTACAACATATTTTTCCCTTCAAATGATCATATACTCGTATAAAACACATGAATACAAGATTTATTTTTGTGTGAGGGTGGGTCAAATGTACGATATATTGACATGTGTAAACAAGCACATGTCCAGTATCCAAGTATACTTGCGGGTTTTCACGTTACCCTAACTTGCCCCTGCAGATCATGATAGTTTTTGTGTACAATTCTAACGTTACCATATATGTTGTGTTTTATTAATTCAGAAAAGTTTGAAAAAGTTACAAGTTCAAATCTTAATTAAATGTCTTATTTGTCAGATAAAAGAAAACGAATAATGGAGAATAACGGAAGATTTTAATCCGAGTCTCAAACTTGGGCAGTTAATTGAGGACAAGACATGACTCAATCGATGACCTCATCACTCAAAACGTATAAAAAGTGACAATTTTTTCCCTAAAATGATTCGTTATATGTATAGTTTTTACTACCAGCGCAAGTCTCACGAAACATGACTATTGCTATTGGGTTGTAAATACCGAGGTATTGTTTTGCTTTTGTGTGTCGGTTATAACTTTCACAGACATAATCCGTAACATAACGACAATGCTCTAAAACTATATGCCGGACAGCCTCTGTGCGAGACTCGAAGTGTAAACGGCAGTATTGGCGTAGGGTTGCACTATTCTACAATGTTAAAACTATCGACACTGAATCCGTGACATTAAAATAAGGATCAACACGCCTCCGTTACCCTGTCGTCACAAACCTGTGAACTTTTTAATCCTGCTAAAACTGAATCTCTACTTATTTCTCGCAAACATGTCAAACCCCAGCACCCGCCCATATTCATGAACTCTATTCAAATACAGGACGCTGACAATCACAAACACCTTGGAATAACTCTATCTAACGATGGCACATGGCAAACACATTGAAGACATCACCAAAAAAGCTTGGAATCGAGTCAACAATCTGCGCTCTCTCAAATTCACTCTTGATCGTCGGTCGCTTGAAACTATCTACACATCTTTCATTAGACCTACACTCGAATACTCTGACGTCGTTTGGGATAATATAACGAAAGCTGAAGAAGAAGACCTCGAAAAAATCCAAATCGAAGCAGCTAGAATCATTACGGGAGCAACAAGCCTGGTATCACTTAATAACGTTTACAAACAATCCGCTCTTGAGCCTTTGAAGTCCCGCAGACGAAAACACAAATTGATCCACTTCTATAAAATGCTCAACAGTCCTTCTACCCCTTCTTACTTATCCAATATGATCCCCATGACAGTAGGTAATGTTGCAACCTATGGCCTACGCAATTCTGACCACATTACGAACGTTTCCTTCAATACACAACACTTCTCTGCATCTTTCCTCCCCTCCAGTATACCAGAATGGAGCAAACTACCCCCTGCCACCCGGTCTGCTGCTTCCGTCTTGTCTTTCAAGCACGATCTAAATTCTTCCGTCTTGTCTTTCAAGCACGATCTAAATTCTAACAAGAAGACTGTTCCAAAATTTTATTACGATGGTGGAAGAGATTCGTCAATTCAGCATGAGCGGTTACGGATGCACTGCAGTTCCTTGAAAGAGCACCTGTTTTCCAAAAACATTGTAGAAAGCCCTACCTGTGTCTGTGCAGAAAATGAGGATACATATCACTTTTTTTTCACACGCCCCTTATATCAACGCCAAAGAACTCTACTCCATAACGTCCTTTGTCCTATTACTCGTCTAGACCTAAACACACTACTTTTCGGCAACGACTCTCTTTCTGATGATGTCAATCGTAAAATATTTCACCATGTCCAAACATACATTTCGAAGACCAAGCGTTTTATTCATTGAACTGAACTATCCTTTATTCCATAAGAGTGACCCAGAACACCTCAAAAGGTATCCTGTGATCATACCTCTCTTTTCCTGTTTCTCTCTATCTACTTTATCTACCCTTTCCACTTTATTTCTACTCACATATTTTTTTTTCTTTTTTAAAATATTTTAAGTTATATACGGCAATTATTGTTCAATGCAAGTATACACAACTCTCAGTAGTTGAAGCGTCGCATACGCCACAGCCTATATACATACCAAATCAGCTACATCTGTATTCTCAATGATCAAGATACTTGCACGTATTTATTATTTTCATCTCAAGCGCTGCTTATAATCCGTTTGTCTAGTAATTAATTTGTTTTCATTGCATTTGTAACACGATTGTATAGTCCTTGCAAGATATTCAGAAGAGAGACTTTGTATAAGCTAGAAATAGCTTTCTTCTCAATTCTATTGTTATGTATCGCTGTACCCTGTAAATTCTACTGTGGGTATTTTGAATACTCTGTAAATTCTACTGTGGGTATTTTGAATACCCTGTAAATTCTGCTGTGGGTATTTTGAATACCCTGAAAATTCTGCTGTGGGTATTTTGAATACCCTGAAAATTCTGCTGTGGGTATTTTGACTACTTTGCCATTTTTGAGGTGTGGGTATTTTGACAATGGGTATTTTGACATACACTCGTATATTCAAATATACTAATATGTAATATGTTGAAAACGAATAAATATTGTTTAAACTAAACCTGTGTCATTTTAAAAATTTTAAACTTGAAGAAATATACATAATCAGATGTTCAATTTGATCGTATTTTACTTATAATACACTACATTCCCCGGAATGTCAAATATATACTTCATACGTTTGATTATATTAACATATCAGCGATTATGTCCCCGCTATCGGCTGGCAACTGTGACAAAATTTACAAAACAATAATACTGTCGACGTGAATCTGTGACAAACTGTCAACGCGAATCACTCTACGTTGTGACAGAGTTCCCTGACCGTGAAATAGAGCTCACCTGATTTGCCATAAGTCAGCCGCGCACGAAAAACAAAAACATTATCAGTGTCATACGTGCAAAAAAAATCCTCCAGTTACAAAAAGAACTTGCGATATCACGTAGTAAAGGTTTGTGAGAAATATTCACGTAAATCAACAGCGCATCAATGTGGTGTTTGCCAGAAACTATTTTAAGCTAAAAGGTATCTTACACAACACCAACGGATCCATGATGATGGCAAGATAGTTTGTTTCATATGTGGCCAAGTCTTCAGATGGCGGTCAAGTTACAGAATACATACAAAGATATGTCATCTCTGAAATATCTGTGGCAAGAGCTCACTCTTTAAATGTCATACCGTTTAATAGTTTCAATAACTTTGTTTGCATTCCATAAAGTATCAAAGTATCCCATTTTGTTTTTATAATCTCTTTATTTTATATCAATATACCATATATATTTTTTATATAGAATAAAACACATTAATTATTAAGTTGGAATAACAGTTACTTGAGCAGATACTCATATGTTTATTTTTATTTCTTATGAATATTTTAACATATGATACAAAATGACTATAAATGTACACATTGTATACGAAAATTGATATAAATTGGTAAAAAAATGTCTAAGATGTAGTCGAGTTCTTGAAACATGTCCTAATATTTTTTAATAAAAAGCATCCATAGCTATTTTAAATAATGAATGTTTCGTGTAATATTACCATACTAGTATGTACAGTGAAAGGATATCCATCCATATACAAAATGAGTCAGTTGTCTTACAATATTTCTTGTTTTTTCATTATACATAAACACAACGATTATGAAACTGTGGTTTCTGTAATAATAGGATGAAATAGTTCTTTGAATGACCGTTCAGACAAAAATGTTTTCTATTCATATTCAATTTGAATGAATGAATGAATGGTGTTTTACGGCACGTCGACACATAAATAGGTCATTTTGTGCGCGCAAAGATTAATGAATGTGATGACAAAAATAATTATATTAAATAAATATGGTTAAAATTTATTAAAACTATTTACAAATAAATAAATGAAATTATTTACAAATAAATAAATAAATGAAAACATCAATTAAATACAGGGAAATCAACGATATACTAAATTATTTAACCCGTCAACGGGTTTTAAACTAAAAATGTTTAAACAGTTTAACCTCTTTTAAAAAGGCAAATATACTGGTTACATTAACTTTATCAAAAAGCTCTTTTATACTATCAACCCTGTAGTACTTCGCTCTCATTGGAGCAAAGTCAACACAGTCGATAAGTATATGCTTAACAGTAAGCGGTGCAAAACAGGGCACACACTCTGGGACAGCTTCACGCTTTAAAAGATATGAATGGGTACAGCGGGTATGCCCTATTCTGCACCGAGCTAAAATAACTTCTTCTCGACGAATAATCCTATTGCTAGGATGCCATTCGCCAAGTTTTGGTTTGATATAATGTAACTTATTATGTATGGCAAGATCCCAAGAGGATTGCCATGAACTAAAAATATACTTATTAATATTAGATTTAAAATCTGTAAAAGGTAGTTTAAAAAATGAAATATTCAAGCTTAAGGCCGCTTTCGCAGCCTTATCAGCTTTATCATTTCCACTTATTCCTGTATGACCAGGAAGCCAGCAGAGAACAATAGTATTTTCTTTACATAGTACATTGTATTTATTTAAAAGTTGAAGAACAAGAGGATTATCATCTTTCATGCCGTCTATAGCTTGAAGAGATGAAAGTGAATCAGAAAATATAATAAACTGTTTTTTATCAGATTCATTAATGTAGTTAAATGCCAAATCAATGGCTTTAAGTTCAGCTGAAAAGATGGAGGCTCCGTTTGGTAAACGGCTCTTTGAGATGTGCTGTCCCGTAACAGCAGCTGCAGCCACGGTACCTCCATCTTTAGAACCATCTGTATATATTTGACAATAATGATTGTAAGACGATTTGACTTCATTAAACTTACTTTGGAAGATAGTGGAGTCAGTTTCAGATTTTTTGTCTTTACAAAGTTCAAAAATGATTTTTGGCTTTTCCAAAGTCCATGGTGGTATTTGTGAGACTTTGTACTTAGCAATTAAATTAAGATCAATATTTGCTTCGGTGAGTTTTGGTTTGATCCGGAGACCAAAAGTTCGGATAGCTTTAGGTTTTTTATCAAATAGAGTTTCATAATAGGGGTCAAAAGTAATATTAAAAGCAGGATTAGATGGATTTGAATGAAGTTTAATGGCATATTGAAGAGCCAGTTTGTCACGTCTTAAATACAATGATGGTTCATTTGCCTCTACATAAAGACTGTCGGCAGGGGACGTACGAAAGGCACCAAGGGCGAGTCGTAGTCCTTGGTTGTGTATAGGATCAAGCATCGCTAAGTAAGACTTGCGAGCTGATCCATATACAATAGAGCCGTAGTCCAATTTTGATCTGATTAGAGATCTGTAAAGTCGAAGTAAAACTTTACGATCTGCACCCCAATTAGTATTGGCAACAACTTTTAATAAATTTAGTGCTTTATTACACTTTGTCTTAAGATATTTAAGATGAGGAATAAAAGTAAGTTTACGGTCAAAAATAAGACCTAAAAATTTTGTTTCCTCAACAACAGGTATAGGTGTCCCATCTAACGTTAGATTGGGATCATCGTGATGTTTACGTAGTTGACAAAAATGCATACAATTTGTTTTAGACTTAGAAAATTTAAAACCGTTTTCATCAGACCAAGTCTGAAGTTTATTAAGGCATTGCTGTAGTTGCCTTTCAATAGTTTTCATATTTTTTGAACGGTAACAAATTACAAAATCGTCAACATATAAAGAGCAATCCACACCAGGATTTATACTCTTAACAATATTATTAATTTTAATATTAAAAAGTGTGACAGACAGAATACTGCCTTGTGGGACGCCCATCTCCTGTTTGTGAACATCGGAGAGGGTTGTTCCCATTCGGACTTGAAACTGTCTATCATCTAAAAAGTTTAAAATAAATGTAGCTAAACGGCCACGAAGGCCCATATTATGAAGATCTTTCATAATGCCATACTTCCACGTGGTGTCGTAGGCTTTCTCCAAGTCAAAAAATACAGCGACTAAATGTTCTTTCTTTATAAAAGCCTCCCTAACAAACGATTCAAATCTAACTAAATGGTCTGTAGTGCCCCTTTGGCGTCGGAATCCACTTTGATACTTAGTAATTAAGTTGTTGGATTCCAAGAACCAAACGAGGCGACCATTAATCATACGTTCCATGGTTTTACAAACACAACTTGTCAAAGCAATTGGACGGTAATTAACTGGATCCGTGTTATCTTTCCCAGGTTTGGGTACCGGAATAACGATAGCTTCCCTCCAAGACTCGGGGAAGTTTCCAGTCACCCAAACAGAGTTAAATATATCAAGTAGAATTAATAAGGACGATTCGGGTAAATGTTTTAAAAGTTGATAATGGATATCGTCAGGACCAGCTGATGTATCATTTGCCTTCTTTAAGGAATTTTTCAATTCACTCAAAGAGAACTTCTTATTATATTTTTCTGAATTATTTGATTTGAAGTTTAGTTTCTGTTTTTCAGTCTGATGTTTATGTTTTAAAAATTTTGGATTGCAATTAGTGGTAGATGAATTTTTTGAAAAAGTATCTGCCAAAGTATTAACGATGTCTTTGGCAGATGTGGCAGTATGATTTTCAGTTTTTAAATGGTTAACGCAACCTGGAGTACCCTTACCGTTGATTTTTCGGACCATGTCCCATGCCTTCTTAAGGGAAGTACGAGAATTAAGCCTAGAGACGTAATCTCTCCAGGACTTTCTCTTACTCTCCTTTAGAGTACGTCTTGCTTTTGCACGAAACACTTTAAAATTGTCTAAATTATGTTGTGTAGGTCGTAAATTAAATTGACTTAAAGCTTTTTTACGATCCTTGACTGCATTCTTGCAGTCATCATCATACCATGGTTTTTTAGGGCGTTTTGGATTTGTCGAGGTTTTTGGGATAGATTTTTCGGCTATACTGTATAATATTGATGAAAACTGACCAGCAGGATCATCCGTATCGTTAAATAAATCAGGCTTTAACTGTTCTTCGCAAAGAGATTGGAACATATGCCAATCTGCTTTGCGAAGTTTCCATCGTTGATTTCTATCAAGAAGTGGAGGTCCAATATTTTCAAGAAATATTGGATAATGGTCACTCCCGCAGAGGTCATCACCAACACTCCATGAAAAGTCTAACAAAAGTGATGGCTCACAAACTGATAAATCGATGGAAGTTTTCGATCCTGAAGCAGGATGTAAATATGTATGAGATTTATTATCATTATAAAGACATAGGTTATTTTGATTTAAAAAAGATTCAACTTGATTACCTTTATCATTAATGTCTTTACAACCCCATATGTAATTGTGGGCATTAAAATCCCCCAAAAGCATAAAAGGTGATGGCAATTGTGCAATGAGTTGATCGAGATCTTTCGGATCAAGGGTTGCACTTGGTGGTAAATATAAAGAGCAAATTGTAATAACTCTATGCATTGTAACACTAACTGCAACTGCTTGCAGATTAGTGTCTAATGCAATTGTACTGTGTGGGACGTTTCTATTGACAAGAATAGACACGCCACCAGTTGCTTTTTCACCTGTATCACAAATTGTGTTATATAAAGAATACTGTTTAAAAGTAGTTTTATCATTTGACTTCAAAAACGTTTCTTGAAGACAAAATGCAATAGGGTTATGTTCATTTAAAAGTAAACTAATCTCATCATAATTAGGTTTTAAACCTCGACAATTCCATTGTATTATTTTATTTGAATTTGAATCGTTCATTTAGGTGGAAGTATAGGTGCTAAAGGGACTTTTAATTTAACGACCTTGGAGGAATCCGATGATGCATCATCGGTTTCCATATCAAGGTAGGAAAATTTATTTTTCAACCGTATAGAGTCATCAGACTCTTCCGGTTGCTTCCCTGTTACGCATAATTTTGCAGTGGCTAGATGTATCTTAGCCTTCTGCGGAGTAGTTGGACTCTTGGTAATACCAGAGCCCGATGGTTTTGGAGAACTCGGGACATTCCCCGAGTTCTCCGGTTTTGGGGTACTCGGGATATTCCCCGAGTTCGCCGATTTCTTATTAGAAATAGATGTAAGATTTTTCTTGTTTTGTTTCATATTCGGTTTAGGATGTATAATTGGTTTAATTACCGGAGTTGAAGTCTGAGTCTCAGATGAGACCTTGGAATTACCAGGAACGACAGCAATATATGGTATGGGATTATCATTAAGCCAGGTAATATCAGTTTGAATTTCCATACATCTTGTGGTCTTTTTCTCAACAATTCTACTCACTTCAGCATATGATTTACCTGAAGGAGCAGATGGAGATTGGAGTTCAACAAGACGTCTGGCCTCCGGGAATGATATTTTGTTTTGTAATTTAACTTTTTGAATTTCGCGTTCTTGTTTCCATTTTGGACAATCCCTCGAGAAAGCCCCGTGGTTCCCTTTGCAATTAATGCAAAGGGCGGTTTTTTTACAAGAAGAGAAGTCTGTGTGTCCTTGTTCGCCACAGCGAGCACACAGGGCATCTCGTCTACATCTCTCTCGATGGTGTCCAAACTGTTGACAGTTAAAACAACGAAGTGGGTTGGGTATAAAAAGGTCAACGGGTAAAGATATATAACCGATTTTTACTGATTTTGGAAGGTTTGGAGAATTAAACGTAAGAATAAAAGTATTAGTCGGTTTTATATTGCCATCTTTCCTGGTATTAATTCTGGTCACCTCTGAAACTCCCTGTGGTTTCAAATTGACACTCATCTCCTCAACAGTACATTGTTCCAGTTCCCTGGAACGAATGACTCCTTTGGAGGAGTTGAGTGTAATATGAGGACGGACTTCTACAGGTATGTCAACAAATTTTTTTAATGAAAGTAGATTGTCAGAATGACTTTTTTTCTGACATTCAATCAAAATCTTATCAGATTTGAGCTTTTTCACCTCTCGCGGCTCACCAGCAATACCAAGTATTTGCTTGTGAATCGCAAAAGGTGAAAGCTTTGTTACTGGTCTAGATGGATCTGTTGATGTAACTGTTAAAAATCTTGGCCAATTAGTTGAAGTCAATAAATCGTCATCTGATTCAGTCTCCACTGAATCGTGTCGAGCACGCTTCAGAACAGACTGAGCAGGTGTAGGTCGTTTTGTAGTATCGTTTTGGTGTCTTTTTTTGGAAGCCATAATGAGTTTGTGTTTGTTTCGTTGTTCACGTTTCTCACCCGCCTCGGAGCCCAACAAGGGGACACATGCTGTGGATATCCGACAGACATGATGCCAAGAATACGTGGACAATATACTCCAGCAAAGTAATACATCAGATCCCGCATACCACCCGATGGATGTAAATTCAAGTCCCGACAAGACAAGAACCGCACCAACATCCATCTAAAATGGCATACGTATAACCATATAGCATTTCACTTTACAAGATTAGCCCATAAGCCATGATAGTTTTCAAGGATTTGGAATTTAGATAACTGAAAGTTTATTCATTGAAAATTAATATAGACAAGTAAATGAGAATGGAAAAAATCAATGGGGATGAAATAATGGAGAAAGGATGATACATGACAAAATATAATCCAAGAAAAATATCATGACAGACCGATTGATCAAGACCGGGCCCATCCGACCTCCCGTCTTGACTTGAAATCCGGACCAAAGTGGTGTGTTGCGTCGCAGACTCCTGCGGCGCTCAACCACCAGGACTCCTTCATCCAACCGCACGGGTCGCCACCCACGGTCAACAGGTGGGTTCCTTTTCGGGGAGAATCTTACCCCTCTGCTTGGAACGAGCAGTCGGTAAATTCTAATCCCTACCGACAGGGGGACTTCATCTAAGAAAGAGTACAAAAGACGATGCAAAGGTAATCAAGAAGTATTTAAGTGCTGTCTATTTTTAGAATAGGGATTTCGTTTAAAGTTTACCATTCCAATTTAAATATCGATTTTGTCACGTTTTGGTGGATTTGACATACCAAACCATTCGGATATTATTTATAAATGATAATGAGATGCTTTTTATCGATTTTAATAACTATTTTAATTTTTAAGACATTTATAGCATTTTTTCCCTGATATACTCCCTTTCAAATATACTAAAGAAACATTCTCGCAAGCTTTATCTGTAGTGCAATTTTGCCATTAAAACACTAAAAATTATGTAGATCACCGCTAGTCAATCAGTCAATAATTTATCTATACATTTACACTGTAAAATATATCCCCAAATAATATTTCAGTATAATAACAAGAAATAGGTTTTAATTGCACAAAGTGATGTACATTAATTTTACACAAGTTTTTAGTTATATCTCTTTTTCTTTTGAACAGAGTCAATGTTGACTGTGAACAGATATTTAAACCTGGCCAGCTGGGAGTGGCGCTGTCAAGGGCTACAAGTTCTGACGGCATACGAGTGATAAATTATGATCCAAAGTATTGTATAAGACAGCCACAAATTATTTCGGACTTTATTTCTGAAGATACACTACCAGTAAATGATGACATGTCTTGTTGCAGAGGAGTTTTAACAAGGTGCATGTATAAATCAACAGGCCAACATAAAAAATATCACACAGTTGAATTTAGCTATATTTTATATCGTTCAAATTAAAATATCTCCTTAAACATTATTTGTTTATCATCTTCGGTATTAAAATTTAAATATCAATTTATGTCTATTTTAAAATAAAATTAAATATTGAAATTCATTTAGAGGCATGCCCCTTTAAGTAACATGGCAACTTTAAAATTATCAAAACATGATATTTTTTATGTCAGACAGAGTGAATCAATATCTAAATAAACTGATGGAAAACAGGAATAAATGAACATCAAAATGAAGTCCTGAAAAGGGGGCGTGGGCAACACAGGGGTACGGTGCCAAGCAAATACTCCCTCTCTTACCCTCCGTTCCTCTCCACCCCTTAATTTTTTTAAACAATTCAAAACCCTCTTTTTATTTACAATTGGAAAAAAATATATAAAGAAATTTTAGTCTACAAATATATAAATATTTATATATTCAATTGTTTGGCATAATGAGAGGTTTTTGGATTGTTTAAAAACAAATTTAGTGGGGTGAGAAGGTGGGGGGAGGGGAGGAGGGTAAGGGGGGAATATTTGCTAAGCACCGTACCCCTGTGGTGGCCAACTGTCAACCAAATGTTCATATTTAATAAAATTTCAAACTGCCATTACTTTCTTATTATTCAACCAATTCCAAATATTCTTTCATGTTTCAGTTTGTTCTAACAAGCTTTTTAATTGAAGATAAAGTTATAGTTTGTGATGCGCTATCGTTTAAATTATACAGTTGAATTTGTGGACTTACAGGGACTAAGATTCAGCAAAATATTTGTATTTAAAGCCGGGCCCGATTAGCTCAGTCGATTACGCATTTGACTGCCAATCCAGGGGTCGTGAGTTCGAATCCCCCGCCCGGCAACAGTCTCCGTGATGATTCATATATGACATTGTGTATCATTGTCATTCGTCTCTCACCACTGATTCAAGTGGGAAAGTTACAGAGACGGGGTGTGCTCGAGTACTAGTTAATCCCAGGAAACAGTGGTTAGGTTAACTGATTGTCTGTTAGCCCTCGATGGCATAAAAATGAAGCTAAATATTCAATCAATCAATTCACTCAGTTGTATTTAAAAGACTGGGATTAAGCAAAAGTTGTAAATAAACTGTAAATATTTACCTTTTACATTCTGATCACTTTGATTTTACTGGCCTTGCAATATGACTGCTGTGATTTCCTCTTTCTTAGTGGCCCTGGTAAGGTTTCACATCCACTTGAAGTTGGACCTTTAGATAAACCAGCATTAGACTTTCGCGATATTGTGTTCTGTCCAAGTATTATTCTGTTCATAGTGTTTCGGTATTGTACAACATTGGGATTGCTACTAGCCCCATTGTATGTCGATCTTTGCTGATTGAAGTTATTCTGTATGGGATAAGAGTTTATTAGTCCTGGAGTTATGTAGACACCACTATTTGCTTTATCATCAAAAATTTTTGCACAACTGTATAAATCCAATTTAACATGAATGTATGTCCTCGTGGCACTGAGGAGATATAAGACTTTTTTTTTTCTTCTTTACTAACACTATCCTCTCCAGTTTGAAACCATCTGTCAACCTTTTCAAGCTCCTGTAATCTCTCATCATCAGAATTTCGAAAAGGACGCATGTCTCTAAATATACGTACTAAAACGGACGTATGTTCTAAAAATTCACCAACTCCAGACAAAACATTTCCCTTTTCTCCAAGGTAGATTTGATATTGTTTCTTGACATGAACCATTTCACTGTCAAGTACATCTTCTGCAAGATAATTGCGCATTTTTAACTGATTGTCTGGATATATGTGCTCCTTGGACAATTTTCTATGTAATTGTAAACAATTTTCAGTATCCCAGTTATAACAATCTACAAACATCTGCCACTGAATCATATAATTTGAAGGAAGTGTTAACAATCTAGTAAACTTCGCACTAATTCCTGATTTTAATATTCCTGTTTCTTATTTACTTTAATACACGTGAAACGTCCATCATGAAAATTATGTTGTTTAAATTACATGTACTTAATGTAGTGAATGTTTGAATACTATTAGGAATATTTGCTTTCAAGAAACTTTTGTAACACTGAGCTCCATCCATGCAGGTATATAGAATGTTAAAGCCAGTAATAGTATATTTATCTACAGCTTCCCAAAACAAAAAGTAAAGTTCTGCTGCTTGAATAAAATATGTGACGAAATGAGCGAAAGGGAAACGAAACCCTGTAACTCCAAGAAATAACATTTGTTTACATGTGTACCCAAAACTCTTTCTTTTTTACCTTTTCGCATTGTGTAATACATATCAGCATCTTCTCCCAAGTCAGTAAAGCCTGTTAGCTCAACAGCATCACCATTTTTTGTTATTTGCAAGTCGGCCTGATTAGACATTTCGTCAAAAATTATTCCACCACTCCGATTTGTAAGATTTCTACGTTTTGCTTCATTAAACATCCACATAAAAATATCGTCATGGAATCCAATGCCCTGTCTTAAACGATTTTTATATAGAATAAGCAATGAAGTTGAAGGAAATATCAAAATTTAACTTTGTCTTAACAAGTCATATGCCTGCGGACTTTTATTAAACAGTTGAAGGCAAATATATATAAATTTCATAGACCATCTTCTTCCCCTGGGGTCCTTTTTGATATTTTTGGCCTGTTCTATAAATATTTCTACCATTTCTTCATTAGCTTCTGGAATTATTCTTTTTATATCATCAACAGTTGTACTGCATTTGCTTATCTTTTCATTACTACTTTCTTCAATATAGGTTGAATTATTTTCTTTGAATCAAACGAGGTCGTTAATGTCATTTTTTGACAAGTTCTACAACAGCTGTTTACACTATTAAAAAGTACAATTCGGTAACAGTTTAATGACCAAATAGACCTTATACCCTCTGAATCCTTTGATTTTTTAATGATTTCAACAGTATGAAAACGACTGATTATCACAGACTATGTTAGTTTAAAGTAATAGCAAAGTTCAACTTTCTTCACAATCTCAAAAACGAGTAGTAAATTGTATCTTTACTTATGTGAATTTTACTCAGTTCAATATTTTTTGTGGCAATCACAAGCGACCATGTGCCATCCAAGTGTAACTTGACAGTTTTAACTATAGTATGCCCATTAGAAAAGCTTTCAGTATTTACATTACATATTATTGAATCATCTAAAATGCTTCTTTGAATGTCACTCGGTATATTATCATTCACATCTTGAATGTTTAAATCTCTACTGAACGTTATATCTGGGCTTATAGGCAGTATAGATAAACCTCTATAAAAGTCCTCCCATCCTTTCTTACCTTTTTAATGTGTGGACACAAGTGGTTTAAATGTTCTACAAACAATCCAATACCTGGTTTATTTGACACGATAGTTGTCCACATTCAATTGCCTCAAAGATGAAATTTTCATACAATTGGTTCACATCAACTGTGGACTGATCATCTTGTGACAGTCTTGACAAAATCCTGAAAAAGTAAAACTGAAATATTTATATCCTGACCAGATACTATGTAAGTATGTTCTGAGCAAAATATACAATTGAAGGGTGTGTGTGTGTTTTTTATTTTTTTTGTGGGGCTGGGGGAGTAATTATTATCAAAATTTAAAAGAACAATGTACATACATAAATATTTTAAAATTAGAAAAAATGTCACTTAAAATACTGGTATTTTGTATTACTCTCCATGGCCTGATTTAAATTTAAAAAAAATTTCAAAATATTTATCTGTCAAACAATGCAGGTTACAAATTTTTTTTTTTAAGGCATATAGTAATCGCAGCAGCGTCCGTCCGTCCAGTATTTCGTTTCCGGCCTGTAAATTTGTCATGCATAGATGGATTTTGTTGATACTTGCTACAAATAATAAACATAACATGACGACATGTCGCGAGTAAGACCCACACCCATACCAAAAAGGTCAAGGTCACAATTTGAGTTTGTTTGACAACACTTTGAGTTTGTGTGAGATTTCGTGTCCGGCCTGTAACTTTGTCATGCATAGATGGATTTTGTTAATACTAGCTACAAATGTTCAACATAACATGATGATGTGTGGCGCGTTATACCCAGAATCCCACTTCAAAGGTCAAGTTCATAATTTAACTTTGAATCGAGATGTCCGGTCTGTAACTTTGTCATCTATGGATAAATTTTAAAAACACTTGGCTCAGTTGATCAACATGACATAATTAAGTGTCGCATGTAAGACCCAGAACCTTTCCTCAAAGGGGTCAAGGTCACACTTTCAATTTGTTTAATATTGCGTGTCTAGTCTGTTACTTTGTCTTTAACTTGGCTCAATTTATCAAGATGACATGACGTGTCATAAGTAAAACTTAGACATGGTCACACTTTGAGTATGTAGGCATAGTGCCACCATTGCAAAAAGGAAGTGCTTCCGTGGGGTAGTCGCATAATGGCGGTTATAAATAATCCTCAACTCTTCTTCTTTAAAAATGCATTTTCCTTATTTTAATGCTCATTTTTTTATTCGAATGGCATTATTAATGTATATTGAACATTTTTATAGCATTGTCATGTTTGAATTGTGAATTTAGAAAAAAAAAAAGATGCTTGGAAATTGGGGTATGAATTCATGATTTCGGAAGTCTACTTTCACTTTGTCACCAGTGTACACACTGAGCAGAAAAAAAATCTCTTATATGACACATGACCCCTACTTTTCTCATCATATTTTGATAGTGCAGAGGTTGACAAACAGTAAAATGTAGGTTTAACTTCTTTCATTTGGGACCCTCTATGAATGACAAGCCTTCACACTTTTATTATTTACTATAGAATAAAGAACAAAAATCAATGGTGGGGGTTACACCTGTATAACAACACTTTGAACCTGTTTGAGATTTCAAGTCTGTCCTTTTATCATACATGGATGGATTTCAAAAACACTTGGCTCAATTTATGAATTGTAAGTGTTGTTTTTTGAATTTGAGCCCAATCACAATTACAAAAATGCATTGTTTCTCCATAATAGAAAGCTGAGAAAAAATTAAATGTTCACTAATAAAAAGTATAAACCATTTTAACAATGACCTCTTTTTTATTTAAGGCCTGAGGAGGGATATCAGCTTGAACATCCAAAAACTACCTCTGTTCTAGATGCTAATGACATGGAATTTGAGTTTTTTTGATGAAAGCATTGATGAAGAATTTGATGAAGAGATTAATAAAATAATTGAAGCCATATCACAGGAGGAGGATTATAATGAAGTTACAATTCCAGACGGCTTCTCTTTGAATACAGTTTTACAATCATTGAAATATACCAATGTTTTTACAGAGTCGCAATTAAAAGTGAATAATATATTGGATAACATATGTATGCCTAAACTCAATTTATTTGTAAAAAAGCAATTTTCCAAAATTATGGAATTTGTCAAGGGACTTAAAGTAGATGAAAATTCACCAAAAGCCATCCCTAACAGTGTTTTAACAATTTTTGTATAAAAATATTATGAATATTCAACTAGTGCAGACTACAGATTACAGTGTTTGGTTCTTTTTGAAAGTGGCAGTACTTTTTCTCATGAGCACATGCACATTTGCTTTAACATTTTGTCTGAAATTAGAAATTTTTTAACAAAAGAATGCGTTGATTTGTTTGAAATAAGTAAAAAAAATATTGGAGAGAGGAAAATAACAAACGCGTCAAAAGCAAGAATTAGATATGTTGGTGGCTACTGTATAAATAAAGTAAGAGGACGGTATTTAAAATCCACAAAAAGTCACATGTTTTCCACTTCGGAAGGACAGATATTATATGAAGAAGCACATCAATCATTAAATATTTTAAATAGTTTAAGAGAGGAAGAAACTAATGTAATTGCATCAACAAAAGAGCCAGATTCTTTAATAGATAGACAGACGGCAAAATTTACAAAGAGGTTTAACTAATATTTCAGATGAACTTCTCCACTTTTTTACAGAACTAAGCAATCTGTGTTTGAATTCATTCATAAGTGAAAACTTGATTATATATGGTGAAAATGTATTTAATGAATGTCTTTCTAAAATTTTAAGGAATGAAAGCATTCATGCTCAGTTTTTGAAATTGGTTTTCCACAAATTTACATATGAAAATAGTTCATCTTTACTTGTGAAAAAACAAAACAACGATGAAGAAGAAATTCCTTTCATTTTAGACAGGCTTGTTATTTCTGCTGCATAGACAAATGCAATTTTTGACAATATTGTTAAGACATTTATGATGGTATTTTTAGCCCAGTTTAGAAAAGATGTGAAAGGAGCATATAAAGTTACTAAAACAATGGCACATCGCAAACAAGTAAAAGTTTCAAAATGTAAGACAGACACTAAAAAACAGACCAAGTCAGACCAAAAAAAGAGATGCTGAAACTCCTTCAACTAACACTGACATAACAGACTCCATTGATTCAACTTCAACAGTCAGGTGCTGAAATAGTTCTATGCAAGGTGTGCCAACTTGATCACGAGAATAATGATTGGATAGAGTGTGATCAATGTAATGGCTGGTTTCACAGAGTTTGTGCAGGACTGAAAAATTCAAGATGGTGGAAAAAATACAGTGCTGAGGGAGCAACCTGGAATTGTAAAGGATGCAAAAAGTAATAATTATTTTGTTATTAAATAATTAAGTAAAAAATCTGGATGAATTGTCCTACAGGGAAAGCCAAATTCAAACAACACAGCTGCCAACATAGAACACTACATATAAATAAACAAGGAACCATGTATTTGTACATTCATGCACAATGTTAGTGCACACTTATACACAAACACAAGGTGTATAGGATTACAAAAAAACTACAAACAATACAAACATAAAGAAGGGACACAATTGGGTACCACCTTTGAACAGTCAGTGGCAAAAAACAAAACAATTGAGGAGCTTAATCTGGGGTTACAGGTGTCTAACCTAACTCTTTACCATAATGTTCCTAAATTACAGAACAGTGTTAATTAAATAATCCCCTCCATGTGAATCCCTAGCACACCTAACAGTTTCCACAGAAACACATTGTAAAATATACATATACTTTTGAAAAAGGATAAAGCAACCAGTGGAACCATACCAGAGCACCAAGAGATACTTATGGGTTCAGTGTAGAATCCTTTTTGGTATAAAAACGGCAAAAACATTAATCCAACAGAAATAACAAAAACATTGTCAATGTGCTAAATTGCTAATAAGCTTAATATTTTCTTTGTGTAAAATCAAAGTGCCGGATTATTTTAACATGTATTACTACTGATATAGTGAAAGTTGTTTCTTACCAATTAACTAACATTATTTCGGTTCAAACGAGCATATATGAAGTGAATTTCAAGTACTGTTGACAGCTTTAAATATAAGCCCCAAACGTCAGTTTACATTTTACTAGTACCCTGCACTCTTACATGTTTTACAACGATGTTGGGACTAATCAGACATCCAATCAGAATATAGGTTTCATCCGCAGTTAGACGACAGTCACGTGATCTAACATGGAGTGAAAATGCAAGAACGGATAGCGAGAAAGACAAAATACGCGTATTCTTCGCCGATAGAGCCTTCCGAGGTTGGTTATTGTTTGCATTTAGTGTATTTATTTATTAATTGTAACCTGTTTCAGCAAATTCTCCCGCTATTTATTGCCGTTTACTCTTGGACACGACCGTGTCGATGCTTTACGCGATCGTGTCCGACTTGCAAACACAACCGTTTCGGTATATAGAAAGTCATAATTTACGAGTTTGCGATACATTTTAATGTGGTAAAAGTATACATTTTCTGTTAGTTTTATTCTTTGCTCATGTAGTTGAGTAGTTATGAGTCGGATATTATGAAAATGTGGCGCGATAGCATGGGGTACAAAAACGTTGGGTTCAAAATTGAAATTCTCCATGTTCTCCCCCGTCTCTATATATGGTTTATGTGTGTATATATTTTTTTTACATATAAGTACTTGAATTTCATAAAAAACATTTAAAAAAAAAATATTTAAAACATTTTTTTTTAATTTTTTATTATTAAAAAAAAAATCTCTCTATCATAGCATGTGACGGATCCCTGTAATTTACACAGGTCCTATACCAGACCCTTATTTACACAGGTCCTATACCAGACCCGTTTGTATCACTATTATTATTAAATTAGAGATACTGTACAAAATATGTTTCATTGTGACAATATATAAACATTTTTTTGAAATATTAAATGTTTAAGAGAAAACGATACATAAACATTCGAAACTATTCTTTCATTTTATTATAATCTAAATATATAACACTACTGGATAAATCATTCACAAGATTACACTCCGACATTTCTATCACCTGTTTGACAGCACACAGTTTCAACTGGGTCATGCAGATGATATCGTTTCCATTGCTTTCCCAAATGGGTATAGTAAACTACCGTGTGTCTTATTAATACATCTAAAAAGAAACAAAATATTATTTTTCTATTATTATAGAATATTATATGAAAGCAATATTGAAAACATTTTTTTGAAATTCAACTTTTATTTCATCAATATATCAATATTATTACATAAACAATACAAAACATGATAATGTTTTTTATACATTCTGGTTATAATAATTCGCATAGTTCAGTTTTAATTGCATATATATCAACACAGTCTCAATAACAAACAACATCTCCATGTTTTTGCCAGTAAGTGTAAAATCTACTTAAAATGATAATATGATAAAAACAATTTTTTGATTTTTTATGACTTATAGTGAAAAAAAGAAAAAAAAAAGTTTGCCTCGTCCATGTAAATATCATTAACAATTCCTAACAGCTTTCCCAGTTTTGAATTTTATTGTCATTTATAATATTTTAACGGAGATAAAGTCTCCATTTTGTTTCATGAGTTTCTAATTTGTCATGTTTGAGAGCTATTTCTCGTTCCATCTCGATTCTTCTTTCCATATACTTTTTGAACAATTGTATTTTTGGAACTCTTTTTTGTGATTTGCTTACAAATATATAATATTTTGCACATATGGGCTGTTTTAAAAAAAATGGCTAGTTTTAGTTTTTCAGTAACTTCTATCACATTATGCATTATTAGATGCTAATTCAATTGTCTAAAAATGCCAAATGGTGTCATAGAGTTGTATGTAAAATTTGGTCAAGATATATTCACAGAAAAAAAAGTTATGTCCATAAAACATGCCAAAAATGTCAGGAGTGCAACAAAAAAGCGTGACATTTTAAGAAAAACTTAAAATTCAAAATGTTATTTCAATGTCAAAATGTGGGTGAGAGAGTAAAATATTTATTTTTATTCAAGTTGAATGTCTTGGCTATAAAAAACATAAAACTAAGGAAAATATAAGAATGTTTTAGACAAAAAACAAGGCTGAAAAGGAATAAAGGCAGTAATGTTATTTTCATAAAAAAATCAGTATAAATCTATGTAAATGACTAGAACTTATTGGAACTAATGGTATTTCATAACTTACTCTTGCTATTATACAGTTATATGTATTAATGACTTAAACAAGTAATAATTCATCATCATATATTTAAATTCTATTTTTAGCATTGTATATTCCTAGATGACCCAAATTAGGTCAGGAGTGAAACATTTGCACTTAAATGAACCACTGTGTTTAAAAATAGAACATACATGTTCCCAAATGCATTTTTCCAAGAAATGTGTGTCTTGGAGCAATCACAAGTGACAGTCATTAGTGAAGTTTGTGTTTGTGTATTGAGTATATGGCGTCTGTAAATGTCAGGAGTGAAACGTGATTTTCAATTTTGGTGCTATTTTGTAAACTAGCATATTATAAAGCAACACTGTTCAGCTGTGGATTTTTTTAATTTCTGGGTGATGATTTGCGGATAATACTACAATCTAGTTCATATAAGGTAAGTGTTTCAATGCTTTTAAATAAAATTGTTATAATAATAGTTTATTAGTTGAAAATATGTCTTATAAATATATATGTCTAAAAAGAAGAACGTATTTTTCTGTATGATTTTTATGTTTTTCATGCTTATGTTTTATCAAATGTTACTGCATATAACTGCAAATAACAAATTGCAGCATATATCTTTTCTTCTTAGCATGATTTCTTGCATGGGTAAAAATGTTTCACTCCTGACATTAAAGTGGTAAAATTGCATTCATTTATTTTATAGAGTAAATATAAAGCAGCCAAGATGAGCACGCTTATTGTTAGCCTTCCAGCCATCAGAAAATCATTAAGAAAAATAAAAAAACTGAATGCAGAGACAAGAACCAATATAATAACATCCACAGAAAGAGTTCGAAAACATAGACAGAAGTTGAAAAAGGATGAAGAACTACTTGAAAAGGCGAAACTTAAAAAAAAAGAAGCAAATCGAAAATACAAAGAGACAGTCAAGAAAGAAAGAGAATCAAACACAGTTGTAGATGAAAGAATGAAAGCTTAACAGAGAGAATGGAAAAAGAAAAGTAGAAAACGCAAAGCCGCCAAATCTAGAAGAGAACAGAAAAGTATAAGCTCCAAGACAAAATCAAGAAGAACAAGAAAGCAGAAAAATGTAAACATTCGAAAATCTGCCGAAAGAGCACGCAGGTGTCTACCTGAAAGTCCTAGAGCTTGGGCAAACACTATGGATCATATAGTTAAGAATGCTACAACATGAAGGCTGTCACATATGAACATGGTAACAACGAACGATACAGAAAATGTTGAAGAAGTACTTGGGATTAACAAAATTGGCCGACCAAGAAAAGACAATGAAAAGGTTAAACAAAAGTTGGCATTTTCTGGCACTAATAACACTGTAAAAGGCAAAGTGAAGTGGAACATGAACAGGTATATGAAGAGGAAGAATGTTCAGCTGAACAGAATATCAAAACCACAAGCATATAGAGCAGCTTGGAAGGATAGAATTACAGAATTCCTAGATTCTAATTCCCGAGTAATGCCAAATAAGAGGGATACCTTGTTGATTAACAGAGAAACTGTACCAAAACACCATTTGCTAAGCTCCAAATTAAAGTTGTATTGAAAATTCAAGAAATTACATCAAACTTTCTCAAGAAAATTATCCACATTGGAAAACATGATCCCTAGAAATTACAGATGCCTGAATCTAGCTTGCCGTAGGGTTTGTGTTTTATGAAAGATTACAACTTAGAGCAACAGATACTTGCACTGAACAAGGTAGCACAAGGAAGTTCCAACAATGATCTGCAGACAACAATCAGAGAACTATCTGACATATCTGTATGTCCCTATGACAAAATTCCAGCCAGAAAATGTGCAGACAGAGAATGTCAAAATTGTGGAACTGATTCCATACAAATCTTGTATGAACCATTAATCAACAATACCACCCAAAACCTAAAAGTGAAGTATATCCAGTGGGAACAGGCATCAGAGATGTACACAAACAGAAAGGGTGAAACCAAGAAAACGAAGTGTTGGATCCAAGCAGAAAAGAAAGAGAGTATGAAATATGTGTACTATTTAGCTCTATTTTCTACATATAATCTTGAAATTTACATAAATTTACAGGTTGTCAAGTTTGATGAACTGGAACTGAACAGGCCGTCCGGGGAGTGTATACATGGTCAAATGATGAAGTTTCCTGGCAGTCAGTACATGATATTTTATAAACTCTAACTCAGCCTAAACTGTTGCCTTGTCGTGTAATCAAAATGGAGTTCAACATACCAGAGTTTGAACGTGCAGAAGGACTCATTCCTAGTGTTTAAGTTGACATACATGTCAGGAGTGAAACATGTTGACATTTTATGTTTTCAGAAGTTATTATGGTTATATTCTGTTAATAGTACAGTGTTACTTTAATATGCAACAAATCAGTACTATAATGACCTGTTCTTATCAAATTGTTTGTGAGTTAACTCAAAGTTGAAACTCTGTTGTTGTTTCTTATATCAAATTCATCGTTGTTATTCTAAAAGTGTTAAAAAATCAAAGTTTCAGTATCAACACTGTTGAATAGTAACTTCATTTCAGCATTACAATAATAAATTATGGTATTATTACACTTGTGTTCTATTTAATTCACAAGATTAAGTTGTAATCTAAGTTATGATAATAATGTGAATTATGTCAGGAGTGAAACATTTATTCATTAAACTGCTATATGTTTATATCAGTTCTGTAAGGTGAAATGTTAAGTCATGTAAATGTAATACTCTGTTAACTTTACTTGCTATTCTTTAAAATATAAGGAAAAGCAGTTTTTTTGTATTAAGGTTACACAATTTAATGAGAAAAAAAACTTGCTTCTTCATAGTAGCCATTAAATTGGGCTAAATAATGGCGAAAAAAATAATTGGATTTTTTGGGGGGGGCATATTGCTTGCTCCAACATTTTTTTCATTTACTTTAACACCTAAACTAAGAAAACTGAGCATAAAAAGACACAGAGTGTAATGTTTTTGTTTCTGCAGTGACTTTAAAGATAGTGCATGTTGTTTTCTTTTTTTGTTGAGTCAGCTGAATTAAAGTTCAATAAAAAAATTAATATTTGTTATATTCTTTGCACGCAACCATTTTTGTAGACTGCAATGACGTCTTATTATAATGAGGTAATCAAATGTTTACTCAGACGTGTTTAAAATTTTGACCATTTTTACATGTTTCCTGCCATTTTTTTTAAAACAGCCCATATAAGGCCTAAAAAAAAAAGATGTTTGTTTCCGGTTACCCGACCGACCCTATATTTTAACTGCCGACTCAAAAGTTTTTATGTCCAAAAAATCGGCATCGGATTTCGCACTCTTTTTGGTGATTTTCACAACGAAGTTATTCTTATGCACCGGCGCGCTGTGTCGTTTAGACGCTCGTAATCTCATTATAAAATAATCACTGCATACGCCTAGACGATATAGACTCACAGAAACGGTGCAAGGTATAATTTTTGCGAAGACAGTATAGCCTATATCAAACATCTTCCTCGGTTTATTATAGCCACTTCAGATTTCAGATTCATATCTGAATTTGAGTACTATTTAAAAGATATATTACTTTCACACCACTACCCCCAAAATGACATATATAATCATGTAATAGAAACTAACAAACTCATTCATTTTGATGTTCCATTTAATAAAGGAGTGTGGTAACGACAAAAAAAAAAAAAAAAAAAAAAAAAAAAAAAATCCCTACCTACCGACCCATATTTTTTTGGGCATGTAACAGGAAACAAACCTTTTTTTTTTTTTAGGCCTAAGAATAAAGTTTTTTTAAATTATTTATACTAGGATTGTTTGTTACAATTCCGAAGGAAACTGTGTCTTTGCATATATTTATATTAAAGTTTATATCGTTTAAATATGTCCTTAGCTCAGTCCAGAATGTTTGCACATGAAAGCATTCCCAGAACAAATGATTAGTTGTTTCTATATAACCATTACAAAATTCACACAAGTTTGAATTTACTATTTTAAATTTCATCAATGACTTATTTGTTGGGATTATGCGCATCAAGTATTTGTATTGGAAGTTTCTTAATTTTTGATCAATTGTAGATTTGATTGGAATAGTGTATATTTTCTTCCAGTCCAACTGAATATGTTGAAAGTCTGACTCCCATTTTATTTCAGATTTAGCTTTAGTTTTTTGTTCGTTTGTCATTTGATACCTATATAAAAATTTATTTGTTTGTTTGCTTAAAATTTTGTTTGTTTACTTAAAATTAGTTTTTGTAATAGGTTTACATAGTCTTGGGTATCGATTGGTTCATCTTTTAATCTTTCTTTCCATTCGTTAGGTATGCTTGATACTAATTGGTTATATCTAAGAAATTCTGAACTAGATAATCTATATAAAGTTTTAAGTTCGCTGAAATTATAAAATCTTTTTTTTCTAAAATCATATATGTTTTGTATATATTTGATTCCCTTTTCTAACCAATCAATGTAGCATAACGTATGAAGATTTAAAGTTATATTTGTGTTATTCCATAAAATTTCTTTATTTATGTTCATTTTCCTATCAAACTTGTTAATTTTGGTCCATGATATTATGATTTCCTTTAGAAAGTTATCGTTTTTATACATTTTCAAAACATCTTTTTCTTGCAAGTTACTTTCAAAAATGAGTTTACCACCATACTTATTGAGTTTATTTAGATATATGACTTTCCATTGACCGGAATTACTGTTATCAAGTAATCTTTTTATCCAACTTGATTTAAGAGAGTTTATGAATATTTCAATATCAATCATTTTTAGACCTCCATTTTCATAGTCTTGAGTTAGTGTTGTCCTTTTTATTTTATCAGGTTTTGAGTCCCATATAAACTCGTACATCGTGTTTATTATTGTTTTAATTATACTTGGTGGTGGGTTTGGTAAAACTGACAATGGATAAATCAGTTTTGAAAGTGCATATGTTTTAATGACAGCAATTTTCCCTAGTCGAGTAAGCTTTCTATGTTGCCAACTTTTCAAACAATTTTTAAATTTTTCAAGTTTAGGAACTATATTTAGTGCAAACATTTCTTTTGTATTAGTGCTAAACACTATTCCAAGTGTTTTTGTTTTTTCAGAATTCCAGATGAATTTTTTATTTTGACAAAAAGTAATATTAGAGTGTTTCAACGAACCAGCTCTTAATATTGTACATTTTGAAGTATTTAACTTTAGTCCGGAGATACTACTGTAACTATCTAGAACATTAATAAGTGTTTCAAATGATTTTTTTGAACCATCAGTAAAGAAGGTTGCATCATCAGCAAAAAGACTATTTTTTATTTCACAATTGCCTACGACGACCCCTTTTATATTTTCATTCTCTGATATTTAATATGACAGGAGTTCAATACAAATGATAAACAAATACGGAGATAACGGGCAACCTTGTCGAACACCTCTCTTAACTGGGAAGAAATCAGTAATATGACCATTATTTGTCACACTACTTTGTACATCATTGTAGAAGAGTCGTGCCCAGTTTATGAGCGTTTCTCCAAAATTAAAATGTTTCAATGTTTTATACATAAATTCATGGTCAATACTGTCAAAAGCCTTTTCAAAATCTGAAAAAAATATGAGTGCTGGTAATTGATTTTCTTCTATGTGATCTAAAATTTCACTTAATACTCTTATATTTTCTCCAATATATCGCCCTTTTATAAATCCGGTTTGTGTATTATTTATTATTGAGTTTAAAACATTTTTTATTCTATTTGCTATGGTTTTCGATGCTATTTTATAATCTACATTTAACAGACTAATCGGACGCCAATTTTCTAACATAATATTATCTTTACCTTGCTTTGGTAATAATGTTATTAAACTTTGTTTTTGCAAAGCAGTCATGTTTTTAGATTCAAGAGAGTAATTTAAAGAGTTGATAAGAAATTGCTTCATGTCGTTCCAAAAAATCTTATAAAATTCTGTTGTTATTCCATCTGTTCCAGGACTTTTCTGATTATTCATTTTTTTAAGAGCAATTGCACATTCATATTCTGTTAACCTTTCCTTCACACATTTGGTTTTCAATGTCATTAAGCTTTTTAATTCTGTGGTTAAAAAATCGTAATTTGTCTCTGTGCACTCCTTTCTTTTATATAGTTTTGCATAAAATTCTTTCTGTGCATTTAGAATTTCATTTTGGTCTGTGGTTATCTCATCTTTTACTTTTAACCTTGATATAATTTTAGATTCTGACTTTTTCTTTTCTAGATTTGCAAAAAAATTTGTATTTCGTTCACTATATTCCACAGTGTCTGCCTTTGAACGTATGATCATGCCATTTATTTTATTGTCAATTATTTCATTTAGTTCATATTTACAGTTTTCTAATTCTGTTTTTAATATTTCAATCGTTATGCTATCAGTTGTTTTTCCTATTTCTGTTTCTAATTTGTTTATTTAGATATTAATTTGGCTTTCTTTTTCCTTTTCCCTTTTTTTTTTGGCTGATCAATATTTAATTGTTTCATTTCTTACCGTTCCTTTGATAAGTTCCCATAATGTATTTGGGTTTGAATCTTTATTTATGGTAACTGTCTCTGCGATACTTTTTCTGATATTAGTTTGATATTCTTTTCCTAATAGTACACTATTGTTCATTTTAAATATACCTGCTCCTTTACTAAGTTTTAAAAAGTCTAAAATTATTTTGACTACTGAATGGTCTGATTTATAACCGGGTTTTATTTCACAATGCTTAATACAATTTGTTATGTTTTGAGAAATTAAGAAATAATCTAACCTGCAGAATATTGGTGGTTTTGTGCTAGAGTGCTAAGTAAATTGTTTTTTAAAAGGATGTTTGATTCTCCAAATGTCGCTCAAAGTAAAAGTATCAATAATAGAGTTTAGTTTTTGTCTTACATTTTTATTTGTATCGCATCTACCATTTTTTTTTTGTCCATGTCAACGTCTATAATAGTATTGAAATCACCAGCAATAACAAATGTTTTATCCTCATTTTCACCAATATAATGTTCTAATGTGTTCACTAATGATAAGTCGTCTTTATTAGGACCGTATACATTAATAAGAGTCAAACATGTTTTATTTATATCTAGTACTTGTAAACGACCTACAACTAGCTCGCTGTATTTATTAATTTTGTACGATAGATTTTCATTTAACAGTATAGCGACTCCTTTGCTATTTGAACTAGTTCCACTGAAAAAGGTTTTGCCTTCCCATTGTCGTTCCAATATTTGATTTGTATCAGAGGTTGAGTGTGTTTCTTGCAAAAAGCATATTGCGTTGTTTTGATCTTTTAACCATTGTTAATGAAAACATTTTTACTGTTACAAGTTTGTGAGTCGATATCGGTATTTTACTGTATCGTTTACAAATAGCTGAATACTTACTAATTTCATAAGTGGTACATATAAAAAATTCCCGATGACCCCGAAGCCATGATAAATAGGCTCGGGCTACCATAACTTTCAAGCTCATGGACCGGTGGGCCATGGTAAATTTTTCGTAATTTGAAAAGAAATGTTTTTGTTGGAAAACGTAGGCTGCAGCGAAGGCAGAGTGTATATTTGCCATGTTCTGTTCTGTTAATCTTTACAGCCTCTTGAAGGTTAAACTCCGATTTTTTTTGGAGTAGAAACACTTCTATTACTAGTATGATACAATCCTTCACCATGTATAACTGTACACTGTCACCGTTGATTCACAATACCGTCGTTGTGCTATTTACAGTTAAAAAGGTAAAAGGTTAAAAAGATTAGATACCACGTAGCCCAGTCAGCGTATGAGATATGTTGGCTCAACGTCAAACTAATTGCAAAATAATTATTTCTTGGATTTTTGATAAGCTAAACGTATTTAAAAGTTGGGAAAAAAGTCTAGAAAAATCTAAATAGGGGAAATTTATTAAAATTTTATATTTTTAACCACCATATTTAAAGGAAATTCAAAAAAAAAAAAAAAGTGCTGTTTTGACGGATACATATGTTATATATTGCTTTTTGATTGTAATGTAGTTCATAGAACTAATCATTCAACTATTAAATTAAATATAAATTATCAACAATAAATGTTATCAATTTATATCTAATTCTTATAGGTATTATATCAAAAGTATACCTCCGAATCTGAAAAGGTTATCAATTTACTACTAGTATATAGATCAGAACATGTAATAGACCAATACATTTATACATTCTTACTTTGAACTGTTTCCGTCACTATCTTACATATTTGTTGCTCAGAATTCCTCAAATAATAATACAAATATATGTATTGCTATTATAAGAGTTGTATAACCTGTCACAATTCCGGTTTTGCACGAGTTTATATGTCCTCACTTAGGTCTGTCTCAGTCAGATTTGATACATCTGTTTATATTTGAAAATAATGATTATAAGACGATTTGACTTCATTAAACTTACTTTGGAAGATAGTGGAGTCTGTTTGAGATTTTTTGTCTTTACAAAGTTCAAAAATGATTTTTGGCTTTTCAAAAGTCCATGGTGGTATTTGTGAGACTTTGTACTTAGCAATTAAATTAAGATCAATATTGGCTTCGTTGAGTTTTGGTTTGATTCTGAGACCAAAAGTTCGAATAGCTTTAGTTTTTTTTATCAAATAGAGTTTCATAATAGGGGTCAAAAGTAAGATTAAAAGCATGATTAGAAGGATTTGAATGAAGTTTAATGGCATATTGAAGAGCCAGTTTTTCACGTCTTAAATACAATGATGGTTCATTTGCCTCTACATAAAGACTCGGATGGGGACGTACGAAAGGCACCAAGGGCGAGTCGTAGTCCTTGGTTGTGTATAGGATCAAGCATCGCTATGTAAGACTTGCGAGCTGATCCATATACAATAGAGCCGTAGTCTAATTTTGATCTGATTAGTGATCTGTAAAGTCTAAGTAAAACTTTTCGATCTGCACCCCATTTTGTATTAGCAACAACTTTCAATAAATTTAGTGCTTTATTACACTTTGTCTTGAGATATTTAAGATGAGGAATAAAAGTAAGTTTACAGTAAAAAATAAGACCTAAATATTTTGTTTCCTCAACAACAGGTATATGTGTCCCATCTAAAGTTAGATTGGGATCATCGTGATGTTTACGTAGTTGACAAAAATGCATACAAATTGTTTTAGACTTAGAAAATTTAAAACCGTTTTCATTAGACCAAGTCTGAAGTTTATTAAGGCATTGCTGTATTTGCCTTTCAATAGTTTTCATATTTTTTGAACGGTAACAAATTACAAAATCGTCAACATATAAAGAGCAATCCATACCAGGATTTATACTCTTAACAATATTATTAATTTTAATATTAAAAAATGTGACAGACAGGATACTGCCTTGTGGGACGCCCATCTCCTGTTTGTGAACATCGGAGAACGTCGTGTCCATTCGGACTTGAAACTGTCTATCATTTAAAAAGTTTAAAATAAATGTAGCTAAACGGCCACGAAGGCCCATATCATGAAGATCTTTCATAATGCCATACTTCCACGTGGTGTCGTAGGCTTTCTCTAAGTCAAAAATTACAGCGACTAAATGTTCTTTCTTTATGAAAGCCTCCCTAACAAACGATTCAAATCTAACTAAATGGTCTGTAGTGCCCCTTTGGCGTCGGAATCCACTTGATACTTAGTAATTAAGTTGTTGGATTCCAAGAACCAAACAAGACGACCATTAATCATACGTTCCATGGTTTTACAAAAACAACTTGTCAAAGCAATTGGACGGTAATTAACTGGATCCGTGTGATCTTTCCCAGGTTTGGGTACCGGAATAACGATAGCTTCCCTCCAAGACTCGGGGAAGTTTCCAGTCACCCAAACAGAGTTAAATATATCAAGTAGAATTAATAAAGATGATTCGGGTAAAATTTAATGTTTTAAAAGTTGATAATGGATATCGTCAGGACCAGCTGATGTATCATGTGCCTTCTTTAAGGAATTGTTCAATTCACTCAAAGAGAACTTCTTATTATATTTTTCTGAATTATTTGATTTAAAGTTTAGTTTCTGTTTTTCAGTCTGATGTTTATGTTCTAAAAATTTTGGATTGCAATTAGTGGTAGATGAATTTTTTGAAAAAGTATCTGCCAAAGTATTAACGATGTCTTTGGCAGATGTGGCAGTATGATTTTCAGTTTTTAAATGGTTAACGCAACATGGAGTACCCTTACCGTTGATTTTTCGGACCATGTCCCATGCCTTCTTAAGGGAAGTAAGAGAATTAAGCCTAGAGACGTAATCTCTCCAGGACTTTCTCTTACTCTCCTTTAGAGTACGTCTTGCTTTTGCACGAAACACTTTAAAATTGTCTAAATTATGTTGTGTAGGTCGTAAATTAAACTGATTTAAAGCTTTTTTGCGATCCTTAACTACATTCTTGCAGTCATCATCATACAATGGTTTTTGAGGGCGTTTTGGATTTGACGAGGTTTTTGGGATAGATTTTTCTGCTATACTGTATAATATTGATGAAAACTGACCAGCAGGATTACTGTATCGTTAAATAAATCGGGTTTTAACTGTTGTTCGAAGTTTCCATCTTTGATTTCTATCAAGAAGTGGAGGTCCAATATTTTCAAGAAATATTGGATAATGGTCACTCCCGCAGAGGTCATCACCAACACTCCATGAAAAGTCTAACAAAAGTGATGGCTCAAACTGATAAATCGATGGAAATTTTCGATCCTAAAGCAGGATGTAAATATGTATGAGATTTATTATCATTATAAAGACATAGTTATTTTGATTTAAAAAAGATTCAACTTTATTACCTTTATCATTAATGTCTTTACAACCCCATATGTAATTGTGGGCATTAAAATCCCCCAAAAGCATAAAAGGTGATGGTAATTGTGCAATGAGTTTATCGAGATCTTTCGGATCAAGGGTTGCACTTGGTGGTAAATATAAAGAGCAAATTGTAAAACTCTATGCATTGTAACACTAACTGCAACTGCTTGCAGATTAGTGTCTAACGCAATAGTACTGTGTGGGACGTTTCTATTGACAAGAATAGACACGCCACCAGTTGCTTTTTCGCCTGTATCACATATTGTATTATATAAAGAATATTGTTTAAAAGTAGTTTTATCATTTGACTTCAAAAATGTTTCTTGAAGACAAAATGCAATAGGGTTATGTTCATTTAAAAGTAAACTAATCTCATCATAATTTGGTTTTAAACCTCGACAATTCCATTGTATTATTTTATTTGAAGTGTTCATTTAGGTGGAAGTATAGGTGCTAAAGGGACTTTCAATTTGGCAAGCTTGGAGGAATCCGATGATACATCATCGGTTTCCATATCCAGGTATGAAAATTTATTATGCAACTGTACAGGGTCATCGGACCCTTCCAGTTGCCTCCTTGCACAAAATTTAGCAGTGGCCAGATTTACTTTTCCAGCCCTACGTGTAGAATTTGAACTCTTGGTATCACCGGAGCTCGACAAAGTCGAGTCCTTGGCACCACCAGAGCTCACAGAAGACGAGCTCTTGGTACCACCAGAGCTCGCAGAAGACGAGCTCTTGGTGCCACCAGAGCTCGATGTCTTAGGTGAATTCGGGACATTCCCCGAGTTCACCGATTTTTGGTCAGATTTGTTATTTAATGTTATAGATGGTTTAGGTTTGATAACTGGTTTAAATGTAAGTGGTGAGGAAGTCTGTGTCTCTGAGGAGACTTTAGACGTACCAGGAATGGTAGCAATACAAGACATCTTGTTGATTTTTTCTCAACATGTCTACTCACATCAGTATATGATTTCCCTGATGGAGTAGATGGAGATTGGAGTTCAACAAGACGTCTGGCCTCCGGGAACGAAATTTTGTTTTTCAATTTAACCTTTTGAATCTCGCGTTCATGTTTCCATTTTGGACAATCTCTCGAGAAAGCCCCGTGGTTCCCTTTGCAATTAATGCAAAAGGCGGGTTTTGTACATGACGAGAAGTCCGTGTGTCCTTGTTCACCACATCGAGCACACAGAGCATCTCGTCTACATCTTTCTCGATGATGTCCAAACTGTTGACAGTTAAAACATAGAAGAGGATTAGGAATAAAAAGGTCAACAGGTAAAGATATATAACCGATCTTGACATTTGTTGGTATATTTGGGTTATTAAAGTAAGAATAAAGGTATTGGTCGGTTTTATATTGCCATCTTTCCTGGTATTAATCCTGGTCACCTCTGAAACTCCCTGTGGTTTCAAATTAACACTCATCTCCTCAACAGTACAGTGTTCCAGTTCCCTGGAACGAATGACTCATTTGGAGGAGTTGAGTGTTATATGGGGACGGATTTCTACAGGTATATCTACGAATTTTTTCAAAGAAAGTAGATTGTCAGAATGACTTTTTTTTTGACATTCAACCAGAATTTTATTAGATTTGAGTTTTTTTACCTCTCGCGGTTCACCAGCAATACCAAGTATTTGCTTGTGAATCGCAAACGGTGAAAGTTTCGTAACAGGTCTGGATTCATCTGTAGATGTAATTGTAATAAATCGTGGCCAGTTAATATTTGATATATCTTCATCTGATTCAATCTCAACAGAATCGTGCCGAGCACGCTTGTGTAAAGACTGAGCAGGTACAGTTCGAGTAGTAGTTTTGTTTTGGTGTGGTTTTTTTTGAAGCCATAATGAGTTTGTGTTTGGTTCGTTATCCACGATTCTCACCCGCCGCGGAGTCCAACAAGGGGACACATGCTGTGGATATCCGACAGACATGATGCCAAGAATACGTGGACAATATACTCCAGCAAAGTAATACATCAGATCCCGCATACCACCCGATGGATGTAAATTCAAGTCCCGACAAGACAAGAACCGCACCAACATCCATCTAAAATGGCAGACGTATAACCATATAGCATTTCACTTTACAAGATTAGCCCATAAGCCATGATAGTTTTCAAGAATTTGAGAGTAAGATAACTTATATATATATTCATAGAAAATAAATATAGACAAGTAAATGAGAATGGAAAAAATCAATGGGGATGAAATAATGGAGAAAGGATGATACATGACAAAATATAATCCAAGAAAAATATCATGACAGACCGATTGATCAAGACCGGGCCCATCCGACCTCCCGTCTTGACTTGAAATCCGGACCAAAGTGGTGTGTTGCGTCGCAGACTCCTGCGGCGCTCAACCACCAGGACTCCTTCATCAAACCGCACGGGTCGCCACCCACGGTCAACAGGTGGGTTCCTTTTCGGGGAGGATCTTACCCCTCTGCTTGGAACGAGTAGTCGGCAAATTCTAATCCCTACCGACAGGAGGAATGTAATGTTAAATATAAGCCAATAAAATGGACTTAAATGTACATGATTTTGAATATTACTGTAAGAATCCGGAAAAATATATACAACAGTGGTGATGACATTGACATCTCCATCTGGTATAGCAATATCTTCAGACGCACGATGTTCAAGCCATTTAACAATGGTAGAATAACTCCCATAGGGTGAATATTTGTTTATAACATTGCATATGGTTTTCGATCCACTCAAAAAATAAACTATAATGTTTTCGATAAAATGAAATGGTGCTACTATCGAGCCTGAAAACAACAGATATACAAGTTCTATTATTTTGATCAAAATTCTCTTCTTTTGAGTATCCATTTCATGTGTTACATTACACAGAGAAGTTAAATATGTAATCAAAGATGAATTGCACTTTCCCAAAATGATATCCATGGTCAAGTTTTCTAAAAGTCTTTATACATGTTTTTGTACATTTCTAAGTTCTGTTTCATGACACTGTGTTAATTTTTAGCTAAAGCATTTATGAATTGTTCTGTATCGGTCTTTTCTAAATCACCATCTTTATTTTTTTTAATAACAGACTCTACTGTGGCGTAATTTGTTTTCCTCTTTTTATTTGCATGAATGAGTGTCCCCTTCTCAACATAACTGACACGTGCAGTGCACAGCGCACAATCTTTTTTTTTATTAAATTAACTGCAACATGGTTTGGTATGTTGATTTTTTTAGCTGTATGTTTATAAGTTTTAAAAGATTTTTCATTTGCATATTCCTCATGCTTAATGCACTTGCATGATACTCCTTTCGAAGCCATTTCTGTATATTCAGTTCTGAAATTCAAATAATATATTCTGAAATAAGGTGTTGTGGAAGAAACTCAGTTACAAAACGTACATATAATTGGAATATTTTAGATTCTCTATTCCCCCATATAAACACTCCCCACCTTAATAAACCACCATATTAAAAAAAGTATTATCTGTAAAATAAAATCTAACTAATAAATATATGCTTTATGAATCATTTAGCAAATACAATATCGTTTGTAAAACTTTTTATTTTTTTAAAAATTATATTTTGGACCCCAAATAATTTACCCCCATTACGAAAAATGCATCGCCTTGGGGATTTTACCTCCAATAAAATCATGCCATTTCATTGCACAGCGTACATTGCACATCAAATATACACAGTGATTTTATTGGGCCTCCATCCGAAGATTTGACTTTCAATAAAATCTAAGATAGTTCAGTTCACAGTGTGAATGGCACATATAATATACGCAGTGACTTTATTGGGCCTCCATCCGAAGATTTTACCTTCAATAAATCAAGTATTTTCATTGCTCATTGACTTAATTGTACACTACAACATAATTGCATCAGCATATAATGTATACAAAATACTATATTATAATATAGTTACATATAAAAATATATATATGTACCAAATTTTAGCACAAATTGTACACCATATAATTAAGGGAAATAAGTGCGTAAAATTTATCTTGTACGAGTACTTCCCCTTATCAATAAATCAGCATCCCGTTTTTTCATTGGATGCGTATGCAGTCGTTACTCATTTCCGCATCCGGGGACTTTCAAAAATGGCAACGTAAATAATGAAAATTTCTTACCCGTGAAAAACAACTTGAAAATCGCTGGTAAATGCTCTAATTTTCTTCAAAAACACTACTCGGTCGTTTGGGAGGTCTGCGCCGATTTAAAGTCACGTCGACTTATATAGCGAATGTATTCTGCAAAACGAGGAATGCATTGCATTTACAAATCTCGAAAAGCATGCGACTACTTTATATATTAACCAACATTTTTTTGCATTTTTGTGAATAAGAAACAAGTGCATGGGGCATTTGCACTATATGTACATGTCAATACATGGGCCATTTGAACCATGATGGTACAGTTGTACCATTATGGTTAAAATCGCCAATCTCCCTGACCTGTTTAACGTATGTCAATAAGAGTGATTTCCCTTAGCGGACTGAAAGAAAGTAACCAAAATGGTTATAATATGGCGACAATCGCAATTGATTGTCGCCGACTTCTACTGAACCCTACCAATTACCGATAGTCGGACACCACTATTATTTAGTATAGTAAAATGAAAGAATAGTTTTTGATATAAATCCGTGTTTTGACTGATATCATGCCGACAGTTTTAACGCAATAATCAAAAAAAAAATGTCGATGTTTATTTCCGGGAGTGACCTATCCAGCAGTGTTCTATATTAAGAATATAATACAAGCCGGCATCTCCCCTTTTAACATTTTTAAAAAAACTTTGTATTATGTCACAATTAACAATGTTTTGTACTAATCTAACATAAAATAACGATGATTACAGGTCTGCTAAAGGACCTATGTGTGTTATATAATTAACTTAAGTGTAAATATACCAGAAATCTACACACTACCTTCTTACATTTTTGCTCCTTCGATAGTGAAGTCGGACTATTTCTTACGCTTCAACAAACCCGAGGTTGCTATATATCATTGGAAAGGTCTTTTAAAAAGAAACACATTGCTCTTTATTTCAACTTAACTTAGCATTTGTCATTACAGAGTTATGGCCTATTAGAGATAGAAAAAATTCCCGAAATATTATGATACACACCTTCCAAGCAAGCCTTGGATATGGGATCCATGTGGGCCTAATATGGTTTTATATGTGGGACATATATGGGCTACCCACATGGGTATGTCTATGAGGCGGTAAGAGGCCCATCTTGGACCAATATGGATCAATTATTCCAATTTGATCTGGTACCCACATCATAACAGTTTGAAAAAACCCACCTCAGGCCCATATGGGTAGCCCGTATTGTTCCGACTTAAAACCATATTTATAGGCCCACATGGGTCCCATACTTTGATCCCTTTTTCCGAAATTATAGTTACCAAACTTTGCACATTGATATTCAAGCACAGCATGTGTCACAAACAAATGACATTTTAGGTTAAGGAATATTTATTTAATATGCGTCTTTATGTAGAGGCAAATTAACCATCGTTGTATTTAAGATGTGAAAAACTGGCTCTTCAATATGCAATTAAACTTTATTCAAATCCATCTAATCCTGCTTTTAATCTTACTCTTGACCCCAGTTATGAATCTCTCTTTGATAAAAACCCTAAAGCTATTCGATCTTTTGGTCTCCGGATCGAACCAAAACTCACCGAAGCCAATATTAATCATTATTTAATTGCTAAGTACAAAGTCTCAGAAATACCACCATGGACTTTGGAAAAGCAAAAATCATTTTTGAAATTTGTAAAGACAAAAAATCAGAAACAGACTACTATTTTCCAAAATAAATTTAAGGAAAGCAAAGTATCTTACAATCATTACTGTCGCATATATCTAGATGGTTCTAAAGATGGAGACACCGTGGCTGCAGCTGCTGTTACAGGACAGCACAGCACACCTTTAAAAGCCGATTTCCAAACGGAGCCTCCATCTTTTTAGCTGAACTCAAAGTCATAGTCTTGAAATCTCCAACGCCCAAGCCTACCAGTTGGTTCCTTTTTATGACCCCCCCCCCCCCCCCCCCCCCCCCCCGGTTATTTCTTTCTGTCCTGTATCTTTGTCGTGCATAGATGGATTATGTTGATACTTGTACAAATGATCAACATAACATGATGACTTGTTGCGAGTAAGACCCCACATCCGTAACTCAAAGGTCAAGATCACTATTTGAGTTTGTTTGACAACACTTCGAGTTTGTGTGAGATTTCGTGTCCGGCCTGTAACTTTGCCATGCATGGATGGATTTTATAAATACTTGCTATAAATGATCAGTATAACATGACATGTCGCGAGTAAGACCCACACCTGTACCTCAAAAGTCAAGGTCACAATTTGAGTTTGTTTGAATACACTTCGAGTTTGTGTGAGATTTCGTGTCCGGCCTGTAACTTTGCCATGCATGGATGGATTTTATAAATACTTGCTATAAATGATCAGTATAACATGACATGTCGCGAGTAAGACCCACACCTGTACCTCAAAGGTCAAGGTCACAATTTGAGTTTGTTTGAATACACTTCGAGTTTGTGTGAGATTTCGTGTCCGGCCTGTAACTTTGCCATGCATGGATGGATTTTATAAATACTTGCTATAAATGATCAGTATAACATGACATGTCGCGAGTAAGACCAACACCTGTACCTCAAAGGTCAAGGTCACAATTTGAGTTTGTTTGAATACACTTCGAGTCTGTGTGAGTTTTCGTGTCCGGTCTGTAACTTTGTCATGCATAGATAGATTTTAATGATCTTGCTACAAATGATCAACATAACATGATGACGTGTCGCGAGTAAGACCCACACCCGTACTCAAAGGTCAAGGTCATTATTTGAGTTTGTTTGACAACACTTTGTCATGCATGGATGGATTTTATAAATACTTGCTACAAATGATCAGTATAACATGATGACGTGTCGCGAGTAAGACCCACACCTGTACCTCAAAGGTCAAGGTCACAATTTGAGTTTGTTTAGCAACACCTCGATTGTGTGTCCGGCCTGTAACTTTGTCTTACATATATTGATTTTTATGATACTTGCTACTATTGATCAACATAACATAACGACGTGTCGCGAATAAGACCCACAGGTCAAAGTCACAATTTTAGTTTGACAACACTTTTGAGTGTGTGAGATTTCGTGTCGGGCCTGCAACTTTGTTATGTATAGATGCATTTTTATAAATACTTGTTATAAATGATCAACATAACATGACGACGTGTTGCACTTAATACCCAAACTCCCATTTCAAAGGTCAAGGTCACAATTTAACTATGTTTGACAACACTGTCATTTTTCATATTTCCTGTCCGGTCTGTCATTTATGTATAAATTTTAAAAACACTTGGCTCAGTTGATCAACATGACATAATTAAGTGTCGCATGTAAGACCCAGAGCCTTTCCTCAAAGATCAAGGTCACACTTTCAATTTGTTTGATATTGTGTGTCTGGTTTATGTCTTTGCATTTAACTTGGCTCAATTTATCAAGATGACATGATGACTTGTCATAAGTAAGACCTAGACCCATACCTTAAAGGTCAATGTCACACTTTTAGTATGACATTTAAACCTTTAAGAACAAATGGCATCAGTGACTGAAAGCTCATAGGGTCATTTCTGAGTGCGAAGCTCATCCTCGTAAACTCAAACAAGCCCTCGTGAGTGACAAAAGCCGACTTATGTCTAGTTTCAGGATCCAACGCAATTTGATAATATGATGAGTTGAGATAAGGGTTGAAAATATTTTTGCCTGGGAATCGCCCAGTGCATAAAAAACATCATCAGTTCTTGGTAGAGGATGAGCAATAGGAACAGTAACCCGGTTAAGTTTACAATAATCTACTGTAAACCTTCAAGATCCATCTTTATTTTTAACTATCACAACTGGAGAATTCCAAACAGAAGTAGAGCGTTGGATTAAATTAGCTTCTAACATTTCATTTGTTTGTCTCTCAGTTTATGCTTTTTTATTGGATTTTGTCTATAAAATTGCATTCGAACTGGTTTAGCATTTGGTTCAGTCTCATTTCTATGTCGATAAATATCTGTTTTGCCAATGTCAGACATTGAAATTGAAAAAATATCACTATTCTTTTGCAAAAATTCATTGAGCTATTTTGTTGTTGTTCAGATAAATGATCATTTACTTTGTTAAATTTTAGATTATTAGTGTTTGGTTTGGGTTTGGAAGTATCCACAGGATCATTGACATTCGAAACTAGCATTTTTGGTTATCATCAAAAAAGTAAATTTCCTTTGCATCAATTACATTATATGTTGCAAGCACTCTTGTTGGTGAAATTTTAACATTCATTTTGGTTGGATTTATCACATGTAAAAAAATGCATTAGAGTTATGAGTTGTTACTAAACACTTAGCACCAGAAAGATAAATGTTTTGTAAGCTGTTCTAATGGCACAATCTCATTTTAGTGACCTCCTGAGATTTTTACATGGATTATTAACTTCAGATTCAGCAGGAATTATTTCAGGTTAAGTACACCTAGCATAACTATTTTTACTATCACAAATTAACGCTATTGATACCAAATCATTAACGAAAGTTAAAGCTTGTGATGAAAGTCCATGCGCACATGATTTTGTCTCGCCGCGACGAAGGAGAGACGGGATTAAGGTGTTGCTTTTCCGTCGACGAACATTTATATTTAGTTCCAACATAAGTTTTCGTTTTACAAGTGCTAGGACACTCGTACTTGGAGCACAGTAACAACTATCACGCTACATCACATTATATACTGCAGATACTGAGTGTGACCTACATTTTATGGTCCATCGACATTTGTTTGATGCTGAATTTTGCATTTACCTCCAACGTTAAGTTTTCTGTTTTACACTATTTCTCAATAAGTACTAGTGCTAGGACACTCATACTTGGATCATAGTTACAACTAACACCCTGCATTATATAAAGCAGATGATGAGTACTTTTCTCTTTTTTGATTTATTTAAAATACAAATTGATTATTTTCTTTTTTTTAAATACGTTTTAGATTTACTTAGAAATATATTTTTTATCTCAAAAATCACTTAATGTATTTGATCGAAACTTCACACAATACCCAATATTTCTTAGTCATTAAACCTACTACATTAACCAAGTTAAATAACTCTTGAATGAATATAATATTTTTTTTCTCTCCCATGTGTGTACTAACGGTCAAAGCGTACACGGCGAGACATATCATTCCGCGGAATTCTTGTTATTCATAAAATCCAGACCCGAAATAATAGAGTGGTGTAATTTTTCCAAGATAATAAATGTTTGACCAATCCTTAATCCAGTAATATTTAGTGTAATGGTAGCTTGTCCGAGAACTGGGTGTTGTTCGCCTCAAACTCAAACTATTCGATTACATTTTGATGGTTGAATTTTTATTTGATTATTTATATTTAATTTGTCAAAAGTTGTTTTTATGAATACAGCTTATAATTGCTCCTGAATCGACTAATGCCTGTTGTCGTTTCCCAATAATTTCTATAAGAATTGAATTTCTATGTAATGATGTTGCTACACTTCACTTTGATTTTTATAAGCACTTATTTCATTTGAAATATCTTTTACTTTATCTGGCCTTGAATGATTTTGTTTTTGATTTTTATAAGCACTTGGAATATTGTTACCTATGTGATGCCTATCAGCGGTTTTACGGACAGGCGAGCACCCCTAGTATGCATTGTTATATTTTGAATTTAAACAAGTTTCAGAGAAGTGATTATATCTACCACAACGTAAACATTTAACACCTTTGGCTGCACAGTCGTAAAAGGAATTATTGTCCTTACCTCCACAACGTCTACATTTCTGGTCTTCGTTGGACTGTTCCGTTTGTGGCATCCTTTGTTGACGTTGAGTCACTGGTTCGGATTCGAAGTTGGTCCTCCGCCGGCTCCAGGTGTGTGCCGGTTGTGGATTGGTCATTTGTTGTTGGAGTTTGATGCACTGCTGCGATTGCTATACTCAACTTCTCTGTCACTGCTTCCAATACACGGTGATCTCATCAGCTGTCGTTACAGATGTGGATGTTGCCGCTACCGTCCTTTCTGCTAGGGTTGCCGCCTTTCTCAGTTCTTCTAGGATTTTATGGTTTTGGGGCATGACGATGGTTTTAATGTTGATGGCAAGCCTCTTGAGCGCAATGCTGGTTACTAGGGTTTCCTTGTTACTACCTTCAAAATCCTGGTGAAATAATTGGCGTAGCTTTCCCCTGGATGCTGGTTCAAGCTGAGGAGGGCCAGATCTGTGTCCAACTCGTCACTACCATTAAACCGGTTTGACAATGCCCCTGTGAGCTGGGCATAGTCATCTCTGATTTCTGTGGAGAGAGCACTGAACCATTCCAAGGCATGGTCCTTCAGGTAGAAGGGCATGGTTTGTCTTCGCCTGGCTTCATTGTAGTTATGTGCCTCAGCGAAGTTGTTAAACCATGTCCACCATTCGTCCGCTCGCTCTCCTGGGTTACCATGAAATGGCGACATATTGATGTGAAGTGCCATGATTGGAGATTGGTCTTCTAGATCAAGAGATGTTCAGGTCACTCAGGCCTGAACGTCTGAAAATACATCGGCTTCTGGCTCTGGTGTGCTCTCCCCGGAACTGTGTTCTAACGATCGCAGAAAGTATCTGTTGACGGGTGTTGACATGTGTGTTTTTCACGTACCACTTTGTCTACTCCACCAATCTTTTATGCTCTTGGTTTATGGGTATTTTTTCTGGAATAATGTAAGACAATGTGTAAGATCTCGAAACGTATCCTTTATTGTGTGTAGGTAGAAATGGTATGATACATGTCAAAACATACATTCAGATATAATATTATACTGTTAAGATTATGGATATATTTCAAAATACACGTTATTATTAAATTGTTAACTGTATCCAGACGTGTAATTAACACAATAGTCTGTAACATTCAAAGACGCATGTATGCATAATAAGATAATACCCTCATAATGAGGGCCTCATGGAAGATTACCATTTTCAAATGAGTTTGCCCACATATAACACCTTAACAGTAATGATTAACACATTCCAATTACCCAATAAAAGCATCAATTGTAAAATTGAACTATACAGTTAATATTCCTGATTTAATAGAAGTTATGGGGTAACTCGCTTTTTTTTTATTAAATGTGAGAGAAATTATTTAACACACATGTCAATTTGACCGAACAAGTTTGTTGCTTGTAATTCTATGAAATGAAAATACATTATCAAAACAAGTTTGTATTCGTAAAAACATTTCAAACTGTGGATTAACAAATAATTGAGAACATATGATTTAACAAAATTCTAAATATATGTTGTCTTCGAAACGTAGTTATGTTAAAAATTGACCAATTTCAATGTGATAAAGAAATCATTGTTGACTCCAATAATAATGTTAAAACCAAAAATCTATGTGTTGTCTTGAAAAAGTAGTTACGTTAATAATTTGCTTTATTCAAATATTTATTAAAGAACCTAGTATGCATTCAAAAATCTATAAGTAATAATATATAACTATTGAAAATAAAGCCGAAATGTCTAGAACATATTTTAGTAGCAGAGTTTTCCAACTGAGCAACATTATGTGTTGAATAATATATGATAGATAATAAACTCTTAATTACAACATGTCCGCATTTTAAACAATGTAATAAAACACATGCGAGAACAAGCATATTCAAAGCAAAATAGAAGTTCAAAAGAATAAATTGAAAAATGATAATTTCACATACTTGGAATAATATAAGACAATGTTTAAGATCTCCAAACGTATCCGTTATTGTATGTAGGTGGAAATGGTATCGTCTTGTATTTTATACCGAAAAAACCCAGTTCAGATGTGAAAACCATTATGACAACAAGAATTTACTTAATTACAAATTGTATTGATAGTGTCTGCTAAACAGAGATTTCGGTCTCAAGTAAGCTGTGACACCTCTTTGTAAACAGGAAATACTTGGCTTTTTCAGTCATATCGCGACTGTGTCTACTTTAGACAGTATTCTAAGCGCTGTCACTCTGGAGTATCATGCTGCAGACACATGGTATGATACCCCACCCAGTCACATTATACTGACACCGGGCCGACCAGACCTAGAACTCCTCTAAATGCTGAGCGTCAGCGAGGAAGTTTTTAGTACCATTTTTAAAGTCTTTGGTATGACCCGGCCGGGGATGTTTTAGAACTTAATTGAAGAATGTTACATGGATAGTATAGCCAAACAATGTTTTACTTCATCCATATACCCTACTTGCCTGCTATATGTTAAGTATTTACAGTAATCAATTAATACAACTTCTCAATCAAATTGTTATCAGAGTTGATAACTTTGAAAAAAAAAGAAAACTTTAAAAAAGATAACAGAAGAGACCAATATATTCTCTAAAACCCAAAACTAAAAACATCACAAATAAATATATTGTAACAATATTTATATGTATCTATATTTATTTTTTTATATATTATATAAAATAATTAAGTAATATAATATAAAAATATGTAGTTGAAATGTAGTGCATTATATATTCATTAACTACGGAATACATACTCCAATATGGTAACGTAGTTTATGGTAGTTTCTGTGACAAGACAAAATTACCGAAAAATTTAATTTTATGCTGTCTAGTCACCTTAATGGTATTACTAAGTCATATTTTGATGTTTCTGTTATAGAATGGAATGATGTTGCCCACATTACAATACGGCCATCTTCCATGTATTGAAGGCCAAAACTAAGGACCCAACTTTGTGACAGGGTATTTTCGCTATTTTAGGACTTTATTAAATATTTCAGATTTATAAATGTAGAATGTAGCATTACCTGTGCGCAAAAGCGTTGTTTTTTTCAAATAGGTAATGGCTTCGTCTTTAAAATAAAACAAAAATTGGAGGATTGTACTGTAATATTGATTGTTTATTGAGCTGTGACGGCCGTTTTTCTGGTGTTTTTTTAATGTTATACGTGTATTTTATAAAGCCTGTGCGCTCAGCTATTCGAATATTTGTCACAAAAGTACAAATTTGAGACTGATGACCAGTCCAAGAAAACAAGAGTTAGCTTACTTAAACTAAACTGAGTAGGTTTTATAATTGCAATACTGTGTATAAAGTTTCAACCCAATGCATGCAGTGACTGCTGAGATAAAGATTTTAATACAAAGTCAAACAAGGGCCATAATTTAAATACAATCTGACAAAGAGTTATTCCATTTGACGTGGTCATTTTTAATCCTAGGGACATCATTTAAATAAAAGTTTGAATTATAGTTGGTTATCCTTCTTACATAAATATTTTCCCACAATCTGTGTTGTGCTACATGAGAAGATTTTTGAAGTTTTATACTATTTTTAGTAATAGCGTCCATCTTGAATTTTGAAATAAAATAATAAAAAAAATATCTTCTTTATAGTCTCCCGTGCGAGAGAAACAACCAGATTAAGTTTGAGTTTAACTGGCCTAGTGGTTTCAGAGAAAGTGCTGCTAACGGACGACAGACGACGAACAACGCGCCATCGCATAAGCCCTTCTGGCTTTTGGCCAGTAGTATTTTTTAAACCTTATTTTATCTTTGGTGTACTTAACATTAAGATATATTTAATAAAACTATACTTATAGTTAATTCTAAATTGATGTTATAAATGAACCAATAAACATGTGAAAATTAGATCAAACGTTATAATGTAAGTCAATGGAAAACGCAATTGTTGCAGCTGACCATGTAGCGAATGCTTTTTGTTTATATCAGTTTGTTCAGTATTTATATTTTGTCGAAAATAGCGTTACCTTAAATACCTTAAAGACCGTGTTGGCCATTTAGTTTGACTAACGACTATAACATAACGACTATACAACATGCGCCATTCTTTAAACATATGAGGACGCTTCTATGACCTAATTAAATGTTCATTGATTAAGTCGATACATTTCTAGACTCACCTCCAGTTTCAATACAGAAACGCACTTTCACATTTAACGAGAGGCCATCCAGCCAAAGGTAGTAATTTTATTTCTAGACTCACCTCATGCAATGAGGAATGTCACTGTCAATCGTCTACATGATTATTACTGGGAGGCGCTGTGTCGGGAAGCAGCAAAACAAATAGTAATACATTATTTAATTCAGTAATAAATGGGCACAAATATAAAGTTCGTTTATCACATAGCTTGTGTGTGTGTGTGTGTGGGGGTGGGGGGTGGGGGGGAGTTTACAACTACCATTTATGTAACAGATCATCTATTCTATGGGGAACGAGAATCGGGCATATTACTCAACGTCTCGAAACAATCCATGACATCTATATTTTCGGGCAAGTCGAATAGAACTTCGGCAATATGCGTACGACAGCCGAGTTCTACGGAAAACACCAAGCAATGAATTGGAATATGTATTACTCTAGGTTAATATAAAATGATAGGTAATGGGTTTATTACACTCCTGCACCGTAGATTATGTGATAACATTATAAAGATACCGAAAACACATTTGACTGATATACTTTATTTCTGCATTATGCATCACATATGTTTACATACAAACTAAAACATATATATCTCCTATATGCTCAACTGTAATTTCAGTCCGTTCTATTTTCTTCGCCGTTCACACAGTGCAGCTGTAATTATTAGTATGCCATATAATAATATATCTTATTTACAATTGTACCATATTAGTATATTCTTTGACTGAAGATGTAAATATAACAAACAATTAAGAAATTTTACAGTCATACATATTCATACACAAAGTCTGTTAACAATCAAAAATAAATTCCTAGACATGCAGGTGTTTTCCTTCTGGTTCAAACCGTATCAATTTTTTAACCGATGCAGCCCAAGTTTAATGTTATCAGAAACCACTGTAGCGCTCACAATCATGACTATATTATAAACTTCATTCCAACCCAGTGCACTAAATTATATAAAGAGAAGTGCAAGTTGGTCGGTGAATAATTAGTTTGTACAGACCTAAAAACTCTAGCACTATAGTCAAATTTTAATTCATACAATTTTGGCTATCCTACATTGATTGGTCCTCCGTGGTCTAAGGCGCCATCTCAGTATCACTTACCTCTCGCTGCTAATGTGATAGGTTCGAGCCTTGCTCGCTCAAAAAACTTTATGAGAAAGTTTCCAGGTGGTTCTACTCCGTCTGAGGTCTTCTTCATTGTTTTACTACAAAATTGACCTGCTTATATTTAATGATTATTGTCTTCTTATAACTATTCTTTTAATATTTTTCAAGCGTTTATATTATATATTAAAAAAAAGTGTAAACTTTCTTTTGCGTTTGAGTATATAATCTAATAGAAAACACTGGACATTATTAAATATTAGATTTAGAACGCTTTGAGAATTATCGGCTTAGAATCAAAGGTTGAAATGGCGTCAATTTTGATGATTCTGTGACCCGAGTTTAAGTTTTCATTTGTTGATTTGACCAGTTTGTAGCGGCTTTCTTTAAATGATGATTCAACCACCCAACTTGGTCAGAATTCATTCTATCCTTGTCTTAAACTTCTGAAATACATATTAATTATTATTTATATTAAAAGGACCAATAGACACCGTCGCGATATGACTGAAAAATTGTTGAAAGCGACGCTAAACACTATACAACACCAGTGTATGAAAAAAGTATGGATTTAACTGATTCCATTCAAGTGAGATGTCATACGCATTTTAAATATCAAATTAGTGTTTTGATGTCTACATATTTTGAATATAGCTATTGTTGCTTGCTTAAATTAATTGATTGATAGAGAAAACTTGAAATAATTTTTCCAGGAAAATATAAGAAATACATTGTCTTGCTTCAAATATTCGTTAAACACCTGTATTTTTTTCCTATCGTCATGGCCATGTGAAATGCATGGTAGAAAATCGGACCGAAGATTGGTGTGTTGTGGGCTTGATCTCTCTCCACGACTGTGTGCGATGGATGCTTACTACTGGTTCTTCCTTCGAGCATGATTACAAACGTATCTTACAGTTTATGTAACAAAAAAGTTCGAAACAAAAAACAAGCGAACAGTTTATGTAAATCAAAAAGTTCAAAACAAAAAAAACAAGAGACGTGGAAATTTCCCGAAAAAACATGTTTTTCAAACATTTTAGTCACACATGCTCAACTGATAGCAACAATTTCTGAAACACGATGTTTGATGCTACAAATACATTATAAAACGCATCAAACATTAAAAATTCGGCTGTGTTGTAAAAATTTTAAACGGACCTGTACATTTCTCTAATAAATCATTTGTATTTCTTATACTATTTTTTGCTTCATGGCTATCAACTGAGCAAGGGCACTGCAAACCATTTTCAAGATAAAAAATGTGCATGATAATGGAGTTTCATATTAATATATATCAATACATAAATCTGAACTTTTTTAGTGTCTTCATCAAAATAACAAAAGAAAACGATTATTTTTACTTTTCCGCTAGAGATATTGTATAAGATTGGTTGCGGAAATAATCAATTTTAGCTTTTTTGACTAATTAAAGGGCCATGACTCTGTAGAACATGGTCTGTATTGGCTGGTTATCGAACTTGGCCTAGATTTTATAGAGATGGAGACTTTGTGTAAGTTTGCTTCAGTTCCGATAAAGAATACTGTAGTTATTGAACAGAAAGGGCAATTTTAGCGTTTTTTACTTTTAAAAGGGACAACGCGCAAACGCATAAGCCCCTCTGGCCTTTGGCGATTAGAGCCAACAATGATGAAATGAATGACACCCATTCGTAGGATTCCAACCCCTCTGCAGCACCAGAACTTTTGGAGTGGATAATAACTTTTGATGATATGGGGGTCCTCTGGCGTATATAAAGAGACAAGGAAAAAAACAAACATTGACCCCTTCCCCGATCAAAATAAGAATTACTAAGTCAATAGGCCATCAATTTTAACAAAACCGGTCTCGTTTTATCGCTGAATGATTTATCTTCAAGATCGTACCGATGTTCATGCATAACTCGGCCGTTTGAAGAAGATTTCGCACTGAGACTGAGGTCCCAAAAAACGGCGTATTTTTTTATCATCAACATTTATGGTAACGGATATGACGTCATTATCGTATGGAGCAAATACGGGCTCGTGTCAGATTGGTTAAAATTAACTGTATTTAAAACGTCTTCCGATCCAAATCACAGTGACGCTTACGCTTTCAGTATTGACTCAATCATGATTAAAAAGGTCTACACTGCAATTCCTTGCAAATAGGTACACAGATTCAGTCCCTTCTGCAGAGACATTTCTGCACAGACTTTTCAATAAAATGTCTGTTTCGACAGACAATTCACCCTTTCCAAGTTTATTAAAGGCTTTAATTAAGTCATGTTCATGTTGCCTGTTATTTCCTGTCAAGATCACATGGTTTGGACATATTCCATATAAGGGATTGAAAACAGTATTTACCTTGGTCACCATACAATTCATTGCTGACATGGGCTAAATGGTATAAAATATCCACATTAGATCATTTTTATTCCACCAAAAGGAAGGTCATTCCCCACTTGCATGTTGGTAAATGTATCCCAACTGGTCAAAAGTTTCAGCAGAAACCATCGAATCTCCATCCACAACGACCACATCATATGTGGAGATCCTCTGCTTGACAGAAATGTAGTTTTCATCAGTTTGAATTAAGTGCAACAGAGTTGTATTGTCATATCTGCCATCTAACATATCAGCCAGCCCATCTATGCAGAGCTATTGCTGAAAAATGTGAATATTGGTTGCAAGCTGCTGCATGTCACTTGGACACATTTCCATATGTCTTTTAAAATTTTAGAAATTTGATTTAAAATGAATGTTTTCCCAGTCCCCATTGATCGGTTATTAACAAATTGTGGCCTTTTGAAGTATATTGAACAGCTGTTTATTGTTCTGTGGACAACATGTTTACATTTCTATTCATAAGCTGACAGATTTCTGTTATTGCTTTATTTTCCATAAGCGACTCGGATCAGAATAGCGCGCTTTTGGGCGTGGCCAATTTGAAAAAAAAAATATGCCGAAAATATCCGAACATGTTACTTCCGTTGCCATAATTGTTGGTGAACAAAACATGCTGTTAATGCCGGGTATTTACATTTGCTTTACTTACCGGATCGATCTTGAAGATAAATCATTCAGCGATAGAACGAGACCTGGTTTGTTAAAACTTATGGCCTGTTGACTTAGAAATTCTAATTTTGTTCGGGGAAGGGGTCAACGTTTTGTTTCTTTCCCTGTCTCTTTATATACGCCAGAGGACCCCAACCCCCATAATACGTTATTATCCACTCCCCAAGCTCCTGTGCTTCGTATAGATTGACAGTAATTATATTGTTACCCGGAACAACAATGGTTGTGATAATATATAATTTATTTTTCAACCAAACATATTTTGTTCCATTTCAGTTTGTAAAACTTACGATTGTTTCACAAAATTCCACAACATTCACGAAACAATTTACAATTTTGATTCATTCTAGGAGGGCACGACCTCTTCTGATGTTCACAAACAGGAGATGGGCGTACCACAAGGCATTATTCTCTCTGTCACACTTTTTAATATAAAAATTAATAATATTGTTAAGAGCATAAATCCTGGTGTGGAGTGCTCTTTATAGGTTGACGATTTTGTAATTTGTTTCCGTTCAAAAAATATGAAAACTACTGAAAGACAACTGCAACAATGCCTTAATAAACTTCAGACTTGGTCTGATGAAAACGGTTTTAAATTTACTAAGTCTAAAACTAATTGTATGCATTTTGTCAACTACGTTAACATCACGATGACCCCAATCTAACTTTAGATGAGACACCTATACATGTTGTTGAGAAAACAAAATTTCTAGGTCTTATTTTTGACCGTAAACATACGTTTATTCCCCATCTTAAATATCTTTAGACGAAGTGTAATAAAGCAGTAAATATATTAAAAGTTGTTGCCAATACTAATTGGGGTGCAGATCGTAAAGTTTTACTTGGACTTTACAGATCCATAATCAGATCAAAATTGGACTACGGCTCTATTGTATATGGATCAGCTCGCAAGTCTTTCTTAGTGATGCTTTATCCTATACACAACCAAGGATTACGACTCGCCCTTGGTGCCTTTCGTACGTCCCCAGTCGACAGTCTTCATGTAAAGGCAAATGAACCATCATTGTATTTAAGACGTGACAAACTGGCTCTTCAGTATGAAATTCAACTTCATTCAAATCCATTTAATCCTGCTTTTAATCTTACTTTTGACCCAAGTTATTAATCTCTCTTTGATAAAAAACCTAACGTTATTCTAACTTTTGGTCTCCGGATCAAACCAAAACTCACCGAAGCCAATATTGATCTTAATTTAATTGCGAAGTACGAAGTCTCAGAAATACCACCATGGACTTCGGAAAAGTCAAAAATCATTTTTGATCTTTGTAACAACAAAAAATCTGAAACAGACTCCAATATCTTCGAAAGTAAATTTAATGAAATCAAATCATTTTTGTCACGTATATACAGATGGTTCTAATTGAATGGTTCTAAATGAATCTAATAAAAACCAGTTTATTGTATTTTCCGATTCATTTTCATCTCTTCAAGCCCTTGATGGCATGAATATGATAGTCCTCTTGTTCTTCAACTTTTAAATAGATTTCATTTGTTGTGTGAAGATAACACTTTTATTTTCTGCTTGCTTCCTGGTCATTCGTGGAAATAATAAATCTGATAAGGCTGCAGAAGCAGCCTTAAGCTTGAATATTTATAATTTAAAACTGCCTTTTATGGATTTTAAATATCATATTAATAAATATATTTTAAGTTCATGGCAGTCCTCTTGGGATCTTGCTATTAATAATAAATAACATATAAAACCAAAACTTGGCGAATGGCATCCCAGCAATAGGAGTATTCGTCGAAAAGTTGTGTTAGCTCGGTGTCGAATTGGGCATACACGCTGTACACATTCATATATGTTAAAACGTGAACCTGTTCCAACCTGTTACTATGAAGCACATACTGGTCGACTGTGTGGACTTTTCTCCAATGGGAGAAAAGTACTACAGAGTCGACAGTATGAATGAGTTATTTAATAAAACTGATATTACACATATATTTGGTTTTCTTAAAGACGTCAAGTTTTTTAATCATTTTTAGTACCAATTATTATACAATTGACATTGTTCACTAAATTCTCTCGTTCATTTATTTAATTGTAAATAATTTTGATAAATTTTTAACCGTATTTATTTAATATATTTTTGTCATCATAACGTCCATTAATCTTTGCGCGCACAAAACACCATTCATTCATTCATTCATTCTCCTGAAACCACTGGGTCAATTTTGATATAACTCTACAGAAATGTTCCTTTGGTGACCCTCTACCAAGTTTGTTCAAGCCATCTTGATTCTTCAAAAATCATGGCCGCCACGGGGAGGGGCAAGTTAAACTAGTAAAAACTTGAAAAATCTTCTTGTCAAGAAACTACCGGCTCGATTTAAAAATAATTTCACAGAAATGTTCCTTGGTTGACCCTCTACCAAGTTTGTTCAAGTCACATTGATTCGTCATAAACATGGCGGCCAGGGTGTGGGGTTAGTTTAATTAGTAAAAATTAAAAAATCTTCTTGTCAGAAACGACTGGCTTGCTTGGTACTTGGGTGACCCTCTACCAAGTTTGTTCAAGCCATCTTGGTTCGTCAAAAAACATGGCGACCAGGGGATGGGGTTAGTTTATTTTATAAGCTAATTAGAAAAAACTTAGAAAATCTTCTTGTCAAAAACTTCTGGCTCGATTTTAAAATAATTTCACAGAAACAGTTCTTGGGTGACCCTCTACCAAGTTTGTTCAAGTCATCTTGGTTCGTCAAAAAACATGGCGGGTTGGGTTAGTTTATTATATAAGCTAATAAGTAAAAACTTACAAAATCTTCTTGTCAGAAACTTCTGGCTCAACTTTAAAATAATTTCAAAGAAACGGTCCTTGGGTGACAATCTACCAAGTTTGTTCAACCCATCTTGATTCGCCAAAAAACATTGCGGCCAGGGAGTAGGGTTAGTTTACAATATAAGCTATAGCAAAAACTTAAAAAATCTTCTTGTCAAAAACTACTTGCTCGATTTTAAAATAATATCACAGAAAAAGTCCTTGGGGGACTCTCTACCAAGTTTGTTCAACCCATCTTGATTCGTCAAAAAACATGGCGGCTAGGGGGTGGGGATAAGCTTAAGTAAAAACTTGAAAAATCTTGTCAGAAACTACTGGCTCGATTTTAAAATAATTCCACAGAAAAGTTCCCTGTTTGACCCTCTACCAAGTTTGATCAACCCATTTTGATTTGTCAAAACACATGGCGGCCAGGAGTGGGTTAGTTTACTATATAAGCTATAGTAAAAACTTAAAAAAATCTTGTCAGAAACTACTGGCTCGATTTTAAAATTATTTCACAGAAATGTTCCTAGGAGGAACCCATACCAAGTTTGTTCAAACCTTAGTGATTCGTAAAAAATCATGGCGGTCAGGGGATGGGTATAGTTTACTATAAAAGTTATAGTAAAAACTTAAAAAATCTTCTTGCCAGAAACCACCGGATCAATTTTAAAACAATTTCGCAGAAATGTTCCTTGGGTGATCCTTTACCAAGTTTGTTTGAGTCGTTGTGATTTGTTAATAAACATGACCTCCACAGTGAGGTGCTAGTTTATTATATAGGCAGCTATAGTAAAAACTTCAAAAGCCTTATTGTCAGAATCTACTGATCTGATTTCAATGTAATTTCATTGGCATTTACCATGGGTGAACCTCTACAAAGTTTGAACTCTTCTACGCATCTGTTACATCTTGAAAACAAATCAAAATTCTTGCCCCATCCCGTTTTTCTGGAATTTTATGTGTACATGTATTATATAATCTACTTAAGTTGGGTGACTCAAGTCACTCAGGTGAGCGATATAGGGCCATCTTGTTTAAATTTTGCACACAATATTTGAAGACAACACTTAAAAAAATAAAGGTAATGATGCTTGTTTTTTTTGCTATGATTAATTTTAAACTACACCGTTTTACTTTTTTTTATAGAAAAGACAGCAAAGGGGTGCAAGTTATAAATTATGTTTTATTTCCTAAAAAAGTGATATACAGTATTTCAACAAAATATTGTTGTCACCCAGGTTACAACAGAAAAAAAATCATAATGCTATTTTGGGTATCACCTTTCATACAATGATTTTCATAAATTTCTACGACTATAAATTAGGCTGCAAATATTGCAATTTTACACTAATTCAACCCCACCCCTGGCCGCCATGTTTTTTTACCAATCAAGGTGGCTTAAATAAACTTGGTAGAGGGTCAACAAGGAACATTTTTGTGAAATTATTTTAAAATCAAGCCAGTAGTTTCTGACAAGATTTTTTAAGTATTTTTACTAATCAAACTTGCCCCGCCCTCTGGCGGCCATGTTTATTGACGAATTTAGATGGCTTGAACAAACTTGGTAGAGGGTCATCCAAGGAACATTTCTGTGAAATTATTTTAAAATCGAGCCAGTAGTTTCTGACAAGAAGATTTTTTAAGTGTTTTATTTAGCTTATATAGTAAACTAACCCAACCCCCTGGCCGCCATGTGTTTTGACGAATCAAGATGGCTTGAACATTTCTGTGAAATCATTGTAGCTGACAAGATTTTTTAAGTTTTTACTAATTAAACTTGCCCCCCCCCCCCCCCCCCCCCCCCTGGCGGCCATGTTTATTTGACGAATCAAGCTGGCTTGAAGAAACTAGGTAAAAGGTCATCCAAGGAACATCTCTGTAAAGTTATATCAAAATTGGCCTAGTGGTTTCAGAGAAGTTGTTAGAAACTAAAAGTTAACGACGGACGACAGACACCAGGCGATCAAAAAAGCTAAAAATGGCGCTATTAAAAAGAAAGTGGCCAAAACGAAGAAGTATTTATCTTCAACTGACTCAGTCTGATAAGCTCACAAGTCAACACCATAAATCTGGCGCCAAAAGAAGGAGTATGTTAAAGAAGAAGAAGAAAACATAATTCTTCAAGCAGCGACTCTGACGTTAATGTCAAAAGTGGTCGTCATCGCCGTCATGGACATAAAAGAGAACCAATGCGCCATCTACCAAAAAGCCTCCTATATGATGGAAAAAGTAATTGAAGACCAATCATTACAGAGACTAACTTGGCGAGAAATCAAACTCATAAGCCCTGAATTGACAGTCAGACATGTTTCCTACTGAACTATCTGGGCAGGCTTCTGTGGTTTAAATTGTTCTGTTTGAATTTAAGTTTGTTATATAAAGATATATATATATATATATATATATATATATATTTCCTTCCAAATATTGTCTCTTGAAAACCTCAAATAATAATGTTTACCAGTATTTATGATGAAAAATATATAATATTTTAAAAACAATAACTACAAATGGTACACATTTTATTCTCTTCATTACTTGTAGAAAATCTAATGCCAATATTTATGTTGCTTAACATTAAATTAAATAAAAAATAACTACAAATTGATCTAGAAACAAATTTTTATGTCCTGGTTGATTAATGGCCATGTTTGTTTTATTTTAACCCTATACGTGGACGTAGAGATCTTTGGAAGCTCCAGGAGACCAGGCACACACTGATCTTTGAGGATGTTGTGAGTGTAATACCATCTCCAGATTTAGATATGTCCTAGGAGATAATTTTATGTGTTCAAAGATAAGAACAGTGACAATACACTTTAATATCAGTTAAGATAAAATAAAAGTAAATTGCCTCTTGAGACTCTCTCACAAGGATAAATTTATATACTAATTATTTACTTTTATAGCAAGTGAGTAACATTTAGGTTACCACACATACATTTTTATTTACATGATTTTCTTATCACAAACTATCTTTTTATTATTAATATCATACAGAGGAAATTCAAACTACATTTTAACACCAAAATATTTACTGAGTTTTAATTTAATAAATCCATCTTTGTATCTGGAAATTTGCTGAGTAACTGACAACTACCCACTTCAGAAACAGCCACAAATAAACAGGAAGTTACAAAAGAACAGAGGAAAAGTCAACCGATATCAGATAGGAAACTGGATAATCCGGCCCCACTTCAAAACGGCCATGGAGAATCCGGCCCCATTTAGCATTGTCAATCCGGCCCACTTTTTATTTCTATTTTATATAACAATATAAGTGTTATTTATTATATTTATACATGTATAACAATTATTATATACAGAAAATATATGATGCAGTTATTAATCATTAAAATATTCATGAAATAAACATGGTAGCGTTAAAATGGTAATTTGTGTCGCACATTGAAATAACAAGTCTATGTTTTTTTTAATGTTTGTCCTAATTAAAATTTATTTATTAAACAGATATTCCATACAAAGAGTACATGTCGGCCATTGAAGACAACACGAACTTGCTCTTCGTCTGTGGAGAATGCAAGGACTCAGAGGTACTAATCAGCTCTTTATAATAATAATTATAATAATATGGTCAAGCGTTGTATGTGGTCAAGCTTTTAGTGCTCGTAATTCCTTGTACAATCAAAATACATAATATATACATATATCTTTTTGTGTTGATCAACTCAAGTCTATTGACAAAGTATTTAAATGTTTACTTTATACTTGGCCCAACCTTAGAAACTATTAAAAATATATGTATTTAAATAACTTATTTTTCTAATTTAATAGAATGTAGCATAATATTGATCTATTATCTGCGTGGCATGTGTTACATTTATTATCTGAATTTGTATATAATGAGAAACAGTATTTGTTTAAATTACTGAATAAAGAATTTGAATCTTGAATTCTGTACACTTGACATTAATAACATTAATATATCAAGAAAAAATTCTGAGGATTTAAACACCTACCTGTTGTGTTTATCACTTAATTCAGCATGTAAACTGCATACAATTTAATTTTCATTTGTTAGTCGAGAACTGTGCTGCACTCTACTTTAATCGAAGAAATAGACGATTTTGATGTCATCGATACAAGGGATGCGGACAAAAACGACGAGGTACCAATGGAAACTACAGCATGCAGCGCCATCGAAATTTCGTTCGGAAATTTCTAGGTTGGCGAGTTTGACGTAACGAGACACCAGCCTGCTGATGACATGCCACATGAAACTTCTGAGATTTTGAAAACGTAAGTAGCTGTTTACCCCATGATAATGATAATAGATATCAATGACGATTTCTCAATTGAACTATAATGAAATCATTTAAATCTGTAGCTCTCTGTAACATGAACGTCTGTCCGAGACTGTCGTTGAGGACGAGCCTGTGCAGTTCGAAGTAATTACTGATTGGACGAATCAAGGGCGTTTGAAGTTGGTTTCATCGGACGGCTACACGTACACTGTTAAGGTAACGTACTTAAATTAATATCAAATATCTGTTCTGTTCTTAATTTATGTTTGTAAATATTATGTTTCAGAAAAAAACCCGGAAAAAAACGACAACATGGAGGTACAACGTACGAAGTAAAGCGTTATGGTGTCACTCTTCTATTCTGCAGAAGGGAAATTCGTACAAGGGACACATCAGCACTGTCATCCTGCAGACGTGTTAGTCTCAGACTGAAAATAAAGACGTTTACAAATTATTTTCACACGTTATGAAAAAGTTGATTGAATATTTAACTGATACCTTTCCCACTTTAATCAGCGATAAGAGACGAATGACAATGCCGGGTGGGTATTTGAACTCGCGACCCCTTTATGAATAAATGTTCTAGTTATGTCGTTTAAACGGCAGTTTATTTGTTCAACTTAACTTATGATTTAGGAACTCAAGAATGGAAAAGCCCAGATGCATAGGTCGGCATCCGATATTATGACATCTAGTTTATTCAGTAACAAAGACCTCCGGTCCAACATATATTTAACAGATTGACATTACATATTACATATTACAAATTTCGTTGTCATTTGCATTGTGTAATAGTTTATTGTAATTCATAATATTCACAACACTAAGTTTACAGGATTTTTCATGCATTTAACTAATTATGTTGTTTAACAATTTTTAGGTCTTCCAACACATCATCAGTCGGTTTGATGGTGTGCCCAGAAGTTAAAGGGATAAAGCTAGTAATAACAGCATCATTTGTTTCTTCACAGCTGCGTGACAAGCCCTGAGAGAAGTATTCCCTGGTCGGCAGGTTAGTGGATGCTCCTTCCACTGGGCGCAAGCTGTGCTGCGGAATGTTTCCGAACTTGGCCTGAAAACAACCTATCAGCAACGAGAAGGGCTCAATCGTCTGGAAAGGAAAGTGATGGCTCTCCCGTTCTTACCAGGATACCAGGTCGAACGCGCTTTTCAGAGGGTCATGGAGTCCGTGCCAAATGAGAAGGTTACCGTCTTGATGGTGTACATGGAGAGGTCGTGGATGACACAGAAGGTAATTAACATATTTTTCTAACACTATTAACACGAATATCGACTGACCTATAAAAGAGACATACCGGTATAAACATGTAATATAGTCACAGGCTATAATGGTTTGGCTATTTTTATTTATATATCATCATAATTAACGAATACAATGTAAATCTCAATACAGACTTATGTAATCGTTTAATACATAATATTATATTTCTTTTCAGGATGGCACCGTTCCGCCGGAAGGGCGAACCTCAAGTTTTACGTCCTGGTTCCGTTCTTAAGACGTCTGTCGGAAGAGGTACCAATGACGGTGAAGCTGGTCCGCAAGGAAAAGATGAACAGGCACCAGAAATCGAAGTGTAGAGAGAGAGAGAGAGAGAGGTATATAATTATATTTATTTCATTTTCTATAGCAATTTTTATTAAATTGAATTGTAAATCATAAGTGTGTTTTGTCCAATTTAATCCCCCAAAACAGTTACTTTCATTAACAATCATTGGTTATTATATGTGTACTATGTAATTTCCGTTACAAGTCATTTTTTCAATAACAATCCCGCAGTAATTATTATGTGCATTCCAAATTATATAATAACTATGCAGTATATTATTTTTTTCATTAGCAATACCATAAAATAAATGCTATAATTTATAAAATAAAGGTGATGCCTGATTGATCATGCTAAATGGAGCCGGATAAACCAAGGACGTTTTATCCAGGGGCCGATTGGTAGAGGGGCCGGATAGTCCATAACTCTGTCAGAAATACTAAGGAAACAATTTTCAAGTACTATCGAAGGAGTTATACCAAAAGCTGAAGGTGGGGAACCAACTTCAGAACAACAGTCATTTAGGAGGTGTTGTGCGCTTTCCAATACAGTTAGAGAAGCAGAGGAAGAAAGAATTGTAAAACCAGCTCCAGAAATAAAACAAGTCGGTGAAACAGAAGAAATGGCCACAGTCTGCCAACTAAGGTCAGCCTCTCACTTCTAATTAGAAGTTCAGATTGGAGACTGGAAAGCTGAAGCTCTAGTAGATACAGCAGCAGAAGTGACAATTATTTCTGATAGATTGTTCAACACACTGAAAAAACCGCCGAAAAAACTCCGAGAGGTTAAACTACTCACTACTGGTAGACAACTATCGATGAAGGATTCATTGTGGAACCCCTGCGTATGAAAATAGGTTCAAAATTATACAGTTAATCAGTTTATGTGGCACCGATAGAACAGGATATGTTGCTAGGCTTCAATGTGTTGGACACTCGATGAGCATCTATTTTAAACATGGGTGATGGCACACTGACTTTCGACGGACAAGTCCTGAGTTTGAGTTTCGGTAAGCAGAAATAAATCCGGTGGTAACTAGAGCCACGGTAGCGAAACGACGAGTAATAGCCCCCAAATCTGTAGCTATGGTTAGGTTTAACGTCGCTTCGGATATGTCGGAATATATAATTGAAGGCAATTCTCTGCCAGAACATCTCAAGAAAATGTTTGATCATTCACAAACCCAAATAAATGAATGAATGAATGGTGTTTTACGGCACGTCGACACATAAATAGGTCATTTAAATAAATGAAATTATTTACAAAAAATAAATGAAAACATCAATCAAATACAGGGAAATCAACGATATTAGTACTAAATCATTTAACCCGTCAACGGGTTTTAAACTAATAATGTTTAAACAAATTAACCTCTTTTAAAAAAGCAAATACACTGGTTACATTAACTTTATCAAAAAGCTCTTTCATACTATCGACCCTGTAGTGCTTCGCTCTCATTGGAGCTAAGTCAACACAGTCGACAAGTATATGCTTAACAGTAAGCGGTGCAAAACAGGGCACACACTCTGGGACAGCTTCACGCTTTAAAAGATATGGATGGGTATAGCGGGTATGCCCTATTCTGCACCAAGCTAAAATAACTTCTTCTCGACGAATAATCCTATTGCTAGGATGCCATTCGCCAAGTTTTATTTTGATATAATGCAACTTATTATGTATGGCAAGATCCCAAGAGGACTGCCATGAACTAAAAATATACTTATTAATATTAGATTTAAAATCTGTAAAAGGTAGTTTAAAATATGAAATATTCAAGCTTAAGGCCGCTTTCGCAGCTTTATCAGCTTTATCATTTCCTCTAATTCCTGTATGATCAGGAAGCCAGCAGAGAACAATAGTATTTTCTTTATATAGTACAGTGTATTTATTTAAAAGTTGAAGAACAAGAGGATTATCATCTTTCATGCCATATATGGCTTGAAGAGATGAAAGTGAATCAGAAAATATAATAAACTGGTTTTTATCGGATTGATCAATGTAGTTCAATGCCAAATCAATGGCTTTAAGTTCAGCTGAAAAGATTGAGGCTGTTTGGTAAACGGCTCTTTGAGGTGTGCTGTCCTGTAACAGCAGCTGCAGCCACGGTGTCTCCATCTTTAGAACCATCTGTATATATTTGACAATAATGATTGTAATACGATTTGACTTCATTAAACTTACTTTGGAAGATAGTGGAGTCTGTTTCAGATTTTTTGTCTTTACAAAGTTCAAAAATGATTTTTGGTTTTTCAAAAGTCCATGGTAGTATTTGTGAGACTTTGTACTAAGCAATTAGATTATGATCAATATTGGCTTCGGTGAGTTTTGGTTTGATCCGGAGACCAAAAGTTCGAATAGCTTTAGTTTTTTTTTATCAAATAGAGTTTCATAATTTGGGTCAAAAGTAAGATTAAAAGCAGGATTAGATGGATTTGAATGAAGTTTAATTGCATATTGAAGAGCCAGTTTTTCACGTCTTAAATACAATGATGATTCATTTGCCTCTACATAAAGACTGTCGGCAGGGGACGTTCGAAAGGCACCAAGGGCGAGTCGTAGTCCTTGGTTGTGTATAGGATCAAGCATCGCTAAGTAAGACTTGCGAGCTGATCCATATACAATAGAGCCGTAGTCCAATTTTGATCTGATTAGAGATCTGTAAAGTCTAAGTAAAACTTTACGATTTGCACCCCAATTAGTATTGGCAACAACTTTTTATCAATTAAGTGCTTTATTACACTTTGTCTTAAGATATTTAAAATGAGGAATAAAAGTAAGTTTACGGTCAAAAATAAGACCTAAAAATTTTGTTTCCTCAATAACAGGTATAGGTGTCCCATCTAACGTTAGATTGGGATCATCGTGATGTTTACGTAGTTGATAAAAATGCATACAATTTGTTTTAGACTTAGAAAAGTTAAAACCGTTTTCATCAGACCATGTCTGAAGTTTATTAAGGCATTGCTGTAGTTGCCTTTCAATAGTTTTCATATTTTTTGAACGGTAACAAATTATAAAATCGTCAACATATAAAGAGCAATCCACACCAGGATTAATACTCTTAACAATATTATTAATTTTAATATTAAAAAGTGTAACAGACAGAATACTGCCTTGTGGGACGCCTTGTCTGACAAAAACATATGTTGGTTGTTGATCACATTTCTCTTTCGTTTCATGAAACAAATCAGTCTGGTCTCCAAATATTTAAATAGATTAGTAAGCATTGCCAACAATGCTACAGTAATGCAAATATATGCTGTAAATTATGACGCGATGGAAAACATGTTTCATTCATTAAACCAATCATTTATCAATTCAATCATTTATACTCACTCATTCAGTAATTAACTCATATTTACTCACTCCTGATTCAATCTTTCACACTCGCTTATTAATTCATTCACTCATTCGTTATTATTTCATTCATTCTTTCTTTGAAGTTTCTACAATATAATTCTTTAATATGTCATATTTAATGCATAGCCCAATTAGTTCAGTTGGTAGCGCGTCTTACTACCAATCCAGAGGTCGTGAGTTCTAATCCCCGCCCGGCCACAGTCTCCTTTATGATTGACATACGCCATTGCATCTCATTGTTATTCATCTCTCACTACCAAGTCAAGTGAGAAAGTTATCAGTTACTTGCGGAGATGGGTGTGCTGTAGTACTGGTTAACCTTCAAGGATCCATGGAAAGAGTGGTTAGGTTAACTGATCGTCTGTTAGCCCTCGATGGCTTTAAATGATGCTAAATATTCAAACAAATTAAAGCATAGCTCAGATCGAGTCCACAATGGAAGCTAGATATATATATATATTATATATTCGAATATATATGTGTTAGTATGCAATTCTGATTACATATTTTAAATTAAAATCACCTAATCAATGCAAATAACATATATGTTAACATAAAAGTTGAACTTAGGTGGAGTTGTCACCATTTGAATTTCTAGACACGCTGGTAAAATTGAAAAATGCCCACATTCATACAGAACTATACAAGAAACCATCAGAGAAACAACCCTGTCTACAGAAAAATTCATGTCATCCGGCTCAAACTAAGAGAATGTTGGCCTTTGGCCTAGGAATAAGAATCAAAAGAATATGCGAAAGACAAACAGATTATAGTAAACACAGAGAAGACCTGAAGCAACAGCTAAGAAAAAGAGGATACAGCAGCAATGAGATCGAACAACAACTGCAACGGGTGGACAAGATAGACAGACAACAGTTGTTACAAACAAAATAGAAAAAATAAGTCAAAAGAAAAGAAGAGTACCGTGTTTGTGCTGACTTACTCCAAAATGTTACCGGACATAAGCAACATTTTACTTAAACATCAGAAAGTTCTACATAATTCGCAACGTATGGAATCTGTATTTCAAGGTCCACCAATGTTAGCCTTTCGGAGGGATAAAAATATCAGTGATGTATTGGTACATGGCAAAACAAACAGAGCGACTTAGTCTTCTGCTGCTATATGTTCCTGCCATGTTTGTCTACTGATACATGAAGGGGATTAACTGATACAACAAACAGATACATGTACAAGACAGTTAGGAACGCCAGCTGTATTGATACAATTCTGATGTATGGTTTACTCTGTAAGCAATGTAACAAAACAATGTATGTTGGAAAGACAGAACGAATGTTAAAGGAGAGGATAAGTTAACATCTGCGTGATATAAGGCAGCAATCTGACAAACCGATCAATCGCCATTTTGTATGACATTATGAAAGTAGTGTTGCAAAGAATATACCAAGAAGGTCGTTTTTACAGACAAATAGTAGAGGAAAAATGGATAAGGAAACTGGCAACAAAATTCCCGCATGGTTTCAAGGTTAAATATAACATTTGAATTGAACTTCTTTAATTAATATATAGTGCGGGAAATGACGTTACGTCTTTTGATGTTGTCCATACAGGATGTGACGTCACGACATAATTATAGGAAAATGGACGTTACCTAGCTGCAATATTAAATTTTCAATTTTTGATAAAGGCCAGGTAGCTGAAAATAAAATACTGAATGAATTAAATTGAACTTGTATATTCAGATGACCACGTACTATGTGCTATTTTCGTTCACATTTAATAAAACGTGTCTTACATTTTGTCGCTCTTGGAGATTTTTCTTAGCTGAAACAGATGAGACTCCATTGTTTTGCTCTCTTTGGCGTGCTAAAAGCGTGCTCAGTCATCTGCTTTCTTTTCCTACTTACGTATGTACCTTCTGCTGTTTTTGCAAATAGAGCCTTTTTCGCAAACTCACCACTTGTAACTTTAATAAATTTTCGCATTCATTGCATAAAAATCGGGTATCGCTTCTTCCCGATTTTGGTGTGATATTAACACCAATCACTTTTTTCCAGTGCCCATTCAGGCCGATCTTTTAAAATACGAGAAGCTCTTCGATAGCCCTTTCAATACTTAACAAAAGTCTGTTTGCAATTTGGACATTCCATATCTTAACGCAATTCATATCATGGATTTCATAACAAAGTTGTTTTCCCATTTCCTTATTAGTTCTTGTAAAAACAGAAGAAGGTAGTCCGTCATGACAGACCGTTTAAACATCTCCATCAACAAAACAATATCATAGTTTTAAATTGTCCAATTCAAATATCTGTTTTTAACACTAATTTATAAAACACACTTATTGAAATAACACTCATTAAAACACAACAAATCTCCTTTTACATTCAATTGTATCTATCCGACTCGTTACTAGAACAATTCACAGCCTCCTCGCGCTAATTTTTTGACATAACCCATGTAGATAGAGAATTACTACAACCTACGCGCGGCAAATATGATCAGAGTTACTTTGGTTATATAGCACATTGGGACGAGGCTGACCTGCACGCTTGCCAATTCCAGATTAGGCCATCCTTAAAATTTTGTTCGTTTGCTTTGCTCCGACTCGGTATTTTCATTGTGCGTAGGTTACTTTTTTGGTAAATATATATTTTTTTAATTTTATTTTGAAACAAGACAGAATTAATAAAAATAAAAAGCAATGTTATGAAAGCAAAAAAAAGACTTTTTGGGTAGCTGCCATTTCCGTGGTTAGGAAACCAAACTTTTTGGTAAGTATGACCTTGGTCATTGATTACTTTGGCAAATTATAGAGCAGTTAGGTTATTTGCCAAAGAAGGACAATAAGGAATGAATGAATGAATGAATGGTGTTTTAAGGCACGTCGACACATAAATCGGTCATTTTGTGCGCGCAAAGATTAATGAATGTGATGACAAAAATAATTATATTAAATAAATATGGTTAAAATTTATTAAAACTATTTACAAATACATGTAAATAAATAAATAAATAAATAAATGAAAACATCAATTAAATACAGGGAAATCAACGATATACTAAATCATTTAACCCGTCAACGAGGTTTAAACTAAAAATGTTTAAACAGTTTAACCTCTTTTAAAAAGGCAAATATACTGGTTACATTAACTTTATCAAAAAGCTCTTTCATACTATCAACCCTGTAGTACTTCGCTCTCATTGGAGCTAAGTCAACACAGTCGATAAGTATATGCTTAACAGTAAGCGGTGCAAAACAGGGCACACACTCTGGGACAGCTTCACGCTTTAGACGATATGAATGGGTACAGCGGGTATGCCCTATTCTGCACTGAGCTAAAATAACTTCTCGACGATTAATCCTATTGCTAGGATGCCATTCGCCAAGTTTTGGTTTGATATAATGTAACTTATTATGTATGGCAAGATCCCAAGAGGACTGCCATGAACTAAAAATATACTTATTAATATAAGATTTAAAATCTGTAAAAGGTAGTTTAAAAAATGAAATATTCAAGCTTAAGGCCGCTTTCGCAGCCTTATCATTTCCACTTATTCCTGTATGACCAGGAAGCCAGCAGAGAACAATAGTATTTTCTTTACATAGTACATTGTATTTATTTAAAAGTTGAAGAACAAGAGGATTATCATCTTTAATGCCGTCTATAGCTTGAAGAGATGAAAGTGAATCAGAAAATATAACAAAATGTTTTTTTATCAGATTCATTAATGTAGTTAAATGCCAAATCAATGGCTTTAAGTTCAGCTGAAAAGATGGAGGCTCCGTTTGGTAAACAGCTCTTTGAGATGTGCTGTCCCGTAACAGCAGCTGCAGCCACGGTATCTCCATCTTTAGAACCATCTGTATATATTTGACAATAATGATTGTAAGATGATATGACTTCATTAAACTTACTTTGGAAGATAGTGGAGTCTGTTTCAGATTTTTTGTCTTTACAAAGTTCAAAAATGATTTTTGGCTTTTCCAAAGTCCATGGTGGTATTTGTGAGACTTTGTACTTAGCAATTAAATTAAGATCAATATTGGCTTCGGTGAGTTTTGGTTTGATCCGGAGACCAAAAGTTCGAATAGCTTTAGGTTTTTTTATCAAATAGAGTTTCATAATAGGGTCAAAAGTAATATTAAAAGCACGATTAGATGGATTTGAATGAAGTTTAATGGCATATTGAAGAGCCAGTTTGTCACGTCTTAAATACAATGATGGTTTATTTGCCCCTACATAAAGACTGTCGGCTGGGGACGTACGAAAGGCACCAAGGGCGAGTCGTAGTCCTTGGTTGTGTATAGGATCAAGAATCGCTAAGTAAGACTTGCGAGCTGATCCATATACAATAGAGCCGTAGTCCAATTTTGATCTGATTAGAGATCTGTAAAGTCTAAGTAAAACTTTACGATCTGCACCCCAATTAGTATTGGCAACTACTTTTAATAAATTTAGTGCTTTATTACACTTTGTCTTAAGATATTTAAGATGAGGAATAAAAGTAAGTTTACGGTCAAAAATAAGACCTAAAAATTTTGTTTCCTCAATAACAGGTATAGGTGTCCCATCTAACGTTAGATTGGGATGATCGTGATGTTTACGTAGTTGACAAAAATGCATACAATTTGTTTTAGACTTAGAAAATTTAAAACCGTTTTCATCAGACCAAGTCTGAAGTTTATTAAGGCATTGCTGTAGTTGCCTTTCAATAGTTTTCATATATTTTGAACGGTAACAAATTACAAAATCGTCAACATATAAAGAGCAATCCACACCAGGATTAATACTCTTAACAATATTATTAATTTTAATATTAAAAAGTGTGACAGACAGAATACTGCCTTGTGCGACGCCCATCTCCTGTTTGTGAACATCGGAGAGGGTTGTTCCAATTCGGACTTGAAACTGTCTATCATCTAAAAAGTTTAAAATAAATGTAGCTAAACGGCCACGAAGGCCCATATGAAGATCTTTCATAATGCAATACTTCCACGTGGTGTCGTAGGCTTTCTCTAAGTCAAAAAATACAGCGACTAAATGTTCTTTCTTTATGAAAGCCTCCCTAACAAACGATTCAAATATAACTAAATGGTCTGTAGTGCCTCTTTGGCGTCGGAATCCACTTTGATACTTAGTAATTAAGTTGTTGGATTCCAAGAACCAAACGAGGCGACCATTAATCATACGTTCCATGGTTTTATAAACACAACTTGTCAAAGCAATTGGACGGTAATTAACTGGATCCGTGTTATCTTTCCCAGGTTTGGGTACCGGAATAACGATAGCTTCCCTCCAAGACTCGGGGAAGTTTCCAGTCACCCAAACAGAGTTAAATATTAATAAGGACGATTCGGGTAAATGTTTTAAAAGTTGCTAATGGATATCGTCAGGACCAGCTGATGTATTATGTGCCTTCTTTAAGGAATTTTTCAATTCACTCAAAGAGAACTTCTTATTATATTTTTTCTGAAGTATTTGATTTAAAGTTTAGTTTCTGTTTTTCTGTCTGATGTTTATGTTTTAAAAATTTTGGATTGCAATTAGTGGTAGATGAATTTTTTGAAAAAGTATCTGCCAAAGTATTAACGATTTCTTTGGCAGTTGTAGCAGTATGATTTTCAGTTTCAACACGTTCTTACAATAAAAAAGGTAACGTTATAATCGACAAAATGTAAAAACAGATTGCCAAATGATCAACTTTTAACCAAACAATGCATGTTTCTTTATTCGATACATTTCCTTCAAAATAACAGAAAGTAGTGTGTAGTTTTATATATTCGAACTTCGCTAAATTACACATAACACACATTGGTCCTATACCAGACCTGTATTAATCAGTATTATTGTTCAATAAGTGCTATTATAAAAAAAAAACATGTTAATTGTGACAAAATATATACATTTTTTCGAAATATTTTTGAAAATAAGTGCTGCCGAAACTATTCTATCATTTTATAACATTCTAAATATAGAACAATGCTGGAAGACTCATTCGCGGGATTACACATTGACATTTCTTATATCTGTTTAACATCACACAGTTTCGCCAGGGTCATGTGGGTGGTGATAATTGTATTTATCGTCGTCACCGGTTTCCCAAATGGGTGACGCCTGCAGAAGAACAGCGTTCTCGAAATGTCGAGGGCCGAGATGTGCGACAGTCGTAAAAAATAGATTTGGGAGAATGCTGCAGAGGTACAGAAGTCCCCTTTGTAGCGTCACTGGTTCTTTTACAGGCTCTATTGTATATGGATCAGCTCGCAAGTCTTACTTAGCGATGCTTGATCCTATACACAACCAAGGACTATGACTCGCCCTTGGTGCCTTTCGTACGTCCCTAGTCGACAGTCTTTATGTAGAGGCAAATGAACCATCATTGTATTTGAGACGTGACAAACTGGCTCTTCAATATGCAATTAAACTTCATTCAAATCCATCTAATCCTGCTTTGAATCTTACTTTTGACAAAAATTATGAAACTCTCTTTGATAAAAAACCTAAAGCTATTCGAACTTTCGGTCTCCGGATCAAACCAAAATTAACCGAAGCCAATATTGATCTTAATTTAATTGCTAAATACAAAGTCTCAAAAATACCACCATGGACTTTGGAAAAGCCAAAAAATCATTTTGAACTTTGTAAAGATAAAAAATCTGAAACAGACTCCACTATATTCCAAAGTAAATTTAATAAAATCAAATCAAATCATCTTACAGTCATTATTGTCACATATATACAGATGGTTTTAAAGATGGAGAAACCGTGGCTGCAGCTGCTGTTACAGGACAGCACACATCAAAGAGCCGATTACCAAACGGAGCCTCCATCTTTTCAGCTGAACTCAAAGCCATTGATTTGGCATTGGTCTACATTTATGATTCATAAGAAAAGAAAAAAAAAACAGTTTATTATATACTCTGATTCAATTTCATCTCTTCTAGCCATAGACTGCATGGAAGATGATAATACTCTTGTTCTTCATCTTTTAGATAAATACAATGTACTTTGTAAAGATAATACCATTGTTTTCTGCTGGCTTCCTAGCCATATAGGAATTCGAGGAAACGATAAAGCTGATAAGGCTGCAAAAGCGGCATTAAGCTTGAATATTATTACTTTTATACTGCCTTTTACTGATTTTAAATCTCATATTAATAAATATATTTTTAGTTCATGGCAGTCCTCTTGGAATCTTGCTATTAATAATAAATTATATGTTATAAAACCAAAACTTGGCGAATGGCATCCTAGCAATAGGAATATTCGTCGAGAAGAAGTGTTAGCTCGGTGTAGAATGGGGCATACACGTTGTAAACATATCTTTTAAAACGTGAACCTGTTCCAGAGTGTGTGCCCTGTTTTGCGCCGCTTTCTGTGAAGCACATACTGGTCGACTGTGTGGACTTTCCTCCAATGCGAGAAAAGTACTACAGAGTCGACAGTACGAATGAATTATTTGATAAAATTGAAGTTACACATATATTTGGTTTTCTTTCAGAGGTTAAGCTTTTTAATCATTTTAGTACAAATTATTATATTGACCTTGTTCACTTAATTGTCTTTTTTCATTTATTTATATATTTGTAAATAATTTCCATTTATTTTATTTGTAAATAGTTTTAATAATTTTTTAAACCGTATTTACTTAATATATTTTTGTCATCTTTGCGCGCACAAAATTACCTATTTATGTGTCGATGTGCCGTAAAACACCATTCATTCTGACATTCGTAACACGATCCCAGGAACAGTCACAAACAACACTTACTCAAAGCTGCCATTGATTCTGCCATTTCTAGAGCTAGAGAACAAACCGAACAGATATTCTACAATACAAAAATAAAACACACGACCTGCAGTGCGTCTACCATTTGTACTTACATACCATCTGGATACTCCTGACGTAAAAATATAATTAAATCACTGGCCCTTAACTGAATCTTCAAACCGTTTTAAAAAAAAGTTCCCAGAAAAACCAGTCCTCGCCAACAGAAGGCCGAAAAATCTCCATGATATTCTCGTCCGATCTAGATTGAGCCTGCACCCTACCGATGCCAAAATGGGACAGTCAGACCATTAGTTTATACTAATTCATTTTAGCCCTATTGCGATGAATGCTCAGAGCTTATATGAAACGCTCTCGAGTGCGTTTCCTGGGTAGAACAGTACTAAGTGTTGTTTTATGAAAAGCAATGGGTCAATCGGAGGATCGAACCCGCACCTTCTGGCGTGAGCGGCCAGCACTCTATCCATTTAACTACCGACCCGCTTATTCAGTCAGGCCCTTGCATTTCACCTAGATGTCTAAAATGCAAACAAATGCCTGTCACTAACTGTTTTAAACAATCAAGGACTGGTGCAACTATACATCTGAGATCCAATGCCAACTGTAAATCAAGTAATGTTGTTACTTGACGACTTGCAAACAATGTGAAAAACAGTATGTTGGTGAAACGAAAACTCCTCTTAATCTGAGAGTTAACACGCACCGATCCGATTTACTTACCCGTAAGCTCGCCAGATCGCCAGTGGCTGATCACCTATGCTCCACGGGACATGTTTTCTCGGAGATATCCATTATCTGCATAGATCATAACCCTAATTGGTCAGACGAGAAGCGCAAAATACGAGAATCGTACTGGATCCGCAGATTAAATACTATTCAACCTTTTGGCCTCAACAAAGGGTACGATGTACGTGTTGCTAAACACAAATAATATACTTCGCCAGTGCATCTACCAATATATATATTGCAATAGTTTAAATCTTACACAGTTCTACTCAATTTACAGGTTTTCTTCAATATGATGATGCTATGACTAGATGTCTGCGTTCACGAATAGGTCTTCAACAAACTTTTTTGCTTTATTCCATCAATATAAATTTGGTTTAGTATTCAATTCATAACGAATTTCGGTGTATACATGTATACTACACAATAGAATTTTGGAATTGTTCTGCTATTCGATTTTACCGACGCTATTTTAACCGCTCTGCGATTCTGCAAACACACATGTGGAGCACAGCAATATTAAAAAGGTGTTATCAATAATTGTTCATACTTTTATAAAACAACAAACTGATAAGGAAACTGCTTTATATAGCAATTGCAATTGACGGTGTATTGGTTTGATCTGATATTCAGTTTATAATTAATGTCGGCGTACGAAACCGTCTACACGCAGTTGTCTGCGATTCTATTTTTAACCGCTGTGCGATTCTGTAACAAGACTCATTCCAGTAAACGCTAACTCTGTGTTATGTACGTAGGTCACAATAATTTTAACTAATTTATATACTTCTACCTTTCCTAGAAACAACAAATGTATGGGATACTACCGTCATAAGGGTCATGGCGCGTGGTCGCGCGCATTTGTAGTGTATATTGTTAAAAGTTTTAGTTTGTAATATTTTACAGTAGGTTTCTCAGTTAGCCTGATTAAATATGATGTTAATGGTCAGCTTTTTAGCTCAGTTGAGCCAAAGGCTCACAGGTAAGCTTTTGTGCTCGCCTAGTGTCCTTCGTCCGCCGTTAAATTTTAGCTTCTAACAACTTCTCTGAAACCACTTGGGCCAATTTTAATATAACTTGACAGAAATGGTCCTTGGATGACCCTCTACCAAGTTTGTTCAAGCCATCTTGATTCTTCAAAAAACATGGCGGCTAGGGGGTGGGGTTAGTTTACAATATCGGCTATAGTAAAAACTTAAAAAAAAAATCTTCTTGTCAGAAACTACTGGCTCGATTTTAAATTCATTTCACAGAAATGTTCCTTGGGTGACCCTCAACCAAGTTTGTTCAAGCCATCTTCGTTTGTCAAAAAATATTGCGGCCAAGGGGTTTGGTTAGTTTATTATATTATATAAGCTTTATAAAAACTTAAAAATATTCTTGTCAAAAACTACTGGCTCGATTTTAAAATAATATTACAGAAATGTTCCTTCGGTGACCCTCTACCAAGTTTGTTCAACCATCTTGATTCGTCAAAAAATCATGGCGGTCAGGGTGTGGGTTAGTTTACTGTACAAGCTATAGTGAAAACTTAAAAAACCTTCTTGTCAGAAACAACCGGCTCGATTTTAAAATAATTTCACAGAAATGTTCCTTGGATGACCCTCTACCAAGTTTGTTCAAGCCATCTTGATTCGTCAAAACACATGGCGGCCAGAGGGCGGGGCAAGTTTAATTTGTAAAAAAACTTAAAAAAATCTTCTTATCAGAAACTACTGGCTCGATTTTATAATAATTTCACAGAAATGTTCCTTGGAGGAACCCCCACCAAGTTTGTTTAAATCGTAGTGATTTGTCAAAAAACATGGCGGCCTGGGGGTGGGGTAAGTTAACTATATAAGCTATAGTAAAAACTTCGCAGAAATGTTCCTTGGGTGACGCTTTACCAAGTTTGTTCAAGCCGTTGTGGTTTTTTTTGCTCTACTGGCCAAAGGCCAGAAGTGCTTATGCGATGGCGCGTCGTCTGTCGTCTGTAAGCAGCACTTTCTCTGAAACCACTAGGCCAATTAAACTGAAACTTCACATGAATGTTTCTATTGATTGGTTGGTTGCAGATAAGAATTTAAGGGCTAAGGTTTAAAGAGGCCCAGTAAGGGGACTTAAAATTTTACATAGGGATACTATGGGAAAACAGAAAATTCTCTTTTTCTTTCATCTATTCTTAAACCACTAGGCCAATTAAACTGAAACTTCACATGGATGTTTCTATTGCATAGGAGACTATACAGAATTTTTTTTTTTCGATCTGAAATTCAAGATGGCCGCCATTACTAAAAATAGCTCTAAACTTTAAAAAACTTCTCATGAACGGCCCAACAGATTTTCAAAATGTTTATGTAGTAATGATGACCAACTGTAGTTTTGTTCAAATGGTGTCCCTAGGGTTAAAAATGACCCCGCCCCGATGTTGCATAGGAGAATTTCAAAAAGTGCTATGGCCACTATGAGTTAGTAGAGCGTCCTCAGGCCCTTTTGGGCCTCTTGTTTAAAAAAAAACAGTGAGGTGCTAGTTGTTTATAGGCAGCTACAGATTCTACGCACCTGTTAAATCTTTAAAACATCAAATTTCTTGCCAATCTCGTTTTTTCTGGAATTTTGAGTGTTCATGTATTTAATCTACTCTACTCTTCATCTACTTAAGTTGGGTGACTCAAGGTCAGTCACCCCCTGTCGGTAGGGATTAGAATTTACCGACTGCTCGTTCCAAGCAGAGGGGTAAGATCCTCCCCGAAAAGGAACCCACCTGTTGACCGTGGGTGGCGACCCGTGCGGTTGGATGAAGGAGTCCTGGTGGTTGAGCGCCGCAGAAGTCTGCGACGCAACACACCACTTTGGTCCGGATTTCAAGTCAAGACGGGAGGTCGGATGGGCCCGGTCTTGATCAATCGGTCTGTCATGATTATTTTCTTGGGTTATATATTATCATGTATCATCTTTTCTCCATTATTTCATCCCCATTGAATTTTTCCATTCTCATTTATTTGTCAATATTAATTTTCTATGATTATATATTTTAGTAATCTTACTCTCAAATCCTTGAAAACTGTCATGGCTAATGGGCTAATCTTGTAAAGTGAAATACTATATGGTTATACGTATGCCATTTTTAGATGGATGTTGGTGCCGTTCTTGTCTTGTCGGGACTTGAATTTACATCCATCGGGTGGTATGCGGGATCTGATGTATAACTTTGCTGGAGTATATTGTTTACGTATTCTTGGCATCATGTCTGTCGGATATCCACAGCATGTGTCCCCTTGTTGGACTCCGAGGCGGGTGAGAAACGTGAACAACGAACCAAACACAAACTCATTATGGCTTCCAAAAAAAGACACCAAAGTAGTACTACTAATCGACCTTTACCTGCTCAGTCTGTTCTGAAGCGTGCTCGGCGCGATTCGGCAGAGACTGAATCAGATGACGATTTAATTCAATTGAACTGGCCACGATTTTTAATAATTGCATCTACAGATGAAACTCGACCCGTTACCAAACTTTCGCCGTTTGCGATTCACAAGCAAATACTTGGTATTGCTGGTGAGCCGCGAGAGGTGAAAAAATTAAAATCAAATACAATTCTTGTTGAATGTGTAAAAAAATGTCATTCAGACAATTTGCTTTCAAGCAAAGTATTTGTAGATATACCAGTGGAGGTTCGTCCACACGTCACACTCAATTCCTCCAAAGGAGTTATTCGTTCCAGGGAACTGGAACATTGTACTGTTGAGGAGATGAGTGTGAACCTGAAACCACAGGGGGTCTCGGAGGTGACTCGAATCACTACCAGGAAGGATGGCAATACCAGACAAACGAACACCTTTATTTTAACTTTTAATTCTCCAAGTCTTCCTAAAACAGTAAAGATCGGATATCTGTCTTTACCTGTTGACCTATTCATCCCAAATCCACTCCGGTGCTTTAATTGTCAGCAGTTTGGACATCACCGAGAAAGATGTAGACGAGATGCCGTGTGTGCTCGATGTGGTGAAGTAGGGCACACAGACTTCTCGTCTTGCTCAAAACCCGCCCGTTGTGTTAATTGCAGTGGGAACCACGGGGCTTTCTCGCGAGACTGTCCAAAATGGAAATACGAAAGAGAAATTCAAAAAATTAAACTAGAAAAAAAGATTTCATTTCCTGAAGCCAGACGTCTTGTTGAAAGCCAGTCTCCAACTACTCCATCAGGTAAATCATATGCTGATGTAAGTAGAATTGTTGAGAAAAAATCAACAAGATGTATGGAAGTTCAGACGGACATTACCTGGTTAACTGAAAATCCGAAACCTTATAACTTTGTCATTCCTGGTACGTCTCGAGTCACATCTGAGACTCAGACGATCTCCACTGTTAAACCTATTCTGAAACCTAAGCCTGCCAGTAAAACTTATAAACAACAGACGGTTTCTGAAACTGATCAGAAAACGTCAAAATCGGTGAACTCGGGGAATGTTCCGAGTTCACCAAAAGCGTCGAGCTCTGGTAGTGCCAAGAGCTCGTCTTCTGCGGGCTCTGGTAATACCAAGAGCTCGTCTTCTGTGAGCTCTGGTAGTGGCAAGAGCCCGTCTTCTGTAAACTCTGTTGTTACCAAGAGTTCCCCTCGCAAGGCTGGAAAAATAAATCTGGCCTCTGCCAAATTGTGTGTCAAGGGGAGGCAACCTGAAGAGCCAGATGGCCCTGTACGGTTGCACAACAAATTTTCACACCTTGATATGGAGACCGATGAAGCACCATCGGATTCTACCAAGGTCGTAAAAACTAAAGCCCCTTTGGCACCTATTATTCCACCTAAATGAACGATTCAAATTCAAATAAAATAATACAATGGAATTGTCGAGGTTTAAAACCAAATTATGATGAGATTAGTTTACTTTTAAATGAACATAACCCTATTGCATTTTGTCTTCAAGAAACATTTTTGAAGTCAAATGATAAAACTACTTTTAAACAATATTCTTTATATAATACAATATGTGATACAGGCAAAAAAGCAACTGGGGGCGTGTCTATTCTTGTCAATAGAAACGTCCCACACAGTACTATTGCATTAGACACTAATCTGCAAGCAGTTGCAGTTAGTGTTACAATGCATAGAGTTATTACAATTTGCTCTTTATATTTACCACCAAGTGCAACCCTTGATCCGAAGGATCTCGATAAACTCATTGCACAATTGCCATCACCTTTTATGCTTTTGGGGGATTTAAATGCCCACAACTACATATGGGGTTGTAAAGACATTAATGATAAAGGTAATAAAATTGAATCTTTTTTAAATCAAAATAACCTATGTCTTTATAATGATAATAAATCTCATACATATTTACATCCTGCTTCAGGATCGAAAACTTCCATCGATTTATCAGTTTGTGAGCCATCACTTTTGTTAGACTTTTCATGGAGTGTTGGTGATGACCTCTGCGGGAGTGACCATTATCCAATATTTCTTGAAAATATTGGACCTCCACTTCTTGATAGAAATCAACGATGGAAACTTCGCAAAGCAGATTGGCATATGTTCCAATCTCTTTGCGAAGAACAGTTAAAGCCTGATTTATTTAACGATACGGATGATCCTGCTGGTCAGTTTTCTTCAATATTATACAGTATAGCAGAAAAATCTATCCCAAAAACCTCGACAAATCCAAAACGCCCTCAAAAACCATGGTATGATGATGACTGCAAAAATGCAGTCAAGGATCGTAAAAAAGCTTTAAGTCAATTTAATTTACGACCTACACAACATAATTTAGACTATTTTAAAGTGTTTCGTGCGAAAGCAAGACGTACTCTTAAGGAGAGTAAGAGAAAGTCCTGGAGAGATTACGTCTCTAGGCTTAATTCTCGTACTTCCCTTAAGAAGGCGTGGGACATGGTCCGAAAAATCAACGGTAAGGGTACTCCAGGTTGCGTTAACCATTTAAAAACTGAAAATCATACTGCCACATCTGCCAAAGACATCGTTAATACTTTGGCAGATACTTTTTCAAAAAATTCATCTACCACTAATTGCAATCCAAAATTTTTAAAACATAAACATCAGACTGAAAAGCAGAAACTAAACTTCAAATCAAATAATTCAGAAAAATATAATAAGAAGTTCTCTTTGAGTGAATTGAAAAATTCCTTAAAGAAGGCACATGATACATCAGCTGGTCCTGACGATATCCATTATCAACTTTTAAAACATTTACCCGAATCGTCCTTATTAATTCTACTTGATATATTTAACTCTGTTTGGGTGACTGGAAACTTCCCCGAGTCTTGGAGGGAAGCTATCGTTATTCCGGTACCCAAACCTGGGAAAGATAACACGGATCCAGTTAATTACCGTCCAATTGCTTTGACAAGTTGTGTTTGTAAAACCATGGAACGTATGATTAATGGTCGCCTCGTTTGGTTCTTGGAATCCAACAACTTAATTACTAAGTATCAAAGTGGATTCCGACGCCAAAGGGGCACTACAGACCATTTAGTTAGATTTGAATCGTTTGTTAGGGAGGCTTTCATAAAGAAAGAACATTTAGTCGCTGTATTTTTTGACTTGGAGAAAGCCTACGACACCACGTGGAAGTATGGCATTATGAAAGATCTTCATAATATGGGCCTTCGTGGCCGTTTAGCTACATTTATTTTAAACTTTTTAGATGATAGACAGTTTCAAGTCCGAATGGGAACAACCCTCTCCGATGTTCACAAACAGGAGATGGGCGTCCCACAAGGCAGTATTCTGTCTGTCACACTTTTTAATATTAAAATTAATAATATTGTTAAGAGTATAAATCCTGGTGTGGATTGCTCTTTATATGTTGACGATTTTGTAATTTGTTACCGTTCAAAAAATATGAAAACTATTGAAAGGCAACTACAGCAATGCCTTAATAAACTTCAGACTTGGTCTGATGAAAACGGTTTTAAATTTTCTAAGTCTAAAACAAATTGTATGCATTTTTGTCAACTACGTAAACATCACGATGATCCCAATCTAACGTTAGATGGGACACCTATACCTGTTGTTGAGGAAACAAAATTTTTAGGTCTTATTTTTGACCGTAAACTTACTTTTATTCCTCATCTTAAATATCTTAAGACAAAGTGTAATAAAGCACTAAATTTATTAAAAGTTGTTGCCAATACTAATTGGGGTGCAGATCGTAAAGTTTTACTTAGACTTTACAGATCTCTAATCAGATCAAAATTGGACTACGGCTCTATTGTATATGGATCAGCTCGCAAGTCTTACTTAGCGATGCTTGATCCTATACACAACCAAGGACTACGACTCGCCCTTGGTGCCTTTCGTACGTCCCCAGCCGACAGTCTTTATGTAGAGGCAAATGAACCATCATTGTATTTAAGACGTGATAAACTGGCTCTTCAATATGCCATTAAACTTCATTCAAATCCATCTAATCCTGCTTTTAATATTACTTTTGACCCCTATTATGAAACTCTATTTGATAAAAAACCTAAAGCTATTCGAACTTTTGGTCTCCGGATCAAACCAAAACTCACCGAAGCCAATATTGATCTTAATTTAATTGCTAAGTACAAAGTCTCACAAATACCACCATGGACTTTGGAAAAGCCAAAAATCATTTTTGAACTTTGTAAAGACAAAAAATCTGAAACAGACTCGACTATCTTCCAAAGTAAGTTTAATGAAGTCAAATCGTCTTACAATCATTATTGTCAAATATATACAGATGGTTCTAAAGATGGAGATACCGTGGCTGCAGCTGCTGTTACAGGACAGCACATCTCAAAGAGCCGATTACCAAACGGAGCCTCCATCTTTTCAGCTGAACTTAAAGCCATTGATTTAGCATTGGACTACATTAATGATTCTGTGAAAAAACAGTTTATTATATTTTCTGATTCACTTTCATCTCTTCAAGCCATAAATGGCATGAAAGATGATAATCCTCTTGTTCTTCAACTTTTAAATAAATACAATGTTCTATGTAAAGAAAATACTATTGTTCTCTGCTGGCTTCCTGGTCATACAGGAATTAGCGGAAATGATAAAGCTGATAAGGCTGCGAAAGCGGCCTTAAGCTTGAATATTTCATATATTAAACTACCTTTTACAGATTTAAAATCTAATATTAATAAGTATATTTTTAGTTCATGGCAGTCCTCTTGGGATCTTGCCATACATAATAAGTTACATTATATCAAACCAAAACTTGGCGAATGGCATCCTAGCAATAGGATTATTCGTCGAGAAGAAGTTATTTTAGCTCGGTGCAGAATAGGGCATACCCGCTGTACCCATTTATATCTTTTAAAGCGTGAAGCTGTCCCAGAGTGTGTGCCCTGTTTTGCACCGCTTACTGTTAAGCATATACTTATCGATTGTGTTGACTTTGCTCCAATGAGAGCGAAGTACTACAGGGTTGATAGTATGAAAGAGCTTTTTGATAAAGTTAATGTAACCAGTATATTTGCCTTTTTAAAAGAGGTTAAACTGTTTAAACATTTTTAGTTTAAAACCCGTTGACGGGTTAAATGATTTAGTATATCGTTAATTTCCCTGTATTTAATTGATGTTTTCATTTATTTATTTATTTGTAAATAATTTCATTTATTTATAAAACCCGCTGACGAGTTAAATGGTTTAGTATATCGTGTATTTCCCTGTATTTAATTGATGTTTTCATTTATTTATTTATTTATTTATTTATTTATTTGTAAATAATTTCATTTATTTATTTGTAAATAGTTTTAATAAATTTTAACCATATTTATTTAATATAATTATTTTTGTCATCACATTCATTAATCTTTGCGCGCACAAAATGACCTATTTATGTGTCGACGTGCCGTAAAACACCATTCATTCATTCATTCAAGGTCAGTCAGTTGAGCGATATAGGGCCATCTTGACCCTCTTGTTATTATTTTGATATCGGATATGCTATCAGTAAAGCCTTTTTGCGCTAGACCAATTTATGTACTGGAAAAAAATCCACCACACCGCTTCGCTGTGTTTGTTATTTAACGCTGTTAAACGGCTTGACAACATAAACAAACAATTGAAATAAATCAATGAAACATTAATTTATCAAACGGTGTAAATAAAATACATCATTTTGTTGAGTTGCAATGAAATTATTAACAATTAACTGGGTGAACCAAGACGGCGGCGTTGTCTAGTGGTAGAGCGTCCGCCTCGCATGCGGAAGGTCGTGGGTTCAATCCCCGGCCGGGACATACCGAAGACTTGGTACTAGAAGCTTCCTCGCTTGACGCTCAGCATTTAGAGAGAGTTTCTAGGTCTGGTCGGGCCGGTGTCCGTACAATGTGACTGGGTGGGGTATCATACCATGTGTCTGCGGCATGATACTACAGTGTGGCAGCGCTTAGAATACTGTTTCAAGTAGACACCATCGCGATATGACTGAAAAAATGTTGAAAGCGACGCTAAACACAATACAACAACAATACAACTGGGTGAACCATCATAATTGCGAACGAAATTTTGACGTCAAGCGCACCTATTACGAAAACGAATAACTGTCCACCGTGAACAGGGTCGGTGTAAAACGCTAACAATATGTACAACGAAGGAGACGCTGACGTTTTGAAACTGTTAATTAAAATTGAAGCTTTAGTATACGCGTTTATAACACGGATAATAATATTAATAATAATAGTAGATCTAATAGTAAAAATATGATATTGATAATAATAGATCTAATTGCAGCTCTATTATAAGTGTTAATAAACGCGGATAATACTAGATCAGTGACGTTATTATGATCATGTTTTCTATTATGATATTATTAAAGAGAACATTTAATAAAATTTACGTGCGTATTTTCAGAAAATTTATTTGTCAAATTAATGTTTTATTTCCAAAATGAAATTATCCATACTGTATACGGAAATTGGGAATTGGTGTTACGAAAAGGACTGTTTATTTAAGAAAAGTGTCAATTAAATAAATATTTCTTCAGTATGATAAATATTAAAAGTATTTTCTTGAAAAGAACAATTAAAAAGCATGCATGCGTCAATAAGAAAGTGTATTACCAAAATGAAAACATACAGTTTTGTTATAAAAAAGTGCATGCGTTCTGCCCTGTTAGCCAACGTTACAAAAGTAACTGTTGTTTCAAGCTGGTACCAACGTGGAGGTTTGACAGAAACCAGCCTTTTTTTTTCATTTTTATTATGAAATGTCACTAAACTTAATCACTATTCACTTCAGGTTAATGACACTATAACGAATCACTAGTCTCTTCAGGTGGCTGACCGTATACCTAATCATTAGTCTGTTCAGGTGACTGACCCTATACCGAATCACAAGTCACTTCTGGTGACTGACCATATAACGAATCACTTGTCACTTCAGGTAACTTGTTCTATGACGAATAACAAGTCGCTTCGGGTGGCTGACCCTATGCCTAATCAGTAGTCACTTCAGGTGGCTTAACCCTATACCTAATCACTAGTCACTTCAGGTGGCTGACCCTATACCTAATCACTAGTCACTTCAGGTGACTGACCCTATACCTAATCACAAGTCACTTCAGGTGGCTGAACCCATACCTAATCACTAGTCACTTCAGGTGGCTGAACCTATACCTTATCACAAGTCACTTCAGGTGGCTGACCTTATACCTAATTACTAGTCACAAGTAACTTCAGGTGACTGACCCTATTACGAATCACTAGTCTCTTCAGGTGACTGACCCTATACCTAATCACGCACACTGACACACATGTTCATTTTATTAAATAATAAAAACTAAAATATAAAGTAGAAAAATGTATGGTTTACAAGAATAATAAACATTAAATAGAGGAGAGAGAAAAGAAGAAGAGACAACAGCAAACGTTGATCTCATGATAAAACATAATGCATAAAAAAACACATATAACTGATGGTGTAAGAAATGTCAAACAAAACCATAGTTGTAAATATAAATTTAATGCGTGTCCCTTTATTTAAAATAACGTTTATTTAGACACCAGTAACCTGCTGCGCGTCAGGTAACATGTGACGGATGATTGGGTTTACGGTTGTTTTTGCAAGTTGGCACTTGTGTCAGTTACAAGTGCTACTGTTGATACATGTGGTAGGCAGATAAGTATATGAATCAGTAGCTTATGGATTTTCAAAAGAGTTAATATAATATCTATAAATAATAAATATACAAAAAAATGCAATCAAAAATAATTTATATTCTATGTAATCAAGGACTAGATAGAGATATTCAAGTATGATGTAATGGATTGTAATGATGATATTTATTACTGTTAAAGGGGTGGGGGGTGGGGGGGATGATCAATTAATCAGTAGCATTTTGGTGTTCAATCAATGTTATTATAGTGGATATTTATAATAATGGAGAATATAAATAAGACTACATGTATAAGTATACAATAACACTCTCAACCAAATATAATAAATTGTTACGGTTTCATTAAAATATAATTATAAAATACTTTTATACACCGTCTGAACTAAACATGAACTATCTTAACATCGCCGTAAATGTAGACCCGGATCAAAATGGTATGCGAAGTTGCAATCAAAGTCCTTGCCAACGCTAGGTATGTCTGATGGTGCATTAACATAAAAATGATGGTACCATATTGAACATTTACTACATTGTACCAAGTTATCAACACATTCTGGTAAATGACATATAAAGTAATTCTCTATAGCAATAATTATAATATTTTTCTTCCGACGCAAGCTGATGGTTTTATTTGTTAATGGAAATTCTGACATATGTTTGGATTCAAAACATTGCAGAAGATGTAAACGTTATTGATTCAATCATGACACAATTTTTTTCTTATACAATATGATGTTACAAACGCGATTGCAAATAATCCACAATTAATACTGTTATTTTGTTAATTACATTTGGTATTCTGATGTAAATGGCATCTTCGCCTCTTCCATATATTTGCAACAGTTGTATTTTAAGTCCACTTGGTATTATTCTATCATCTGGTCGATCGGTACCTAAACTATCTAATAAAATATTTTCTCTATAGTCATGAAGAATTGAAGCTGCCCAGTCATCCTTATGATTATGATGAATTTGGCACGACGGTGAGTGGGTTGGGTTCATCGGTATTTTTTATATCCAACGATTTTCATTGTCTTTGAACACGGGCACTTTCTCCGTTAACTGTAAACCACTAATAGAGTTGCCGACCAGATTTCGTAAAAGTATATTTACTGCTTCCATATGATTACAATTTAATTTTTTGCCATTTTCTAAATCTTTCTTATCCCGTATCTTGAGTCCTAATTCAGCGTCCAATATTTCATTGTCCTCTGTCATTAGCTTATTGTGCTGTCATCTTCTCCAATGATTGATAAATTGATATTTCTAATTTTGGTATTTTATTCGGCTCATGGTCTTTGAAATGAAGTTTTCGTTTTTTATCAGAAGGTCGTGGCGTTTTAGGTGTTGCTGTAGTTTGGGAAGAGTTCCGAAGTATAGATTTTGGTGTTGACACGTCAAATAAATTCTTTTGTGCTTTTCCGCTTGCAGTTTTGGTAATAGCATTGGTGTTTGATATTGCGTAATGTTCACTTTGATTGCACATTTTCATAACTGAATCCGGAGCCGGATTAATTGTGTTGTTTATATCTGTGTCTTTGTCGCCTTTTCTACCCCTTTTTGTTCCACATTTTTTCATACATTTTGGTCGACAATTCCGACGGAGTTGTGTTAAATTGTATATTTTTTTGTCATCCGGAATTTTCATGCCTATTGACAGCATTGCAGCGTGTGATGACATCTGGTTGTTGCAGGACACGAGCATAATTCTTTAGGGAAAATGGTTACTGAGTATTTTGAGTTTTTTGTGCCATGGACCATGAACGCACCCTTCTGTGGCACAAGTTCCGTCTCATTGTCTGAAATACACTTCGCAGCTAAAGGTCGTTGGGTCAGCCCCTTAACTGCGGCAGTTTTATTTTCATTATTGGTTAGTGAATTTAATATTTCATCATCAGTATTGAATGGTTGTTTGTCTTTAAGGGCACTTAATTATCCCTGTATTGTATTATTTTGTCTGGATCTCGCGCGGCAAAGTTAAATCTATCACTAAGTGTCCATTCACTTTCTCCACAAAATGCTCAGACCAGTTCGGCTAAGTCATTACATTGTAAATAATATGGATATAAAACAATTTGATCTATTGTTTTTTATTTTCTATCCAGTATCCTCTTTAATTAAACCCCCGACAAACGAAGTTTGAGGGGGTATATTGGAGTCGCCCTGTGGTCGGTCGGTCGGTCTGTCCATTGCAATTTTCCTTGTCCGGAGCATCACTTGAAAAGTACTGGATGGAATTTCATCAAACTTCATACAATGGTAAACCATTTTCTGTCAAGGCGGCGTTCGGGGGTATTCATCACCTTCAGTGATAGCTCTAGTTTAGCATTTAAACTCTCGCTAACGTTATTTGTTATGCCGGAGTATTGGTCATACATATCATTCTTTTCTAAAATCCAGCGACCAGAATTAACTGTTATTGTTTGGTATAAATTTTCATCGAAATATTTAACGAAAGATTCGCTCCATTTTTGTTCCATATTATTGTATAGTTCTTGAAATAACTCACGCGTTATACACTGTAACAATTCCGTACATTCATTTCATAGACCCGCGTGTCGTCACTACCTCCGCCATATTTAGTTACCCAAAACTTTATGTCTGTAAATATGTGGTTCCAGCATATGAGAACCTGGTAGTTTTGTAAACGTTGTTCAAAGGCATTGATATAACCCTTTTCCCTGTCTGTTACCACACAAACTTTCTTATCATTTAATTTCGGTATTTTCTTTTTAATTACTTCTATGAATTGTTCATGGCATGTTTATAACTTTCTTTCATGAATCATAAAGGCTATCGGCAAAATTGGTTTTTCCCTAAACATGGGATGTTGGCATAAAATTGTTTTAAAAGTGCCCTAAATTAAAAGTAGCGTCATAGTATTGTTCAAGATTAACGTCTTTTAATTGTAACAGTCTGTTTACTTATCCATAATATCGTTATTTCCGACCACAACTTCTAAATCTGGTGTTGTTTTAATACTTAGAAAATAATTATCAAGTTGATCTACAAGTTTATGTAATACAAAGAGTCATGTGATAACTTGGTATCGCGTCATTATTTTGCTTGTATATTTTTTACCTGTTTATTTCTTGGGACATAGAAGTTTTGTTTCTGGAGATTTTTTTTGATTTTATTTTATGTAATTGTTTCGGATTTGTCGAATCTTCTATACCGCGAGATTTTATTTCAATTAAAACGGATGGTTTGGTGGTTTAAATTGACGGGCATTCCGTTTCTTATTGCCATGCGACGAGGCTTTCTATGATTCGCAATTTCAACAGTTTTACCCTCGCACAGGTATGTCCTTTTGCCGTTATTCCGCCACGTGTATCCATCTGCACGCCAGTCTTTTCTATTCATCTCTCCACAATCATCAAAAACAAATACCGACCCGGCGCTTGGTCGATATGGAGGTCCAGGTGTAGTGCTGTATGGTAGATTTTGTTGCAGAATATAAGCAGCCTCGTGGTGTGTCAACATCCGTTCGGTCTGTGTAAACATGGTTACATTGTCAAGCTTCACAATATCGGTACTAAGAGGGTATCTGGAGTCTGACTATTATGAGAAAACAGGTCGACGTCCTAGGCTTTGTTACTTTGGCGGAAGTGTGTCGTTGTGCAGGCCGGCGATGCTGGATCTTCGAGGTTCAGACGGCCTATTTCTGATCTGTTTCCAATTGTTAAGTAATAATAAATCTAATAAAAATTAGAAAAAGGAAGATTTTATTAAAAGATTGAAAACTTAATAAAGTGGGTGGGGGAATTGGACATGGTATTTTTTCGTATACAATAATATTTCCCAAATAAAATTTAACTTTGTTTAAACCTGCAGTTAACAGAAAAATAACATGTTAATATTGTGTTGAAACCTGCCAAGTTTTTCCATTAAGAGTTTATTGGATTTTTACTTCAAAATACAATTTAAAAAAATAGTTATATTTTTGTATAATGAAAGAGATTTTGTCCGTATAATGTCCGATTTTTGCTTATTTTCAGTTCGTATTTTGAAAAGTTTTGAACTTTCAGATACTATTAAAACATTTTCTGTTGCAATTAGTTTGCAGTTTGATGTTTTTATGGCTATTTTGACACTGCTAACTGTAGAGCTCCTATTATTAATTATTTTCTATTGATGCATTGTTCCTGCGGCGTAATGCATCACGCTTAATTCATAGGCGCAGGAGTCTATTGATGGACATTTTTGTCCATCTCTTGTTGACCGACGTAAAGATATACCTTGATTTCATGTATTCCTTCATGGTGTCGATCTGCTTGCTTTGAATCGTAAATGGGATCTGAAATGTTAAGTGTTTGTATAAACAGTAGAAAGAGACAAACTTGATTCAAAATTGACCCTAGTACGTTTTTAAAGAAAAACAAAGTATCGCATATTAACATTGGATGTGCACAAAAACCTTTAACAGCTGAATTGAATAATGACAAGATTGTTTTTGTAAGATCAGGATACTGTTCAGCAAAAATAATTGTTCCAGAGCCTACTAGCCGTGAACCTTCGTGCAATTCGGACTTGCTTTCTTTAATTTCTTTGACGAAAGGTTTGATTCGTTTTTCAATGACTCCGATTTAACATATATTTGATAGACACAGTATTAGCGGTTTTCAATTACCATATACCTGTGACTTTTACTCCGTATTTCTCGAAGGTTGGTTTGAAGCAAGTGTTTAATTACAGAAGAAACATGCTGAACTTTTATGTCAAGTGCCTGGCACTTAATTAATACCGATTCTGCATAGCCATGATTTATGCGTAGAAGTTGGCCATTAATTCTACCATGACAATTTCGTGGAAATGTAACAGCTTTTGGCAAGCATGCTTGATATCGTCTATTTACTGCCTCAGTTTTTTTAGAGGAAGTTAAAAGCTGGGTTTTCATTATACTGTCAGGCCCCTGAAACATCATTATACACTTACTAAGTATTTGTTGATCAGTTTCAGTCATTTTAAGTTTGATAGTAAATAATTTTAGTGCGTCTGATATCATCAGAACAAACAAAACTGTTTGGCGCAAGAGTCGCCACAATAACCTATAAAACATAGCACTATTGCAGCTGGCATTGTACTATTAATTAGCTCTATATTGCTGTCAAACTCCACATGAGCTTTCTTAAGCTCTGCCAAACATCTACCTTTCACTGACAAAGCAAATTTGTTCTTTAAATTTTTATTTTTTTTGCACCGCTTAACATTTTTACTAAACGGTGCTTTGTTTATTTCCCTTTTAAGGAAATTAATCGGGTATCTGATATCTTTTAAGTGTGTTGCATGAGTACCCTGTTCTTTATCAACACCACTGTGAGCTTTTGAGTCACCATCCCCAGTGTAATGTGTAATTTTAAGCTATTAATTAACATCCTTGGTGACCAATGCATTCCATTTTGCTTCATTTCCGATTGATTCGGTTTCATTCAAATTTGCTGGACAGTGACCCGGATGATTAGGACACTGAAATTTGATACCATTGTTTTGTAATCTTGTGGAATTTGACATTTTTTCAAGCAACAAATGCACCTTTTATTTGTTTCTTTCTTGTGTTACTTTCACACATGGTAGCAGTGACTTCTGTGCCTGCCTGAAAAGGCGTTGAACAACGGGTTATTGTAACATCTGTCACCTTCACAAATTGCCTCATTTTCATTTTTATTACCACAAAGTTTGTCAATTTTTATTTTTCCCTTATTTCAGTCATGTTCATTTGGTTTTAGAGTTTGTACTTCCTTACAAACCTTGTTTGCAAGTTTTTGCATAGCATTTCTTGAAGGTGGTATGATATTTGAATTTACCAGTTTTCTGGAGGCCCCAGTATTACTGATGTTAGTGGTCATTAGACCCATTTGGAAACCTACATTGTCCTGTGCAGCTTTCCTGCCTCTTTTGCATGTTTTTTACTTCATCATTCAGTTTATAATATTTACTTATGTAGGGGCATTTGGAACATTTGAGTCGCTCTCTCCAAGATAGACCCCATTTGTTTGATGCCACAGCATCAATAGTTAATTCATCTTCACATGCATTTCCATACAATGTTGTTGTTTTTTCAGTGTTGAACATTGCCTGTACACATGCCTGTCTATATAGTTTGTTAGTATACGAGTCGGGGTGATCCTCAGTTTTGTCAGCACTAACGTATGCATCGAGCAGTGTGTTATGTTTAACCACCGGCCGTAGCGGAGCGACATTTGTTTCGGAACCCTCAATATCTCTAAAGGTAAGCTTTCCCTTATATACCACAATTCCTTCATCAAATGACTCGTTCAAGAGTCTTGCATATTTCTTATCATTACAGATTGAATAAATTTTACCTTTTTGACCACTTTGAACAACTTTTTTAAATCCAATATTTTTACAGTTTTTCTCGAGCGAATTTCTTTTCTCGCATTTTGTCACCCATAAAATGCATAAAAAAAGTGGCAAAATTTATGTTTGATGGTTATAACCTACTTCAATATGTTTAAGTACCTATTCAGACCCTAGTTTAACACCTTATGATATGAAAGTTAGATTCAAGTTTGGTCTGCCTTCTGGAGACTGTTTTTCACACCATTTTCAGTAATGCACCGTTGACCTGATAATTGGTAAAACATCTTTATGTACACTGGTCTGAAATGTTAAATAAGAAACGCCCCTTAATTAAAAAACATTAATTGATATTTAATAACATAAATTGCATATTTATCATGGATTTATATAAAAAATTATTGGGGTTTTTTTTGTGGAAAAAAATGCAAATTTCACATTTTGAACACTATTTCAAATTTTCATTTGGTCAATACATCTGTTCAATATGTCGTGAGACTATTATAATGTAAAAAATGACAGGTTTTGATGTCCATGAGTTAAAATGGTTAAATCACTGAAAATGCCTAAAATACAGTTTAGGCCAACTGGCACTATGACCGTCTAGAAAACGTATTTTGACCAAATTTTCAGTGTTTAATACCTGTAACTTGGCAATTTCGCAGGAAATTGGTTCATTAGCAAGTAGAAACATTTTGAAAACATAACAAAAATTTAAAGGTGGTGTTCATAGATATAAAAACAATTTTGTCATCGGTATTAAATTAAAGTGTTACAATTAAGTTGTTAGCCCAATAGCCAAACTAGGATGGAAATAACCAAATTGTAAAACATCCGTCCAGTTGAAAAGCAAGAAAAGTGTATTGTAAAAATCGTCTTCCGAAAAATCGCCTTCCACGCTCCATTTGTTGTTTAATGTTATTTATCTGAGATATATTTCGCGGTGATGCAGGTGAAGCTTCTACTCCCTGGACCTTTTCAAATTATTGTAAATTGTAGTTTTTTAAGTAGTTGAACAGATGGTGATTTTGATAGAATATTTTGTTGATGGTAATGTTCTAGTAAAGGGTTGTGACACGCTTTTAATACCTCTCATGAACGTATGGTTGTGCGATGGATTCGACAGTATAATGAAAATGAAAAAGAAAATAACGGCTTTATTCGAATAAGAAATGTTCTGTTCTTATGAAAGCACTGCTACCTCTAGCTCTACCTTCTTGTTTATTAAAATTAATCCTGTACGTAAATATGCCAATTGTTTGATAGTTTAGGATATTTTGTGTTCCATCATTAACCCACTGATAATGATAATACATTAAATCAAGCTTATCAACATTTATAGTATCAACGAGTATTATTTGTCCAGCATTTTGGGTGATTATCCTTGTATAAGATATTAAATTTAGATCAGTCTTGTTTGAGACGGTAGTACCGTTGTAACATAGACTGCCATCGCAAATGCACGCACCCAGACATTGACAGCTTTTTTCAACCTCTGATAAATCGCTGTATTTGGGCTACTGTGTTCCCTGTCTTTGTTTAATTAATTCCATTTTTATCTCTGTTGATTTTAAACGACACATTCCTGAGAGCTCGATTTGTTTGTTTGTTTAGCGTCTTCAATTTCTTTTAGTTGTTCCGTTTTAACAGTTTGCAAATTATAGAGTTCTGCAATATCTGCACGTTTTCATTAATCAGTCGGTTGTTGTCTCCGGTTAAATAATTTTTAACACTCTGCTGTTCTCCCTTGAAAACTCGTGGAGAGACGCACTTAAATCAAGGAACATATCTTGTATGTGTAATTAAATAGAGGACATTATTATTTATATAAATGTAAACTTACAGAACTAAACAGTATCTTTATATACACCATGTTTATATACACCATGTTTACCTGCCTCAACCACCTGCATCATGCTTGATCACGAATAAAACTGATTAAGTAAGTGGACGCATTCTGAATATAAATTATGTAAACATGTATAAAACATAAACATGTTGAACATATAATTTGTTATTCAGAACTTATGTGACAGCTGCACTGTATCTCAGTTTACCATCATTATTTTATAACAACTTTATATATATACTAGCAGAAAAAAGAAACTGCATGTGTATAATATGCTATAACAAAAACAAATTCAACAGGGTTTTATCTGACCTTTATTTAACACCAGCTCAATTGATATGGTAATGGCATCAGCAGCGTCTTGGATAGAGATCAGTTTTCAGAGACGTTCTCCAAACAAAGTTCATCTCATCAATACCTTGTATGTCCACCATTGCAATCGATGCATGCTTGGCAACGACGCCTCATTGATGCGACAAGTGTGCTGATAAAATGCCTGGGGAATACCATTCCAGATTCTCACAAGCGCACGTGACGGGTCATGTAACGTCAACGGCTGATTTTGGAGGCGACGTACGCAACGCTGCATCTCATCCCACACGTGTTCTATAGGCATCATATCCGGTGACATTGCAGGCAAGGGCAGCACATTCACATTGTTCTGGATCAAGAAGTCGGTGAAGACCCGCGCGAGGTGCAGGCGAGCGTTATCCTGTTGTGGCGTTACGTTGCTGCACAAATGGAAGGACATGAGGCCTAATGATTTCGTCACGGTATCTGATGCCTGTAAATGTGCCGTCCACAACCACAAAAGCTGTTCTGCCACGGGATGAGATGCCATCCCACACCATGACATTACCTCCGTCGAATGGACGTCGTTGGATCACACAACTGTCATGGAAACGTTCACAGACACGACGGTACACTCTAGAACGACCGGCGCTGCTGTCGAGATGAAACCTGGACTCGTCCGTGAAAAGAACACGTGCCGAGTCCTGTTGCGTGAAGTGTATATGTCGTCTACACCAGGCAAAACGTGCTACACGATGACGTTGCTGGAGAACAGGACGTATGGCTGGACGTCGTGGACGTATGCCTAGTTCAAGCAATTGCGTTCGGGGACTAATTCTTCTAAGGCCAGGAATACTTCTAGCCATCAAAGTAGCAGTTCTGAGTCGTTCTCGGAGATGAACGAGCCGGATGTACGTATCATGGCGATTAGACGTTACGCGTGGACATCCTGAGCGAGGCCGGTATCTGGTTCCAAACTGTTGATACCGTCTCCACAAGGCGTTTACAGTATTTCGGTGCTGTCAAATTGTCTGGCAACATCAGTATGACGTACACCAGCTTCAATCATGCCTACGGCGAGGCATCTGTCAGTTTCATTCAACCTTGGCATGGCGTATCAAAGACGTTTTTCAAAATTATTCTGGTTTTGTGTCTTACCTGTATCAACACTATGCTTTTACACAGGTTTTGGCGACAAACGTGTTTGCGATTGACTGCTGGCCGAAAAAAAGTGAAAACGAAGACGTTGGCCAGACAAACTACCCGTGTAACTCATGCACTGACCAGTGTAAATGACCGAGAGGGATATACAACTTACCTGTGTAAAGTTTCAAGCTTTAATTTATAAAATTGAGCGATACATGAACATTTTACACATGCAGTTTCTTTTTTCCGCTTGTATATATTAAACATGTAAGCTTAGTTTAAATGACTCACTATTTCACTGAAACATAATTTTAAGTTATGTGACTCCCTATTTCACTGAAACATAAACTTAATTGTAATGACTCACTATTTCACTGAAATCATAATTTAAATGACTCACTATTTCAGTAAAAACACGTTTAAATTATGTGACTAATTATTTCACTGAAATATAAACTTAATTAAAATGACTCACAATTTCATTTAACACATAAGCTTAATTTAAATGACCCCCCCTGTCGGTAGGGATTAGAATTTGCCGACTGCTCGTTCCAAGCAGAGGGGTAAGATCCTCCCCGAAAAGGAACCCACCTGTTGACCGTGGGTGGCGACCCGTGCGGTTGGATGAAGGAGTCCAGGTGGTTGAGCGCTGCAGAAGTCTACGACGCAACACACCACTTTGGTCCGGATTTCAAGTCAAGACGGGAGGTCGGATGGGCCCGGTCTTGATCAATCGGTCTGTCATGATAGTTTTCTTGGATTATATTTTATCATGTATCTTCTTTTCTCCATTATTTCATCCCCATTGAATTTTTCCATTCTCATTTACTTGTCTATATTAACTTTTCAATGAATAAAATTCTAGTAATCTTATTTCCAAATCCTTGAAAATTGTCATGGCTTATGGGCTAATCTTGTAAAGTAAAATACTATATGGTTATACGTCTGCCATTTTTAGATGGATGTTGGTGCGGTTCTTGTCTTGTCGGGACTTGAATTTACATCCATCGGGTGGTATGCGGGATCTGATGTATTACTTTGCTTGAGTATATTGTTCACGTATTCTTGGCATCATGTCTGTCGGATATCCACAGCATGTGTCCCCTTGTTGGGCTCCGAGGCGGGTGAGAAACGTGAACAACGAAACAGACACAAACACATTATGGCTTCCAAAAAAAGACACCAAAACAATACACCAAATAGACCTGTACCTGCTCAGTCTTTGCACAAGCGTGCTAGACACGATTCGAGACACTGAATCGGATGCCGATTCAATGAATTAAACTGGCCACGATTTTTGACAATATCTTCAACAGATGAATCAAAACCCGTTACAAAGCTTTCACCTTTTGCGATTCACAAGGCAATACTTGGTTTTGCTAGTGAACCACGAGAGGTGAAAAAATTGAAATCCGGCAAAATTCTGATTGAATGTTTGAAAAAGAGTCATTCAGACAATTTACTTTCTGTCAAAAACTTTGTTGAAATACCGGTAGAGGTTCGTCCACAACACACTTAATTCCTCCAAAGGAGTCATTCGTTCTAGGGAACTAGAACAATGTACTATTGAGGAAATGAGTGTTAACCTGAAAGCACAGGGGGTCTCAGAAGTGACACGAATTAGTACCAAGAAGGATGGCATTGTTAAATTTACGAACACCTTTATCTTGACGTTCAATAACCCCAATCTTCCAAAAACAGTAAAAATCGGATATTTGTCTTTACCTGTTGATCAATTTGTTCCAAATCCCCTTCGGTGCTTTAATTGCCAACAGTTTGGACATCACCGGGAAAGATGTAGACGAGATGCCGTGTGTGCTCGATGTGGTGAAACGGGGCACACCGACTTCGCGTCATGCACTAAACCCGCCCGTTGCATTAATTGCAGTGGGAACCACGGGGCTTTCTCGCGAGATTGTCCAAAATGGAAATTTGAGAGGGAAACACAGAGATCAAGTTGGACAAAAAAATTTCATTTCCTGAAGCCAGACATCTTGTTGAAAGTCAGTCTCCATCAACTCCATCAGGCAAATCATATGCTGATGTGAGTAGAACTGTTGAGAGGAAATCAACAAGATGTATGGAAGTTCAGACGGATATCACCTGGCTAAATGAAAACCCCAAATCATATATTTCTGTTATTCCTGGTACATCTCGTGTTACATCTGAGACTCAGACATCCTCTACTGTTAAACCATTTATTCAACGTAAACCTGTCATAAAAAATAATAAGAAACCGACGGTTTCTGAACCTGATAAGAAAACGTCGAAGTCGGTGAACTCGGGGAATGTCCCGAGTTCACCAAAAGCGTCGAGCTCTGGTGTTACCAAGAGCTCGTCCTCTGCGAGCTCTGGTAAAACCAAGAGTTCATCTTCACCGCGTAAGGCTGGAAAAATAAATCTGGCCGCTGCAAAATTGTGTGCTCCAGGGAGGCAACCGGAAGTGTCTGATGGCCCTATACGGTTGCACAACAAATTTTCACACCTTGATATGGAGACCGATGAAGCAGCATCGGATTCCATTAAGATCGTGAAAACGAAAGCCCCTATAGATCCTATTCTTCCACCTCAATGAACGATTTAAATTCAAATAAAATAATACAATGGAATTGTCGAGGTTTAAAACCGAATTATGATGAGATTAGTTTACTTTTAAATGAACATAACCCTATTACATTTTGTCTTCAAGAAACGTTTTTGAAGTCAAATGATAAAACTATTTTTAAACAGTATTCTTTATATAATACAATTTGTGATACAGGTGAAAAAGCAACTGGTGGCGTGTCTGTTCTTGTCAATAGAAACGTCCCACACAGTACAATTGCATTAGACACTAATCTGCAAGCAGTTGCAGTTAGTGTTACAATGCATAGAGTTATTACAATTTGCTCTTTATATTTACCACCAAGTGCAACCCTTGATCCGAAAGATCTCGATAAACTCATTGCACAATTGCCATCACCTTTTATGCTTTTGGGGGATTTTAATGCCCACAATTACATATGGGGTTGTAAAGACATTAATGATAAAGGTAATAAAGTTGAATCTTTTTTAAATCGAAATAACCTATGTCTTTATAATGATAATAAATCTCATACATATACACATCCTGCTTCAGGATCGAAAACTTCCATCGATTTATCAGTTTGTGAGCCATCACTTTTGTTAGACTTTTCATGGAGTGTTGGTGATGACCTCTGCGGGAGTGACCATTATCCAATATTTCTTGAAAATATTGGACCTCCACTTCTTGATAGAAATCAACGATGGAAACTTCGCAAAGCAGATTGGCATATGTTCCAATCTTTTTCCGAAGAACAGTTAAAACCCGATTTATTTAACAATACGGATGATCCTGCTGGTCAGTTTTCATCAATATTATACAGTATAGCAGAAAAATCTATCCCAAAAACCTCGACAAATCCAAAACGCCCTCAAAAACCATGGTATGATGATGACTGCAAGAATGCAGTCAAGGATCGCAAAAAAGCTTTAAGTCAATTTAATTTACGACCTACACAACATTATTTAGACAATTTTAAAGTGTTTCGTGCAAAAGCAAGACGTACTCTTAAGGAGAGTAAGATAAAGTCCTGGAGAGATTACGTCTCTAGGCTTAATTCTCGTACTTCCCTTAAGAAGGCGTGGGACATGGTCCGAAAAATCAACGGTAAGGGTACTCCAGGTTGCGTTAACCATTTAAAAACTGAAACTCATACTGCCACATCTGCCAAAGACATCGTTAATACTTTGGCAGATACTTTTTCAAAAAATTCATCTACCACTAATTGCAATCCAAAATTTTTAAAACATAAACATCAGATTGAAAAGCAGAAACTAAACTTCAAATCAAATAATTCAGAAAAATATAATAAGAAGTTCTCTTTGAGTGAATTGAAAAATTCCTTAAAGAAGGCACATGATACATCAGCTGGTCTGGACGATATCCATTATCAACTTTTAAAACATTTACCCGAATCGTCCTTATTAATTCTACTTGATATATTTAACAGTTTGGGTGACTGGAAACTTCCCAGAGTCTTGGAGGGAAGCTATCGTTATTCCGGTACCCAAACCTGGGAAAGATCACACTGATCCAGTTAATTACCGTCCAATTGCTTTGGCAAGTTGTGTTTGTAAAACCATGGAACGTATGATTAATGGTCACCTCGTTTGGTTCTTGGAATCCAACAACTTAATTACTAAATATCAAAGTGGATTCCGACGCCAAAGGGGCACTACAGACAATTTTGTTAGATTTGAATCGTTTGTTAGGGAGGCTTTCATAAAGAAAGAACATTTAGTCGCTGTATTTTTTGACTTGGAGAAAGCCTACGACACCACGTGGAAGTATGGCATTATGAAAGATCTTCATAATATGGGCCTTCGTGGCCGTTTAGCTACATTTATTTTAAACTTTTTAGATGATAGACAGTTTCAAGTCCGAATGGGAACAACCCTCTCCGATGTTCACAAACAGGAGATGGGCGTCCCACAAGGCAGTATTCTGTCTGTCACACTTTTTTATATTAAAATTAATAATATTGTTAAGAGTATTAATCCTGGTGTGGATTGCTCTTTATATGTTGACGATTTTGTAATTTGTTACCGTTCAAAAAATATGAAAACTATTGAAAGGCAACTACAGCAATGCCTTAATAAACTTCAGACTTGGTCTGATGAAAACGGTTTTAAATTTTCTAAGTCTAAAACAAATTGTATGCATTTTTGTCAACTTCGTAAACATCACGATGATCCCAATCTAACGTTAGATGGGACACCTATACCTGTTGTTGAGGAAACAAAATTTTAGGTCTTATTTTTTACCGTAAACTTACTTTTATTCCTCATCTTAAATATCTTAAGACAAAGTGTAATAAAGCACTAAATTTATTAAAAGTTGTTGCCAATACTAATTGGGGTGCAGATCGTAAAGTTTTACTTAGACTTTACAGATCTTTTATCAGATCAAAATTGGACTACGGCTTTATTGTATATGGATCAGCTCGCAAGTCTTACTTAGCGATGCTTGATCCTATACACAACCAAGGACTACGACTCGCCCTTGGTGCCTTTCGTGCGTCCCCTGCCGACAGTCTTTATGTAGAGGCAAATGAACCATCATTGTATTTAAGACGTGAAAAACTGGCTCTTCAATATGCAATTAAACTTCATTCAAATCCATCTAATCCTGCTTTTTATCTTACTTTTGACCCAAATTATGAAACTCTCTTTGATAAAAAACCTAAAGCTATTCGAACTTTCGGTCTCCGGATCAAACCAAAACTAACCGAAGCCAATATTGATCTTAATTTAATTGCTAAGTACAAAGTCTCAGAAATACCACCATGGACTTTGGAAAAGCCAAAAATCATTTTTGAACTTTGTAAAGACAAAAAATCTGAAACAGACTCTACTTGAATGTAATGCGTCATGAACTTAAGACTCTTGGCTCAACAATCACTACACTATATAAGTATTGTCGCAGCCTCAGTAAAGAAAAATGGTTCAACTTGACATATGTCATACTATATTATAACAAAATCGCAGGTTCAGCTTGTTTACCCGACTGCTTATACACAATAATGTTTGGAAGGTTTACCGATGATTACCTTGATTATAAAAATCTCTTTTATGCAATAAATTACAAATGTATGTATAAACCAATTTTGGTGACAATTCATAGCAACAAACAGCTATAGTCGCCGACTGGAAACCAGTTGACTGATGCAAGCCACCACTATCCAATATACTTATAACAAAGTCTGATGTAACAAATTATATACCAGATTAATTGATTGATTGAATATTGAGCGTCATTGTATGCCATCGAGGGCTAACAGACGATCAGTTAACCTAACCACTGTTTCCTGGTATTAACCAGTACTCCAGCACACCCTATCTGCGCAAGTAACTGATAACTTTCCCACTTGAAACAGCGGTGAGGGACGAACGATAATGACAATGATATATGTCGTATATCAATCATTTTCTGGGTGGACATCTATTAATATTGTCAGCCTGGACATTTACCATGCTCATCTATGGATGATCAAATATGTAAGACAACGAGAATTTTTTGTTATTCCATAGTATTCCTATGTAAAACTCAGTCCCTTTACAGGGCATCTATACAAACCTCCCACTTGAATTGTCATCGTACAAACTTTAAACTGTTACATGATAGAGGCCTCCGGCCTATACACAGTTATATACAAGTACATAGTAATTACAGTGTTTACAATGTCAATTATACACAATATACATGAGAATGCAATTGAAACATAATTTATGATATAGAGCATTTAAACACCAAAAATTGTTTACATGTAGATAAAGAGATATAAACAAATGGTGAATAACAAAAATGTTCCACGCTCTTTCATAACATAGTATAAATACTTTGCAAGATTTCTTATCTGAGGACATACGTATATTAAAGTTATTCAATGCTGGTAGAATATAGGACTTTTTTGTATGAATGTCTCGTAGAGAAAGATAATTCGGACAAATAAGAACAAAGTGATATTCTGACTATGGTATTAACACAGTATGGACACAATATTTGTTCATATGGTATGCTTAAATGTCGTCCTCTCTCTATCATAAGCTTGTGTGCAGACAGTGTGAAACAGCAATAGCTCTTCGAAATGTTATAATATCTACCACATTGTGGTAATTTTCTGTTTGAAAATATGTTTTAAAACATTAATAGCTGGCTAATTTACTGCTTGTGCTACATTGATCAGACCCTGGCGTCGGCGTCGGCTATAGACAGTTTAAGATATCAATGAAACTTTGCATGTGTGTTCACCATCATCATTGAAACACACGGAGACAAGAACAAATAACTCTGGATTGCATTTTGGCAGAGTAATGGCCCTTTTTGTACTTAGACACCCATTTTAAACTTTTTCGTTTAGTTGCGTTTAAGTTTAAGATACCTATGCAACGACATTGGATATGAATGAAACTTCGTATGTGTGTTCACCATCATCAATGGAACCCACAGACAAGAGCCGTTTATATACATACACTGTTTTAAATATGTACAAACTAGTTTTGCATAATAATAAAGACATTTGTATATTTTTTTCCAGAACGAAGCTGAACTGTCTAGGTCAAGTAAAGGTTACTTAAAGTTACGCGGTCGTGTTTTGGTAGCCCCTAAAATTGAGATTTTTCTCAACTTAAAGAAAAAAAACCTCTAAATGACTTCGAACTTCCGGTCTCCGGATCAAACCAAAACTAACCGATGCCATTATTAATCTTAATTTAATTGCTAAGTACAAAGTCTCAGAAATACCACCATGGACTTTGCAAAAGCCAAAAATAATTATTGAACTTGGTAAAGACAAAAAATCTGAAACAGATTCCGCTATCTTCCAAAGTGAATTTAATGAAATCAAATCGTTTTACAAGTATTATTGTCAATTATATACAGATTAACCGATTACCAAACGGAGCCTCCATCTCTTCATCTCTTCAAGCCATAGATGCCATGAAAGATAATAATACTCTTGTTCTTCAACTTTTAAATAAATACAATGTACTATGTAAAGAAAATACTATTGTTCTCTGCTGGCTTCCTGGTCATACAGGAATTAGTGGAAATGATAAAGCTGATAAGGCTTCGAAAGCGGCCTTAAGCTTGAATATTTCATATTTTAAACTACCTTTTACAGATTTTAAATCTAATATTAATAAGTATATTTTTAGTTCATGGCAGTCCTCTTGGGATCTTGCCATACATAATAAGTTACATTATATCAAACCAAAACTTGGCAAATGGCATCCTAGCTATAGACCATACATTCATTCATTCCAAAACATAGTCACACCCGGAAATGTCCAAAACCTAGAGTCACACCCGGAAATGTTCAAAACCTAGTCGCACTCAGAATTGTTCGAAACCTAAATCACACCGAGAATTGTCCAAAACCTAGAATCACAGCTATAATTGTCCAAAACCTAAAGTCATACCCAAAGTTGTCAAAAACATAAGAGTTACATCAAGAATTGTCCAAAATCTAAAGTCACACCCAGAATTGTCCGAAATCTAGAGTCAAACCCAGAATTGTCCAAAACATAGTCACACCCAGAGTTGTCCAAAACCTAGAGTGACACCCAGAATTGTCCAAAACCTAAAGTCACACCCAGAATTGTCCAAAATCTAGTCGCACCCAGAATTGTCCAAAACATAGTCACCCGGAAGTGTCAAAAACCTAGAGTCGCACCCAGAATTGTCCGAAACCTAGAATCACACCCATAATTGTCCAAAACCTAAAGTCACACCCAAAAAGGTCAAAAACCTAGTCCCACCCGGAAGTGTCCAAAACCTAGAATCGCGCCATAATTGTCAAAAACATAGTCACACCCAGAATTGTCCAAAACCTAGAATCGCCAATTATTGTTCAAAACGTCATTTTGTGCGCGCGCAAAGATTAATGGAAGTGGTGATGACAAAAACATATTAAATAAATACGGTTAAAAAATTATTAAAACTATTTATCTAATTTATTTAACTAATGAAAAAGACAATTCAGCGAAAAATGGCAATAATATAATAATTGGTACTAAAAATGATTAAAAAGCTTAACCTCTTTAAGAAAACCAAATATATGTGTAACATCAATTTTATCAAATAACTTATTCATACTGTCGACTCTGTAGTACTTTTCTCGCATTGGAGAAAAGTCCACACAGTCTTCACAGTAAGCGGTGCAAAACAGGGCACACACTCTGGAACAGGTTCATTACTTGGACAAACGTGACCAGTGGGCAGAGCGATGGTCGTTCTCGCCTCAGGTCAATTGTTATAAGCTATTTATATTAGTGTGTGTTTAACCTTATCCAAAATCTTGTCAAAATGAAGCGATGTACAGTGAATTTATCTAATGAATATTGTAAGAGTGTGTCGCATATATTTTGCACTGTCAGTCATATCAATGTATTGTTCAGCTTGTCATATGCTTTAAAGCCTTTTGAAATATGTTAATAAACCTCCAAACTATATTCTGTGACGGTTAAAATCATTTTTCTCATGGTGGTTAACGTTTGAGTAGTTAATCTCTCGATCAAGATTATGTAATGATGCACAATAGCTCATAAAACTGTCTCGTTAAAACGGTTGTTTGCTTTCGCTATTAAATATGTGCATATTTGGCTTTGCAATACTATCAGATACATCTGCATATAGAATCACCTGTCTGTTTGATATATAATTATATTTGTCTGAGCATATTTGTGTTTAATATCATACACGAGGAATCAGTGTTTTTGGCCGAACTAGACTTATTTACCACGAAAACAGTTATTTCGAGGTACGGAATTTTGTATCTGAACGAAAAAGCTGTTGTCAATATTTTTTTTCTTCCATAGAAAACACTTTGAATATGTTTTTACTATATCCATTCAATTCATTTTAATCTCAATCTATCCATACATTGTATGTAAAATATACAGATATGTTTGTATATAAGTACCAACATACGTTTATACTGTAATTTCACATATATATTTTTCAGCGCATGATTTATTTATTGTTTTGATATGTTAATTTTTAGTTGTCATGTATGCGAAAGTCAAATAAAATTTTCTATATTTCGTATAAAAAAATCATCATATTTTTAACACGGCCGCTTTTAAGACGTCAAATGATATCGGTTAGATCATATATGTCATTTATATGTTAGAACAGATTATTTAATTATTTATTTACCTCGAATGTGAATAGGTTTTCATAAAATAAATAAATCACGCTCGACGTCTTCTTGGGTAGAGCCAGTACCAAGTATATGCGGATAAAATGTTTTGCTCCAGGGCACCGCACACCGCAATTAAATGAGTATAACACATGGACACTATTACATTCAGTAAATATTGCTCCATTTTACTAGAAATATTTTGTGAATTGTTTCTTTCTAAATTCAGGTCTCACCACACTGTAGAATTTTGCTTTTTGATTTCCATAAAACAAGATCTGAAGTGTTCAGGTTTTTATGTGTTTGTTTACATAGAAAGAATGTATATATACAAAAGATACTCAGTTACGTGTGCGTTGGACTGCTTTCGATTTTTAAGACAGTGAAGCGACGCTCTTGTTTTTAAAAAAAGTCCCTCAAATGCACTAAGAAAAACAAATCTTTTAACGTTCAGTAATTAAAGTCATTTTTTACACAGGTGATGTCTTCTTGCAGCATATTCTTTGACCCACTCACCTGAAGCAAGAAATCACTGTCCATGTGAACCACTTTTACCTGGATCGATTTGTTTAGGTTCAGTAGACGCGTTAGGAAGCGTCGGAGAATAGATGTTCTATAAATAGTAACAATTTACTTTCAAAAACCGAAGGAAAAAGTTCTACATTTGATTTCAAAATCGCCGATTGTTCTAATTTAGTTTGGAGATATAATCCAACATACATTTACCTTAACTCGGTACTTTGTAATATTGTTATTGTATATTTGATTAAATACTTATTCTTTTTTAATTCATTTATCTCATAAGCCAAGCGGTTGGATACATTAGCAATTGTCACACAGGCAACCCGGGACCGAAGTAAGATTAGACAAGAATGTCTCTACAGAGTCATTCGCAGGTATATATACATCAGTGATCAGCTGGAGTGTGTAAGTAAGACTAGACAAGGATGACTCTACAGAGACATGCGCAGGTATATATACATCAGTGATCAGCTAGAGCATGTAAGTAAGACTTGACAATGATGTCTCTACAGAGACATGCGCAGGTATATATATACATCAGTGATTAGCTGGAGTGTGTAAGTAAGACTAGACAAGGATGTCTCTACAGAGTCATGCGCATGTATATATACATTAGTGATCAGCTGGAGTGTGTAAGTAAGACTAGACAAGGATGTCTCTACAGAGACATGCGCAGGTATATATGCATCAGTGATATACATCAGTGATCAGCTGGAACATGTAAGTAAGACTAGACAAGGATGTCTCTACAGAGACAAGCGCAGGTATATATTCATCAGTGATCAGCTAGAGCATGTAAGTAAGACTTGACAAGGATGTTTCTACAGAGACATGCGCAGGTATATATATACATCAGTGATCAGCTGGAGCATGTTAGTAAGACTAGACAATGATGTCTCTGCAGAGACATGCGCAGGTATATATACATCAGTGATCAGCTGGAGCATGTAAGTAACACTTGACAAGGATGTCTCTACAGAGACATGGGCAGGTATATATACATCAGAGACCAGCTGGAGCGTGTAAGTAAGACTAGACAAGGATGTCTCTACAGAGACATGCGCAGGTATATATACATCAGTGATCAGCTGGAGTAAGTAAGACTAGACAAGGATGTCTCTACAGAGTCATGCGCAATTATATACAGTAAAACTCCACCTAACGAACACCCCGCTGTTACGGGCATTTATTTTAGGGACGGATTTTTTCCTTCTTTATTCAATGGTCGTTAACTCCCCCGCTAATCCGGTATTACGACCACCAAATCTGTCCCAAATACGGTCTTTGTTCTATTTTCACACCCTTAATTACGGCCACGCGTGTGACCAAAGACGCCTCGAGGAAAATTTACGACATAATCAACAAGCCGATTTGTTGTTGTCGTTAAAGGTGTGACGTTTTCAGGTAAACAAAGTCATAAAGGACACCGGAGAGAGTGTTGTAAAAACAAACTTTGTGGTCGATTGAATATGCAACCTGTCAAAAAACAGGTGGCTACGAAAAATGAAAACCAGTAAGTTTGCATCTTTTAATTGGTTAATTGTTATTTGAGTGTTATCGATGGTCTTTTTTGATGTGGTGAATTGCATTTCTAAATTTTACTGTAAAAATAAAACACGTTTGTAAAACGGAGAAACAAAAATACGATGAATTTACTTTTAAAGAAAATGATACTCTTATTACCAGTAATAATCGCAATTTTATATGATGATTAAGAATAAAACTTGTTACAATTTTTATATTTTCGTGACATCTTACTAGCTTCTTTTTTGTTTTCAGGCTCCTCACATGGATGAAATGAACGTTCAAATACGTTCATTGATAAGGATAGAATGCCATAAGTGAAAGGAAACGACCCTACTAAGGACCCCACGAGAAGGACTATATCTACTCTAGCATAATGTTAAAATATTTTTTGTGTTGTCTTTACTTATTATTATATTATGTATGTAAATAAAAGATAAACCATACAACATATTTATTTTAATTATATCCTAAAAACATTAACGAATCCATAATAGAAAGAAAAGATTTATTTTTTTAATATTATTATCATTTGTCTAACAGTAAATCCACACATATGCACAATATAGTATACATCCATTTACTATTACGGCTACAAAGGCCTGCAACTTTTGCCAATGACTCTGGACCTCGATAATAAGACCACCCGCTATTAAGACCACTTTTGCCCGGTCCGAAAGGTGGTCTTGTAAGAGGGGTTTTACTGTATACATCAGTGATAAGCTGGAGCATGTAAGTAAGACTAGACAAGGATGACTCTACAGTCATGCGCAGGTATATATACATCAGTGATCAGCTGGAGTGTGTAAGTAAGACTAGACAAGGATGACTCTACAGTCATGCGCAGGTATATCTACATCAGTGATCAGCTGGAGCATGAAAGTAAGACTAGACAAGGATGTCTCTACAGAGACATGCGCTGGTATTTTTACATCAGTGATCAGCTGGAGCATGAAAGTAAGACTAGACAAGGATGTCTCTACAGAGACATGCACTGGTATATCTACATCAGTGATCAGCTGGAGCATGAAAGTAAGACTAGACAAGGATGTCTCTACAGAGACATGCGCTGGTATATATACATCAGTGATCAGCTGGAGCATGAAAGTAAGACTAGACAAGGATGGCGGCTCTACAGAGACATGCGCAGGTATATATACATCAGTTATCAGCTGGAGCATGTAAGTAAGACTAGACAAGGATGACTCTACAGAGACATGCGCAGGTAAATATGCATCAGTAATCAACTGGAGTATGTAAGTAAGACTAGACAAGGATGTCTCTACAGAGTCATGCGCAGGTATATATGCATCAGTGATCAGTTGGAGTGTGTAATTAGAGATCCGCTGGAGCATGTAAGTAAGGCTAGACAAGGATGACTCTACAGAGACATGTGCAGGTAAATATGCATGAGAGATTAACTGGAGTATGTTAGTAAGACTAGACAAGGATATCTCTACAGAGTCATGCGCAGGTATATATGCATCAGTGATCAGTTGGAGTGTGTAAGTAAGACTAGACAAGATTGTCTCTACAGAGTCATGCGCATGTTTATATGCATCAGTGATCAGCTGGAGCGTGTAAGTAAGACTAGACAAGGATGACTATACAGAGTCATGCGCAGGTATATATACATCAGTGATCAGCTGGAGCGTGTAAGTAAGACTAGACAAGGATGTCTCTACAGTCGTGCGCAGGTATACATACATCAGTGATCAGCTGGAGGGTGTAAGTAAGACTAGACAAGGATGTCTCTACAGAGTCGTGCGCAGGTATACATACACCAGTGATCAGCTGGAGCGTGTAAGTAAGACTAGACAAAGATGTCTCTACAGAGACATGCGCAGGTATACATACATCAGTGATCAGCTGGGGCGTGTAAGTAAGACTAGACAATGATGACTCTACAGAGCCATGCGCAGTTATATATGCATCAGAGATCAGCTGGAGCGTGTAAGTAAGACAAGACAAGGATGACACTACAGAGTCATGCGCAGGTATATATACATCAGTGATCAGCTGGAGCGTGTAAGTAAGACTAGACAAGGATGACTCTACAGAGCCATGCGCAGTTATATATGCATCAGAGATCAGCTGGAGCGTGTAAGTAAGACAAGACAAGGATGACACTACAGAGTCATGCGCAGGTATATATACACCAGTGATCAGCTGGAGCGTGTAAGTAAGATTAGACAAGGATGTCTCTACAGAGTTGTGCGCAGGTATATATACACCAGTGATCAGCTGGAGCGTGTAAGTAAGACTAGACAAGGATGACTCTCCAGAGTCATGCGCAGGTATATATACACCAGTGATCAGCTGGAGCGTGTAAGTAAGACTAGACAAGGATGTCTCTACAGAGTTGTGCGCAGGTATATATACACCAGTGATCAGCTGGAGCATGTAAGTAAGACTAGACAAGGATGACTCTACAGAGTCATGCGTAGGTATATATACACCAGTGATCAGCTGGAGCGTGTAAGTAAGATTAGACAAGGATGTCTCTACAGAGTTGTGCGCAGGTATATATACACCAGTGATCAGCTGGAGCATGTAAGTAAGACTAGACAAGGATGACTACAGAGTCATGCGTAGGTATATATACACCAGTGATCAGCTGGAGTGTGTAAGTAAGACTAGACAAGGATGACTCTACAGAGTCATGCGCAGGTGAATATACATCAGTGATCAGCTGGAGCGTGTAAGTAAGACTAGACAAGGATGTCTCTACAGAGTTGTGCGCAGGTATATATACACCAGTGATCAGCTGGAGCGTGTAAGTAAGACTAGACAAGGATGACTCTCCAGAGTCATGCGCAGGTATATATACACCAGTGATCAGCTGGAGCGTGTAAGTAAGACTAGACAAGGATGACTCTACAGAGTCATGCGTAGGTATATATACACCAGTGATCAGCTGGAGCGTGTAAGTAAGATTAGACAAGGATGTCTCTACAGAGTTGTGCGCAGGTATATATACACCAGTGATCAGCTGGAGCATGTAAGTAAGACTAGACAAGGATGACTACAGAGTCATGCGTAGGTATATATACACCAGTGATCAGCTGGAGCGTGTAAGTAAGATTAGACAAGGATGTCTCTACAGAGTTGTGCGCAGGTATATATACACCAGTGATCAGCTGGAGCATGTAAGTAAGACTAGACAAGGATGACTCTACAGAGTCATGCGTAGGTAATATACACCAGTGATCAGCTGGAGCGTGTAAGTAAGATTAGACAAGGATGTCTCTACAGAGTTGTGCGCAGGTATATATACACCAGTGATCAGCTGGAGCATGTAAGTAAGACTAGACAAGGATGACTACAGAGTCATGCGTAGGTATATATACACCAGTGATCAGCTGGAGCGTGTAAGTAAGACTAGACAAGGATGACTACAGAGTCATGCGCAGGTATATATACATCAGTGATCAGCTTGAGCGTGTAAGTAAGACTAGACAAGGATGTCTCTACAGAGTCGTGCGCAGGTATATATACATCAGTGATCAGCTGGAGTGTGTAAGTAAGACTACACAAGGATGATTCTACAGAGTCGTGCGCAGGTATATATACACCAGTGATCAGCTGGAGCGTGTAAGTAAGACTAGACAAGGATGACTCTACAGAGTCATGTGCAGGTATATATACATCAGTGATCAGCTGGAGCGTGTAAGTAAGACTAGACAATGATGTCTCTACAGAGTCATGTGCAGGTATATATACACCAGTGATCAGCTGGAGCGTGTAAGTAAGACTAGACAAGGATGATTCTACAGAGTCATGTGCAGGTATATATACACCAGTGATCAGCTGGAGCGTGTAAGTAAGACTAGACAATGATGTCTCTACAGAGTCATGTGCAGGTATATATACACCAGTGATCAGCTGGAGCGTGTAAGTAAGACTTGACAAGGATGTCTCTACAGAGTCGTGCGCAGGTATATATACACCAGTGATCAGCTGGAGCGTGTAAGTAAGACTAGACAAGGATGTCTCTACAGAGTCATGTGCAGGTATATATACACCAGTGATCAGCTGGAGCGTGTAAGTAAGACTAGACAATGATGTCTCTACAGAGTCATGTGCAGGTATATATACATCAGTGATCAGCTGGAGTGTGTAAGTAAGACTACACAAGGATGATTCTACAGAGTCGTGCGCAGGTATATATACATCAGTGATCAGCTGGAGCGTGTAAGTAAGACTAGACAATGATGTCTCTACAGAGTCATGCGCAGGTATATATACACCAGTGATCAGCTGGAGCGTGTAAGTAAGACTAGACAAGGATGATTCTACAGAGTCGTGCGCAGGTATATATACACCAGTGATCAGCTGGAGCGTGTAAGTAAGACTAGACAAGGATGACTCTACAGAGTCATGTGCAGGTATATATACACCAGTGATCAGCTGGAGCGTGTAAGTAAGACTAGACAAGGATGACTCTACAGAGTCATGTGCAGGTATATATACACCAGTGATCAGCTGGAGCGTGTAAGTAAGACTAGACAAGGATGTCTCTACAGAGTCATGTGCAGGTATATATACATCAGTGATCAGCTGGAGCGTGTAAGTAAGACTAGACAATGATGTCTCTACAGAGTTATGTGCAGGTATATATACATCAGTGATCAGCTGGAGCGTGTAAGTAAGACTAGACAAGGATGACTCTACAGAGTCATGTGCAGGTATATATACATCAGTGATCAGCTGGAGCGTGTAAGTAAGACTAGACAATGATGTCTCTACAGAGTTATGTGCAGGTATATATACATCAGTGATCAGCTGGAGCGTGTAAGTAAGACTAGACAATGATGTCTCTACAGAGTTATGTGCAGGTATATATACACCAGTGATCAGCTGGAGCGTGTAAGTAAGACTAGACAATGATGTCTCTACAGAGTTATGTGCAGGTATATATACATCAGTGATCAGCTGGAGCGTGTAAGTAAGACTAGACAATGATGTCTCTACAGAGTTATGTGCAGGTATATATACACCAGTGATCAGCTGGAGCGTGTAAGTAAGACTAGACAATGATGTCTCTACAGAGTTATGTGCAGGTATATATACACCAGTGATCAGCTGGAGCGTGTAAGTAAGACTAGACAATGATGTCTCTACAGAGTTATGTGCAGGTATATATACACCAGTGATCAGCTGGAGCGTGTAAGTAAGACTAGACAATGATGTCTCTACAGAGTCGTGCGCAGGTATATATACACCAGTGATCAGCTGGAGCGTGTAAGTAAGACTAGACAAGGATGACTCTACAGAGTCATGTGCAGGTATATATACATCAGTGATCAGCTGGAGCGTGTAAGTAAGACTAGACAAGGATGTCTCTACAGAGTCATGTGCAGGTATATATACACCAGTGATCAGCTGGAGCGTGTAAGTAAGACTAGACAATGATGTCTCTACAGAGTCATGTGCAGGTATATATACATCAGTGATCAGCTGGAGCGTGTAAGTAAGACTAGACAATGATGTCTCTACAGAGTCATGACCTGGTTTACAATTCCTACACCAGTATAAATTCATGAAATTTAATTCAAAATATATCAGAGAGATTGATCTAGTTAAACAGAAAAATTTCAGACAAAGAAGTCAAAATACGGGGAGAAAATGGTAAATACAATGCATAAAATACTAATATAGTATATGGATGTATTATATATCAATTACCATCTTAAACAGCCTAAACTGCAATGACACTAAATGTTTATTGTGAAATGTTAGTCTTTGCGACATTTCTGAACTCCCATATAATTGTTTAATATTTCATACGCATTTTACATTTTTATACAATAAATACTGTACCTTGATATCACATATGGCTGTGGGAATTTAACATCCCAATGGAATTTAACATCACGATGGATTTTACATATGTCGAATAGTCAAGTATATAACATCTGTTCCACGCCTCATAGTTTCATACTTTATCGTACTGACGTTGTGGAAATTAAAGTCCATAGAGTTTATATGTACTGTAGACTTTTGTATTTGGCATCGTCTTGATGCTTCATAAGTATATGATTAATGAGTCGACATTCCACACATGGTTGTACCATTTATCATTGTAGCCAAATAGGAGGAAATAATTGCAAAAGCAAACTTTGAGGAAATTGCTTTTATTATGAAGAAATTATGGAATTCAATATGAAATTTCTAATGCATCAATATTGTATTACAACAAAACACATTTGAATTCATGCGACACTCAATATAAAACAAAACAAAATGTCACCAAAATCAAATATTTACAATATTTCACTCACCGAACTTCACTAGAATTCTTGAACATCAACTGCATATTATCATTCTCGCCTCATCTTGTATGTCACATGGTATCTTCGCTTCAAAAAGCCAGTTTTCTATTCCAATGCAAGGTCCCAGACCTTTATGTAAAACATAATACATCTTTCTCTCTTTAAAAAAAACAAGAGTTGGAGTGGGGGGGTTGTAGTCTAATGGATAAGGTGTTGGCTGCTCACACCAGAGGTTGCGGGTACGATTCCCAGGTCGACCGGATGCCTCTCATAAAAAAACACTTAGTACTGGTTCTACCCAGGAAGCGGCCTCGAGAGCGGTTCATATAAGCTCTGAGCTTTCATCGCAATCGAGCTAAAAGAAATTAGTATAAACTAGAAATTAAAAAAAACACAATACACGTGACCAGTTATACTGTGCAGTAGGCTACACAAAAAAGTGTTCACCCTGATTAATGCAAGTAGCTGTACATTAAGGGTACTGTGAACGTATAAAGATTATGCATGGTCATTTTATGTATATAGTGTTAACTTTGTGACATAAACACAATGAGGTATATCAATCATCACAATGTCATAGACTCTGGCTGGGCTTGGATTCAAACTCCCGGCCCCTGGTTTGAGAGTCAAGACACGCTACCGGCTGAGCGTATTGATGTTGAGAGAGGAAGATGTATTGTGTTACATGAGGTATTAAACCTTGCATACGTATAGAAAATGGCTTGTAGCAGTGAAGATATTGAGTTGAAAACAAGATGATTGATTGATTGATTGATTGATTGATTGATTGATTGATTAATATTTAGCGTCATTTTATGCCATCGAGGGCTAACAAATGATCAGTTAACCAAACCACTGTTTCCTATGATCCTGAAAGGTTAACCAGTACTCGAGTATACCCCATCTCCTCAAGTAACTGATAACTTGCCCACTTGAATCAGCGGTGACGAATGGTAATGAAACACAATGTTGTATATCAATTATCACGGAGATTGATAGTCAGACGCGCTAACGACTGAACTAATCGGGCCCGGCTGAAAACAAGATGAGGCGAGAATGATTTTTATGGAATCGGTGTTCAAAGATTCTAGTGAAGTTTATTGAGTGAAACTGTAACCATGTTATATTAGCTGAAAATATCTCAATGGTTACTATTATATTGATTGATTGATTGATTGATTGATTGATTGATTGAATATTTAGCGTCATTTTTATACCATCGAGGACTAACAGATGATCAGTTAACCTAACCACTGTTTCCTGGGATTAACCAGTACTCGAGCACACCCCATCTCCGCAAGTAACTGATAACTTTTTCATTTGAATCAGTGGTGAAAGACGAATGATAATGAGACACAATGTCGTATATCAATCATCACGGAGACTGTTGCTGGGCGGGGGATTCGAACTCACGACCCCTGGATTGATAGTCAAGCGCGTATCAATCAATCCAGGGGTCGTGAGATCGATAACTTTAGGAATGTTGTATATTACAGCTCGTTAATTTTAAATCATAAAAAGTAACGCTTTAAAATATTATGTTGATATCAAAATAACGGTAATTTCGTTATATTATTTCCGATAAATTTATTTAAATACTTTGATTGTATTAAAACATTGTTTCAATTCATATAAATGTTACATTTTTGGATATCTTGTTGATAAATTAATTAATGACTTAATATAAAATTATCTTCTTTGCTCGATTAGGGTTTCTTATCCATAACGCAACAGGTGGTAATTTGATCATGTGATTAATATTTGGTTTCATGACTTCATCTTTCTGCACTCTAATTGGTTAGATTATCACGTGATTTTCATAAAACCACATGCACCGCTTGTGTGCAGATTAAGAAAAGACAGTTTATATTTCAGCCTTTTTTGGGATAAGAGGTGGTTGTGCTTGAGTACTGGTTAATAATCCTGATCCCAGAAAAGTGTGGTTAGGCTTTTACTGATGTTGTTAGCCCTCGACGGCATAAAAATGATGGTAATTATTCAAACAAATTCAAATATTCTTGACTAATTTAGATGAGTAAAGTGCACAGGTTGGGTACTACTGTTCTGAATAAATGCTACATACTGCTCATCTAATTTGTTTGGGAGATGGTCTCCAAATTTGTTTTGTGTCAGTAAAATAGTTCTCCCTTTTTTAGACAAAGAAGCTCCCAACCTCTACACACGAGGCGGCCACAGTGGATGCTTTTAAAGCCCGTATCCCTGTAGCTGTCCTCACCCCCCATTCTCCACCTCTAGACCATCATCAAACTAGTTCAGTTTTAAAAGTAACACTTTAAAGTCATCTCTGAGCACCTCAAACTGTATAAACTGCACCCATCATAACTAACAATTTTAAAACACTTTATGGTGCCGGCACAAAATCTTCCTTAATGAAGGAGCATTGTATTTTGAAGAAGAAGATTGAATTAATTAATTGAATATTAAGCATCATTTTTATGCCATCAAGGGTTAACAGACAATCAGTTAACCTAACCACTGTTTCCTGGGAGTAACCAGTATTCGAGTACACCCCATCTCCACAAGTAACTGATAACTTTCCCACTTGAATCAGCGGTGAGAGACGACTGATAATGAGACACAATGTCGTATATCAATCATCACGGAGACTGTTGCCGGGCGGGGGATTAGAACTCACGACCCCTGGATTGATAGTCAGACGCGTAACCGACTGAGCTAATTGTGCCCGGCAGAAGAAGAAGTAAGAAATTGTCTTCAAACTGGTTACCTGGCCACCGAAGCTAATGATTTTAAGTGCAAATACTTTCTGTGCGAAAGTTACTTGGTGCCATTTCATAATTAGGTCTTTCTTAGCCCATTATAAGTGGAAGCCATAATATATAACCTGCACGTGTTGCCAAGATGTTCATACCAATTCTAACTGCTCTCCTATTCTTGGGACTATTATAAAAAAACATTCATGTAATTGTTAAACAACATAAAAACACATAGATGGGTAAGCAATATTCAATATGATATGTTTATATACAATTTTAGAAGATCCAACAAGAGTAAGTTGGTAACGAAAAAGAAAAAGAAAAACACGCAACAAATAATGTTTCAATTAACATTTAATTCAATATATTCAATATTTAACAACTTTTATATAAAGGTGTCAATTTTATTCAACAAGCCAAGCAGGTGAGCAGTATAGCTTTCATGTATTATTATGACTAAAAGATATATACATATATATGTATTACAAATTCTTGTTTACCAGGTTTTGTGATCCAAGTTTTTATCACCTGTCCACAACAATCTAAGAAAATTGAACATTTCCCTAAACCATTTTAAATAATAAGCACCGTTAAATATAGAAGCATGACAACTGTATTTTAAAGAAAAAAATTAAGTGTTGAAACAAAATTGTTTAACTAGTGTTTTATTCATACATAGATATGGCAGTCTTACCTTAAATGATTGATTTGTCATATATGTGTATTTCATGAGACCTGTAAGCCTAACTAATAAACACAGATATATCATTTGTCACACACAATTCTTACACAAGTCCAAAATGAAGTTGTAGTAATGTCAAAATAATGATTTTTGTGACAGACAAATATGGTAAATTGCATATACCAGTATCATCGGTATGACAAACATGTGTCTGCTGCTGTCACATATTATTTTTCTTATTTTGTTTTGACAGAATTCTGATTCTGAAATTTGTATATGGTGACAGATCCCTAGATGAGAAACATGTTGGAAATATTTTGATATTTTATAGGACTTATGGTCCTTATTTGAGAAGACATGCATATGAGATTTATGTGTGCACAAAATGATTTATTTATAAGTTGATGTGCCATAAAACACCATTCATTCATTCCACGATAGACCACATATAAGTATCTCATTCCTGCTGTGACAGTGTACATAATGGCACTTTAGAAACAAGGCAGCCATGATAATTAAAAAATGCGAAATATTTAAATTGATAAGATACTAGAATAAGGCTCCATGTATAATAGTAAATGTTGACTTATTGTAGCATAAAGATGTTTGCGCAGCACTATCAAATACATTCATAAACTATGACATCTTGCTGCGATAATACAGTTCCATATGAATTGAATTCTAAAAGATGACAGGGAAAAGAACTTTATACACTAAACTTCTGTTCTGATCCCTTTTCACTTCCTATTTTGTATAGACAATATCGTAAAGTTTATGAAATAAAATATGTTTAAAACTAAAACATGACAATAATAAAATGTGATTTGTGAAGATTTCTACCTATCCACAGTGATTCTTACCAACTAACCAATCGGTTTCTCAAAGAATAGGTATACCCATCAGCAGAGTGGTAGTGTAGTGGATAATGTGTCCGCCGCTCACGCCAGAGGCTGCGGGTTCATTACCTTACTCAGCCCAATACCTCTCAAAAATCAACACAGATTACTGGTTCTATCCATGAGAACTCCAGAGAAGTTCATATAAAGCTTTAAGCTTCCTTCACAAAAATCAATGTAAAATATATTAGTATAAACTCAACCCATCAACTGAGATGTAGGAGAAAAGTGTTTATAAATTGACAAGTATAAAGACACTAAATCTGATTATGATATTTGTGATGAAAATAAACATTTATAAAAATAAAACTTCAAAACAAATGCAGACCAATGTAGATCAACAATGCACTGGAGAAATACAGCATACTCCTCCTAACTATGTCATGTTACTGTACAATATAGAACTTTTATGTCCTTCGAAAGATTGATATGTATGTAGTATAAAGCCCAGTTTTAAATTCATTCTAATAATTATAACATAAATTCACCAGTACAATGTACCCACTTCTCTCTCTGTACTTATATATATTTACTAAATAAAGAAAGATAAACAATACTAAATAAAGAAAAATAAACAATCAAGTAAATGTATTTCAGGCAGCGTGTCAAGAAAAATTGCTATAAAATTAAAATTCAATTTAAATATTATAAAAAAACAACAAAATGAATTCACATTCTTGCTATTTTCTTAACAAATAATTTGATCAATTTAACTGATCAACGTAAAATCAAATAGAAGACATGTCACTCATTTGATACACCTTTAATTTTGTACCAATTTAAATTTCAATTTAACCTTGGTGCATGTTAGAAAATTCCTTTTTAATATGTTATTTTGGCATATTTAAATAGATATTCTTATTGTTATAGTGAATATCAGCGGAAAAAAAAGTATTTTGGTATTTCTAAAACAAAAATTCAAAAATTCGACATACTGCCTTTAAATTAATATTGCAAAATGTATCTCGTCTCATATTTCATATCCACACAGCTCAACTGTACATCATATGTTAATTATGCATATCGGTATTTAAAAATATATTTTTTTGTGTTGAGAATATCAGATCAAGTACAGGCAGTGCAATAATAGCCAATGTAGAAAATGAGTGAAATAGCTATCTCTGGGTTAATACATTTATTTTTAAATAATTTTACATTGTTTTGATTTCTTGTGATTTGAATATAGAAAAGTATTTTAATTGTTTACAATGTCTACATTTTGTCCAGAGATCATGAAATGTTACATAGCAAGTTACAGAAATTCTGAAGTATTTGAAAACTAGCATTTATAACTTACTATAGTATTTAAATATGGACATTTTTTGTTAATTTAAAACTTGGGAATGTATTAAACTTCATGTGATATTTTTTGTTAGCTGTCTTAGACTTTCAGTTGCAGATAAAGATCTCAAACTCGATGCATTCAATGATGATGCACATAGACATGTTTTGAAAGCAATTGTAAGGAACAGGGTGGCCTTAACCGTAAACCTCACGGCTGAAGGTAGAATATTCCCGACACAAGAATTTAGCCTCAAACCAACACTACCCCAGAACAGACCGAGGTATTAACTACATAACCTGCCTGTGTTAACATACCAGCAAGCCTCAAATTTGCAAAAGGCAGCTAAAGAAATCTAACAAAAGAAACAAGGAGGTACAGAGTTCTTTACAAAAAATAAGGTCATCACTTCTTTGTCTTTCAATTTATTCTATTGCCTGCAAAACTCGAAGTGTATCCAGTGTACAAAAGAATAGTTACTTTATAGGATTTATCATTAGTCGTTTGAATGCATGAACAATGTATATCTCTAATATAAGAAATCTCATATCTCCAATAACAAAATAGAGTAAGCCATTTATCATTTACTTCTTTGACATTTTTCTCATAAATTCTTTCAAAACCAGTGTCCGACATAAACAACATTGCCACTATGGGTAATTCTATACTTGTTTACAAGTCTAAACATTTCCTTAAGGTAACATGTACTGCTTGTTCAAGACAATTCATAATTACAGTCGCCAACATGTTATACATATAGACAATATTCACTGGAGTTAAATGATCCATTTCAGCAACAACGTGATGATCACAGTCTAAAGGCACAGTCTGGAAATTTTACTTTTTTATCTAATTTTCTGATAACCAGTCCAGTATCTGTGGTGTGTAGTACGAAATGATGATTTCAGCACCTAAAAAGTAAATATTATAATTTATAGATAACAGGTTATAGATAACAGGTTATTGAACAGAACTGGCGATTTTACCTGGAACTGTAAGCCTATATATAAAATTAAAACAAAAACCTGCAGATCAGCTTCTGTGAAGAACTGATCTAATGTTCAACCCAATTAAGATCGCTATGAAAATAAAATTATATTTTATAAGTAGGGATTTTTAATGTTTATCAATGAAAATCAAAAGTTGGTGACCTTGACCATGACATTTGTTGTAAAGACCTGGGTTTTGTAGGAGACACATCGTCTTGACATGTTAATCAATTTATTTTAAAGTCACTCACAAATCAGATGCGAAATCTAACAGACTCTAACAGACTTAAAGTGTGACCATGACATTAAGGTACATTTCTGGGTCTTAGCGCGACATGTCATGTTGATCAATTGAGCAAAATCTTTTCGGAACCCATCCATGTAAGACAAAGTTACAAGTTGGACGCGAAATCTCAGACGTACTCAAAGTGTTGTCAGACTAAAAGTGTGACCTTTTGGCTACAGGTCAGGACACATGTTATGTCAATTAATAGAGCCAAGTTGTTTAGAAACCCATCCATGTAAAGTTACAGAACAGACACAAAATCACGTCATATAAACTTAAAGTGTGAGGTAAGTGTCTAGGCCTTATGCACAATATGTTGTCATGCTGACCATTTGTGCCAAGTTTTTTTAAATCAATCAACTGTGTGATTAAGTTACAGATGAGACATGAAATCTCTGATGGACAGAAAGACAGATGAACACTGTGACTAGATGGCCTTAAAAACAATCAAATCAAATTATATAAAACACAATACATTCCACTTAGATTTTTTTGGTAAATATTCAGCGCTTATTCTCTTCAATACGATGACCTCCAGCATGCCCGGAAGACCCTCAACCACTTCCCACACTTTGATTTTACAATATGTAGACAATAAAGTAGAAAATTTGAGATTTCTAAGCAAAATACTAGGGTTAGGTTAACAAAATATTTGGTTAGATCTACCTGCTCTTCTCATGCTGGATAACACCTCACTCAGTGTGGTCTTCAGGTCGAACGCCCCTGCCTTGGCACCATGATACAACATAGCATACTCACCAGACACCTGATAGATGGCCATTGGATGTGTGGGGTACTGGAAATAAATATAAAATTACAGATTAGAGATAACAAGAGCTTTCAGAGGACAGCAAGCTGGACTTTTGGCAGTTTGTATTTAACAAGAGCTGTTGGACGACACAGCATTGAACAATGATACAAGGCCTGTCTGGTAAATTCAATGTATGACTGGGGTTTACTGAGATCTTAGCATGCAATAAAAACTTTAGCCCAATTTTCTATGCATAAAAAGGGATAACTTTGTAACTTTCTGATATTGTCAGTATTTGTATCGTGCTTTGCTGGAGTATTATGATGTGAACCATAAAGTTATGGACAACTGGATAAAAATATACAGACGGATAAACATACAGATAGACAGATACAGAGAGAAAGATGAATTGACAGATAAACATACAGATAGACAGATACACAGAGGTAGATGAACTGACAGATAAACATACAGATAGACAGATACACAGAGGTAGATGAACTGACAGATAAACATACAGATAGACAGATACACAGAGGTAGATGAACTGACAGATAAACATACAGATATACAGATACACAGAGGTAGATGAACTGACAGATAAACATACAGATAGACAAATACACAGAGGTAGGATACACAGAGGTAGATGAACTGACAGATAAACATACAGATAGACAGATACACAGAGGTAGATGAACTGACAGATAAACATACAGATATATAAATACACAGAGGTAGGATACACAGAGGTAGATGAACTGACAGATATACATACAGATATACAGATACACAGAGGTAGATGAACTGACAGATAAACATACAGATATACAGATACACAGAGGTAGATGAACTGACAGATAAACATACAGATAGACAGATACACAGAGGTAGATGAACTGACAGATAAAACATACAGATAGACAGATACACAAAGGTAGATGAACTGACAGATAAACATACAGATAGACAGATACACAGAGGTAGATGAACTGACAGATAAACATACAGAAAGCCAGACATTTGAACAATATATAGAAAACATAAATAAGAATATACAGATACAGATAGACATACAGATGAAAAACAGACAGCTACACATATATATCAACAGACAGACAGACAGACATAACTGGTAAACATGGATAAATATACATAAAGATAGACCTGGTTTAACCATCAGTTTACCTTAGTTTTAATGGCCTTTGCAACATCAAGGTATGCAAAACCTGGTTTAACAATCCACATATCTGATAGACAGACCTACCTTACTTTTGATGGCCTTGACAACATCAAGGTAAGCAAGACCTGGTTTAACCATCAGTATATCTGATAGACAGACCTACCTTTGTTTTAATGGCCTTGACAACATCAAGGTATTCAATACCTGGTTTAACCATCAGTATATCTGATAGACAGACTTACCTTAGTTTAAATAGCCTTGACAACATCAAGGTATTTAATACCTGGTTTAACCATCAGTATATCTTATAGACAGACTTACCTTAGTTTTAATGGCCTTGACAACATCAAGGTAAACAAGACCTGGTTTATCCATCAGTTTATCTGATAGACAGACTTACCTTAGTTTTAATGGCCTTGACAACATCAAGGTATGCAAGACCTGGTTTAACCATCAGTTTATCTTATAGACAGACTTACCTTAGTTTTAATGGCCTTGACAACATCAAGGTATTCAAGACCTGGTTTAACCATCAGTTTATCTTATAGACAGACTTACCTTAGTTTTATTGGCCTTGACAACATCAAGGTATGCAAGACCTGTTTTAACCATCAGTTTATCTTATAGACAGACTTACCTTAGTTTTAATGGCCTTGACAACATCAAGGTATGCAATACCTGGTTTAACCATCAGTTTATCTTATAGACAGACTTACCTTAGTTTTAATTGCCTTGACAACATCAAGGTATGCAAGACCTGGTTTAACCATCAGTATATCTGCACCCTCTTGAACATCCCGGTCCTTAAATTAAAACAGTCATGAATAGACAAATGACGGAGAGGAACACACTAAACAACAAATAATGGTAACATGTATACATGTATAACTGCATCTCATTTTGAAAATACCAATCATCAAATTATCAAATCATCTGTGACAGTAGCTAAAAAAAATCTTCATGAAGATCTGAATATACGATACATGTTTACAACAGACCAAAATAATTAATTTAAACCAACAATTTCCATAGTCCAGCCATTTATGTTAAGAACATTCACTTTAAACATCTAAACATATAAAAATATTTTTAAAATGGATACAGACAGCAGCGTGGTCTAGTGGTAGAGTATCCGCCTCACATGCAAAAAGTCGTAGGTTTGATCCCCGACTGGGTCATACCAAAGACTTTAAAAATGGTACCAGAGGCTTCCTCCCTTGACGCTCAGCATTTAGAGGAAAGTTCTAGGTCTGGTCAGCCCGGTATCAGTATTACGTGTCTGCGGCATGATACTCCAGTGTGACAATGCTCAGAATGTAGTCTCAAGTAAACACCATCGTGATATGACATAGAAATTGTTGAAAGCAACGCTAAACACCATACAACAACAACAACATTACAATGAAAACAAAGCATCGTGATATCATTTACAAGTTTAATTTGGATTTTTAAATCTTCCAAAATGTAGCATGTAACAAAATATTAATCAGAGTGGTAAAATTAAAATGAAATCACTATTCTTCAAATAAATACACCGTGCACACTGCTTGATGACCTTCACCTTGTTATTTAGATTCTTTCTAATATAACCAACAACGTGTAATTGATATGACGGATCAATTCAAAATTGAATCATCGACTCGTCTGATATGTCACAACATGCTTTGGTATTATAAACAAGAAATATACTTTTGTCTAACCAGGGTGCTGGAACAAGTTTAGGAAATCCCTTTCCAATATATTATTTTGACCTGTTTAAATAGATATCTTTGTGGTAATGAACGCTCCATGAATATATGTAGGAATGACATATTGGAGAAAAACAAAGACTTTTGTTAATACTAAAATTTTGAAAGTCCTAATGCGCTTCCAATTAAATCCAAAGATGGAAATTCAGACGAATAACACAAAAAACTGTCAAATGAAGCCATTTAATCTGCATCAAACCAAAGATGGAAGTAAGCTGACACTATCCTTTGATCTATTTATCTACAACAAAGACACATTTTTAAAAAAAAAAAAAAAAAAAACAATACAAAAACTAACCACAGCCCTTTCTGCCAATCCTATGGAGCCAGGAGGGAGTTGATAACACTTCCTGTCCCCAAAACTGGGAGTAGACTTGGCTGCATCTCTGAAAGAGAGGACACAAAACACAATTTAATCCAGGGAGACTTCAGATGCAAATACATAATCATGAATAAACTACTGTCCTTCCATATGTACGTGTAACAGGCAAACTTCCTCTAAAATCAATTGGTTCTCAATTGAAGAGTTGTCAAAGGCGCTATGACCAATGACCTCTTATCTGACATCACTGAGGTCGTGGGTTTGAGCCCAGCTTTGTCTAAAAACGTCATGCGAGACAGTTTGCCATGTACTTGCAGACTGGACGGTGGTTCTACTCAGGTTCATTCTGAGGTCTTCCTTCACCACTTAAACTTATATACTGTATATAACCTGCCATGTGTTCAAAAGCGTTAAATCCATCTGATACTCTAAAATCTATGGACAAAGCTGGATTTACACTCAAGATCACAGTAAAGAGTGAAGTAATCATCTGAACAGCCTTTGATAAATTGGTTATGAAGGCTTCTTCCAGAATACACAAATGAATATAAACTAGTATAAAATCAGCTGCTACAACAACAGTATCAGGGCTGGCTCTGGTTCAAAATTTCTTTGCGCCATATATTTTTCTGCGAAAATTAGCAGAGTTATGGTCCTTATTTCAATGGACACTCATGCACAGTTTCTTTTGACTGGAACTTAATCTTATTCTTATATAAGATAAAGCTTGTATAAGAGTACAGTAGCCATTTGCACATACTATTCTACATTTCCAAATTTTTTGGAAAAATCCTTGCACCCAATTGAACTTGTAGAGCAATAACATATATGATACAAACACCACTGACTGTATTACTACAACAGCAGTACATTCAAACACTACTGACTGTATTACTACAACAGCAGTACATACAAACACCGGTGACTGTACAAACACCACTGACTGTATTACTACAACAGCAGTACATACAAACACTACTAACTGTACAAACACCAATTACTGTATTACTACAACAGCAGTACATACAAACACTACTAACTGTACAAACACCACTGACTGTATTACTACAACAGCAGTACATACAAACACTACTAACTGTACAAACACCACTGACTGTATTACTACAACAGCAGTACATACAAACACTACTGACTGTACAAACACCACTGACTGTATTACTACAACAGCAGTACATACAAACACTACTGACTGTACAAACACCACTGACTGTATTACTACAACATGCAGTACATACAAATACTACTGACTGTACAAACACCACTGACTATATTACTACAACAGCAGTACATACAAACACTACTGACTGTACAAACACCACTGACTGTATTACTACAACAGCAGTATATACAAACACCGCTAACTGTACAAATACTACTAACTGTACAAACACCAATGACTGTATTACTACAACAGCAGTACATACAAACACTACTGACTGTACAAACACCACTGACTGTATTACTACAACAGCAGTACATACAAACACTACTGACTGTACCAACACCACTGACTGTATTACTACAACAGCAGTACATACAAACACTACTGACTGTACAAACACCACTGACTGTATTACTACAACAGCAGTACATACAAACACTACACACTGTACAAACACCAATGACTGTATTACTACAACAGCAGTACATACAAACACTACTGACTGTACAAACACCAATAACTGTATTACTACAACAGCAGTACATACAAACACTACTGACTGTACAAACACCACTGACTGTATTACTACAACAGCAGTACATACAAACACCGCTGACTGTACAAACACCACTGACTGTATTACTACAACAGCAGTACATACAAACACTACTAACTGTACAAACACCAATGACTGTATTACTACAACAGCAGTACATACAAACACTACTGACTGTACAAACACCACTGACTGTATTACTACAACAGCAGTACATACAAACACTGCTGATTGTACAAACATTACTAACTGTATTACTACAACAGCAGTACATACAAATACTACTGACAGTACAAACACCACTGGCTGTATTACTACAACAGCAGTACATACAAACACCGCTTACTGTACAAACACCACAGGCTGTATTACTAAAACAGCAGTACATACAAACACTACTGACTGTACAAACACCACTGACTTTATTACTACAACAACAGTACATACAAACACCACTGACTGTATTATTACAACAGCGGTACATACAAACACCACTGACTGTTTTTTTTACAACAGCAGTACATACAAACACCACTGACTGTACAAACACCAGTGACTGTACAAACACCACAGACTGTATTATTACAACAGCATTACATACAAACACCACTGACTGTACAAACACCAGTGACTGTACAAACACCACAGACTGTATTATTACAACAGCAGTACATACAAACACCACTAACTGTACAAACACCGCTGACTGTACAAACACCGCTGACTGTACAAACACCACTGACTGTACAAACACCACTGATTGTATTATTACAGTTTCTCTCCCATGTATTTAAGGTTAGTATCATATGCACATATTGTGAGTATGTTTTTCTTCTGTTTGAAATTTAAACATATTTTATGCCAGTTAGTTACACCAAGGGGTTAGAGTTTAAGTTCTCCAACAGCCACAGACCTTCCCCTGGAAGTTAACATTTACATAAACTTGATAGGTTTCTTCTGTTTCCTCTTGCCTTGCAGCCGTACTTATGTTTTAATACTCCTTTCATCAGTGATATGAAAATGTGGAAACATCTACGCCTCATCAACACCAACCAGTGGTTGGGAAGCAAAGTTGCCATGGACCATAGTTACATTTTTATAAAAAAAAATGTCCCATTGAATATATTTATATGATTATTAAGAAATTGCATATAGAAAAATGCGAAACAACACAAAATTGGCCCATTGACAATGACTCCTTCCCAACAACGTCAACCTACCTGAATGGACCATAGAAGCTTGATGCAAATTTAGCACTATAGCTCATCACGGACACCTTGCTCCCCAGCCCACTTACTGCCAGAGCCTTCTTTATTGCTCCTATTCTCCCATCCATCATGTCTGATGGAGCAATAATATGACATCCTGCAGAAAAATTACAACATTTATTTTTAATATCCATATTGTCAGATTATAATATATTCAGGTTTTAATTTAAGCGGTGTTAATAATAATAAAGTAATGCAATATGTGTATCAGAGGGCTTTCCCTTGGTTGTAAATAATATACAGAGTGACTTCCCTTGATTGTAAATAATATACAGAGTGACTTCCCTTAATTGTAAATAATATACAGAGTGACTTCCCTTGAATGTCAATGATATATAGAGTGACTTTCCTTGATTGTAAATAATATATTGAGCGACTTCAATATAACAATTGTGTAAATAAGCACACGCGAATTGTAGTTCATAAATCACAAATCTTCCAAGCATTTCCACTTGTGCCTGCCGACTGAAACCTCTTCAACAATAGTACATGTATTGTTGACTGTGTATTGGATTGGTTGATACAACAATAGTTTACCTGCTTAAACCCCCAACATTTAGTGCCAGAGTAGTGAATATTTGTAAGAGGAGACTATCAAATTACAACGCCACACTAGGCTATCTGCTGATGGTAAATTAACACAGATCCATGTGTATAGAGCACATCATCCTCGAATTTCATATTTTTGGCAGTTGGAGTTGTACTTTTTTTTCAAACTGCATATAATAAACACTTTTGGAAAATTATTTTTTTGCCAATTTAATGTATGAACAATGATTTAGTAGTATGCATTATTATATTAACAAAAACAATGCACTGATGACTGTGAAATTTTGAAAAAGGGTTCCCCAATTTAAATCATGTACTGCATTATATAAAACCTGCCTCGAAGCCACCTTGCGGTTTTTATATGATTAGAACAGCTATCTCTGCCAACCTGGCAATAACTGACTCGTTGTTTATACTGCCATCCTCAAACAACAATCACTTACCTGCTTTAGCGTAGTTGACAGCTATCTCTGCCAGTCTAGCGATGCTCGCCTCATTGTTTATACTGCCATCCTCAAACAACAATCACTTACCTGCTTTAGCGTAGTTGACAGCTATCTCTGCCAGTCTAGCGATGCTCGCCTCATTGTTTATACTGCCATCCTCAAACAACACACCTATATTAATTAACAAGTATTAAGTATAAATGTATGTAATTTGTAGAAATGAACCTTCCATAACGTATATATAATTACGAACCTACCACATCGTAAATATATAATTACGAACCTACCACATCATATAAATATATAAATATATATATATATACTTATGAACCTATCATAACGTATATATAATTATGAACCTACCACAACATACATATAATTATGAACCTACAACAATATATATATATAATTATGAATCTACTACAACATATATATAATTATGAACATACCAAAACATATATATAATTATGAACTCACCACAACGTATATATATATTTATGAACCTACAACAAAGGATATATCATTATGAACCTATCACAATGTATATATAATTATGAACCTACCACAACATATATATAATTATGAACCTTCCACAATGTATATATAATTATGAACCTACCATAATGTTTATATAATTATGAACCTACCACAATGTATATATAATTATGAACTTACCATAATGTATATATAACTACGAACCTACCACAATGTATATATAATTATGAACCTACCATAATGTATATATAATTATGAACCTACCACAATGTATATATAATTATGAACTTACCATAATGTATATATAACTATGAACCTACCATAATATATATATAATTATGAACCTACCACAACGTATACATAATTATGAACCTATCACAACAAATCTGGAAACTTATCTTTTAACATATGTAAAACCGACTTACCACAATGTCCATGGCAGGTGTAGGGACAGATACAAACATCTGCAGCTATCAACAAGTCTGGGAACCACTGTCTTAACATACGTATAGCCATCATAGTGGGTGTGTTGGGAAGGTCGGCAGCTGTACCATTGTTATCCTAGTAAGAATGATATGAAAATAAAATAATATAAAAAGCCCATGATTCCAGATTTTATGCCCACTCAAGGTTATGCATGAACCTTGTTGATCTTGTATAACTAAGCATATTACTAAGAAAACAGGGTGCATTTTAAAGGAGGGCAGCATTAATAATGGAAATTTTATTATAAGAAGGATGTTCTTTCAGACTTTTTTTCAAGCAAAAAAAACTTTTGAAGAGGTTTGCATGATAAAAGAGGACATTGCTAGTACATGTAACTTAGTTTTGGTGATAGAAATCAGTAAAGCTCTCCAGTGTCCTGGACTTTTCCGACACTCACCAAAATACATTTGAAATTCTGTTTTTCGTTACATACCATGTTATTCTTATACTAATATAAAGTTAATGTGTCAATACCAGATAAATTACAACTGTTATTACTAGGTGTAAAAATATGTAAGTTTATAGTTGACTGTATTTATCAGTCAGATTATTTTTGTGCTGTATGATTTACCAGTGTTTAGGAGTAATTGAGACTTAAACAATTTGACAATTTACAATCAAACACAAATGTTTTCTTTTTAAAAAGGCTTTTTGTTTCATCAACATTTTCTTCTTGCATCTAAACGTAACTGTATGCGACTGGTTACACCATTAAGTCTTACATCTAAACTTAACTGTATGTGACTGGTTACACCATTAAGTTTTACATCTAAACTTAACTGTATGCGACTGGTTACACCATTAAGTCTTACATCTAAACTTAACTGTATGCGACTGGTTCCACCATTAAGTCTTACATCTAAAACTTAACTGTATGCGACTGGTTACACCATTAAGTCTTACATCTAAACTTAACTGTATGCGACTGGTTACACCATTAAGTCTTACATCTAAACTTAACTGTATGCAACTGGTTACACCATTAAGTCTTACATATCAGTAGGTGCTTTTTCAAGATGATGTTTATATACTTGATTTTGTGGAACAAAATGAAGCCTGTATTGAACAATTAAAACTTGTATGAGTCCCTCTCCAACCAACCAATCTATGCCACAAAGAAAGCAACAGTTCCATTGGTTAAATTAAAGATAAACTCAATTTACATGAACTAAAGCGTTTATAACCTCAGGCTGTGTTGGTTGTTGCCATAGCATCAGCATATCCAAATTTTACCTTAGGTATTTCTCCAGGCACCCCAAACACCAGGACTGTTTTCAGGCCCTTCTCCACTAGCGGCTTGATTGCCTCCCTCAGTCTGTTGATACCATACCGCGCCTGTCCCGGCATACTGCTAATCTCTTGTATGGAATCATCGTCATCTCTGAATGATGAAACAGGAAAAACATAAATAACATAACCTGGGAACCATCAATCTACTGCTTGTCATAACAAAGACTTACCATTACATAACACTGATTAAAAAGTGTTATTAAAGGAACTGAAATTGAGCAGATTCTATTTCCTTTAACTATTGTAGTAATATGTTACACATTTAATTTTAACTATTGAGTAATATGTTACACATTTAATTTTAACTATTGTAGTAATATGTTACACATTTAATTGTGTTTAATTGCTTAAGGCTATTCCATCTAAGCATATTGTCGTAATATGTTACACATTTAAGTTTAACTATTGTAGTAAAAAGTTACACATTTAATTGTTTAATTGCTTAAGGCTATTCCATCTAAGCATATAAGCTACTGTCCTGACCCTGGCATGGTTGTTGTTATCGTTAGCTGGTTATGTTTTATGTTTAGCTCAGCCTTTTCTCTATTTCTAAACAAACTACTATGTTCATAGACACATTCATAGCATGTTATACAAACAATGTATATACCTAAATTGTCATACTTTTTTCTCTAAATCCTTATGTTAAAGTTTTTTGTTTTGAATATTTTTTCAATTTTTTTTAGATCTATTTTGTTTTTCAGTAATAAATATTGATTACTGATCGCCAGTCATGTTTATCTGACCTTGACATACATTAATGGACTTAGTTAATACCTGTTTACTTGCATTGTCCGTTTAAGTTTTATGTTAAGCTCAGCTTATTGTCTATTTCTCAACAAACTACTTACGCTAAAGTGACTAAACTTTATAAACACATTCATATCATGTTATACAAACAATTTGTATAATAGTTACCTAAGTTTCCATAATTTAGGCTCTTAAACCGTAGGTTAACATTTTTTTTTTAAATCTATTTTATTTTCCAGTAATAAATATTGACTCTGCAAACTTCTCACCATCAGGTAAAAAATGTTCTCAACAAACTACTTAAGCTAAAGTGACTAAACTTTATAAACACATTCATATCATGTTATACAAACAATTTGTATAATAGTTACCTAAGTTTCCATAATTTAGGCTCTTAAACCGTAGGTTAACATTTTTGTTTATCTCAAGCTTTCTTTTTTTTTTAAATCTATTTTATTTTCCAGTAATAAATATTGACTCTGCAAACTTCTCACCATCAGGTAAAAAATATTTTTACAATACTGAACTTGACCTCGACTTTAAAAAGACCAGAGTCTGCACCTGCTTACAGGTGCTCTTTTTTAATTTGCTTTACAAAAAGGTTCACATGCATGTACGAACTGGCAATGGGCTGATAAACGTTTCATAAACAACATTAATTTTTTTTTATCATATGAGCATCATATGAGCCTATAAACTTAAAAAGTATCTATTTAAATAGACATTAAACATCATGTGATGTAAAAATAAACATCTTTTTATGATGTACATTTACCTATAGGTTAACCACATGTGATAATATAGTATTTCAAACTTATTAATCGCAGTCATTTCGTGCAATATGACTTTGAATGGCTTTTTGCTGTTTTTTCCCAGGTATTGTATAATCCTTTTATAACTTTTTTTAATATGAAATACAGCAATAATTCGATCACTATCAGCATGGTTTGAAAATTACACAGACATATTCGATCACTATCAGCATAATTTGATCACTATCAGCATAGTTCGGAAATAACACAGACATATTTGCAAAATCTGAGCAGATCTTTCAAACACGAGTTAAGATTACAAGCAATTAAAATGAATATCTTTGAATTTCTAGCCGAAAAAATTAACAACACAATTTGAAAAAACGTCTTAAAGAAATGACAAAGTTGTATAAAATATTATTGAAATATTTGTTCTATTTATCTTTATACATGTATGCCACAGATAATAGCAAATATTTTGTAAAGAGATATCAAATGTCGTTGCATCTGGAAAATTTTGTATCTAACAAACTGTCCATCATTTGTTTTATACTGTATTGAATCACGTACGTGACTTTTAAATTATAATTAAAAGTGTTCACATTGGAATATTTTCTCTTTTTCAGTGCATGTTTTTTTTATTATATTATACGGGTATAATCTTTGGTTTAAACATATTTTATTGCATAATTCACATAGCAAACAGGAAACTTGAACCTATTTGAAATTTGAAATTGATCCTAAAATAAAGTTTTTATTTAAAAAATTATACATACATGTATATATTATCCTAGCAACATATTTTGACCAAAACAAAAATTTGTTGTTCAATATTGCTGGAATAAAGTGAATACTTTTAGTTAGGATTGTAATTTAGGTATATATTTTTGTTCCACTCTGTACCCAAGAAGAACACCTATGTTTACATTAACTTTACGATCTATGGAGTCTCTGTACTGAATTTGATTTAATATAAACTAGAGTTTGTCATGAATATATCTAATATAGAACAACAACGTGACATGGTGTGTGTAAACCTTACACTTGGGATGTTGTTCTACATGGCTGGACATCTCTGTACAACCTGTAAAACAGGACCAGTGTGAAATTATCTATGTCAACCAGCTCTGATTTAGTCCAGATTAGCTGACATTTATAACAACTGTACAAGGACTGACATATAAAACTGAAATAACTAACAGAGGATCTGTAAATAAGAAGTAGCGTTTCAACTTGATTAAGTGAAATAAATTCATTGCCGTCATAATTATTTTATTTGATCCTACTTTGATGATATTTTTTCAGGAAACTGATAATTATTTTATTGGATCCTAATTTGATGACATTTTTTCAGTGAACTATTAACTAAGTTTCTATACATTTAAACTATTTAATATAAATAGGATTTTTATGTAGTTTTTATGAGGATTCAATTTAAATGCTCATGTATCAAATCTTTATTCACTGAATGGCGTTAAATGTATTTATCTTGGGTGTAAGTAAAGGAAAGCCGACAATTCAGTGAAGGGTACATGCACAAGTAGGTCTATATGGTCAGTGATCAGTATTTAACGTACAGATGTGTAATTTCCCACCAGAGTATTTTGATTATGAGGTCATGACTGCAATGACAATGCTAATACATTTATACATGAAAAGTATTTTGAATACCAAAAGATTTGTTTTCACATCAACAGTCGGGTAAATATATAATCTGTTAGGGAAGCAGTGCACAAGATTTTTAGGTTGTATCGTCTCTAAAACGGAACCAGTTACTCAAGAAATGTTAAATCAATTGGTTACTATTTATGGTTACGAAAATGCTAATTAAATGAAATTGAGAAGTATTACTGTGTACTTGCTTGGATATTCTGGTTTTTTTCGTATTTCCAAGTTAAGTTGCATTAAACGGTCTGATTTGTGTTTTTATGAAGATCATTTAGCTGTGTTTATCGAAAAAAGCAAAACTGATGTTTATCGTGAAGGAAATTGGTGCGTAATAGCCAAAACCGGTCTTTCTGCATGTCCAGTCGTTATGTTAGAGAGGTATCTAAAGTGTGCAGATATAAAACAAGATTCTAATGAATATATTTTTCGTTCTGTTTCACTTTTAAAGAAAAACTATTGTTACAGATTAAGGGGTGTTTCCCCATTGTCATATACCAGGACTAGAGAACTCACACTTGAAATGTTTCAGTCTACTTGGATTAAATAAATCCTGATTTGGACTTCATAGTTTGTGCTCAGGTGGCGCCACAGCAGCTGCGAATTATGGCATTCCAGATAGATTGTTTAAAAGACATGGTCGGTGGCAAAGTTAAAAGGCTAAGGACGGTTATGTTAAAGACATGTTGGACAAACGATTATTAGTTACAAAATGTATTGGTCTTTAGGGTGATGTAATTCTCTATTATGAACAATTTAGTCATTATAAATGAAGTTATATTATGAAACAATTATAAAATATATAATAAAAACTTCATTGTACGTTCTATATGCCCGTTCTTTGTTTTCGTTCGATGTTACAATGGCAATGCAAGAGACACTATCCTTTATCATGTCTTGTAGTCTTTTACTCCCTGAGTTTACTGTGAATGAAGATAAATGCTTTATTTTTGTTTGAGAAAGCGAATTAGAAAATAAATGCCATTTTCTACAAGAAGGTTATATATGGCATATCCAGTACTGGTAGGGGAAGACCACAAAATGAATCTAAATAAAGCCACAGACAGTCCTTCTGCGAGTAAATGGCAAACTTTTTCACATATTTTTTTTACTGAGCAGTGCCTGAACCAACTGACCTCAGTGCTAAGAGATAAGTAAAAAACTGAAGGAACTTTATACAGAGCTGATGCAGGAATTTACAAAAACTGCAATAATCCTCGGATGAAGCTGAAGTCAGTATTAACAAAAACTGCAAGAATCCTCGGATGAAGCTGAAGTCAGTATTAACAAAAACTGCAAGAATCCTCGGATGAAGCTGAAGTCAGTATTAACAAAAACTGCAAGAATTCTCGGATGAAGCTGAAGTCAGTATTAACAAAAACTGCAAGAATTCTCGGATGAAGCTGAAGTCAGTATTAACTAAAACTGCAAGAATTCTCGGATGAAGCTGAAGTCAGTATTAACAAAAACTGCAAGAATTCTCGGATGAAGCTGAAGTCAGTATTAACAAAAACTGCAAGAATTCTCGGATGAAGCTGAAGTCAGTATTAACAAAAACTGCAAGAATTCTCGGATGAAGCTGAAGTCAGTATTAACAAAAACTGCAAGAATTCTCGGATGAAGCTGAAGTCAGTATTAACTTAAACTACAAGAAGTCTGAGATAGAGCTGAAGCTCACAAAACCTGTTCCATATTTAATGTATTGATGCATGCACATGACATTGTATCCAACTACACATATATTTATGCAAATGATTTTTATGGGTTTAACACCATTTCAAACACATAACAGGTTATTTTACTGGTTAGGAAGAACTCAGATTGGCCACTCATTTTCTTCTACAATTAACTGGCAAAATTTCTAACATAAAGTTTGTGGATACTGTTGGACTTGATCCCACGACCTCAGTGTGAGGTGTGGTGATCATATCACCTTGGACCACATGGCCATGAAAATTAATTATTTAACCTAAAGACAACAGTTAAACAAAAAACTTTATGAGATGCCAATATTGTTATATGATACATGCTTGCCATCTCAATATTAATTATTTAAAAATATACCAGACTATACTACCAAGATTTTGAATCGTATTTTTTATTTTATATAAAAGTATGACACTGCCTGATGTTTATTCAATATCTTGTATAGGGAATCCTTGCCTGATGTTTGTTCAATATCTGTATATGTGGATCCTTGCCTGATATTTGTTCAATATCTCGTATATGTGGATCCTTACCTGATGTTTGTTCAGTATCTTGTATGTGTTGATCCTTGCTTGATGTTTGTTCAGTATCTCGTATGTGTCGATCCTGGCCTGATGTTTATTCAATATCTCGTATATGTGGATCCTTGCCTGATGTTTGTTCAATATCTTGTAAATGTGGATCCTTGCCTGATGTTTGTTCAGTATCTCATATTATATGTGGATCCTTGCCTGATGTTTATTCAATATCTCGTATATGTGGATCCTTGCCTGATGTTTGTTCAATATCTCGTATATGCGGATCCTTGCCTGATGTTTGTTCAGTATCTCGTATATGTCGATCCTTGCCTGATGTTTATTCAATATCTCGTATATGCAGATCCTTGCCTGATGTTTATTCAATATCTCTTATATGCGGACCCTTGCCTGATGTTTATTCAATATCTTGTATATGTGGATCCTTGCCTGATATTTATTCATTATCTCGTATATGCGGATCCTTGCCTGATGTTTATTCAATATCTCTTATATGTGGATCCTTGCCTTATGTTTAGAGGTGTAACGATCCATCAATGCAACAGTGGATCGTTATTAACCTAACTGCCGATGTGTGTATCAGGCATTAAATGAAACTTCAAATAGATCACAATGCAATGCACTCTTTACCTACAATGCGTCGATACAATTGCCAGATATCACACATCGCAATTCCATTCTCGATGGAACATAAAAAACTAGTCAATAAAAACTAATAAACAAAACGAATGTTTATTTTAAAAAAGCAAAACGAATTTTCTGATATAAACTGGCTAAACGTGATGGATATTACAGACAGCATCTCCTTCCTTTAAAGTTGTATACAAGCATAATTATTACACACCTTGTTAAACAATCATGGTGACTGCATAAGTTACAGTTAAAAATCAGTATTGTGATGCGCACTTGCATCGCGTCTTTAATATTGTAATACGCATCCCCTTTTATTTTCACAGGCAATATGTATCTTTATACATATCGTTCCGACACTAAATTTAGCGATACACATTGCAGATGAAAAAAATGCCAATGCACAGACCTACTTATGTTTATTCAATATATGTGAATCCTTGCTTGATGTTTACATCATGATGTAGGACAGTGGTTATAAACCATGATGGATTATGACATTTAGTGCCCCAGATTTCAATCAGCAGATCCCTATTTAGACATCTTATCATGTCCATGGTCCAGTTCATGACTGGACATATTATTGTCAATAAACCACTATCTAGTATTCTCAGATAAAGAATATCCCTTCAAGAAATGATAGTGTGACTGACAACAATGATGAATGGTGATTGTTAAATAGATTGTTGGTGTAAGCTAAAGTCAAGATGAAGGCCCTTTACATAAGATAGATTGTTGCTGTAGATTAAAGTCATGATGAAGGCCCTTTACAAAAGATAAAGTGTTGCTGTAGACTAAAGTCAAGATGAAGGCCCTTTACAAAAGATAGATTGTTGCTGTAGATTAAAGTCATGATGAAGGCCCTTTACAAAAGCTAGAGTGTTGCTGTAGACTAAAGTCAAGATGAAGGCCCTTTACAAAAGATAAAGTGTTGCTGTAGACTAAAGTCAAGATGAAGGCCCTTAACAAAAGATAGATTGTTGCTGTAGACTAAAGTCAAGCTGAAGGCCCTTTACAAAAGATAGATTGTTGCTGTAGACTAAAGTCAAGATGAAGGCCCTTAACAAAAGCTAGAGTGTTGCTGTAGACTAAAGTCAAGATGAAGGCCCTTAACAAAAGCTAGAGTGTTGCTGTAGACTAAAGTCAAGATGAAGGCCCTTTACAAAAGATAGAGTGTTGCTGTAGACTAAAGTCAAGCTGAAGGCCCTTTACAAAAGATAGAGTGTTGCTGTAGACTAAAGTCAAGATGAAGGCCCTTAACAAAAGATTGAGTGTTGCTGTAGACTAAAGTCAAGATGAAGGCCCTTAACAAAAGATTGAGTTTTCTGTAGACTAAAGTCAAGCTGAAGGCCCTTTACAAAAGATAGAGTGTTGCTGTAGACTAAAGTCAAGCTGAAGGCCCTTTACAAAAGATAGATTGTTGCTGTAGACTAAAGTCAAGATGAAGGCCCTTTACAAAAGATAGATTGTTGCTGTAGATTAAAGTCAAGCTGAAGGCCCTTTACAAAAGATAGAGTGTTGCTGTAGACTAAAGTCAAGATGACGGCCCTTTACAAAAGATAGATTGTTGCTGTAGACTAAAGTCAAGATGAAGGTCCTTTACAAAAGATAGATTGTTGCTGTAGACTAAAGTCAAGATGAAGGCCCTTTACAAAAGACAGATTGTTGCTGTAGACTAAAGTCAAGATGAAGGCCCTTTACAAAAGAAAGATTGTTGCTGTAGACTAAAGTCAAGATGAAGGCCCTTTACAAAAGATAGATTGTTGCTGTAGACTAAAGTCAAGATGACGGCCCTTTACAAAAGATAGATTGTTGCTGTAGACTAAAGTCAAGATGAAGGCCGTTTACAAAAGATAGACTGTTGCTGTAGACTAAAGTCAAGATGAAGGCCCTTTACAAAAGATAGATTGTTGCTGAAGACTAAAGTCAAGATGAAGGCCCTTAACAAAAGATAGATTGTTGCTCTAGACTAAAGTCAAGATGACGGCCCTTTACAAAAGATAGATTGTTGCTGTAGACTAAATTCAAGATGAAGGCCCTTTACAAAAGATAGACTGTTGCTGTAGACTGAAGTCAAGATGAAGGTCCTTTATAAAAGATAGATTGTTGCTGTAGACTAAAGTCAAGATGATGGCCCTTTACAATAGACAGATTGTTGCTTTAGACTAAAGCCAAGATGACGGCCCTTTACAAAAGATAGATTGTTGCTGTAGACTAAAGTCAAGATGACGGCCCTTTACAAAAGACAGATTGTTGCTTTAGACTAAAGCCAAGATGAAGGTCCTTTACAAAAGATAAATTGTTGCTGTAGACTAAAGTCAAGATGACGACCCTTTACAAAAGATAGATTGTTGCTGTAGACTAAAGTCAAGATGACGGCATTTTACAATAGATAGATTGTTGCTGTAGACTAAAGTCAAGATGACAGCCCTTTACAAAAGATAGATTGTTTCTTTAGACTAAAGCCAAGATGATGGCCCTTTACAAAAGATAGATTGTTGCTCTTTAGACTAAAGCCAAGATGAAGGTCCTTTACAATATATGTTTCAACATACTTCAGTTAATTTACAATTGACTGATTGAATATTTAGCGAAAATTTTATGACACCGAGGGCTAACAGACTATCAGTTAACCTAACCCCTGTTTTCGGGGATCCTAAAAGGTTAACCAGTACTCAAATACATCCATTTCTGCAAATATCTGATTATTCCCCCACTTGAATCGAAGGTGAGAGACGAATGGTAATGAGAAACAATGATACTCCAGTGTGGCAGTGCTTAGAATATCAAGCAAACATTGTCATGACATGACTGATTGTTAATTGCAACACTAAACACCATACAAAGAAACAAACAATCATTTACAGTCAATTACAAATACACCGCTATGGTTGGAGAAGAACAATTTGCCCTTTTTTGTAAAAAAAAAAATCATTTAATTATGTGTTGACAACAATAACCAGCACACTAATGAAGACATCTGTTCATTATAAAAAAAGACCCTGGTAATATAACATTTCAGATATTGTATCTCATGATATTTGCTACCTTTATACTTTTCCTGCAAGATTGATCATAATTATGTCCCAAGATGTATGCATGTTTTTTTATTGTTTATCACTTTATTCAAATTGCAATATCAGAGTAAACTTTCCTCCAATCTATCATAGTAAACTTGCCTCTAATCTATCAAAGAAAACTTCCCTCTAATCTATCAAGTTGAACTTTCCTCCAATCTATCAGAATAAACTTTTCTTCAATCTATCAGAGAAATCTTGCCTCTAATTTAACAGAGTAAACTTGCCTCTAATCTATCAAGTTGAACTTTCCTTCAATCTATCAGAGTGAACTTTCCTCCAATCTATCAGAGTAAATTTTCCTCCAATCTATCAGAGAAATCTTGCCTCCAATCTATCAGAGTAAACTTGCCTCTAATCTATCAGAGTAAACTTGCCTCTAATCTATTAGAGAAAACTTGCCTCTAATCTATCAAGTTGAACTTTCCTCCAATCTATCAGAGAGATCTTTTCTCCAATCTATCAGAGTAAATTTTCCTCCAATCTATCAGAGAAATCTTGCCTCCAATCTATCAGAGTAAACTTGCCTCTAATCTATCAGAATAAACTTGCCTCTTATCTATCAAGTTGAACCTTCCTTCAATCTATCAGAGTAAACTTGCCTCTTATCTATCAGAGTGAACTTTCTTCAAATCTATCAGAGTAAATATTTTTTCCAATCTATCAGAGTAAACTTGCCTCTAATCTATCAGAGTGAACTTTCCTCCACTCTATCAGTGTGAACTTTCCTCCAATATATCAGAGTAAACTTTCCTCCAATATATCAGAGTAAACTTTCCTCCAATCTATCAGAGTAAACTTTCCTCTAATCGATACAATCTGTTTACATTGTGTTTTCTACCGTTTTCCAACAGTAGTGAATTTATCAGTTTTACAACAGTGGTTTGCACATCTGTTCCTAGGATCCAGCAGACAGTTAAAAAGTACTTAACACAAGTAGCTGACTACTTCACCATATATTCAGAGTACGAAAAATCATGACTGTGAAGTTCATGGACAAATTACCTGGAGCGAGAACGAAAATCGCTCCGCCAGCTACAGACCCTAAACCACTCAAGTACCCCATAATTGCAATCTGTTTGTGCTCAGTTTACGCTCTGTTTGCGTGCACTTGATAAGTGCGATTAATTTAATGCATTTACAAACGCAAGTATTCACTCACGAGCGATGTATACTATCTTTATTTTATACTCCTCTCAGAGTTCGCCTCGTTCGTTCAGCGTTCACTCAACGTTCAGTCCGCTCAGTTCGGTTTCCGGCCCATAACCAATCGCAACATCTCAACTCTTAAAATGATTCCATATTGACTTTTTAATTTAAGCTATTAAAAATGGAGCAATAAATAAAATGTATCCATGGGATTAGGCAAGGTAATTGAATTCATAAACAGATTTTGTGTCACCCGCTGGGCGAAAGGTTTTAAATTTCGGATAAACCATTACTGATAGTAGGGAAGATTAACGAAAACGGCTTTATTTTGATATGTGATCAGTGATCTGTGTGATCAAAGAATATTGCACATTCTACTGACTTCTACTATCCAAACCAAAATGTGTTTGCATCAATTACTTCTTTGATATACCGTAAGCTGTTTTTTACAGGAAAGCAAAAAAGTTGTCCACCAAATTTACAGATACATCATCAACATAAACTAAATATATTGTAATTGTTATAAATAATTCAATACCACTTATACATCTTTGGATTAACAGTAATCCATTCATTTGATCAGTATAAGCAGTGACCTAACAATATGTGGATATGTCACTGGGTTTTTTTAATGTTCAAATTAAAATCAGCTTTATAATCAATAATAAAATTATGCACTGCATGGGTGATGAAAAATTCATTATAATTTGTGCGATAGGATTTGACATATAAAATAATAAATTATTTTTGAAAAATAATAATCTTGTAGTGTTTTTCTTTATTTTGGTCTAAATGTGGCTTTACTAAACTTAAAAAAAAATATTCTGATATTATAAGATTTAATAAATATTTTCGTTATCATTATGTACCTGAAATGAACTTTATATCAGTGTTTATTACATTATTTTTTTTACTGATAGTATGATTCATGTTAATATATTATTTGAAATACAAACTATATTAAACTTGTTTGAAAATATACCCACTATGCTATACCACTACTTATATGACATGCAGCAATACAGACAGACACCTGTGGTGTTAATTACCTTATGTCACATGCCAGTGAGAGCCATGTCAATTAAAGTATACGCCAAAGCGTGACTTACCGGTCTATTGACCACAGAAGAACCCCACAGATGCTATCATTTTGATTGTAATTAGTGCCAAACAGACGAATCTTAATTGAACCTGCAGTATGTGATTGAAAAGAAAAGATAAGAAAAACTGCCACCCAATTAAAAACAAATCAAACAAATTCATTTAAGATATTGGTTATTCGAGGTTTCAGAACGATACTTTAGTATGTAAACCCATGATATCAATATCATTAAATAAACTGAAACGAAAATCCCACATTATAAAATATAACCAGTACTGAGTGAAAGGTAGAAAGTGTGACATACATGTATAAAGGGATGTGTCATTTTACCACAACTGGCATTCTGCATTGGATCTTGACTTTTGATGTAAAATAAATAAATTTAAAACAAAAATAAATCAACATGCATGCATGGGCATTATACTTACGATTTAATTGTTTTATTTTAGTAACAAATGCATTTATTATAAATTATGAACATATTTGACATTTTTGACAGTTTGCAGTTTTTGTCCGTTAATTATCTGTCATTACTCCCGTGAGTTAAATAAACAATTACATTCCCAATCTGCAGAAGATGAATGTCAGCATACCTTTTGATAAAAAACCCAGATAAAACTAAAAATCAGAATTGTTAACTTCACAAGATAAAAACAATCCTACAATTTCAAAACTACTGAAAATGTAGTATTTTATTTGTATTATTATTATTTTTTTCTTTTTTCAAATATTATTATCATTTGATCTGTTATTATAATATATATATATTGACTTCTTGATTTGTCACAGCTTTTATATTGGATACGTGCGTGCCTGTATTTTGAACATAATTATAACTATAATTATTACTATTATGATTATTATTATTGTTGTTATTTCTTGTTGCCCCTTGTCACAGCTTTTATATTGGATAAATTGTTACTTGCTTACGTGCACGTGGATAGGCGTATCGATTTTGTAGGAAATCAATATATTTACTATTTGAAGAGAATACATGTTCTTTTTAGTTTATTTAAACCATCCACATGATCAAATGCTGTTCCTTTTGAAGTTTTCTAATGTTCTTAAGGCAATATAAAATCACCTCAAATGACAAATGACAAAAGGTCACCTAGAAATTGGGGTTTTCTAGTTTTTATTTCCTGTGTCTATCGTGTTATTTCGGCCTGTCGTGTTGTTTTGGCAGACATACATTTTATTTTACATTAATTTAATTTAGCTTGATTGTGAAGTTAGCTCAGTGCTTATGCATATCACTCCAGTGCATTTCTTTATTAGATCTGGTACTGAATTGTGTTTCGAGAGGTCATAGATAGAGTGCGGGTCAAACTCGCGACCTCTGCCATCTGAAGCCAGCACTCTATCCACTGCACTACTGACCCACTTTATATTTTAGAATGATATTAATTTGGTACTATTATTTGCATAATTTAATGATATGTGCACGAGTAAACTGTTTTCACTTTAATTGCGATATAACAGTTTTACGTATATTTTTTTCACAACTAAGAACAGACTCAGTGTAACTATGTTTGGGGAAAATATAAAACTAAACTCCAAATTGAATTGAAAATGGGTAATTTTCATTTTGCCAAAATACTCAAACAAACAGAATCATAATCATATAATTTTCTGCATGTTCTTTAACTAATTTATATCGAAATAGTAAGGCAAATAGTGATTTCATATTACATATTTTCGAATTGTTATTTACATATTATGTCAATTTATTTATATTTTTATTGCGCAAACCAAATCATGTTTAAATGTGCAACTAAACTGGCCTTGAAACCATTATTAACCATTTATGCGTCATCTATTGTATAATACGTTTTTAAACTTTATTATATTGATTAGTTAAATATTGATATTTATGATATAATTGACAAACTGTTGACCAAAATTAAATCATGCGTTATAACAAAAAAATATTTATATATACTACATGGTTTATATTTATTTGAACAGAAAATGTGTTATTTATCTTTATTTTGATTATTGACTTCACGCTCAAATAATGAAGAAACAGTGTATCCGAATGAACGAGTGCTCTCAGCAGCGCACAAATAGTTTTGTTATCAGTTATCTTACTATGTATAGTGCATATACTGCGCATCTGAGTGCACTCAGCGTATCTGAGTGTACTCAGCGTGTCTGAGTGCACTCGATCTATTTCATGCGTTCAGGAGTGCGTTTATTATTAAAAATCCAGCGTTTGCTGATGGTCTAGGTCCACTCCAGCAGTGCTCCGTTCACGCTCTGTCTGCGCTACATTCACTCTACGTTTACGCTCTGAGTGCACTCCGTTTTCTGTAGTCATGTGACGTTGTGTTTACTTAACCTGACAGGGCTTGAAATTTCTGATGGCAGCTACTCGTCCTCCCTTTCCAACATTATTAATTGAATGCTTAAAATCAAAGAAATATTAAGGTCAGTTTTTATAACCTAACTGGTCCTGACCAAAATATCTCTTGTCATAGCGAGCAGATGAATGGAATTTTCCAGCCCTGTCTAATCCACCTGTCCAAGTATATACAGAACGATGTAGTGTTTATTTAGACATCGTCCATGTCAGGTCAGTTGTCACAGGGACTGAGGCTTGAGTCTGTGGCCGGGAAGTGATTCAAACTCCAAACCCTTGTATTGACAGGTCCACCTTTCAACATATACAGATGTTGTTGTATGGTGTTTAGCGTCGCTTTCAACAATTTTTCAGTCATATCGCGACAGTGTCTACTTGAGACAGTATTCTGAACACTGTCAAACTGGAGTATCATGCCATAGACACATGGTATGATACCTCACTCAGTCACATTATACTGACACCACCCTGACCAGACCTAGAACTTTTCTCTAAATGGTGAGCGTCAAGCAAGGAAGCTTCTAGTACCATTTTCAAAGTCTTTGGTATAACCCGGTCAGGGATTGAACCCACGACCTTCTGCATGCAAGGCAGACGCTGTACCACTAGACCACGCTGCAGTCTTACTTATACAGAAAAGCAAACAAACATATATAGAAACAATTATACAAATTTTATTTATATTTAAATAAATGTAGAAATATATACTTTTTCATTCTCTGTAGTAGAACATATAGAAGAGAGCTGCTGTCTTTACTTACTATAGATATTGCATATGTCGAGTACGAGGGTAAATTGTCAAGTTTTTTTTACACGTGGGATAGTGCCTCAGTTCTCAGCGACACTTCAATGAATGTAGTAAAAATTTTATGTCGTTAAAATTCCCATACGGAGTTGTATTCCCATACCGAGGAGTTGTCAAACAGTATATCAAGCTAAAAAATGACATAATAATTATGTTTAATAAAAAGCAAATGTTATGCAACATAATATTACCGTAAGTAGAAATAGAATTTGTGCAGATAATGCTCAAGATAACGAGTATAATTTATGTCGATATCTGAATTTTATTTAACAGAGACGTAAGTTCCCATTAGCGTATGAATTTTACATGCATGTTAATAACCTGATTAAATAAAGCATGGATGGACACCTTTTTTATGATCTGCTGTCCATAACGCCATCTCGGAAATGTAGAATTAAAAATAGACGTGCAATATGCCACACTAGTAGTAATATGGAAATGTAGTCATGCCAATTTTGTTGAGAATTAAACACTGAAATGCATATTTCTAAACGTGTCCTTTTATGTTTGGGGCATAACCAAATGGGCTTAGGCTTTAGGGCTCAGTTTCTTGCAGATGTAGGACAGTAGTTCTTAGTAACTCAGATTCATATAAGGAAAAAAAACACCATAAATGTCTTAAACAAGAGTTGTCAGAAGACAACAAAGCTCGCCCCTGGGTGTCTAAGCCCAAAAGGGCCATAATTGTGCCAAAAAGCAATCCAGAGTTACGGTTCTTGTCTAGGTGTGTTCCATTGATGATGGTGAACACACATGCGAAGTTTCATTCACATCCAATGAGTGGTTGCATAGATATTTTACCTGATAAAAAACTTTAACCAGAAAAATTAAGTCGAAAAAGGGCCATAACTGTGCCAAAATGAACTCAGAGTTATGGTTCTTGTCTCTGTGTGTTCCATTGATTATGGCAAACACACATGCAAAGTTTCATTCATATCCAATGAGTGGTTCCATAGATATCTTAAACTTAAACGGAACTAAACACAAAAGTTTAACCTGGGTGTCTAAGTCCAAAAAGGGCCATTACTTTGCCAAAATGCAATCCAGAGATATGGTTCTTGTCTCTGTGTGTTCCATTGATGATGGTGAACACACATGCAAAGTTTCAGTCACATCCAATGAGTGGTTACATAGATATCTGAAACTTAAAAGCAAAAGTTTAACCTGGGTGTCTACAGACGATGACGCCGCCGCCGCCGCCGGGGTCATGACAATAGCTCTCCTTGGACTTCGTTGCGGCGAGCTAAAAAGTAAACCCTACTGTACACTGTTATATAAACAGTAAACCCTAGTGTACACTGTTATATAAACAGTAAACTCTACTGTACAATGTTATATAAACAGTAAACCCTACTGTACACGGTTATATAAACAGTAAACCCCAATGTACAATGTTATATAAACAGTAAACCCTACTGTACAATGTTATATAAACAGTAAACCATACTGTACACTGTTCTATTTAGCTTAACAACCACCACAGATGAACATTACACATGCTTTCTTTAAAATAGTTATTGACACAGTCAGCGTGTCCTTAATATTCAAAGCTGTCACAAAATTAGGCCTCAGGTCTGAATTGATGTACTGAATCTTATATTTTACTATGTGGTTAGCTCAGTCGATAGCATACCTGACTATCAATCCAGGGGTTGTGAGTTCGAGTCTCCATGATGATCGATTTACGACACTGTGTCTCATTACCATACATCTCTCATCACTGATTCAAGTGGGAAAGTTATCAGTTACTTGCAGAGATGAGTGTGCTGGTTGATTGATGGATCTTCCAGGATCCAAGGAAAGAGTGGTTAGGTTAACTGATCATCTGTTAGCCCTCTATGGCATAAAAATGAAGCTAAATATTCAATCAATCAATCATTCATTACTATGAACATATATCATATAATATTATGACTTTTGTCCATAAAAATTCCAATAAAACCTTTTTTCAAATGAAAACAAAATGCTATACAGATTTTAATGTCACTACCTCTTCCATACAGCTGTCTATACACCCGTTAGTTCTGCAAACTTTATTTTTTATAAAAATCATAGTGAAGTGACATACAAAGGTTGGCTGACATGTAATTAAAACAGACATTTGACTGGGCAGGACTAGAGTAGTTTCCTTTAGTAAATTTGATACACAGAAATGCGCTAGTGACAAATAATATGCCCATGCCATAGACTCAAACTCAAGAGCACAGAATTCTTTGAACAACTAGAGCTGGAAAACATATGGCTGATATGTCTATCAAATTAATAATACAATTTTTCCTACAGACTACTTCTTTAATAAACGGCAGTCAGGTTACCTGATCATTATTCCTGGGACTCGCTTGGCGGTTAAACAGTACTAAACACCTTATCTCTTAAATTCACTGACTACTTCCTCACATATTCAGTGGTGGGAAATCATGGCATCATGTCAAATCATCTCAAGCGGGGCGGTAGTCTAATGGATAGAGTGTTGGCCGCTCACGCCAGAGGTTGCGGGTTCGATCCCCCCAGTCGACCCGATGCCTCTCATAAAACAACACTCAGTACTGGTTCTACCAAGAAAGCAGACTCAAGAGGGGTTCATATAAGATCTAAGCTTTCATCTCAATCAAGCTCAAATAAATTAGTACACTGCGGTCCCGTTATAATGCGGTCCGATATAACGCGAATTCCGTTATAACGCGGTTTTTGCTTGGCTCCCAATTTTTCGGCGGGGGGGAAAGGTCGTGATACAAAACTTGAAAATATGCGCGAATGACAACCAAACAATAGATCGTCGCCATGTTTTGATTTGATAATCGCTCATCTTCTACTCACCAATTAGCCTTGATTATAACAAACTATTATAACCATTACCTCATGGTGGTTTAAAGGATTGTTTAAGGGATTGATTCATGCCAGCATTGACAATAAACAGTTTGTAATAATCCCGAGTGCTTCAATAAATGCTGACACGCGCCAAACACTGAAGCCATATGCAAACTTTGTTATTATCGAGTGATCACGTGATCAAGCAACGAAGCGGTTGACAGGTATTAATATATCGCGGGTATCTTATCGGATCATAAACACAAACTTATTTTTACTATTTAATTGTTGTTAATACTTCAGATTTATATTTTTAATATTTTTATACTAACAGCGTTGAGTTTAAATTGAAGCGCGATTTTTATATAGACACCGTTTTTTCTCCTTCCGGGTTAAACGGAAATGGCTGCCAATTTTATCAAAACACGAAAACGTTTTTCTTTCTTTTCTTTTTTTGTATTAATTTCATACATATCTAAGTGTATCTGTTGTAACTAAATACGCGTTGTATCATATTACAATGCAAATAATACCATTCATAGGTGTGAAAAACCGACATCAATTTTTTTTCGAGGTAATTATCGCTATAACGTGGTCCGCTTATAACGCGGTTTCGTTTTGTGGACCCCAAGATCCGCGTTATAACGGGACCCGAGTGTATAAACTAAATCACCTCACAGACTGTGACCAGGGTTTGTTGAATAATGATTATTTAAAACAAAACAACAAGAAACAACAGAGTACTAATTACTAGTGACTTAACTACAGGCTTATATTTCTTTAGTTTACACCTGTATCTGAAATTTAGGCTGGCATCTTTAGCATTTCTTTAATACATGTAACACTTTTTTGTCCGAATTTAATCATTTTGGTACCAGCACATCCGATCATCAGTATACCGACTCTTGCTTCATAATCTTCACTTAACCATCCTCACATACATTGTTCTCGAGCTTCATCAGTTCTGCAGCTAGTTTGGAACCACATACTTCTTTACGAGTGTGAGGCGTTTTGACAGAATGAAACACCAGCATTTATTGACAGAAGAGTTTTATTGATAAAACCAGTCATATAACGTGAAATGTTTAGAATAAAAGTAAGTTATTTTCAGTATTAATTAAATTGATCGTATTTATCTATAATTCCTAATTTCCTTTTTCCAATTTGCTTTAAATGCTATAAAACCTCCAAACGGAATCCAAGGTCCTGACGCTCACAATTTTATGAAATGAAGTCATAACAGTAAAAATAGAAATCTCATCGTAGGCGAGAACTGTACTTGGAGAAAAAATGTATGGAAGTCCAAAAGTATCATGGTGCTGATTTAAATCTTGAATCTAATAAAATTGAAGAAAAAAAAATTGATCTTTTATTATTGATAATGAGATTACTCGTCTGACTATTAATCCAGGGGTCGTGAGTTCAAATCCCCCGCCCAGCAACAGTCTCCGTGATGATTGATATACGACATTGAATATTTAGCGTCATTTTTATGCCATCGAGGGCTAACAGACGATCAGTTAACCTAACCACTTTTTCCTGGGATTAACCAGTACTCGAACACACCCCATCTCCGCAAGTAACTGATAACTTTCCCACTTGAATCAGTGGTGAGAGACGAATGATAATGAGACACAATGTCGTATATCAATCAACACGGAGACTGTTGCCGGGCGGGGGATTCGAACTCACGACCTCTGGATTGAAAGTCAGATGCGTAACTGACTGAGCTAATCGGGCCCAGCTTACCAAATACAACTTGAAGGAAAATCCACCAAATATTTATAAGGCCATAATAAATTAATTGCTAGATATCATCCCCACCCACCACCTAATTTTCATGCCGCACTGACCCTTTTTATTTTCATAAAAAAAATAATAAAAAAAGATGTTTTTAATTTTTCATCAACATTGCACTCAACGAATCACCATTAGTTATAGATATAAAAAATTATGATAACTTAAAATTTTACTTTGTAAATTCATTTACTTGAATAATCAACTATAATTATTAATGAAATATGTATTTTCAGACCATAAATTTGATATGTTATCATTAAAAGTGATTATTTTAATTTTCCATTGAATTGCACCGTTGGTTGAAATATGAAATGGGTGCAATGTCAATTAAAAATTAAAACAACGTAAAATGTAAGGTTTTTAATTCATTAATTTGATTTATAAACTATAAATATTAATAAAAAAAAGTATTATTCGACCATAATTTGCTTTTAAATGAATTAGATTTGTATGTTTAAATAAGTTTAATTTTTCATCGACATCGCTATTGTGCCGTTGGTTACAGGCCTAAATGTGAAAAATTATAATGGCATTGGATGTGTAATCTCCAACAAAAAAATTTCATCGTCATTGCACTATTTGTCAGAAATATGAAAATTACATAAGAACTTAAAATGTAACATTTAAATTTATCATTTAAAGATTGTTCTGTTACCATTTATCACTTGTACTTGTATGGAATTAAGTTACTGATGTAACCAATCAATTATTTATGTATTTTAGTGTGAAGAGTTTATTACATAACTTTGATAAATTTTGGCTCGCATTACCTGAAACACAGTTTTAGATGAAGAAACAATCAACACTTACCTCACAGTATATGCAGTAGTTGTCACAATTATCTGAACACACATAACACGGGTATTTAGTCATTTTGAAAAAATGAATGATTATCCCATAAAATTCTGATATATATATATATATATACTTACCAACACTTACAGTTATGGCAGAGTTTTAATTGTTTTATCTTTGATTAAAAGCCAGTATTAACAAGATTAAACATGGCGATTCTTTTGATAAAATCTTCAAAGTTTATGGGATGACACGACTGTCTCATTCTATCAGGTGTAATAAACTGCTAGCGATATTAAAATATCATGAGTATGCAATTAAAGAAGGCTTGATTAACAAATAACGTTTGATTTCTAATTTAAAAAACAAACTAACAACACTTTGTAGCAAAGATTACAAATCAAATTTGTTTAAACCAATTTATGGTCAGAATATACTTATTACATTAATATGCATAGTTGATTTATTCAAATACAAGAATTGACAAAATAACATAATTATAAAGTTTTTATAAATTTTCATATTTGTAACCAACTGCGAAATGATGATTCATTTTTTTATTATAACATATTAAACTTATGGTCGTAAAATACTTATTTCATTAATAAGTATTGTTTATTATTCAAATAAATGAGTTTAAAAAATAAAATTTTAAGCTTTTATAAATTTTCATATTTGTAACCAATGAAGATTCATTGTGCACAATGTCGATGAAAAATTAAAATTGTCTTTTTTTATTATAACATATCAAATTTATGGTCGTAAAATACTTATTTTATTAATAATAATAATTTATGACTCAAATAAATGAGTTTGAAAAATAAAATTTTATAAAATTTTCATAATTGTAACCAACGGTGCAATGACGATAAAAAATTAAAATTGTCAATTTTATTATTATAACATATATCAAATTGATGGTCGTAAAATATCTATTTCATTAATAAATATAGTTTATTATTCAAATAAATGAGTTTAAAAAATAAAATTTCAAGTTATATTTCTATCCAACCGACGAGGGTGATGCTCAAAATCCCCACGGCTAAAAAATAACAAGGTAATCAAAATCCCCTCGATAGAATTAAAAAGGTAGTCAAAATCCCCATGGTGGGTAGTCAAAATCCCCATGATATATATATGAGGGTGTTAAATCTGGAATATAATTTTTGTTTTATCATCTTAAAAAAAAGAGGCAGATTCACAAGCATTTATAAAAATGGCAAATTCACAAACAGCTATGTTATTAATTTTATTTTTGCAGTTTTTAATTTTTCAAAAAACTTGTTTGTAACAGTCAATTGTTTATGTGGTCATGTTAATTATTTGCTGATAATTAGAGCAGTTTATTTTAATTTTTAACAGTTTATTTTAATTTTTAACAAAAACTTCTTTGTCACAGTCACAGTTATTTAAGTGATCATGTCAATGATCACCCCTTAATCAACTAAATTGACTGCATATTGGCTTAAGATCTTTGATGATAACTACTTTAAATGATTATTCACAAATGCCACTGTTCATGGGGATTCTGAGTACCCATCAAGGGGATTTTGACCACCCTGTTAATTCTGTTGAGGGGATTATGACTACCATGTCAGTTTTGAGCCATGGGGATTTTGACCATGGGGATTTTGAAGTACACCTGACCGACCACGCAATGACGATGAACTATTAATTTTATATAATATTACATTATCATATTCGTTTTAAACGAATTTATGGTCGTAAAATACTTATTTCATTAATATGTTTTGTTGATTATTCAAATACCGTACAGGAAATTACAAAATAAAATTTTCATATTTCACCAACGACGCAATGACGATTCATTGTGCGCAATGCCAATGAAAAAATTAAATAATCATTTTTAATGGAAACATATCAAATTTATGGTCAGAAAATACATATTTCATTAATATTTATAGCTGATTATTACGTTATTTGTTAAACAAGCCTTCTTTCATTGCACACTTATGATACTTTAATCTCACCAGCAATTGTTCACACCTGATAGAATGAGACAGTCGTGTCGTCGCTTAAACTTTGAAGAAATGATCAAAAGAATCTCCATGTTTAATCTTGTTAATACTGGCTTTTAATCAAAGATAAAACAATTAAAACTCTGCCATAACTGTAAGTGTTGGTAAGTATATATATTTTAAAATTTTATGGGACAATCATTCATTTTTTCAAAATGACTAAATACCCGTGTTATGTGTGTTCGGATAATTGTGACGACTACTGCATATACTGTGAGGTAAGTGTTTATTGTTTCTTCATCTAAAACTGTGTTTCAGGTAATGCGAGCCAAAATTTATCGAAGTTATGTAATAAATTCTTCACACTAAAATACATAAATAATTGATTGGTTACATGAGTGACTTAATTCCATACAAGTACAAGTGATAAATGGTTACAGAACGACTTTTAAATGATAAATTTAAACGTTACATTTCAAGTTCTTATATAATTTTCATATTTCTGACAAACAGCGCAATAACAATGGAATTTTTTTGTTGGAGATTACACATCTAACGTGATTATAATTTTTCACATTTAGGCCTGTAACCAACGGCGCAATAGTGATGTCGATGAAAAATTAAATTTATTTAAACATACAAATCTAATTCATTTAAAAGCAAATTATGGTCGGATAATACTTTTTCATTAATATTTATAGTTTATAAATCAAATTAATGAATTAAAAAAATTACATTTTACGCTGTTTTAATTTTTAATCAACATTGCACCCATTTCATATTTCAACCAACGGCGCAATTCGATGAAAAATTCAAATAATCATTTTTAATGATAACATATAAAATTCATGGTCTGAAAATAAATATTTCATTAATAATTATAGTTGATTATTCAAATAAATGAATTTACAAAATAAATCATAAATTTTTATATTAATTTTTATAACCAACGGCGCAATAGTGATGTCGATGAAAAATTAAAATTTATTTAAACATTACAAATTTAATTCATTTAAAAGCAAAATTATGGTCAGATAATACTTTTTTCATTAATACTTATAGTTTATAAATCAAATTAATGAACTAAAAAAATTACATTTTACGCTTTTTTAATTTTTAATCAACATTGCACCCATTTCATATTACAACCAATGGCGCAATTCGATGAAAAATTAAAATAATCATTTTTAATGATAACATATAAAATTCATGGTCTGAAAATACATATTTCATTAATAATTATAGTTGATTATTCAAATAAATGAATTTACAAAATAAATCATAAATTTTATTTTATAACCAACGGTGCAATGTCGATGAAAAATTAAATTGTTTAAAGATTACAAATCTAATTCGTTTAAAAGCAAATTATGGTCAGAAAATACTTATTTCATTAATAATAATAGTTTTTAAATCAAATAAGCGATTTTAAAACATCACTTTTTAAGTTATTTTAATTTTTAATTGACATTGTGCTGAAAAAATCGACATTGCATATTTTAGTCACACCAGTTAAAATACCGATAGTGTTTGAAAGTTCTTAAAAAAATGGTGATTTGCCATGACCAAAGCTGTTGTTCCACAAAGATTATTAAATGTTGGTGAATACACTACATAGTCCAGGATCATTTTCCAGATTTCATAGTTATACTGGTCATACCTATTATCGAGTCTAAAAGGTTATTTAAGTGTGCCGAGTAATATACAGTTGCCGATACAAAATGCTGATTCTAACGAAGTTGGAGCTTTCTGTATGACTGGGAAATTGTTATTATACTACAGGCATTTGGGGTAATAGGTTTATCGCGGTATTAGGTACCAGGGATAATTAACACAAAAAAGGTATTTCCGACATTCAGCATAAAGTATCTTTATTTTGAGCGAGAGTCCCGAAGGTGGTTCCCCCCCGCCCGACAGCTTGAAAAGATTATATCCACTAACGGGCTCGATACCTAAAAGCTCGGACCCTACTTCGCAATCAATCTAAATAATGCCTCCTGAACTGTTACTAAGCGCGCACACTACCCGTAGTTATATACTAGTATTGGGATCTTCTACGTTTTATACAGATACAGAAGTAGTGAAAAACTAAAGTACCCCACCCACAAATATGAAATCAAATGTTTAGTACTTACGTAACAAATATGGGATAAATCAGGTTTTCTGCAGTGATAGTCGTGTTAGTTGTTTGCCAGGACCTCAAAACTTTGTGGTGATATCCACTGTGTAATATAACGTGTTCACACATGGCGAAAATATGTCACTAAAATTGAAACACTTCAAACGCTTGCCCAGGTCGAAGTGATAGAGGAAATCCTCGTCTCTGTGCTGTCACATTCTGGCCAATGAACGAACAGCAAATGACGTCACGAAAAAAAAAATTTTCTACAGTACGTGGCAGATGATTGTACCTTTCTTATTTTTGATATTCTGGATTTTTAAAACTCTTTTCGTCAAAACTTAATTAGAGTTGTATATGCACACAACTCTCACAAAATTAAAATTAGTTTTAACAAGGACTTGCAAAAAATATAATTCCTTGGTTTTAACAAAGACACAGGTCTAAGTCATGATCAGTAATTGGTTTTAACTTTTAACTTTTCCATTTTACTAATAGACACTGTACTTAACTTTTAAAAACATATCTACAGTTTCTATATACAGGGCCGTAGCGACACTGAGGCAAACGGAGACCCTTGCCGCCTGTAGAATATATAGATGTTTAAAAATTTTAATTAGTATTTTTGTAAAAAATATATATTTATCCCCAAAGTATGAATTGCTCTCGCAACAAAATGTCCTTAACATATCATATTTTCAGTTTAAATATATTATGATAAATTTTTTTTTATTTTTATTAGATTATGTCAGGTCTAAAAGGCGACCAATGTGTATCCAAGATCATGGTGTATGCAAACACGGGCAACTGTATAAAATGCAGTTGATTTTATCGATTTGAAATGCTTAAAATGTATATTGGATATCATGAAAACGTGGGAAATGCACAGGAAATGCATTCTTGGAGCTCAGAGATTTTTTGTGACCCCCACCCAAAAAACAACAACAACAACAAACACACACACACACCTTACACACGGACACCTCTAGCATGGTTTGGTTCATGCCTCCTGTAAAATCGAACTTTGGCTACGGCGTCACAAATTTCCAAAGGATGAAAGTTTAAGAAAACAATATATTGTAAAATGTAAAAATCAGAAGAGATGAGGGACCCATTTTCAAGGTAATTATTACTTTGTATTCCTTCAGGTTTATTCTATTATATCTATATACTAGTATTTACTATTATTTCTTGTTTACCAATTTACATGGTACTGAAAATCAAATACCAACTGTCATTTTTCATCATACACAGTTTTTGTAAATATATCAATGTATATTTATTAAAATAAATATATCCCTTTGTTTATCTTCGCATTCTGAAAAATCTCTCTTACCGTATTAATGTAAAAAAAATCTTTCAGATTACTGGTTGTGTGTCCACATTTCAAGACTGGTGATTTTAAATGGACTTGTCAAGAAGACATTAAAATCGGTATTGTCCCATCAGTCTTTAATTGGGCTGTAATCAAAACACCAAGGAAAGTAATCATTTAGAGGAACAGCTTGCCCCGGATCTGGGAAAAAGTATGAAAGTATCAGAAAGGTAACACAAAGTAAAATAATTGTGAGATAGATATGTTTGTGATATATATATTTTGAAAATAAATGAGAAACAAATAAACAAAGTAACAGTAATTATTTATTTAAAGAGTACTATCATTAGTACTGGCATTTATCATGCAAACTATTTTTTTTAAAAAAGGCTTATATTTTGTTATTATAATATCTTTTCAGTGATATATCCACAGCAGTTAATACAGATACGGACACAAGTATGGACGGAATGTCTTTTGAATCCATGGCTACAGATGAAAAGAATTTGCATGAGGAAATGAGGTTACAGACAACTGAATTGAAGTTAAAAACATAATTTATGAATGTGAAAATATGCAAAAAACAATTAGACATCGAACATTTTGATGTAAATAGATTTCTAATGATAAATACCTGATTATATTTCACATTGGTTTTATTTCATATATGTCAGTTAGTCTTGCTGGACGAAGACGTGCAATGTTTTTTATTAAAAAATTGTCAATGATTTTGTGTAGGTTGAGGGCTGGCCTGTTACATGCAGAACATGATTTATCAGTGCTATTTAACTGTCCATTGTATACTGTTAATAGGAAAATTGCTACACGAGTAAATCTATATATATCATTAGGTTCGATACGTCTGTGGCTATCAAAACATGAAATACAAAGAATTCAAAACACTTTATCCAAGTATACGTGTTGTAATTGATTGTTCTGAGTTTCAAACTTTCCGATGTCGGAAATTGTCAATGTTAATGATTCCAGAATACATGTTTGTCATCGTCTAATAGTGTGTTGTGATTGTTGCACATACAGTTCTGTTTTAATAATTCAGAAAATGATGTTTCGTCAAACAAATTGAATACGCAATTTTGTTCATGTAACTGTTGCTATGAATAAACAGTCCCTCTATGTACTTGACAAAACGTATAGGGAATGCTCCCAATCTTCTCAAGCTATATTGCTGGTATGATCACCTGACTGCAGCTCATGAACATGGCATTTCCAGTTGACACCATCTCCACGCACACACTGAATTGTAAAGAGTAGATTTTAAAATCTCGTGGTGTTAATGATGTCAAAATCTTCGATGACCACTGACAATTAAATGTTGCACAACTACAACTTTCCCTTCTAACTTACTCCTCTTGGCTCATGTCATGACTGGGACAAATACAAATCTTCAAACAGGGCCCTTGATGTCAAAATTTTATACTTAGCAAGCTGGTAACGTAGGCTACCCACAATGTGTCTACAGGCACTCGACTTGCATATATGTTGCTTTTTCTATGTATTAAATGCAAGCTGAAGAAAATGTTACCTGAAAATATTAAGCAAACTTATTTGTTTGGTATTTGTATGTATATAGATGTCAATGTTATGTCAAAAATGTTGCAATTTACTTGATATAACAAATAAAATGTTTAACATACCAGCATCTTGTTTGGTGTTTCACTTTTTACTGGTAATAATAGTATTTCCCATAAACGTCCGATTTGCAATTATTCAATTGAACTAAAACCAAAAACAAGAAATTAGAGCAAATACGGTAATAGCTACAAATCCCTGCAAAATCAAACAAGCACAATCTAAATAGCTAATTAATTTATGATCCTTTCACCATCAGTCAATTCTCAGTTCTCAAGGAAATTATATAGATCTACAAACAAACATAACTAATTGCTTCTCAGATAAAGTTTTATATACAATACTGAGGATACACTGTGTTTGTCAGCAAAGGAAACAATTCACATTAAGCAAATTGAAATATGTTTGGCCTTAAGATTTAGAAAAGTGCATTGGTAATGGGATAGATACTACAGATCAAGATGTTGAATAGAAATGTATGCAGAGATTTCTGTTTATATGAAATAAGAGGGTGTGTAGTATGTACGTAATAAGTAAATATTAACTCACCTATATAGTTTTGACTAAAATAGTTGAATCCTCTTCCTATTAATTTGTTCCAGATGACATTTTTGTTTCGTTAATATGATCTTCAACAAAAGAGAACGCAATATGTGGAAATAGTGATAAACCTCTAGCACTGTAAGTAGCCATGCTTGGGAGATGTATGTAAACATGCAGCTTGCTCAACCGGCCTCGCTCTGGAAAATCTCTTAATATTCATGAAATAATATTAAGAGTGGTCTATAATATTCAATTTGGTAAATGATGTTCCATAATGCTCGGAATTGGAGTCAAAGAAAGAAAAGAAAAAGATGTAATATTGTACCAAAATGTCATTTTTGATCAAAATTAGAATTGCGACGACCTGCCCCTGAAATAGTAATATACGTTCAATATTTTACCAGGCAGTGCAAACTTAGATAACCGTTATAGGATAATTACGAATAAACGTTTGTGTTACTTTATGCAACTCTTAAATGATGGAGTAGCTACTATATTCAAAACCATTTATACTGGATCTTCTGTGTACAATATAAAAACGTGTATTGTTACGACCAATCAATATCTAGGGAAGAACCACCGGATTGATATAATATATATATATATTCTATACACAGGCATACGTGTAGTAAATTGAAATGAAAAGAAAGTTTGTACTCGTTATCATTCAAGATCACTTACAGATCTAAGAGGTAATGTATTCAACGCCTAACTCAGACCTAAAATGTGGCAAATATAGTTAATTAGACGGAAAGTTGGTACACTGGTGTGCGCGTCGTTCTTAAACAGCGAAGCTTTGTAAATTATTTCTTCAAAACTGACAAAAATGAAAGTTTAAGGCTCTCTTTTGTTCTTTCTAAATAATGAAAAGGACGAAGACGCACATGCCCTTTATTGGAAACAGTGGCCACGATATATAGTCCCGTTTGGTACTTCCATCACTGCTAGACGTCCAATACCACAAAGACTAACGCTTCTTCTCAGGAAGAAATCAGACATCGTAGGCATCAGGGACGATTTATCTGACCCAGCGAACATAATCAACCTGAATGACTCCTCCAAGAAGATTCTTGGGCAAGACTGAAGAAGAAAGTTTACATAGCTATTGGAAAACAACTGGTCCCTTCACTCCCTTGTAACTAACCCCTGTCCTAATAAAGCTATTCCAACTATCGCTCAATCTAGGCGACGTGCCTTAAGGCTAGTGGGAGGCCTCGTTAGTCCGTCCCACTATCCAAGAAAGGTGACCAGCACCAAACATCTAATTATAGTTCAGTGTCCTTGACGTCCGTAACATGCAAACGCTTGGAACATATATTGCACAGCAATGTTACGCAGCACTTTGACAAGTAGTTACATTTTGAGTGACAACCTAGCATGGATTTCGTACGCGTTGCTTATGTGAGACATAGATCCTTGCCAGGAAATCGCCTACAGTACAGCAAAAGGAAGTCGGTAGATGGTTGCATAACGTTTGACAAAGTCCCTCACGCCTGGCTACTGCACAAGTTGGATATTTCGGTGTAAGGGGAAACGTCAAAAGATGAGTGCATGCGTTCTTAGCCAACCAAAAGCAATAATTAAATCTTCCTTGATGGTGCCAAGTCAGAAAAAGCAGACGTTCCATCTAGAGACCGACAAGGGACAGTATTCGGCCCTCTACGGTTCTTAGCCTTCATCAACGATTTCCCAGATGTGATCAGGTCGTCGTCATCAAATTTATTTGCTGATGAGGTGATCATTTTTAAATCTTTTTTTTCTTCAAAATTTACATGGTTTCAATGCGATATATATTTTCTAATTCGCTCTTTTGATGAAATTTAAAAACACGTAAATCATGCGTTTTATTACAATCTGACTGCCACGACCATGCTTTAATTACGAAAAATGAAATGATATTTACAGCCTATATTTAAACTTTTACTAAAACCGTGGGAATGCATGTGACTGCACTTTAAATAGTATTTTGTTACAATTAATGCATTCTTATTAACAATTATTATTCAACAGTTACGTAAAACGAATCAGATGAAACTAAATGTCTTCAAGTGCTCAGTTATCCAAGCAAGACCAAACATCAGGGCTGCGTTTAGGGCTGCGTGAACATGTTCGCTTTAAACGTTTGCTTACATATTATGCCCGTGTGGTTCCGGTTAAGAATATAATTACTGTCGATCTCTGAAGAGGGGTAGGAATCCTCCGAATGGGAATCATGTTCATTTTATCATTTTTTGTCATGTTCACTATTGTGGTTAAATTATCAACTCCTGTGTTGTTCCAGGGAGCCATGAGTGATGGCAAGAATAGGATTATTGTGGCTTATGCATGTCGTAAGAAGCGACAAATTGAGTAACACGATAGCATTTGCTGAAACTCTGCAGTTCCAAGAACAGCCTGATACAGAGAACATGCACGCTTCGTGGGCCAACCTTACAGAGTGGATAGGTCAGTAAGTACTTGGAAGCAGCGTGATCGCCAACGTCAACCGGATCCTAACCTCACTGAGATATTGAGAAACTTCATGAACAATACACACCCTGTCAGCAGCGCGTCTATAGTGTACCCGACACCAGTGCGCAGCCCCTTTCGTCAGAATGACATCGAGGACCTAGAGCAGGTTCAGCATTGGGAAGTCAGATGTGTCTGGGATGACTATTGAGAGTTCTGACACCCCACTGCGTGTCAAGAATTACGGGATGTCTGTTCTATTATGCACTGGGGCGAAAATTATGAACATTAAGTCTGATTAACTACTTACTGCTTACGATCTAGTTGAGGCTGTCTGCTATTAAAGAGGCATGTGTTGTATTGTATTTCAATGTACCTGCCGATATTAGATACAAGTAATTTGTTTTAACATATGTTATTGCATAATTCACAAGCAAACGGGTTGGGCCACAAGTTTTAGCAACATTAGTTACGGCCCTCCCCTCTCAATATACAAATAACATCGGAATCAAGATGACAATTATAACATTCAATAGGTCAACCTTAATTAATAGATGGTTTATCGTGTTAAATAAATACTATTGATAATGAAAGTGGGCGTGCTCATTAAAGTTATGGGGTGCAATGGACTTCAATATAGAGTTACAAAGTGCTTTTAGATATTATAATACTAATTATATAAAGAAATTAGATATATAAACAGGATACTATTTTAAACCAAATCTTTGATTGCCACCGTCAATATTATTTTGATGCTCTCCCAAATGGGGGAAGCATACAGTCGCCGCTTCGTCCGTCCGTGCGTCCGTCCGTCCGTGCGTCCCCAAATTATTGTCCGCGCTATTTCTCTACAACACCATGTTGGAATTTTATGAAACTTGCTAGATTGCATCATTACCAAGTGCAAATGCGCATATTGTATATGTGTTCCGTTTCGATGATTTTTCATGGAGTTATTGCCCTTTCATTGAGTCTGACAAAAGTATTGTCCGCGCTATTTCTCTACAACCCCATGTTAGAATTTTATGAAACTTGCTAAGATGCATCATTACCAAGTGCAGATACGTATATTGTCTCTGTGTTCCGGTTCGATGGGTTTTTTCACAGAGTTATGGCCCTTTCATTGAGTCTGTGACACAATTATTGTCCGCGCTATTTCTCTACAACCTCAGGTTGGAATTTTATTAAACTTGCTATGTTTGTGTTCCGGTTCGATGATTTTCACAGAGTTATGGTCCTTTCATTCTGTCTGTGACCAAGTTCTTCTCCGCTCTATTTCTCTTCAACATTTGGCTGGAAATTTATGAAACTTGCTAGGATGCATCATTACCAAGTGGAGATGTGCATATTGTCGTCATGACGCTATTTCACTACAACATCTGGTTTTAAATTTGTAAAACTAGCTATGATCTGCACATATTGTCATTTTGTTCTGGTTCAATGATTTGCGAATGAGTTCTGTCGAGTGCAGAGCCACATATTGTTCCTGCTATGCAGTTTGGTATTTTTCAACTTAGTAGCCGGTACAAAGGCAAACACGCACTTGCACGGTCAGGGAACTCTGTCACAACGCAGAGTGATTCGCGTCGACAATTTGTCACAGATTCACGTCGACAGTATTATTGTTTTGTAAATTTTGTCACAGTTGCTTGTCGATGGCGGGGACATAATCGCTGATATGTTTAAATAATCAAACGTATGAAGTATATATTTGACATTCCGGGGAATGTAGTATATTATAAGTAAAATACGATCAAATTGAACATCTGATTATGAATATTTCTTTAAGTTTATTTTTTTAAAATGTCACAGGTTTGTGACGACAGGGTAACGGAGGCGTGTCGATCGTTATTTTAATGTCACAGATTCAGTGTCGATATTTTTAACATTGTAGAATAGTTCAACCCTACGCCATTGCTGCCATTTACACTTCGAGTTTCGTACAGAGGCGGTCCGGCATATTAGTTATAGAGCAGTGTCGTTATGTTACGGATTAAGTCGGAGAAAGTTAGAGCCGACACACGGAAGCAAAACAATACCTCGGAACTTACAACACAATAGCAATAGTCATGTTTCGTGAAACTTCCGCTGTTAGTTTAAAACTCTACATATAACAAATCATTTTAGGGGAAAATTGTCACTTTTTATACGTATATCCGTATTTACGTTTTGAGTGATGTATTGTTCCAGCTCATCGATTGAGTCATGTCTTGTTCTCAATTAACTGCCCAAGTTTGAGACTCGGATTAAAATCTTCCGTTATTATCCAGTATTCGTTTTCTTTTATCTAACACATAAGAAATTTAATTCAGATTTTAACTTGGAATTTTTCAGTCTTTTCTGGATTAATAAAACACAACCCATATGGTAACGTTATATTCTTTTTTTTAAACTGAAAACTATCATGATCTGCAAGGGAAAACATGAAAGACAAGTAAGGATAACGTGGATACTCGCAGACTTTTTATACTTGGGATTCTGGAGATGTGCTTATTTACACATGTCAATATATCGTACATTTGACCCACCCGCACAAAAAAAAAAATCTTGTATTCATGTGTTTTATATGATTAGGGACGGACCATTTTATTTTCGGGGTTGGGGGGGGGGGGGGGGTAGGGGGGCTGGGATTTTCCTTTGTTCCTTTGAGCCAGATTTTTTTTTTCATTTCTTGAGAGCCAAAATATTTTTTTGACTTGAAAGGTTGATTAGATCATTTTTTTTTTAAAGATAAACCCTCTCTCAAGAGTATGGGTGAAAGATGGATTTTTTTTCATCATTTTATTTTTTCACTTTCAAAGCCGAGCTGTGATATTTTTTTTCTTGCAAACTAAGGGCTCGATTAAACCTGGAGAGACAAAGACCGGAACCGAACGTTGACGTATTTACGTCAGTGTCTGTTGCCAGCTACTTTCGCTGTTGAGCAGCATCGCGTTTCAGTACAGACTATTTGTTTGCGCTGTAACTCCCAACTTATCAGAGTAGCGCGGCGCCCATACACTTGAACTGGTCAAATAATGACCCGACGTCACTTCTCTTGTGCGACGTCATCTGAACTGGAGCTAAATCATAGTTGCAGCCCATGTTCACTAGGCAATACTTGACCCAGGTCACTGTTTTCACATGGCCAGAAAGTTTCCCTTGATCTTTGCAATAATTGAGAATATCTGGGTCATAAAACCACCAAAATCATAATCTCTGTGACTTGGCTCGGGCGTTGCTACGGGGATCGAGGAATTTGCCAAATGCATTAGTTTTGCGTTACGTTACGTCGAGACGCGGTAACATTATTGAATACATACCTGCAAATGATCGATTGGCAAATCCTTACTCAAACTCGATGACCTAAACGTTACATAACGAGTGTCTGATAGTTCATGATTTTTTATTTTGACTCCCTCCCCCCAACCACTCCCACACACACCGATTTCCCTGTGGTATCACTATGAAAATGTTCGTGCCAGCCAGACTTCCAGACTTAGCAAAATGATATCAATCCGCAAAAAAATGAACAGTTTTGGTACATGCCTCATTTCCATTTTCGTCCAAAGACACATGCATAGGTAGGACATTATTTGGCTAGTAGAAAATACCACGTAACTTCGAACCAGCTTAGTTGATCTACTTTCTCGTTCCTGGAACGATATCATCGGCAGAGGAAATAAGTTATCATCTACTGACAGTCATAACATTCAATGTAAAATGAAATATTTTATTTTCGAAAATCTGAGCTGTTTCGTGAATCGGTGATATTTAAATCAAAATCGACACAAACCTGTGACATGTGAAGCTTTTTTCAAACGGAATTTCTCACATGGTATAAGTAAAAAGTCAATTAGTTAAAACTCTTTTTTTAAAAAACAAAATTACTTAAACAACAGTTATAATTTAACCTCAGACAGTTGTGTTACCAGGATAGGCTCAGAACATTGGGTTTAACAACTAGAACTGATATAGTACAGACATACAAAATTATCAAATGAATGGATAAGGTAGAACAAAATCAGTTTTTCAAGTTTCTAAATTCCACAACTAGAGGACACTCATTTAAACTCTTTAAGAGTAGACCAAGAACAGTTTTGAGGATGTGCTTTAGTCACAGGGTGGAGGATACATGGAGTAAACTCCCTGACCATACAGTCGACCCTCCTACCCTTAATGCTTTAAAGGCAAGAATTAACCAGAACGATGTGATCCCGAACAAATTTCTGGCAAGCTCTACTATAATAGTAATATTAGTTTTTAATCAGAATTTTAATCATTTTTAACTACAATGAGGATGCGTGAAATATGATGAAAAACTATGTACATATGGATGAAAGAAAAAATGAGTTAATATTAATAACGAGTAAAAAGTGCTGATACGAAAAGTGTTAATATGTAAAAAAAATGATATCGTGAACAATATAAATCAGTGAAAACACTGAAAAACTTGAGGGACCATAGAAACCTCTGGTTTAAGTGCATTTGCATACTGCGGTCTACTAACCATATGAACAATACTAATAAATAAGATAAAAATGAAACGTCGATGTAAATGTTTGCCGCCCATGAATAATTTATTCATAAAATTTACATTTTTATGATGTGTACTTAAACTTGATTACGTTCAAACTAGTTCACTACTTGTTTGTGGGAAAATTCGTAAAAAACGGAAGATTCAACCCTTAACAGTTTTAATTAAGAAGAAACATGTTAAATAATTGATCATCAGAAATGGTCAGCATTGTTATAAGCTCTAACACGGTGGGGGAAACAAGTTTTGCAACGCCATAAAAATTGTACACAAATGAGCTGACCACACCAAAAACATCGCCGCTTCAGTTAAGAAATGTCTTGTAACTTTTTTAATAGTATAACAATCGTCACGGGATAAAGAGCACCGTAATCGCCCAACAGTAAACATAACAACGGTAGTGTTAGATGTTTTGCACCTGCCATACTTTTTTCTCAAAAATTTGTAGGAGTACTTCCACACCCGAGCGAAAAAGAAGTAGATTTTGTGCGTATTTCATGAAATAAAGAAAAATAAAGACAAATTTAATATCAGCGACCTGTATTATTATGAACAAATCATATATTTTCGTGTGTTAAAGAACGTCCAATGATATTTCAGTAGAAACGGAGAATGAAATGATAATGAGAACGTCCACACTCTGATTTTATATGAGTACTTCAACACCCAATGTGTGGGTGCAAAAAGCATGCAGCTAAATGACATACTGTCGAAGGGCATTCTGTTTGCAATTTATCAGTTCCATATTGACGCTTCCAAAATGTTCTTTCGATAGCGAAGTATATCATATTACGGCTAACTGGGACAACATAAGTAACAACATACTTTGTCAGGTACCTCTCGCAGTTTGAGTACGTTGTAGTACGGTGTACAATGACGACTCGTCTGGGTGCTGGAACTCAGGCCGAAGAGTGCTTCTCTCTTCTTGATAGCTTTCACTAAATGTATAAAGATTGAGATTTGATGGACATTTATAAGAACATTGATTATCAATACGTCATCTCGTGTTTTTTTTCATTTGGAGATTACATTGCCGATTCTGAAGCGATGATCCATTTTCAAATTCCAGTAAGTCAACATCGCCGGAGTCAACATTTCGTTAGTCCTTGCTTTATCATTTTACCACCGTAAGTCAAACAGGCTGTCTTACTTTTGCTTTCCAGTATACCTAAATATATCCCTGGTGTTCTTTCACCATCAACATAAAACTGATCGAACTAACGAAGGACTGTTGGATAATGAAGTTTACTTTTGATTTAATTGGAGAATGTTTGCTTTAAGTGACTATTCCCTCCATGAGCTCTGGTTCATTCATGAAAACTCCCATGAAATAAACAAAACGTCCGCCAAAGATCATCCAACCAAGTTTCCATTTGATTTTAGCTTTATGTAAATAGCGCATTCGTGTAGCATTCTGACATTGATACCAGCGTACAACATCGATCCGTAAAAGGAAGCAATGGTGGCTGTTGGGAATATCCCTGTATATGCTGAAAAAATTGCAATTAAAGCTTAATCAAGTCGGGTTTCTTCCGACAATCTTTGCATAACGCATGATACTAGGCGTGACATGTCTTTGGTTGTATCAGATAGGCCGTTAAGCGTTTCAGTGTTTTCAGTTTCAATTGTTTCTTCATTTTGTCCATGCTTTAGTGGATTTCTGAGATTCACTGGGTCTGTTAATAATCAGTTATAACGGTTTAATCATTTGTGAATTAGTATTTTCTGTAAATGGTAGTTCCCGTGCAGTGCACAATAATAACAATAAAAGTATTTGACATTAAATGACAGTGGCATGTATTTTTTTAATTCGAATTCAGATTTATCATTAGTTTTACGTTCAGTGTTTTCGCCTTCTACATCGGTCCAGCTCAAAAAGGTGATGTCAGAAACTTCAGACTGTCCAGTTTCGCTGTGTATCTTAGTAAAATTCTCATAGGATTGGGGCATATGTCAACAGAATTGACTGAAACTTCATTTGATCCAGATTCATTCGAGTCGTTTCTGGCAAATAAAGAGCGTAAAAAAATCTGTTTAAATTGTTTTGATAATGTAAAAGCTCGGTATAAAGTTGATCCAAATGATGATGGCGATTTAAACGGGGATTTCTTTTCTTTTCGGGCTTTTTAGGAGTAAATGTGATTTTTACGATAAAATGTTGTGTAAAGCCATTTTGTCAGGGCAGCATACTGATATTTCAATTTTTGAAGACTTTGCCTTTTTGTCTATGGAGGTTGAGGTTAGATATCAGCTTTCTCATTGTCAACAAACTGAAACACATAAACAATTGGAATATGTTTATAATGAAAAACTGAAATATACACTGAACAGAAATAATTTCTCTTAATCAGTAAACCATTAATTTTGCAGTTTCTATTATCAAAATGTTCCCAAAATAGTAACCGTTTTTTTAATGTTCCATTTTAGTATTTCTTAAAACAAGGGCAGTAAAATTTGAGATTCGCTTATTAACATTCCCCAAAAACTGTCACAGGACATAGAATTAGAGCAGCGATCAAATATACAAGGTCAACATTTTTATTGATCTCAATTGTAACAAGGGATTAACAGAAACTATATCTATCTTCAAAGGTTAGGCTATCCATTACAATAGCGTACAATGTATACACGTATATTGCACTGAAATTTTGGACAAAAATAAAATGTTTATCTTAGATTCACCAAGGAATTGTTACATGTATTAAATATCGAATATCTACAGAACTTTTAATAGTTGTGCTTCTGGTTGATTTTTCATGCATCGCTCATGTTTGGAACTTCTTTTCGTTATGTTTATTTATTCAAGTTCGATGTCACCTTTGTGACAGTTTTAATAGTGAGCAGAGAGGTGATAAAACCTCAATGATATCCATTTCATTTAAACAACAAATGTAGAAACTCGAACGACCAACAGATCCCATATATTCGGTGTAGCCTTATTAAGATATCATATCTACTAAGGCTAACTGTGTGAGGCATGTTACAATCACACAGCCAACATTTTTAGGTCGTACTCGAACGGCGTGTGGTACCTGACAAAGTATGTTGTTACTTATGTTGTCACCCAGTTAGCCGAACTTATTGGAAGCGTCGATATGGAACTGATAAATAACAAACACAATTCCCTCCGACAGTATATGGCATTTAGCTGCATGTTTTTTTTTTTGCATCTCTTTGAAGACACCCACACATTGGGTGTGAAAGTACTCAAAAATAAATTCAGAGTGTGGAAGTTCTCATTATCACTTCATTCTCCGTTTCTGCTGAAATATCATCGGAAGTTCTTTAAGACAAGAAAATATATCACTTTTTCATAATGATACAAGGCACTGATATTAGATTTTTCTTTATTTTTCTTTATTTCATGAAAATACGCCCAAATTTTATTTCTCTTTCAATTTGGTTTGGAAGTACTCCTACAAATTTTTGAAACGTTTTCCGTTTTCAGGAAAAAAGAACGCTAGATGCATAAAATCTAATACTACCGCCGTTAAGTTAACTGCTGTGCAGGTACGAAATATGGGGCAAATTCACTGTCCACAGTAACAAATCAGAGTGAAATGGTAGATAACCGCAACTGCATGCACAGTATTCCAAGTAGGAGTAGTTGCTCTTGGAACGCAGAGTTTGAAAACAAAATGCATTTTATTATTCTTACAATGTGCAATAAAAATGCAACACCGTTTCCGTCCTTCTTGGAAAGGAAAGTGAGCACAAAATAAAGTTTAGCTTTTTATCACAATCCATTAACTTTTAATGAGAAATGTCGTATGATTTACCACCAGAAAAAGATGTTCAGGTATTGTAAAATGAAATATATTTTAACGAGAATGTTGTCATCGTAGTTTTTGAAACTGAAAGGATCAGTCAAAACGGCCCCTAATTACGCGGTGACTGGAAATCCGAAAGATACCGAAAGACCCTAGATTTTGCTATTTAAGGCATAAATGATCATGTTTCTATTATTTTTAAGGATGGCAACGAATGGCAATATTGATATTCGAATATCCGGTCATTCTTTCGAACGAATATTCGAATATATTCGGTCAAGATCTTAAAAATAAATAATCATCAACTTTCTATCTCGAACGTTTTTACTCGCCATATTTGTTACTTTCTCTTTCAGCGGAAACGGTGCTGATGAATAAATACTCAAAAGCAAACAATTGGAATATCATTGTCGTCAAGATTCAACATGACGTGGAACTTGATGATGCATAATTAATAATAATAAATTAATAAATGCTATGTTATATTAGCTTTACTAAGTTAAATGTTCGTATGTTTGTATAGTTTATAAGTAATTAACTATTTATAAATGAAATTGAAAAACAAACATAAAAAAAAAAATATATATATATATATATATATATATATATATATATATATATAAGTAAATTCGTCTACTACTTAGCGCATTCATTATTCACAAGTACATAAACGGCCTTCAAATCAAAGAAGTATGCTCTTCAATTAGGTATAAGATTGGTAAATAAACAAACTTGCTCTCACCTTTTCAAAACAGGGTGATTTACAACGGACCGTAAAGGCAGATCGATAATTAAAATTGCCTAAGGCAAACAATTAAAGGATTACCGATCAGGACTCCTTATCACCTTGACAACGTCCAATTGACACCCGTCTTTGGAGGAAATCGATAATTACCGTGTCTTAACCTGGTTGATAAAACACCTTTCGAAACCATTTGTGGCAAAAATATTGAAATTGAAAATAAAAAAAGAAAACAACTTGAATTTACTATATTTTTTTTGTTGCGAATATTCGAATATCAATATGACATTCGAATATTCGGACGTATGACCGAATATTCGAATATCCGAATATTCGTTGACATCCTTAATTATTTTATATATCAGATATGAATTTGAAATTGTTTTTACAAAAAAACTTTTTAAAAATGTACGATTTGATATGTTTTTACCGGGTTGGACCGGGTTGGACCATGCGAAATGGAGTGCAATGGAGTGTAAATAGTGAAATGAAGATATGAAATTACTATTTTGCTTTTGTTTCTTAAATCAATTAAACACGTATACAAATGCTATTATTGATGTATGATAATATGGTTGAATGTGTCAAGTTAAAAAAAAAGTCAAAATTAATTGTTAATTCCCACACTCATATAATTATAATATTACCAATACAGTATCGATACCCATTATAATTATACTTAAATAGATAAAGCTATCAAATATAATTCAACTTCATTAAAACAACAACAAAAAATTACTTCAAATAAAGATTTGATTTAAATAACGTTACAGACACAGGATACATTGTGAAAAGTTTAATACCGCTGCTCAAACATCGACTGCGAAATGGAGAACCGTATGTAAAGTGCGAAATGGAGATCCGTATGTAAAGTGCGAAATGGAGATCCGTATGTTATGTGCGAAATGGAAATCCGTACGTAAAGTGCGAAATGGATATCCGTATATAAAGTGTGTTATTGAGTTTCTTATGTAAAGTGAGAATGAAATCGCTATTTTACATTTATATGAAAATGTTTTGTTGTGTTATGAAATGTTTCTCATGTCAAATAATAAAATACGAACAAAATCCATCTTGATTTCCAAATATATACTTTATCGTAGTTTCTCAGCCATTTTTATGTCTTTATTAAACTACCAATTAACATGGATAAAATAGTATTTAATCAATTAAGAATAAACTTCGTTAAATTAAAAATCAATAAAAGAAATATAAATAAATACTTAATGAGGATTTGATTTAAATAATGTTACACACATGATTTATTGTAAAAAGTTTAATACGTAAACTAAGACATTGACTGCGAAATGGAGATCCATTTGTGAAGTGCGAAATGGAGATCGATGTGTAAATAGCGAAATGGAGAAATCAGCAGACAGCATATTTGTAGAACTATTTCCTCACACCGGTCATTTCATTATGGTTTCTTGTCGGGGCGAACACGCAAGGGTCAGTCTACTTGAGGTAGACCGTCCTATCCCGGCTTAAACCTACATCTATTAATTTAATTCAATGTTGGGGCAAATACTCAATATTTGTGTCAATGTGTCTTTCAGTTATAACGAGTTACTTCCCTTTATTTCAATTATTACCGAAATACACTTATTTTTATCTAATTCACATAAGTTTCTTTGTTTAAACATCAGTAATGGTTGACCAAATGTTTTATTAATATAAATCTAGAAGTTATTGGGTTATATTTATGTATGTTTTTATTCTGATAGGTATAATTCAAGTGTATTTCAGTATTCCCAGAGTTGTCTTTTCTACCGTAATGCACAAGTTCATTTAATAAATAAATATAGCAACAATGTATATATATCCGGTTATAAGATTATTTAATTAATAATTAAAGGTTAATGTTATATTCTTGACTGTGTTTATTTATTTTTTATAACAAATCTAATAAATATAGCAACAGTATATATACATATCAGATAATAAGGATAGTATTAATGGATAAAGTTATAACAACAAATAATAATATGTTTGTTTAATCTTATTGTCTGAATGAGTGGTCAGTGTTAATCATTAATATGAAAACATATCAATACATAAAATTATTCACTTATATGATAAGTACAATTATTTTATTTAAGTATCAGGGTTTCCCCCAGGCATTTATCGCATGTCGCATGCGACATGCCTTCAAAGTTGCCGGTCATTTTGCGACAGGTCATAATCGGCACTACATGCCTTAATTCCCGGAGCCACAGACCATAAATATCTACTTCAATAATACACAAATTGATCAAGTCTCATAAAAAATCCACGCATACTGGGCCGATATCATAACTACCATACCACCCGCTATCGTTTACTCTTCAGACTTTACTGCACACAGGCGGCTATTTCTTTGAGGCATAGTGCCACCATTGCAAAAAGGAAGTGCTTCCGTGGGGTAGTCGCATAATGGCGGTTATAAATAATCCTCAATTCTTCTTCTTTAAAAAGGCATTTTCCTTATTTTAATGCTCATTTTTTTATTTGAATGGCATTATTGATGTATTTTGAACATTTTGATAGCATTGTCATGTTTGAATTGTGAATTTAGAAAAAAAATGATGCTTGGAAATTGGGGTATGAATTCGTGATTTCGGAAGTCTACTTTCACTTTGTCACCAGTGTACACACTGAGCAGAAAAAAAATCTCTTATATGACACATGACCCCTACTTTTCTCATCATATTTTGATAGTGCAGAGGTTGACAAACAGTAAAATGTAGGTTTCATTTCTTTCATTTGGGACTCTCTATGAATGACAAGTCTTCAAACTTTTATTATTTACTATAGAATAAAGAACGAAAATCAATGGTGGGGTTATACCTATAAGAGAGACTTGAGTGAAATGGGGGTGATTTTCCAAAATGTTAATTGTAGGTAAAACAACCTCTTTTTTACACTCTCATAGTCTTAAATGACAAATTGGAGACATTTGCTTCATAAAACACAACATTTTGGCAAGTTTATGCCTCAAATAAAGCATATATGTGCATATTTACATTGAAATTTCATGAAAAATCACAAAATTTTGAAGATTTTTTATTTTGGATGATTTAAATGTGGAATTTTTAGCATGTACATTGTATTGAATAATGTATTTTGGTAAGATAATGTCTTCAGTGTATCATGAGACTATTTTGGTGTAAAAATTTTAATGGAATTAGGTAAAAAAAAATTTTTTTGGGTAAAATTAGTCAAACACATCAAAATTGCATGTCATTCAACATCTCGCGCCTGTATATAATGATCATGTAAAAAGTGGTAATTTGACAAAAGTTTCAGTATTTAATGCCTGCAACTTGGCAGTATTACTTCAAATTGGTAGTACTTAGTAAAAAAGAGGTAATTATGAAATTAAAAAAAGAAGAGTTTCCTTATAGGCATAGTGCCACCATTGCAAAAAGGAAGTGCTTCCTACGTTTCTCATCATATTTTGACAGTGCAGAGGTTGACAAACAGTAAAATGTAGATTTCACTTCTTTCATTTGGGATTCTCTATGCAAGCCTTCAAACTTTTATTATTTACTATACAGTGTTTCATTTACCCCTGCGGCAGACGCACAGTTCTGAAATATGTGCATTTGTTGGACACAGAAAAATCGCAGCCGATACGTCCTGATTATCTCGAATACAGACATTTAATTCCAAACGCATTGTGTTTCTTGCACACTGCTTTGTAAACACTAGTGCATGCGCATAATCGGATGAATTTCAAGAGCATCGGGTTACTACTGCATATCTTTTTAAACAATGATGCGCATGGATCTAGCATAATCAATGTCATTAGACGTTCTCTGTTACCGTTGCGGGTGGTAAATATGCAAGCTGCTCGCCGATATTGAATACTTCTTAGGTAAATCGCAGTGAGTTATCGGTCGTTGAAAGATGGCGCCACCAGACGCGGTCCAAGCTATTTTCGGCGTTTTCGGTCTTTATCGTAAACGAAATAAACAACAAAGAACGAAATATATATTAATCGTGCAAAGAAACGAGCAATAATGCCAAGTACATGTTGTTGCGTACCAGAATGTCATCTGAGAGGAGGACATACATTTCCATCTGACCAAAAAAGACGACAAAAATGGATCACGGCAATTAAACGAATGGACGAAGAATCGTTGAAAAATTGGGAACCGTCGAAATCAGCTGTTGTTTGCCATGCCCACTTCAAACCTGATGATTACGTCCAACAAACGATAGATGGTACGTTTTGGTCTTATTTATCTGGTTTATTATTAAACCAAACAAATTAAACCGCGATACGTTATACATAAATGACCAATCGATCCTCAGATGAGATCGAGAATAACATATTAAAATTGTGGGTGGGGTAATGTATACGATTTACAGAGGTTTCGTACCAAATTGAGGTTTCATACCACACATGGATAAATACATAAACTGTATTGTATTTCACACCATGATAGGTGTCACAATCTTATTCTTATGATGGTATTTGTTTATAATTAGTGTGTGATAGTATTGGTTAATTATTAATTATCATTTTGGTCTTTAAAATGAGGGTGCATGTTTGTACCTTAATTACCAAACACTGTTAATTATCAGCTATTGTTGAAGTGCATTGATCAGTTTATAATATGTTACTTTATTATTTAAACCTAATGTCTATACTTGTACATGAAATGAATGGGAAACATGTTTAAAACAAAATACAGGATATATTGTGTGTTTATAAAATACTTCGTTTGACCCGGAGTAATTGTATTCTGAAAGACGACTGGTAAATCATTTGATATTATATTACCGTATCTATTTCCAGGTCGAAAGCCTATTCAACAGAAGTTGCTGCCTACAGCTGTCCCCAGCCAGTTTCAGTGGACAAAGCCAATGACCCCTTCACAATTGTCCAGGAAATTTAGGACTCAGGACAGGGAAAACCGAAAAAGAAAACATGATCAAATTGTTGATGAGCAATTCACTACAGAATTTTTTGAACCACTAGATTGTTGTGAGGTTGCTGTAGAAACCGATGTGTCGGAAGAACCAAATGATATTTATACCGCCACACCATTGAAGCAATTCAGAGATTGCCAGATACAGACCGATACTGACCCTAAACCACTTTTTGGTATTGAAAACTTTATTGAAGACAATAAATTTATTCATTTCTACACAGGATTGGAAGACTACTTAAATTTCATGTTTGTTCTCAACACACTTGGTCCTGCTGCATACTGCTTAAATTATATGTACCATCAAGTTGAAAATGTGTCAATTGAAAATCAGTTTTTCATGACTTTAATGAAACTTCGAAGAAACTTGACTCATTTTGAATTGTCACGCATGTTTTGTGTATCAGAGAACAGTGTGAAAAATATAGTGTTTACATGGATAATATTTATGTCAAAGCAGTGGCGTGAGTATAATATATGGCCATCACAGAATCTTGTGAGATATTTCCTACCATCCGACTTCAAATCCAAATTTCCAACCACTCGTGTTATAATTGATGGAACTGAATGCCAGATAAAAAGGACAAAGGCACCAAAAGCTCAGCAGGCTACTTTCTCAACATATAAACATAAAAATACTGTAAAAACACTAATCGGTGCCACACCAGGGGGCTTAGTTTCATATGTGTCTCCAGGATTTGCAGGGTCGACCAGTGATAGACAAATTGTTGAACGTAGTCAATTATTTAACATGTGCGACCCAAATGATTCTATTATGGCTGACAAAGGTTTTAATGTGCAGGACTTGTTTGCCACCATGAATGTTAAAATTAATGTACCACATTTTTTTAAGAAAAAAAAACAGAATGTCTGGACGAATTGTTATGGAGGACAGAAAAATTGCAAGCAAACATGTGCATATTGAAAGAGTTATCGGCCTTGGAAAAACTTATAAAATTTTATGTCACCCTTTATCAGGGACTGAAACAAAAATTTCGTCCAATATAATTTTTGATTGTTTCATGCTTTGTAATTTCAGGACAGGCATTGTTTCTAAGCATGCATAGATATATAAAAATATTAACCCTTTACTTCATATAAACACCTTAGGACACCTCTAATATAGAAGGCTTTTGAATTATTGGGTGAATTATGTTTATATTAACTGACAGAGTAGAAAACAGTGCAGGAAGTGTTCAGATTGCTCGTTATGAGCAATCTGAACTCTTCCTGCACTGTTTTCAAAGGTCTTCTGTGATTGGTGTTGAAAAACATGTATCTATGGAGTAAAGGGTTAAACAAACATGATGGTATATCCTCGTACCTTTTTTTAAAACCTGTATATTAGATTGTACAATAAGACAAATTAGAGGAAAATCAATTATTGACATCCAGTTGTGTAAGATACTAACTGAACAATTTTTTCACCATTTTGGGTAAATAACCCACCCACTTGGAATTTGTGGAATTTTAGCGATGTTTTAATTAAAATTTAATAGTTAAATATTAATTTAAGTTAAATATGCACGAGTGGTGATAAGAACACGATCAATGTTTCTTGTGCATGTTGTAAGGCATCAATATGGGTTAAGAAAATAGAGGCGATAGTGTAGTGGATAGAGTGTTTGCAACTCATGCCAGAAGTTGTTGGTTCGATCCACAGCTTGGCTTGATCCTCTCTAAAAACAACACTAGGTACTGGTTCTAACAAGGGAGTGGACTCGAGAGTACCTGCATTTTGAGGTTTCTTTGTATTAGAGGTAAAATAAATTGGTATGAACTGAGATGTACCCCTGGAGTTCCCAAGCAATGTGTTTGGACTTACAAACAAGATTAGGAATTGTAATATTCCTATAATAATGTTAATGAAAACAAACAAGGAAATTTCTTTATACTCAACAATTTTAATTGCTGTTACTGTATTTTTATATATATATATGCTTATATTTGTCAATATTTATATTGTTTTAACAGCTTGTTTAATTTAAAAAGACACATGGCACATTTGTTCAATTTTTAATGATCTCTGTTTCCGAAAGTATATACCTGGTACATGATGAAGTATACTGGTAATGTGTGAAGATTTTTAATTTGTGTTTTTATTTTAAAAAGGTGCACAATTCCTCATGATAAAAAGTACTGTATTCACATGTGTAGATACACAGTTTTTGTCGTTGTGATTAAAAAAATTCTTAGGCAATATAATTATAAACAAATTTTATATTAGAATATTTGTTTATCCATTCAAAACGAGCCGATATTACGCTGTAATTTCATATAAATAATGTTTTTGTTAGATATCAATACAGAGTTTCAGATTGTAATATTTGGAGATGACTCTTTGGTTGTTCATATATGTAAAGATTACTTTGATGCACAAGTGGAATTAAATTTCAATGTTGCCATGTGTCCCTTTAAAACATAAATATTATCATATGTTAACAGATAAGTGACAACAATTATTCATAATGAATAAATATTAAAATAATGTAATCAAATGATATTTTCTTTTTTTCTGTTAGTCATTTCAGATATTTTTGCCATACCACTTTAAACGAGGTACACATTTTAAAGTTCCTAATTATTTTATATTGTCATCATATGCAATATTTGACTGATTTAGTTCACATAAATCTGGCACGGTCTGCTTTGTAGGTAGTATGTCTTACTATCAACCTTGGGGTAACCAGTTTGAATCCCTGTCCTGCCATCTGTGATGGTTTATATATGGCTTCAAACAAATTAATTTAAATATGTATACCTAAAACAAAAGTGAAGACTCAGCTCACACGATTAAGCTGAAAAATTAGGTCTGAATGAGAACTGAAATCACAAGGTTACAATGACTTGTTTCATTGTAATGTTTAAAATAATATCTCTGCAAATCAAAAGTACTATATGGACTAATCAATATAGGTTTTATAGAAAAATTTCTCAAGAACAGCCGTCTTAAAATGATTGTCAAAAAATAGTTTTAAATCTGCAACCATTGATTCTATAAAAGAATCATTTCTATTTACTTTCAAATATTTGACGTCAGTTACTGTATATATAATAAGATCACATTCTTGTGCGCCAGTGCATAGCAGCTGCCCTTGGATTTGAAAATAATAACTATGGCTGTGGTCTAAGTAGCATTTTGATTCTGAATCGATCTTAATATATGGTACAGAAAATGGAGTTATCATTTGGTCGCGTGCTGAAAATGGACATTTTACTTCGACAATTTTTGAATCATTGACTATGCCATCAGGCGAACAAGACAAGAATGGAAATTCATGTGATACTAAAATGCCACTTTTTTTTACAACATTCTGTGTGTCCGACATATAACGACGGATTGCAGCATCTTCATATCTGCGTCCGTGTTTAAGTGCTGGCGCATCTATCTTAAACACTTCTGTCAAAGACTTAGCTAATTTATTCTTGTCTGTCCTATCCGTGGCTTTGCAGATACGTGCAAACATTGATGAAGGAAGTCGTTTTGTTCTCTCCTCTGCCCATTGTGAATTGTTGCTTTGTCCCAAAGTTCTTGATTCAACTGATTTGATTTCATTTAGACTTATTTTAGTGATGCACATCGATTCCAAAAAGTGTTCTTCAGGGGTTAATTTAAAGTAATCATGATCTAATGCTACGGCTTTGCTGTTAGCTGGTGTGATTGTTTGAAATATTGGCTTTTTTGATATGTGTGGGTGATTCAGGCATGTATTTCTGAGGTGGTCGCTGTACCCTGGTCGATTTCTAAATTCCATAGGTCTAGGATCAAAGTCCATATTGGTAAATTCATCAGCTCCGAGAACATTTAAATTACTCGCTTTTACTGGACTTCCAATGAACTTTTTACATTTGTTAAAACTCATCAGTTTTTGAGTACACGTCTCTTCAGTTAAAATTGTTTTCTGTTTAGAAAACGTTGTCGAAGCATACAAAACAGTACACACATGCTTGCAATGGGCACTGGGTCCCATGCCAGCAGCACACTCACACTGGGTTTCAAGTATAAGTCCCTCTTTATCAAAAACAACATCCACTTGATAAACAACACCCTTTCTCATTTCTGCATGACAGCTGCTCTTTACATATACTCTATGATCAAACTCATTTGCAACTCTAAAATATTGGAGGAACTTCTCCTTGTAGAAGGTTTTGATAGAAGTGTCCATGGTCTTGTCAAATTGTTGTAAAAACTCAACAACTGAATTCAGTTTCACATCACAAAACTTGGTGTCGGAGTTAATATCACTATAATGACTTTGTTCTGGAACAGTTATATAGAAGTCTGGCTCTTGAACATCCGAGTTTCCAAAATTCTTGTTTCTATCATAGGCGTCCAACCTGAAAAATATGAATTATTTATGCTTAAAAATTATTTATAATATCCTTCAATTCAACAAATCTGTACTTTCCGTTAAGAGTAAGTATTGATTTCTCAATGGAATCATTATTTACGTGACCAGACCGTACCGATTCTACATTACCCCACCCACTTTTCCCACCGAGCGGCTTATCAAAAATAAGAAGGGGACAAAGTTCTTTCATAAATTTTGGAAATCTGTTGTAAATAAATAATACCTTATAAAACTAAAACTAGTTTGTTTTTACCATCTAATCTAAAAAAATCGGCAAAAATAGAATAAATATTTCGGAGATAAAATTCCAACTGCGCAAATTCTTTGTTTACACTTGGATGGTTCGGTCAGCATCTGACCGTTTTTATCAATAATTACGCACCTTTCAACAAGTTCCTTTTTCCTTCCAGATTGTTTGGCATCTCTTTTCTTCAATTCTTCTTTTAATTCCAGTATCGTAAGACTTCCGAACTTTGATTCCATTGTGTATTTTTTTAGATTAAACGGTATTGATTTTATGTGATTTTACTGATAGCACTGGCTCTGCAACTTATCTGTTGGACCGCGTACGGTGGCGCCCCAAGCGGAAATCAGGGGAAGATAACTGACTGCGATTTACCATTCAGACAACTTTATAGTACTATGTCGGCTACTAAAAAGTTCAAGCTGGGTACGGTTTCATCATTCGTTCAGTCGAATGCGGCAAGAAAACAAAAATGTCGCAACTGAACACTGGAAGAAACGGGTGAAAAAAAAGTTGAGTTAAGTGCGACGGTGAGGGGTAAACATCCAAAATCACGCAAGTTTTAGACAGTTTGGACCCGGCTTTATAGTTGGTTGTCATGCAATAGAGCCGATAAACTGAACTGTTTATTGATAAAATGCGGAACCAGACTAACTTATACAATAGAGTTATTTCAGACAATAAGATAAAACAAACATATCATTATTTTTCGTTATAACTTTATTCGTTAATACTATTCTTATTATCTGACCTGTATATATACTGTTGCTATATTTTTGTTATTAATAATAAAAAAGTAAAAAAAAATACAATTCACCTTTATTTATTCAATAATCTTATTACGGGATTTATTTAATATTGTCGCTATATTTATCTATTAATTAATTGAACGTGTGCATAGAAAAGACAACTCTAGGAATACCGAAAAACACTTGAATTATACCTATCAGAATAAAAATATACATTAACATTGTCCAATAACTTTAGATTTAAATTGTTAATACATTTGGTCAACCGTTACTGATGTTTAAACAAAACAACTTACGTAAATTTGATGAAAATAAGTGTATTTCGGTTATAATCGAAGTCAAGGGAAGTAACTCTTTATAACCGAAAGGCACATTGACATAAAAATTGTGTTAAAATGCATCAAATTGTACATTTTTAAAATGTTATTTTTTGCAAAATCTATCTTAAAGTTCTATCTGATACATGAAATAACAGAAACTTGATCATTAATGCCTTAAATAACTAAATATAGGCGTCTTTCGGTTATCAGGTGTTTTTCGATTTTTCCAGTCACCACTATTTACGTTAGTTAATAACCCTAACCCCGACAAATGTTAACGATTACAGGTTTGAATGAATTTACATTTTAATCTTTTTTTATCTTGTCAAACTATTTTAACACATTTCCCACTATTTCTACTCTTATGTCTCCAGGCTTCTCCACAGGCCATTTAAGCACAGGGGCTATCAGTAATGGTATTCCCCTAGCGCTTGAATTTTTTAACAAAATTTTGCAAAGCTTACTTTCCTCTAAATCATTATTTTTCATTGCATTCGGATCCGACATGTTTTCAGATTTGAAACTAATTTGCGACATCCCATAAATCCTCTGTTATCTAGTTTAAGAAAGTTTGTCAGTGGAAATGTTGGATTAATACTTAATTTGTAAATGATATAAGCAATTTTAGCTTGACTGTTCGGAGAATAAAGAGAGCTATTCTACTAATTTAAGGTACAACGCGCATCTGCTTGATTTTGCACGTAAAGGCTCGTGGCAAAATATGAAGATAGACAGATCATTAAATTATTACCAATATAACACAAATATAAATGTGAAACACTTGTTTTTTAATTCTGAGATCTTTCGCTGACAGAGCGAGTTCTCTAACGACCAAGCTAACCAGACCGCTTACACACACACCTCTCTTTACAGGTTATTTTCACTCTGAGATATTCCACAACAAATTGGGAATTCATCCCTGAATATTCATAGAAACCACAGAATCAATGTGAATGTTTTGCAGAGAATTTAAAAGTGGCAGTCTCACAGTCACATTGGTGTCCAGCAAATGTAACGGGACAATTAAAATATGCAGCCAGTCCGGTACTCGAACCCGGAAAACTTTGCTGACAGGACACTTTCTGTATTGACCAAGCTAACTGGCTAGTTACACACACTTCTCTCATTACAGGTTACTTGCACACATATAAAAGTGCATGTTACGTGTATTTTGCAGGACTACAAGTATCAGCAGCTTTGTAAGGTCAGGGTATCACGTAGTCCAGCAGCACTGCCATTAACTCGAGCATCACTTATAGTGGCATCATCCAAATATGGACTCACATTTGTTGGAGTAGAGAAAGGTGAGTTTATCAGGAAAACAGTTTTTTGTTAAAAATTAAAGGAACACACAGCAATCTTGAAATATATTATTACTCCTGTCCATGAATCTAATCTTTATCTTTGAATGTGAAAATATTTTTGAAAAGATTATAATTATCATCAATAATAAAAACAGTCATGAAAGTTTACATGTAAATAAACAAGGGTTATAGGAATTTAAATTCAAGTACCTTACTATTGTAGTCCCAATACTAGCAGTACCATTGTTTTTGGTATCCAACTTTCAATTTCATTTTGTGTGAGCATAAACACTATTTCAGAACACCGTTTCCAGTTGATTACCATAATTTGATTGTTCAGGCTTAATAGCATAATTTAATTTGTCAGGTGGTCAAGTGCAACCAATCATATTTATGCCTTCTTTGTTACTGTTTTTATAAATCTATTCACAATAACATTCGCATTAAACCGCCAACTGTCCCCATCACGTTTCCTCATTTCTGAGCATTGCCAGCTGGTTTAGTGCTGGGTGGTATGCTAGTTTCTTATCATGGGACATCAGCTTTGTTTGTCTAAGCCCTTACCAAGACAGAAACAGGCATGCTCTCTCAATTTTTTACCAGACGTTTATCATTGACCATTGCATAAATGTATAATAACATCAGTTATAAAGTGAGCTAAGTCAGCATATGCAAATAAATATAAATTCGATAAACTGTTGTAGTCTTTCTTCCCATAAATGTAATGCAAACTATTTTTTTTGACAAATTTAATGGCATGCAACTTCTTGATTGCCAGATTCTTGTCAGTGAATCCATATATGAGTGTATACATATACACACAAACTTTACATATGTTTATCTATCTGTACATGGTATGACTAAATTTCTAAACACAGTTTCAGTTTGCCAGCTCCAAATGACATGTCATTGTGATTGTAACTTACAGTTCTCATGTCCCAATGAACAGGGTCTGTTTATTAAATGATTATCTTTCAATAAGCCAGCTGGGTCTGATGAGATCCGTCGGAAACGCATCTGGCTATCAATCCAGGGGTCGTGAGTTTGAATCCCCACCCGGCAACAGTCTCTGTGATGATTTCTATACAACATTGTGTCTCATTATCATTCGTCTCATCGCTGATTCAAGTGGGAAAGTAATCAGTTACTTGAGGAAATTAGGTGTGTTCGATTTCTGGTTAACCTTTCAGGAACCCATGAAACAGTGGTTAGGTTAACTGATCGTCATTTAGCCTTCGATGGCATAAAAATGTCGCATAATATTCAATCCATCAATCAATTCAATAAGCGGATTCAAATTGTCATCATAGTTAAACTGTCAATTGCAGGGATCAAAGTGTTGCGTTCTGCTGACTTTCTGTCTCAGGACCAACAGCATGCGGCTGACCGGTTACAACACATCATCACAGACTTCCCGACCCTGGCGGAGGTGGATGTTGGGGCCGAAGTGACTCATGTTTCTCTCAGCTGCGATGACCTGACCCTGGCAGTGGTCACATCAGCACCCGTGGTCCTACATGTGTACGATGTCAGAAACTTTGCTGTGAAGGTATATGATCACTTGTTATTCTTTACAAAATGTTTTGAACTTGGAACAGTACATTAGAATGTTTGTAATATTTATTTAGTACCATAGTTTTGACATACATTTAATTTTTTTTTCACTGTCTGTTTTCGAATTCTCAGTTGAGTTTTCATGTTCAATATTAACCTGAAACTAATTATAATATTTTTTCCAATCATGTCAGTTCAATTATAAATTGGATGAAGTGTTATTTAAAATACAACGACTGAGAGTTGAACAATGCTACTCCGATTAGACTGCAAATTATTCTCACGCAAAAAAAAACACCTAAACAGTTACCAGTAAACTTGTTTCCTTTTTTTAAGCCATGAAAACGATGATGTGTAGTACTTATAAAACTATGTTATTTTTAATAATTTATGCGTGGAGAGATGTAATAAAATAAATACTTCTTATGATTTTGCAGCTACATAATGTTAATATCCCTATTTTGTCCTGATAAAGATTTTATATGATTTTTGCAGGTTACTGCCCCTGTCACACCCTTCTTAAAAGTGGATAACGGCCTTGGTGACACCCTGCTGTTGGACATGGCTTGGAACCCTGCACTGCCAGCATTGCTGGTTACCTGCGTAGCTAGTGGTCGTCTAGACATGTACGAGATCACAGACAAGCTCAGTAAAAGGTCATCACTAAACACTGGCAAGGCTAGATGTGGTATGTGTCCCGCTTAAACAGACAATAAAACAGAATCTGATATTTTCATTTGTTGTTTCCAACCTGTGCTGCTAAGGCTTCCTTTTATCATGTAACTGAAGCCTTTTTGTATCAGAATCATTTAGCTGATAGAACTTACCTAGTTTCATACAGTCATGTGCAGTTACCTCCAATATTTTTATTTCTATTGCAGTTGGTTTAAATAAAATATATAGACAAACTGCATTAAATTTATCAATGAAAAAATATCATCTGATGATGAAAACATCAGGCTAGTCCACTGTCTGAAGCCCAAAAGGCATTTTGATAAATATCTGTGAAGCCCAAGGTACTTTTCGATAACATTAAACTAAACTATAGTTTTTCTCATGTTAATAAAAGCAATTGTGCATTTAATCCTTTAAATAAATCTCGTTTCTTAACTACTTTCGTGTTCATCAAATATGGCCTTCAAACACTTGTGAAGTTTGCATTAAGGTTTCATAATAATGATGGCTCGATCCAAAATTTGAAATCTTAGGAGAGGAAAAACTAGAACTTTTGAAGTAATGAATTTAAATTATTTAAAAAATAGTGTAGCCAGGAAGGTTGCTTTCATGCAGAAGATGGTAGATAGATGAAATAGCTAACCTCACAATGCACCCATAATAAAGTCATTTAATAGTAAAGTTTAGGTGGGCCTTGATATAAAATAGTACTTAGAAATGAACAATATAGAGCCTCACGTACCAGAGTTTTTATTGGGAGAATGTCCCTGCCATAAATGAACAATACAGGGCCTCATGTACCAGAGTTTTTATTGGGAAAATGTCCCATAAATGAACAATATAGGGCCTCATGTCCCAGAGTTTTTTTTGGGAGAATGTCCCATAAAAGAGCAATATAGGGTCTCACGTACCAGAGTTTTTATTGGGAAAATGCCCATAAATGAACAATATAGGGCTTCATGTACCACAGTTTTTATTGGGAGAATGTCCCATAAATGAACAATATAGGGCCTTATGTACCAGAGTTTTTATTGGGAGAATGTCCCATATATGAACAATATATGGCCTCACATACCAGAGTTTTTATTGGGAGAATGTCCCATTAATGGATGACATAAACACTATATATCCAAGGGTATAAACACAAGAGTCATGACTGATTACTCACTGGTTCCTCTGTGATGATTGGACATGAACTTGGTTCTGTGTCTCCCACCTATCAATATGTGGAGAAGTAATCAGATCTGTACAAACGCTTTTTTTAATACATGTATACTTGGCTTCAGTATGTTGGAGTTCCAAGGGCAAGCAGTTGGTGGTGGGGCAGGACGATGGCAGCCTAGTGCAGTATGATCCAGATCTTCATGAGAAGCGCAGATGGAAATACCCGTCTGTATTGCCATATCCCTCATATCAAGGTACCAATCTATATTACTTTTGTCTTGCCTCTTGTACCTGGATCCTATCTCTACTACAGATACCATGTTTGAGTAATTGTAAAACATGCAGTAGACCTAAGTATCTCATTGGTTACTTCCATGATATGGTTGATATCTACAATCTTTTCCTCTTTTATGGCTATGAAAATATTAAAGCTATTAAATCACACAAAATGACATCCAAACTTATTATTTACTTGAACAATTTTAAATGTTCTATATTCATTATTTTTGTCTGCCTCTTTTCTTTACATGCCAGAAAGACATACCGGTAGTGTTTGAACCATATTCAAATTTTCCTGTTTCATACCTTTAAACAGCCCATTGGCTGACTGGTGTCCATTTATTCACTTGCATGTGTAGTTCATTTAAGTACCTGTATATTTATATAGAGGATATTTGATGCTTTTTAAGTGAATACATGATATATTTTAAGAGAACTCCCTTTGAAATGAAATTTATAAGTATTCACTAAAAATATTAAATATTCGGTTTTCTTTACTAAATTCTAATTCATTTGTTAAAAAAAGAAGATATTTTCAACATTAATTTATTAATCATTTGCTTATTTTATTCTTTTTGGATGAATATATGAAAAATGGTGCCTGTATGCAGGTATTAAGTGCAGATATCCACCATTTTTAGTTGTTTTTCTTTATTCATATTAAATGATGATAGTTTATTTGATGAGTGTAAATCAATTCATCTAACCTTCCCTGAGGCACTCAACAATTAACACATGAAACATGATGAGATAAAGCAAGTAAATATATGATTTAGAACTATTTCAAATAAGCAACTGGCACTGTTATGCAACAAAATATGGATATTGAGCTTCAATCCAGTATTTCATGATAATATACATACAATGTACATGTAAATAGCATTTTGTAATAATAGATTTATAATCATGTGCTTGACATATTCAGCCCTGGATGTGATGTGGTTGTCAACATATACCTTTATTGTGTCGTACATCTCCAGCGGAGCAGACTGTAGTGATCAACCATTGGTTGTTTTGATTAATGGATCTGTAAGTAAATAATATGTAATTGACATATTGATATTTAGCTATTGTTGTATCATGGAGATATATAATCGTATTGTTCATAGAGTATATTGTGGAGCATGTAGCCTGGTGGTAAAATATCAGGCTCTGGACCAGAGGGTGATCTGTCTGACCCTCGGCTACTGCCATGTGTGCAGCACTAGACCAGAATACAATATCTGTCTTATTACTAGTTCTACCCAGGAACACTAAGGGCATGGTTTATATAACTTGTCAGGAGTTTCTATAGCACCAATAGCTCAAAGATAAAATCAAATTTTCCATATCATCATCACAATTGTTTGGTATTGCGGGTATAATTTGCAGCAGCCTATATAAAGAGGAATAGAAAAACATGAGAAGAATGCCCTGAAGGGTTGTTCAAAAAGTTTGTAGATAAATTGATTTACAGAGACACAAAAAACAAATCCATGAATTAAATGGCATGTGTTTGATTTGCAATTTATTGCTGGAAGCCAAATATAAAAAAATATTCAAAATATTACACTTCCTACACTAATAATATGAACTAAGGCATTGCCTCTCTTGGGGTCGAACTTCAATTTTATAAGTATAGTAAACAAACAAATACTACATACACTTTATAGTACATGTATTATATGTTTAGGATAACATTGCAGATGTTTCCATTATACATTTAATATGTATTATGTTTATCATAAATAAATCACTTATTATATGATTGAAACTTTATTCAAGGAACTATATCTCTAATTCCTTGGTTTGCAAAACAAAATCAAACGTTATAAGCATCATAAATGGTAGTGCGACATATTGCACATCTCTAGGAGCCTTTTAAAGTTTTTTTTTATTTTGCGTCTCCCGAGTTATGGACAGCAGAAAGGATATCCAAATAATAAAGAAGCTGTCCATTCACGCCTTATTTAATCAAGCTACATAAATGGATGCTGGTCACAAAATACCTTTTGACGTGGGTTTTTCTTCGGTTATAAATGTTTCTTGCATAATATAAATGTCACAGTGTGTACCTAAACTGTTAGGAGAGAAACATATGTCAACTGTCTGGTTAGCTCAGTCGGTAGAGCACTTGACCTGTAAGTGAAAAGTCCCAAGTTCGAGTCTGCAATGGTGCATATTTTCTTGCCTTATTACATAAATATAATACATGTCTATACTATAGTTTACACTGAGCAGATAGCCAGTATGTATTTTTACTGGGGTTTCAAAACAATTTCAAAACAGACCTAGAAGACAAAGGAACCAATCACAGTGCAGCCACCGTCCTTTTGTAAGTAACCTTAAATTTCTCACAAAATGTTTTTAGACTACCAGAGCGAAGATTATTCTGACAACTTTGGCAGTGAGAAGTAAATGGTTATTTAAAAACAACACTATGGACAACTCTGCCACAGAAGGAACCATTTGTATAATTCAAAACACCAGACATTCATACTGTATTCAAGCATAATAGAGTTCTTGCAGTTTAAATGTTAAAATATGACTTAACCAAATGTATATTTCTGGACAAATGTTGGAAACGTCTAGGACACAGGACTAGACTAAAATTTAAGAGATGTCTCTGGTCATGGCAGTAATTTGAACCTCCATCTCCCATGTACCAAGAAAAAACAACAGCATTGTGCATGACTGCATACATAAACCAACACATTTACTTAAGTTCCCAAATTAGCAGCTGAGGCATCCAAATATATATGAAATATACAATCTGGACATAGGTTCCCTTCAGTTCTTGTCCAGACACTTCTACCATCTGGTTGTAATACTAAACAAGACAAACAAAATAGACAAAAATATAGACTATGTATGATTATAAACTGCAGTCCACGGAAAATATACTTTTCGAATGTAAGGCAGTCAGATAGAGTAAGCATAAGTTCGCAACTGCTGGGATTCGAACCCAGAACTTCTACAAAAGTGTAGATGTGTTTGCCAGTTACACCACAGAAGCATATCATGTTGTACTAAGATAATGGACTTAAATATTTACCAAATCAAATTATGTAAATTAATAGAAATTAATATTTAAAAAAGCCCAAATTTCTATTAATAAAATGCACTCTTGTAACACAGCACTACATGTTTGTTTTCTAATACTATATACATGTAGTATAATAACAAATTTTGTGAAATTAAAAATCAAATCGACTTCTCCTTTTTTATGGGGGAAAACGCTTCAACAATCTGGAAGCTAGTCTTTAATCGAAATATACAGGTATTGATTTCAAGTCAGGTTGAAACATCTAAAGCATCAGCTGTGTGTTTTATGGTATTTTTTACATAAATATCTGTACTTTATAAAATGATTAAATTTTGATATCTCGGTCCCAAATAAATACCCCCACTTTGTAAATTGAATTGCACCTTGGGAGTTTATTCATGTTATACGTTAAGTCTATAATGTATCTGACTGTCAATTCAAGGGTTGTGAGATCCAATTGATGGTACTTGCGGGTAAAATTTTAATATGTCAAATAAGGGCAATAATTTGCATTTTATTCATGCAAGAGTTATCTAACTAATTCATTGTAGTATGTTTTATGACTGGGAAGTCTTGTGTTAAGTTTAAATCAAATCAAATACATTGAGTGGTTGATGAAGTATGGACAAGATGGTACTTGCAAGCAAAACTAACCAGAATTTTTAAGTCAAACAAGGGCAATAATTTGCACTATATTAATCCAAGCGTTATCTAACTTAGTTATCATAGTATGATGACTGCGAAGTGTTTTGTTAAGTTTCAAGTCAATACATGCAATGGATATTAAGATTGGGACTTGCACACAAAACTTCAATCAAGGTGGGACGCCGACATCCGGGTGAGCAGAATAGCTCTCTTTATTCTTCGAAAAGTCGAGCTAAAAACAATTTGAAAATTGTTTCAGGTAACAAAGACAACTTCATCAGAATTTACAATGTATTTACCAAAACTCTAATGAAAACAAAGCAAAAGGCCAACTAACAATAAATGTATGTTATAAGTACTGTTCTCTGATTGAAATAATTACATCACGACATGAACAGGGAGGTTACCGACTTATATTTATATAATTATTTGAATACATACATCGTTGGAAACCGTAATTTATAATGTGTTTTTAAACAAGAGACCCATGGGCCTTATCAGACTTCTGATTATCCAAAAAACATTCACATAAATCTATTCAGTCGTAAGAAATATCTTTTTGTCAATTTCTCTTATATAGATTTAGTAAAGTAGGTCCTCACTCCAATGGCAAAACTGTGTGACCCAGGGACATGCAATTCACAATTTTTATAAATGACCCATATATGTCCATAATCATGCTCACTATTTGTTTCCCAGTGCTTCTCCTATACTGAAAAAAAAAGATTTTCAAAGTTTACCTTACTATGACCGTTTTCACAATTTTGATTCACCCGTGTGTACCAAAGCTACATACACTATATCATTACAATTACGGTTATGGTTTTGAGAAGAACTCAAAACAGTAAATTGTTATGGACGCATGATGATGGACAAAAGGTCCATTGATACAAAGTCTCAGGTGACCTAAAAAGACCGACTGAGATTAAAGTTGAGGGCATAATGGTAGACTGAATGCATTTAAAGGGTTTCTGTGGCCAAGTGGTATAAGGCAACATCTCAAGATCACTTAATGTTCACTGCTAAGGTCGTAGGTTTTAATCTTGCTCCAAAAACTGTATGTGAGAAAGTTTACAGTTATTTGCGGAAGGACAGTAGTTCAGTAGTAGACAGTTTCCCCCACCAGCAAAACTGGTTAAGCAATATATAACCTGAAATGTGTTAAAAATGGCGTTAAACCCAATTTAAAAAAAAGAATGCATTTAAATCACTGTTCTCATTAATTAAAAGTTTTATAACTATTATATCAACTACTATAATATGCCGACGCACCATGTGTATCAATACAATTGTTTGTTATCATCAAGATTGACCAAGCTATTTCGCCATATTTGGCCAGGTCATCCTAAAAGAATGTTTGACTGCTGTGTCTCGACTCAGTATTTTAAAGAAAAATGGACAGATATCATGAAAAAATAAAAAGTTAACGTTTTGAAAGAAAATAAAAAGTTAAAGTAGCTGCAATTTTTAGCGAGTAAGAAGGAGCACAGCAAACACATGCCCCACTTGTTTTATTTTGATGCCAGAGTGAACCCTCCATTACTGAGAGCACTTCCGTGCTAAAGATCAGGTACCTGTCACATGTGAAGTTGTTGGTTCAAGTCAAGCTATATACATACAATTTATTAAAGTTAACCAATTTCCCCTGAAAGGTTCTACTCAGACTTATGATGTTACTTTTTGGAATATACAGAAGACCTTACGATACCTTTTTATGTTTTTGTTCATTATTGCACCTAGAGTACAGCTTGCATTGTCACTACAAGGCACTGTTCACCCATTATCAACTTCCACATGTACACTTTCCCCCCCCATGCCATTAACCCTTGCCCGGCGCTGTTATCAAAATTAGGATTCTGGGTAGTGATAATGCCCTGCCTAAATGAATTCTGAGTAGTGATAATGGTTACGCCCTGCTCATCTGCATTATGCAAGGAATGTGAATATATGCCCAATGTAACAGTGATAGTAGACAAAATTTAGTATAGATATACTATATTTAGACTTTTAGTACCATGCCTGATAATGTTGTTAAAATACCTTCCCCTGTGCAATCCTATAGCCAGATGTTCTGAACAAGTAGAAAATTGTACAAGTCACTGGTCAAGTAGAAATTTGTACAAGTCACCATTTGCAAAAGTTTAGTCTCTTTAATTACTTTAATTGGTGCACATACACATGGGGATTAATTACCATTGACCAGTTAATCACTACTCTGGATCAATTATCTCCAGGCGGTATTCAATAAGATGTCCAAAAATACATAGCTGTAACTGTTTTGATGGCAGCATAACCAGTATAAGCTGGTTAGCCCCATAAGCTCAGTCAGTAAATCATAAAACTTCTAGAATTGAAGTTGTGGGTTAGATCCCCGGGGCTGGCCAATTAAAAACAGTCGTTCCGGTGGGTATTTAAATCGAAGGATCCATGTGGCGGTGCTATACACTGAGCACACTGAAGAACCAGAAGAAACATACAGTTGGTTTCAATCTGTAACCTGCACTATCCCCCTGGAACCTAAAAAGATCAACACTCTTCTCGGGTAATCGCCAATATGGGATGTTTATGTCCGTAAAAGTAGGTAAGCTACTTTCGCGCCAAACACCATGACAACTACAGATATTAAAAAAAGTGTTGATGTTTTACAAGGACTTGTATAGAAGGATAGGAAACTTGCATCTCCTGACTAAATGTTGATAAAATAGCACACAAAGGATTACTAATTTGGCATGAGCATTCACAAAATCTCACCTAGTTGCCTTTCCATCTCTATATAATTCCTTGATGTTTATGTCTATAAATTTTAGGTTAGCAACTTTCACAGCACACACTATGACAAATACAGATATTTAAACATATGGTAGATGTTTTATGTTTGTAAAATGTTGAGTTAGCGACTTTTGTGCCACACACCATGACAACTACAGATAAAAAAAATTGGTTGCAGTTTATGTTCTCTCAACACACTGTGAGTTTGGGTCCGACTGTAGTTTCAATTTCACATGCTTTGGCCCACGGGTGATGGTGGTTTCATCAACCTACCAGTTCATCTACTTTAATTTTGTGTTAAAAACAGGTAGTGGTTTTGTCAACCTTAATTTAGTATAGTGTTATGTGGCACGCCAAATATACAGCAAGAACACTGACAATTGTGGATAGGTGAGAACCAGTTATGGTCTGTTGAACTAACTAGGGCTATAATTATGTAATTGAAAAGAATTAATAAGTAATAAAATATTTAGCATTAGTTTGTGTTAATTTAATTAAAACAATTTTAGGCAAAACACTGATCAATATCATATATGTCACCAACATTGCTGATGAAACAATCAACCACGTGGATACTTTTTGCAAATATTGCCAAATGTGCAGGAAATTGAATAACATACCCAATGTTGTGAATGTACATTGGTTACTTACAACAGTCTTACTGTTAAGCTAGCTTTTACAGCGATGTAGTTAAAGTGCACTGACTGTATTGGAAGTTGAGCAACGATGTACAGTGTTAGGGGAGTGTTAGTACTTGGATGGGTGACCGATGTTACTTAAATGGCAACGAGGATAAACTTTCGAACCTGTGCCTGCATGAATCTCTCTTTCTTTGGAATGGGATGGGATATGGCAATGAACTGCTGAAAGCCACAGACCGTGCTGTTGGGTATAAGCCCTAAAGGTAAAGCAGGGAAGAGTGTAGTGAGTGTAACATATAGGTCACTAACCACAGTCTTTTCTGTGAAACTAGCTTTTACAGCGACATGGTTAAGCAACGATGTACAAGATAAGCACTTGGATGGTTGACCGATGTCACTATAGCGATATTCATAATTCTCGGAAGTGATCGAATTCAGGTCATGATCGAAAATAGTACACGGCACCATACAATTGTAAACATCAAACAATTGTTCATTTATTTTCTACTCTCGCAAGATGGACATGATTATTTTGAGAGCCATTTCCAGCACGAAAATGATACGTTACTACGCAACAATTATCTATACACGTTTATTTACCTTTGATAACACCAGCTAACTGTTGAAAACGCAAAAAATATATAAACAGCAATCGGAACACTTTTCATTTTACCCACAATTACTTTGACCGAAACTTTGCGAAACATATTTACTGCAGAGCAATGACTTTGTCGTCTGGTTTGGTATTTTAATTATCAACTAAAGCTAAGAATTTTATTTCTCAAAAAAGTTTAATTATTTTAATATCATTATTACAGTAATTTTTTGAAACAAGATTTTGTTAGTTTTATTTTATTTGGAATAATAGTCAAGAGGCAACGTATGAGTTGAAGGTCGTCGTGTTTTTTTATAAAATGCACCACTTCTCACCGAGTTCTAGATGTCGCTCGAGTGATACCGTAACGGGTTTCGACCCCTATAAACAATACCACGCAGATGGCTGGAGCTGTATGAAGTATAAACTGACATGATGTAGTAATGTACCCGTTAATTTTGTTATTAAAAACTGAATTACAACAAAAGTGATTTTTCTACAAACTTTTTGAACATCCCTCACATATTCAGATCATGTATGTTGATAAGATAAAAAAAGACGTAACTGCAATGTAATATGTTGTTCAAAGCAAATGGCTAACTGTGTTAGATATTGAAATCACTTATAAACTGAATGCAGCACACTTTTTGTTGACACGTTTGCTGTGCTTATTACAATATTGACATAAAGCTGATGCCAAGTCTGCTTAAATTAATTTTACAATTATCTGAAATCAGCACAATCTAGATATTGGCCGAAACAAACAAAAATCCACAAAGACCTCTTGTAAAAGAAGATGCTATCAATAAAACATTTGTTTGGTAATTTTTTAGAAAGAAAACCCCGCCACCTTTTCAAACTTTGAAGATATATGCTTCGGCACTGGAGAAGAAAGAAAGAGGAAATATTGGTACAGTTACATTCAGAAATGGTAAGATAAAATTATTATTTTTGGGTCACCATGTTAACATACATGACACACATTTTCAGGTACATGATGTAGTACTAATTTTCATCATCATTTATATGTTAAAAACAAAAACCTTGTGATTAAGGTATCAGTATTGCCAATTTGTGTAGGAAACTATTATTTAAGGATGTGAAATGCTCATGAATTAATATACACGGACCAATTAAATATCTGTTTAAACTTACGAGACTGTTTAAAAGAAACAACTTCTAGAATAATTCATAGAGGGAGTGTCAAAAACATACCAGAACTGCAAATAACGACTTGTACATGTATCTCTACAAAAAAGCATTTTTCATAGAACTTATTTAAATACAATGTATATTAACAATGGTTATATTTTATGGAGTATATAAAGATGTGTAAATCTACATGTATGCCGATTCAATTTATCTGAGTGGGTGTTAGCTTGAGATCATATTGAACATTTGGGACAATAGCTACATATTTTACCAAAAGTTAAATACATTTTCGTGTATAAGGCCTAAATTAAATAATAGCGTGGTTCCAGTTTCCCAACCGGGACGCCAACCCTTAAACATTTATTCCCTTAAAAAAAAAAATCGGCTGTACCTGCCGTGTCCACAATTTTTGTTCCCGGTGGCGATGGTAGCTTTTATACCCGATCGCCGGAAGTGATCATAGTAACGATAGTAGCAACATGACGGCCTCTGGCTAGAGCTGTCTTGCCATTGTGTATGACAATCGTGTCCACATACAGACAATACATACTCGCAGAAAACAGATAATATCGACAACGCAAAATAAATAATTTGCAATAAATAAATAAATTACTGTACCTGCCATATTTTGTATTGCCATGTAACTAGGAACCACACTTTTAATTAATTAAGGCCTTGTATAAGAAATCAATGAGCATCAGCTATGTAAATTCTTGTGCACCTATATTGAATGTGTGAAATTGCACTGTTTCAGGGACATGGTGTTGGCAGGTTCTAGTAATGCCTCGGAGATTGGAATCGTGGGAAAACATGCAGATGATAAGGTAAGGTTTTTAAATCATGTCAGTAGTAAAATAGGGGTAACATTTTGTGTTTTAATATCTTTTCATAAAACTTAAAGGTTTCCAATGGTCGTGTGGTTTAAGGCTTCCGTTACCTCTGGATTTCTTGTCTCTCACTCAGTGTTTTCTCCAGCTCCAATTTGTTTCGGGTCATTAATGACCCACTGACTGAAAATCTGGGGGTCATCAGTTGACCAGTCTTAAACTTAATAGAGGTAAGAAATTTTTTTTTGCTAAAACAGTTTTGCCTCCTGTTTCACAGAAATTTCAAAATCAAAACTGCTACTTCAAAATAATTTAACTTCAAACAAATGTGTCTCTTCTACCAAAAAGTTACAAAAACTAGAAATTAGTTGTCTTTTCCTTTCGAACGACAGTGTGGGACATTAACTTTTCTAATGTCATGGCCCACCTGAATTATCATGGTCCTAAAATATTTATGATTCTAATCATTTTTATGTGTATTGTTTCTTATCTAATATATATGACTGTTATAAATTTAACCTTTATTGTATTCAAGTTGAACTCAAGTAAACATGCTAACTGAGATGTAAACACTTCAGCAAAACTGGGAACGTTGGAACCTTGAATGATGCAGCAAGGGCTGAGTGTCCCCTAACAGATGATTATAATGACACGTATCCAATGGGGATAACTGTGGACTACTCTTCCCAGACCCCTATACCCCTCGGAGATGAGAAAATACACCCAGCATCACCCATCATGCTGGTACTGTCCACAGAGGGGCTCATTATCCCATACCATATGATGTATATGCACAAAGATGTTCCTACTATAACAGCCCCTGTCGGAGCAACTCAGCACTGCCGGACTCCGTAAATATCAAGGTTTGTCATTATAAAGAGAGAGAGATAATATCCGGTATAAGTGAAATTACAATGTTTTATCTTCTATTGTATATATTTTTAATGGGTATGGAATGTTCATCCTACACACCCTTGACGGGCTTTATCATACCCTCCTTGTGCTATGACATAATGTCATATGATGTTATAATTATAGTTAGCGGAATCTGGTACTGTTATGGCTTTACTCTGATTACAGTATAATCTTACTTGGCCATACATAGAAAGTATGTCACTGATTTGGTCCCTGCGGACCTTGCATAACAAGATATTGTGCTCTGGTACCAGTGTCTGCTTTCTTATATAATGGTCTATTAACTTCTAATCCACAGCCACCCCATGTCAGCCGGCTGCTGTTAAGAACTTGTTTGGAGGGAACCAGTCATCTTCGATGCCAACATCTGGTGCGGGAATGGGAGCAACATTTAGGCCAATCAACTGCTAAACCTGCATTTGGTACTGCAACTGACCAAACACCATTTAGTTTCCCTCTCAAGTCTAGAAATGCTGCTGCTTTCTCCTTTTCTAGCACAAAGGCACCAGTCATGGGTAGTACTGCTAGCACAGGGGCACCAGCCATGGGTAGTACTGCCTCACCAGCGGGTTTTTCTTTTGGTCAGAATACTGGCTCCGGTGCAACTTTTAGTTTTGGACAAAAGACTTCAGCTGTCGATAGTTCAGGTGAGTAATGTTCAAAATAACTTCATTTATTTAATAGAACAGTTATTTATAAATGAAATAACAGTTCAATCAAAAGATTAACATAAAAGTAGTTTTAAGAAGTTACTTGTTGAACTACTTAAAGAAAACTTTTTAACTTTTTGGACCAAACTGGACACAAACCCATAACCTTATGGAGCTCTGACTGCCTGCTGCCATTGTTTTTTTGTTAAGAAAATGTGGAACCCACCTTTTGCATACTTCACTCCTATCAAACTGCTCTGTAATTATGCTACAAATAGTTTAACTATTTGTAAAGCAATTTTACAAACTGTAAGGTGGCTGACAGCATAAGTAACGATTTGATTTTGTACATTTTACAAGATGCTTCGACACATTGGATGTCCTTGACAAGTGCATTTGGATGTTGCTGAAATCTCTTATACCAGGCGTAAATTCAAGATTGTAACATGAGGTTTGCAGTCTCTTTGCCAAGTAAAATTTTATAGAATAAATACTCATACGCTATATTTCAGGAAATCATTTAAGGAATGTATGTAATGATAGATAAATACATTATTCAAATTTTCAGTGCTATCAAACGCTAATAAAGAGATTTTATACATGAAATATATTTCTTGCACATTTATCACATGATGGCCAAGGTTTATTATTATGCTCCCCCAAAGGTCGCCGCTTTGTCCATGCGTCCGTACGTCCCCAAGTTCTTGTCCAGGCTATTTCTCTACAACTTCTGGTTGGAATTTTATGAAACTTGCTAGGATGCATCATTACCAAGTGCAGGTGTGCATATTGTCTTTGAGTTGCAGTTTGATGATTTGCTACGGAGTTATGGCCCTTTGATTCCGTCTGTGACCAAATTCTTGTCAGCACTATTTCTCTACAACCCCATGTTGGAGTTTTATGAGACTTGCTACGATACATCACTACCAAGTGGAGATGCGTATATTGTCTTTGTGTTCCGGTTCGATGATTTTTCATGGAGTTGTGGCCCTTTCATTGAGTCTGTGACCAAATTATGGTCCTCACAATTTCTCTATAACCTCAGGTTGGAATTTTATGAAACTGTCTATATTTGTGTTCCGGTTCGATGATTTTTCACGGAGTTATGGCCCTTTCATTCTGTCTGTGACCAAATTCTTCTCGGCTCTATTTTTCTACAACCTTTGGTTGAAATTTTATGAAACTTGCTAGGATGAATCATTACCAAGTGGAGATTGGCATATTGTCTTCATGACGCTATATCGCTACAACATCTGGTTTTAATTTTGTAACTTACTAGGATATGCGCATATTGTCATTTTGTTCCAGTTCAATGATTTGCGAATGAGTTCTGTCAAGTGCAGAGCCATATAATCTGTATAATCCCTAATTCAGAAAATACAGATTAGGGAAACACTTAGGTAGAGTGCCTATATATGCATCTGATAGCTTAAAACCAGCTAAAGATATAGCCTACTGTGACTTAAAGGTAGCCATGATTGGATAGGTAGCAAACTGCAGTCCTTACTATAATGATGTGTATGTTTAACGCTACACTTTCCATGTACATGTAATTTCAATTAAACACTTCAGGACGTTACCTTTTCCAAAAAGTGGCATTTAATTCAGTTGTTAAAATCACATTGCTCTTGTAAAACACTTTCAAACGTCTGATTTACATTCATTTTAACGACTGAAAAGTGATGTTTTGTGTCCTTTTCTTCAAAAGTCTATTATTTCCTGTGAAAATGGAGATGGTCATTCAGTACTGGATGGGTGTTCAATAACGAGTACACAGTATCATTTTTTGCTAATACAAAATTTTATGCATTAACATTTTTCAGATGACGACTTCTTCATGCAACTACATGCATAAAGACTATGTATATACATGTATATACACTTAATCATTATATTAGTACATTTGTTTTTAATATAAATATGTTAGCACACAGAAACTAAAGTGGTGCAGTGTTTGTTAAACAAGTACATGTATTAATATGCCATATGTAACAACTGAATCTTTATAATGAAATCAGTAATTATATCCATCATTGAATGTATATTTGTAATAACAATTTGCTGAAATGTTTGATCATGGGTCATAATGACCTATTTTAAATTATGTTGTATAATGTATTATATCACAAAATAAAAAATAATGTAATGACTTCTCTTAAGAACTCTCACAGTTACTTCCCCCGTTCAGTATCATAACAGCCGGGCCCGATTAGCTCAGTTGGTTTCCCGTCTGACTATCAATCCAGGGGTTGTGAGTTCGAATCTCCCGCCCGACAACAGTCTCCGTGATGATTGATATACGACATTGTGTCTCATTATCATTCGTCTCTCACCACCGATTCAAGTGGGAAAGTTATCAGTTACTTGCGGAGATGGGGTGTGCTCGAGTACTGGTTAATCCCAGGAAACAGTGATTAGGTTAACTGATCGTCTGTTAGCCCTCGATGACATAAAAATGACGCTAAATATGCAACCAACCAACCAGTATCATTACCTGCCTCTGTGACATATAACAACGGTTCTGCACAAACATATGTTTGGTATTGAAGTGGTTACATTAAGGTTTGTGTCCAGCCCTGGCTAGCTCAGTCAGTAACACATGACTGTCAGTCCAGAGGTCATGAGTTTAAATCCCTGTCTGGCAACAGTCCCTAAATCCCATCTGGCCACAGTCTTTAAGTCCCTGTCAAGCCACAGTCTCTATATATGACCAGTCCTCTAAATCTTGTCTGGCCACAGTCTCTAAATCCCGTCTGGCCACAGTCTCTAAATCCCATCTGGCCAGTCTCTAAATCCCATCTGGCGACAGTCTCTATGATGATTGGTTATGAACTTTGTCCTACAGCCATGAATCTCCTACAGCTGAATATTTCAGGAAGTAATCAATGACTTGCAGAGATGTCTAGTACTGTATAATTACCTAGTAAATCCCAGGAATGATGATTAGGTGTACTTGCAGAGATATCTAGTACTGTATAATTACCTAGTGAATCCCAGGAATGATGATTAGGTGTACTTGCAGAGATGTCCAGTACTGTATAATTACCTAGTGAATCCCAGGAATGATGATAAGGTGTACTTGCAGAGATGTCTAGTACTGTATAATTACCTAGTGAATCCCAGGAATGATGATTAGGTGTACTTGCAGAGATGTCCAGTACTGTATAATTATCTAGTGAATCCCAGGAATGATGATTAGGTGTACTTGCAGAGATGTCCAGTACTGTATAATTACCTAGTGAATCCCAGGAATGATGATGAGGTGTACTTGCAGAGATGTCCATTACTGTATAATTACCTAGTGAATACCAGGAATGAAGATAAGGTGTACTTGCAGAGATGTCTAGTACTGTATAATTACCTAGTGAATCGCAGTAATGATGATAAGGTGTACTTGCGGAGATGTCTAGTACTGTATAATTACCTAGTGAATCCCAGTTATGATGATAAGGTGTACTTGCGGAGATGTCTAGTACTGTATAATTACCTAGTGAATCCCAGGAATGATGATTAGGTGTACTTGCGGAGATGTCTAGTACTGTATAATTACCTAGTTAATCCCAGGAATGATGATAAGGTGTACTTGCGGAGATGTCTAGTACTGTATAATTACCTAGTGAATCCAAGGATTGCTGATTAGGTGTACTTGCAGGAGATGTCTAGTACTGTATAATTACCTAGTGAATCCCAGGAATGATGATAAGGTGTACTTGCGGAGATGTCTAGTACTGTATAATTACCTAGTGAATCCCAGGAATGATGATAAGGTGTACTTGCGGAGATGTCTAGTTCTGTATAATTACTTAGTGAATCCCAGGAATGATGATAAGCTGTACTTGCGGAGATGTCTAGTACTGTATAATTACCTAGTGAATCCCAGGAATGATGATTAGGTGTACTTGCAGAGATGTCTAGTACTGTATAATTACCTAGTGAATCCCAGGAATGATGATTAGGTGTACTTGCAGAGATGTTTAGTACTGTATAATTACCTAGTGAATCCCAGTTATGATGATAAGGTGTACTTGCATAGATGTCTAGTACTGTAAAATTACCTAGTCAATCCCAGGAATGATGATTAGTTGTACTTGCAGCGATGTCTAGTACTGTATAATTACCTAGTGAATCCCAGGAATGATGATTAGGTGTACTAGCTGAGATGTCTAGTACTGTATAATTACCTAGTGAATTCCATGAATGATGATTAGGTGTACTTGCAGAGATGTTTAGTACTTTACAATTACCTGGTGAATCCCAGGAATGATGATTAGGTGTACTTGCTGAGATGTCTAGTACTGTATAATTACCTAGTGAATCCTAGGAATGATGATAAGGTGTACTTGCTGAGATGTCTAGTACTGTATAATTACCTAGTGAATCCCAGGAATGATGATTGGGTGTACTTGCAGAGATGTCTAGTACTGTATAATTACCTAGTCAATCCCAGGAATGATGATTAGTTGTACTTGCCGCCATTATAAAATAAAAAAAGGCACAAAACCTTAAATAAGCAAATTATTTACATTGTTATGATTATGATTACTTAGCAAATTATTTACATTGTTATGATTATGATTACTAAGCAAATTATTTACATTGTTATTATTATGATTACTTAGCAAATAATTATTTACATTATTATTATTATTATTATGATTATTTAGCAAACTATTAACATTGTAATGATTATGATTACCTAGCAAATTATTTACATTGTTATTATTGTGGTTACTTAGCAAATAATTATTTGCATTGTTGTTATTGTGATTACTTTGCAAATTATTTACATTGTTATGATAATGATTGCTTAGCAAATTATTTACGAGGGGGGATTAGAAAGTTCGTATACTTTTGCCATAACTTATTTATGTCAATTATACAATGCACAATAGTGTTATTGTATTTGAAATAAATGTATATGGGACATATTTTGAAAATTTTAGCATGATACGTCAACTATTAAGAAAATAAGGTACTATTCAAAGCATAGCAGTTAGATATGTCGGGGCAAACTGATGACGTTGTATTCAACAAAAAACGATGTCAATATTTTAAACAGGTGCTTTTGTATCAAATTTACTGAGTCACTTCTTCTCAAAATACTCTCCTCCATGGTCTATACGTATTTGCCACCATTTATACCATTCAGTGAACATGTTAACAAAAGCAGAAGATGATATACTGGACACAAAATTATGTAAAACATGCTTTGATTCCAATATGTCTTCAAATCGACTTCCCATTTGTTCTTTTTTAATGACTTAATTCCCGCCATCTCAAAAACATTAATTTCGTGACATTTAAACACTAGAGACTTTAAAAAATTAGATTCACCATATATACTTTTGTTTCTCGTCTCTATGAGCAGGTGTATTACCTAACATGGAGCAGAACTTTACGGATCTGCGGTATTTCGCGTGCTTATCCATTTTCAAGTGCCCCGACGTCATTTTGTTTCAAACAAAATGGCATAAGGTAACATCATAATATTAACGTCATTTTGAGATGCGCATAATTGGTGTCACTTTTTTTAAAGGATGTAAACAAGCATTCAATACAGCACACATTGATATTTTTTATTTGAAAATAAAATGCGTTTTGGCAACGCTACGCTTATTTGAATAGTAGCGGTAGGAAAAAAGCAAAAACTGCTCCGACTACGTAAATCGACGTTTCCATAGTTACTATAGAATAAAAATTAATGATGAAAAATTATCATTTTTTTGCAAAATTACTGCAAATATATAGCGACACATGCTCCCTGAGTGTTATTAAAATACAATGATAAATAATGAATGAATGAATGAATGAATGAATTGTGTTTTACGGCACGTCGACACATAAATAGGTCATTTTGTGCGCGCAAAGATTAATGAATGTGATGACAAAAATAATTATATTAAATAAATATGGTTAAAATTTATTAAAACTATTTACAAATAAATAAATTAAGTTATTTACAAATAAATAAATGAAAGCATCAATTAAATACAGGGAAATCAACGATATTCTAAACTATTTAACCCGTCATCGGGTTTTAAACTAAAAATGTTTGAACAGTTTAACGTCTTTTAAAAAAGCAAATACATTGGTTACATTAACTTTATCAAAAAGCTCTTTCATACTATCGACACTGTAGAACTTCGCTCTCATTGGAGCAAAGTCAACACAGTCGATAAGTATATGCTTAACAGTAAGCGGTGCAAAACAGGGCACACACTCTGGAACAGCTTCACGCTTTAAAAGATACGAATGGGTACAGCGGGTATGTCCTATTCTGCACCGAGCTAAAACAACTTCTTCTCGACGAATAATCCTATTGCTAGGATGCCATTCGCCAAGTTTTGGTTTGATATAATGTAACTTATTATGTATGGCAAGATCCCTAAGAGGACTGCCATGAACTAAAAATATATTTATTAATATTAGATTTTAAATCTGTAAAAGGTAGTTTAATATATGAAATATTCAAGCTTAAGGCCGCTGTCGCAGCCTTATCAGCTTTATCATTTCCGCTAATTCCTGTATGACCAGGAAGCCAGCAGAGAACAATAGTATTTTCTTTACATAGAACATTGTATTTATTTAAAAGTTGAAGAACAAGAGGATTATCATCTTTCATGCCATTTATGGCTTGAAGAGATGAAAGTGAATCAGAAAATATAATAAACTGTTTTTTCACAGAATCATTAATGTAGTCCAATGCCAAATCAATGGATTTAAGTTCAGCTGAAAAGATGGAGGCTCCGTTTGGTAATCGGCTCTTTGAGATGTGCTGTCCTGTAACAGCAGCTGCAGCCACGGTGTCTCCATCTTTAGAACCATCTGTATATATGTGACAATAATGATTGTAAGACGATTTGATTTCATTAAATTTACTTTGGAAGATAGTGGAGTCTGTTTCAGATTTTTTGTCTTTACAAAGTTCAAAAATGATTTTTGGCTTTTCCAAAGTCCATGGTGGTATTTCTGAGACTTTGTACTTAGCAATTAAATTAAGATCAATATTGGCTTCGGTTAGTTTTGGTTTGATCCGGAGACCGAAAGTTCGAATAGCTTTAGGTTTTTTATCAAAGAGAGTTTCATAATTTGGGTCAAAAGTAAGATAAAAAGCAGGATTAGATGGATTTGAATGCAGTTTAATTGCATATTGAAGAGCCAGTTTTTCACGTCTTAAATACAATGATGGTTCATTTGCCTCTACATAAAGACTGTCGGCAGGGGACGTACGAAAGGCACCAAGGGCGAGTCGTAGTCCTTGGTTGTGTATAGGATCAAGCATCGCTAAGTAAGACTTGCGAGCTGATCCATATACAATAGAGCCGTAGTCCAATTTTGATCTGATTAAAGATCTGTAAAGTCTAAGTAAAACTTTACGATCTGCACCCCAATTAGTATTGGCAACAACTTTTAATAACTTTAGTGCTTTATTACACTTTGTCTTAAGATATTTAAGATGAGGAATAAAAGTAAGTTTACGGTCAAAAATAAGACCTAAAAATTTTGTTTCCTCAACAACAGGTATAAGTGTCCCATCTAACGTTAGATTGGGATCATCGTGATGTTTACGTAGTTGACAAAAATGCATACAATTTGTTTAAGACTTAGAAAATTTAAAACCGTTTTCATCAGACCAAGTCTGAAGTTTATTTAGGCATTGCTGTAGTTGCCTTTCAATAGTTTTCATATTTTTTGAACGGTAACAAATTACAAAATCGTCAACATATAAAGAGCAATCCACACCAGGATTAATACTCTTAACAATATTATTAATTTTAATATTAAAAAGTGTGACAGACAGAATACTGCCTTGTGGGACGCCCATCTCCTGTTTGTGAACATCGGAGAGGGTTGTTCCCATTCGGACTTGAAACTGTCTATCATCTAAAAAGTTTAAAATAAATGTAGCTAAACGGCCACGAAGGCCCATATTATGAAGATCTTTCATAATGCCATACTTCCACGTGGTGTCGTAGGCTTTCTCCAAGTCAAAAAATACAGCGACTAAATGTTCTTTCTTTATGAAAGCCTCCTTAACAAACGATTCAAATCTAACTAAATGGTCTGTAGTGCCCCTTTGGCGTCGGAATCCACTTTGATACTTAGTAATTAAGTTGTTGGATTCCAAGAACCAAACGAGGCGACCATTAATCATACGTTCCATGGTTTTACAAACACAACTTGTCAAAGCAATTGGACGGTAATTAACTGGATCAGTGTGATCTTTCCCTGGTTTGGGTACCGGAATAACGATAGCTTCCCTCCAAGACTCGGGGAAGTTTCCAGTCACCCAAACAGAGTTAAATATATCAAGTAGAATTAATAAGGACGATTCGGGTAAATGTTTTAAAAGTTGATAATGGATATCGTCCGGACCAGCTGATGTATCATGTGCCTTCTTTAAGGAATTTTTCAATTCACTCAAAGAGAACTTCTTATTATATTTTTCTGAATTATTTGATTTGAAGTTTAGTTTCTGCTTTTCAGTCTGATGTTTATGTTTTAAAAATTTTGGATTGCAATTAGTGGTAGATGAATTTTTTGAAAAAGTATCTGCCAAAGTATTAACGATGTCTTTGGCAGATGTGGCAGTATGATTTTCAGTTTTTAAATGGTTAACGCAACCTGGAGTACCCTTACCGTTGATTTTTCTGACAATGTCCCACGCCTTCTTAAGGGAAGTACGAGAATTAAGCCTAGAGACGTAATCTCTCCAGGACTTTCTCTTACTCTCCTTAAGAGTACGTCTTGCTTTCGCACGAAACACTTTAAAATTGTCTAAATTATGTTGTGTAGGTCGTAAATTAAATTGACTTAAAGCTTTTTTACGATCCTTGACTGCATTCTTGCAGTCATCATCATACCATGGTTTTTGAGGGCGTTTTGGATCTGTCGAGGTTTTTGGGATAGATTTTTCTGCTATACTGTAAACTGACCAGCAGGATCATCCGTATCGTTAAATAAATCAGGCTTGAACTGTTCTTCGCAAAGATATTGGAACATATGCCAATCTGCTTTGCGGTGTTTCCATCGTTGATTTCTATCAAGAAGTGGAGGTCCATTTTTTTCAAGAAATATTGGATAATGGTCACTCCCGCAGAGGTCATCACCAACACTCCATGAAAAGTCTAACAAAAGTGATGGCTCACAAACTGATAAATCGATGGAAGTTTTCGATCCTGAAGCAGGATGTAAATATGTATGAGATTTATTATCATTATAAAGACATAGGTTATTTTGATTTAAAAAAGATTCAACTTTATTACCTTTATCATTAATGTCTTTACAACCCCATATGTAATTGTGGGCATTGAAATCCCCCAAAAGCATAAAAGGTGATGGCAATTGTGCAATGAGTTGATCGAGATCTTTCGGATCAAGGGTTGCACGTGGTGGTAAATATAAAGAGCAAATTGTAATAACTCTATGCATTGTAACACTAACTGCATCTGTTTGCAGATCAGTGTCTAATGCAATTGTACTGTGTGGGACGTTTCTATTGACAAGAACAGACACGACACCAGTTGCCTTTTCACCTGTATCACAAATTGTGTTATATAAAGAATACTGTTTAAAAGTAGTTTTATCATTTGACTTCAAAAACGTTTCTTGAAGACAAAATGCAATAGGGTTATGTTCATTTAAAAGTAAACTAATCTCATCATAATTAGGTTTTAAACCTCGACAATTCCATTGTATTATTTTATTTGAATTTGAATCGTTCATTTAGGTGGAAGTATAGGTGCTAAAGGGACTTTTAATTTAACGACCTTGGAGGAATCCGATGATGCATCATCGGTTTCCATATCAAGGTAGGAAAATTTATTTTTCAACCGTATAGAGTCATCAGACTCTTCCGGTTGCTTCCCTGTTACGCATAATTTTGCAGTGGCTAGATGTATCTTAGCCTTCTGCGGAGTAGTTGGACTCTTGGTTATACCAGAGCCCGATGGTTTTGGGGAACTCGGGACATTCCCCGAGTTCTCCGGTTTTGGGGTACTCGGGACATTCCCTGAGTTCGCCGATTTCTTATTAGAAATAGATGTAAGATTTTTCTTGTTTTGTTTCATATTTGGTTTAGGATGTATAATTGGTTTAATTACCGGAGTTGAAGTCTGAGTCTCAGATGAGACTTTGGAATTACCAGGAACGACAGCAATATATGGTATGGGATTATCATTAAGCCAGGTAATATCAGTTTGAATTTCCGTACATCTTGTGGTCTTTTTCTCAACAATTCTACTCACTTCAGCATATGATTTGCCTGAAGGAGCAGACGGAGATTGGAGTTCAACAAGACGTCTGGCCTCCGGGAATGATATTTTGTTTTGTAATTTAACTTTTTGAATTTCGCGTTCTTGTTTCCATTTTGGACAATCCCTCGAGAAAGCCCCGTGGTTCCCTTTGCAATTAATGCAAAGGGCGGGTTTGGTACAAGACGAGAAGTCTGTGTGCCCTTGTTCGCCACAGCGAGCACACAGTGCATCTTGTCTACATCGTTCTCGATGGTGTCCAAACTGTTGACAGTTAAAACAACGAAGTGGGTTGGGTATAAAAAGGTCAACGGGTAAAGATATATAACCGATTTTTACAGATTTTGGTAGGTTTGGAGAGTTAAATGTAAGAATAAAGGTATTAGTCGGTTTTATATTGCCATCTTTCCTGGTATTAATTCTGGTCACCTCCGAAACTCCCTGTGGTTTCAAATTGACACTCATCTCCTCAACAGTACATTGTTCCAGTTCCCTGGAACGAATGACTCCTTTGGAGGAGTTGAGTGTAATATGAGGACGGACTTCTACAGGTATGTCAATAAATTTTGTTAATGAAAGGAGATTGTCAGAATGACTTTTTTTCTGACATTCAATCAAAATCTTATCAGATTTGAGCTTTTTCACCTCTTGCGGCTCACCAGCAATACCAAGTATTTGCTTGTGAATCGCAAAAGGTGAAAGCTTTGTTACCGGTCTAGATGGATCTGTTGATGTAACTGTTAAAAATCTTGGCCAATTAGTTGAAGTTAATAAATCGTCATCTGATTCAGTCTCCACTGAATCGTACCGAGCACGTTTCAGAACAGACTGAGCAGGTGTAGGTCGTTTTGTAGTATCGTTTTGGTGTCTTTTTTTGGAAGCCATAATGAGTTTGTGTTTGTTTCGTTGTTCACGTTTCTCACCCGCCTCGGAGCCCAACAAGGGGACACATGCTGTGGATATCCGACAGACATGATGCCAAGAATACGTGAACAATATACTCCAGCAAAGTAATACATCAGATCCCGCATACCACCCGATGGATGTAAATTCAAGTCCCGACAAGACAAGAACCACACCAACATCCATCTAAAAATGGCATACGTATAACCATATAGCATTTTACTTTACAAGATTAGCCCATAAGCCATGACAGTTTTCACGGATTTGGAATTTAGATAACTGAAAGTTTATTCATTGAAAATTAATATAGACCAGTATATGAGAATGGAAAAATTCAATGGGGGTGAAATAATGGAGAAAGGATGATACATGATAAAATATAATCCAAGAAAATTATCATGACAGACCGATTGATCAAGACCGGGCCCATCCGACCTCCCGTCTTGACTTGAAATCCGGACCAAAGTGGTGTGTTGCGTCGCAGACTTCTGCGGCGCTCAACCACCAGGACTCCTTCATCCAACCGCACGGGTCGCCACCCACGGTCAACAGGTGGGTTCCTTTTCGGGGAGGATCTTACCCCTCTGCTTGGAACGAGCAGTCGGCAAATTCTAATCCCTACCGACAGGGGGGAATGTTAAATAAAAAGTTATGACAAAAGTCTACAAACTTTCTAATCCCCCCTCGTACATTGTTATGATTATGATTATTTAGCAAACCATTTACATTGTTATGATTATGATTTTTTTTACCATTATGTCATGTGATAAAAGGATCTTACACTATTTGTTGAATAGAAGTTTTATGAAACTTGATGGGACCTTGTGTGGCCTAAAAGACTGACATGTGATCACTTGCCTTTCATCATTTAGGTCCAACTCACATGATCAAGTGTCCTGTTGCCAGCACAGTCAAACCTGTGTGAGTGGTCACCCAGGGCTCAAACTAGATGGCGACATGGGCGACAATGTCGCTTTTTTTCTGCATCGCTTCGCTTTTTTTTTTTGGTCACGGCGAAGTTTTAAGTCGCCTTAAAATTAGCAACTTCGGTTTTTTTCTGGATGGTAGCGAAGTGCAAATTACAACTATAACCAATATTTGGTATATTCTCTAATCCGTGGATAAGGTTCGCCCCATGGGGGAATGCAAATTGCAATAATCGGTTACTTCTGATCCAAATATCCCCAGGCAATTTTTGGCATATATGTTTACACCCCATGCCAACATCGTATAGGTTGCTAGGCAACGCAATCGTTTGGCTGACTAAGATCAAGGTTTCCCTTGCATAGAGTTAAAACATCCAGCGTCTAATTGAAACCGATCATTTTTTTCAACTGTCAATCAAAGTTTTCCAAGAACAAAATAACTTTCCACATATGACGTAATCATCCTATGTGTTTGCGAAATGCATAGTTGATTGACAAGAGTGTAATTCAATTCTGAATTATACGTTTAAAATGAATAATAAGCGCGTTTGCTTTTTACAAATTACCGATGATTAAAGTCACATTTAATAAGCAGCCACTTGTCTCAAGCAACCACATTTGCTATTTCCTATTTCTATGCTTTCTTCTATGCTTTCAGAGCAAACTTACCTGTATTAAACAATAACCTATCTAAAATGGTCTCTTTTGCTCCTTCCCTCGATTGGTTGCTTAAGACAGGTTTGACTCTACTTATGGAAGTTGGTTCTACTCGAATTCTTTCTGAGGTCTTTCTCCAGCAATGAAACTGGTTACCATGTACATGTATAAATTGTATTGTTTTGAAAAATGCATTATGCTATTTCATTCTTTTGGCAAATGCAGCAGCTGGTTCCAGTCTTGGGTTTGGTGGACTTGGCACGAAGACAACAACATCTACACCAGCTGGTACAAGCTTTGGTTTTCAGGCAAGCAGTCAGGCTGGGTCAGGGGCATCATTGTCTAGCAAACCAGTACCATCTGCTCCCTCAACTGCCCCAGGTCAGGCTTTGTCTACTCCATCAGCAATACCACAGTTTGGCACCTTAACTTCTATTACAAAAAGTGGAGCAGCAACTGGTTTTACATTTTCCAAACCCGAAACAGGTTAGATTAATGTTCAGTTATCTACATCTCGCTTGTTTAAAGATTATCTCTGAAATATATTTGAAATTAATGGAGTTGGCCTCATTGGCCATGTGTTCTGAAGTACTGACTGTCTCTCATTGTTTTCACTTACTGCTAAGGTCATGGGTTCAAGTCCAGTTTTATCCTGACTCTTTCTTTGAGAAATTTTGCTAGTTGAGGATGGTGCTTTTACTGGCTGATTTATGTATGTATCGTCCTCCACCAATGAATTTGACTGTCATGTGTGCTGTGAAATCGTTAATTTTCATCGTTTTATTTGTTCAAGGACATATCTTTGGGGACCTAAATTCATTGAAAAACAAATTGAGAAAAAAAAGCAGCAATAATTCAACTGATCACTAAAATCCAAATATTTCAATTATGTTTTGTGTCTAATTACTTACCTTTACATGCACTCATTCAATTGCCAATGTGCTTAGCAACATGTGGTAAATATGAGGAGAGATGTCAATCAGTTGGCATTTTGTTTTTAAGTTTTACTAAAATTCTTTGCAAACAACACTGGAGTGTCATAAGCTAAGTGCTTAATGTTGAAAGGTGTTAATAATAAGTCGGACAAATTTACTTGTCAAAAATATAAATTAATCATTGATAGAAAGAAACAAAACTTTGAATTGATTACTTGAATTCTGTATGCTATATATATATCCTTGTGTGCGTGTTGTATTAAATACCTACTTAAAAGAGAGATGACAATTACATGCATATTTATGTAATGAAACAGGAAAAAGATGAATTAATATAGTAACTGTATTTAAACTTAATCAATGCACTTTGAATAATAGTTAAATTTTATTACTTTTCATGAATAGTTGCACAAAGTACATGTTGGACCGAAAATTTGGAAACTTATGACTGCATTTCAGGTACATGTAAACTCTATACAGTATGAATGTAACAGATTTATGCTTGCAATCTATTCCTGCGGATTTCATTTCATTGTTGAGTCTCCCCACGAAATCAACAAAAACGTGAAAATGTTTGATATTAAAGTACAAGTTAACCTGTACTGTGTTAGAACTGCACCGTCCTTATAAAATATGTGTTTGCTGTGCTCCTACCAAGTGTTTTTCATGTGGGTAGGTAGCTATTTTTTTTTACCAAATTTTGACTTTGCATAGTCATTTTAAAGCAACACATCCACGTTTAAACTTTTTAAAAAGTTTTTCAATCGAGTTGTGAGCACATTTCCCATACATACATATATGGTCAGTGAGCTGTATATGTGCTAACAAACACTATCCAGAACTCTTTAAAATTATAAAAAAAGATGTCCAAATTATAAAGCGTGACAAACGCTTCATAAATTATTTTTAAATTGCCGAGGATTCCAACTTGGCTTCAAATTGAATTATGCGAGTCGTATTAAAAAACTTCACGTTTTAGTGCGTAGTGTACTTTACGTGCCTTGAAAGTCATTTTGACAATTTTTTTTGACTCGGGTGAGTTACACGCTTGTTTTATAAAGTGTTAGTCAAGCATTATAATTTGGGCATCATTTTGTTCGGGATTGTGTTGATATGCTCATATACAGCTTATTGATTATGTTTGTATGGGAAATGTGCTCATAACTCAATTAATTTTTTTTTAAAAGTTCAAACGTGGATGTGTTGCTTTAAAGAAAAATAAACAGAAATCATCAAAAAAAATTTTTAAATGCTTTGAAAGTCAATAAAAAAGTTTGGGTAGTTGCAATTTTGAGTGAAACGTAGGAGCATGGCAAACATTTATTTTATAAGGACGGCCCTATACTGCTGCTGTTTCATTTTGACAGATGCAGTAGCTGGTTCTAAGGTGGGGCTTGGCGGACTTGGCACAAACACAACAGTGTCTACACCAGCTGCTACAGGTTTCAATTTTCAGACAAGCAGTCTTATTGGTGCAGGGGAATCAGGTAAGATAAATATCATATTGTCTGCTTCCGACTTCTTTAGAAAAAATCCGTAAAAAAGATAGTCACAATTTATGCTAAATATTAAAATTTTACTAGTTAATTATTAAATTGAAAGGTTAGAACTTATTGGTGTTGCCACTTAACAAAGATACTTTTATATGCGGTACAGTGTCTGTTACATGTAAGAGTATCTTGCACTTTTGAAAGAACAACTGCAGTTGAGAAAATCAATAGTAAGTTCAACGATAATGGAATTGTTTGTTGGAATATATAGCATCATTTTCATGCTGTTTGAGACTGCAGTGCGAGGGATTCGAACTCACGATCCCTGAACTGATAGTCAGGCGTGCTACCATTTGAACTAACCAGGCACGGCTGTAGTAATGGTCAAACTATGGTGGATAATCTATACATGTGTAACAGGACAAGAAACAATTGCAGGCAGTCCATGATTTGAACCCAGGACCTTTTGCTACAGGGCGAATGTTCTACCAACTGAGCTTACAGGACCGCTTACATACATTTCTTTTTTATTAGGTTATGTACACACTGTGCCATATGTGACATACATGTATTCCCTCATAAATTTGGAATTCGTCCCCGAATTTCCATAGAGACCAGTGAATCGTGTGAATGATTGTTAGAATATATGTAAGTCGCAGTCCCACGTTGGACAATTTGAGTTTGTTTGATAACACTTGGAGTCTTTGTGGCCATTAACTTTGTCATGCATTGATTGATTTTAATGATACTTGCTACAAATGATCAACATAACATGACAACGTGTCACGATTAAGAACCACACCCGTACCTCAAAGGTCAAGGTGTCAATTTAAGTTTGTTAAACTACAGTGAGTCTGTGAGATTTTGTGACCGGCCTGTAACTTTGTCATCCATCAATGGATTTTAATGATACTTTCTACAAATGATCAACATAACATGACAATATGTCGCAAGTAACACCCACACCCGTACCTCAAAGGTCAAGGTCACACTTTGAGTTTGTTTGACAATACTTTGAGCTGTGTAAGATTTCGTGTCCGGCCTGCAACTTTGTCATGCATAGATGGATTTTATAAATACTTGCTACAAATGATCAACATAACATGACAGCGTGTTGCAAGTAAGACCCACATCTGTACCTCAAAGGTCAAAGTCACAATCTGAGTTTGTTTGACAACACCTTGAGTCTGTGTGAGATTTCGTGTCTGACCTGTAACTTTGTCATGCATAGATGGATTTTATAAATATTTGCTACAAATATTCAATTTAACATGACGACATGTTGCAAGTAAGACCCATAACTGTACTCAAAGGTCAAGGTCACAATTTAAATTTGTTTGACAACACTTTCAGTCATTTTGACATTTCTTGTCTGCTCTGTAACTTTGTCATCTATGGATAAATTTTAAAAACACTTGGCTCAGTTGATCATCATGACATAATAAAGTGTCGCATGTAAGACCCAGAACCTTTCCTCAGATATCAAGGCCACACTTTCAATTTGTTTGATATTGCGTGTCTAGTCTGTGACTTTGTCTTTAACTTGGCTCAATTTATCAAGATGACATAACAACGTGTCATAAGTAAGACCTAGACCCATACCTCAAAGGTGAAAGTCACACTTTTGGTATGTATGACAACACTTTGAATCTGTTTGAGATTTCAAGTCCGTCCTTTAATTTTATCGTACATGGATAGATTTCAAAAATACTTGGCTCAATTTGTCAATTGATCAACAATTGGTCTGTAACTTTGCCTTACATTTAAGGATTTTAAAATATCTTGACACAAGTGATCAGCATGTCATGATGATGTTTCACCTGCATTTAACTGTTGAAATACCCAGACCATTACATCAGATGTCAAGGTCAAGGTCACGCTTTAATGTAAAAAAAACAAAAAAACATGGAATTGCTTGTCTAGTCTGAAACATAAGTCCATTACTCTTGATATTCATGGATACATCGCTACCTATTATAACATATATAGTTATTTTTCACCAACCATTTGTGTGTGTGTGGGGGGGGGGGGGGGGGGCATGCGACACTTACCAGTGACATTTCTTGTTTATGATTATATTGTTAGTTAATTTATCTTACCTTTTCATGATCAAAACTTTGAAGACTAAATCTTGTTCACTATCTCTCAATTTCAGGTACATATAATCATATATTATTTTAGACATTGTCCTACTTTTTCATCCGATAAATCGCCCAGATTTTTCAAAATAGAACATTCAATTTTACATAGAATGTCATGACTGTCAGTAGATTCTTGCATACTGGACATGGATTTCTGCATGTTTTTACTAGAAAGGAATTAATCATCCTACACCACCCTCCACGCACTTATCCTACCCTGCTGTGACGTTGGAAAAAATTATGATGTGACATATTAAAACATATGACGTAATATATTCAATTTGGCATCTTAAAACCCATCATGGTAAAATTTAATAACGGGACGGAATTTTCTATCATATCCTTCAACCTATGTAAGATACATATATTGTTTACCTACTTCCTCAGCCAATGATATCGCTTCCGGAGAGAGCCTCAGCCAATGATATCGCTTCCGGAGACAGAAAGTAGATCAACATCTAAGCTTGTTAGAAATTCCATATATCTTTTAACCTATATGTAGACAGCAGTTAAATCTATATAATGTATAATAAGTATGAGTTGTGGAAGGAGAAATGTCTGATTAAAGTTGATCCTTAGTAAATAATTGCATTCTCGATATAAGTTATAAGTGGATATAATCTCGGGTGTGGTATATTAGATTTATTTATCATAAGATTAGTGTGGTTAACTCTGTCATTGTTACTTAAGTTTCTCCGGATTTAACTCTTAAGCATATATTTTTTAATTTGAACAGCTTCACAAACTAATGCTCCTAAATTTCCAACTGAAGCCCAGCCCCCTCCATATCCTGGTCAGAGGTCACGGTCAAAAGAGGTTGTGACACAGCCTGACGTTGGTGAGTCCATCTCAGACACTGTCGTTAATTCCTTCTCCAAGAGTTCATTAGATAAGGTAAGGAAATTTACTATTCCGCTTACATGTATACTTAAAATCCATTCGCTCATAAAGTTATAAATTACACATAAAGATAAAAAATTACTCAAAAAAGGCAGTAAGAATAAAACTACTTTGTAAAATCTAAAATTTATCTGAACTTGTCACAAATCAAAGAGTTTGAAAGACATTTAGTAGCTTTATTATACATTGTACTACGGTACTCAAAATAATTTAAGAACCACAAAATTAAATTTGTAAAATTTCATTTTTAAATTCCATATTTAACCTTAGGAAAAAAAACAAAAAAACTTTACATTTGTAAAAGAACATTTAATAATCACCAAATAACGGAAAGGAGTTTTTTTACTTAACAGAAAACATGGTCCTTAACTTATTTTGAAAGCTATACATATTTCAGATGTCAGTTTTTGCCCCATGCCAGGGTGTAGATAGAATTATATTTACTTGCTCTGACAAAAAAAATATTATCTGGATATATATTTATATGTTTATGAATAATGTTGATACCTTTCTGTTAAATGCACAATTTAGTAGACACCTTCTATTTTTTTAATAATTAACCAAGTTACAGGGTGAATATTGAAAAATAAGTAATTTTGTTGAGAAAACTGATTACAGATGCAGCACATCTCTGAGTTGAAGTTACAGGTATCTAAGTTGAGAGAGGACATAGTCAGGCTGAAGAAAGACACGGAGAATATGGAAATATTCTGTTCAGAGGTCAAAAATAGTGTACAGGTGAAAAGTAACAAGTCAAACTGTTTTTTTTTGGTTGTTTTTTTTAAGTTACCTATTGGTAACCCATTTATTCATCCAGTGAATATGTGTGTTGCGGGTCGAGGTGGGCCATCCCACCACACACTTTACATTGTAAGTATAGATAAATAAAAATTCGAACTTGGAACAACATAGGGTTGGTATAGAGCTTGTGTTACAAAAGCCCAATCTAAGTTCCTGGCCCCAATTTCGCCAAACATTTGATTTTAAGATTTTCCTTATCTTATTATTTTGGACTGGTATACAATGTAGAATCATTGACATTGATCGTTTCCATGACCAATGAGTAAAGATTTGTTCCAACTTCAGTTCTGTTTGGTCCTTAAATGTATAATTAGTTCAAGTATTCATTTAGAGAAATAGGGATTTTTTGAGTTGAGGAAAACCTCAGCTTGTTTAATGAAAGTCACTTCCCACCATGAAGATTGGTGTTTTACCATACTTCATTGATGTGATCTATCTGTAGTTGAGAAAATTACCATTTAACATTATTCCTATTATCACTGCAATATAAATGAAACTTTTTTAATATTTAAGAATTTTTTTCGTTTTGGGGGTGGGGGGGGGGACTGTTAACTTGCTATGAAGAAAAAATTATTTACAGATTTGTTTATCAAATCAAACAACTCCATACATGAAAGGTACTGTACATCCATCATAGTATTCGGACATATCAGTTATTTTATAGCTCATCTCATTTCAGCCAAATGAATACAAAGTATGAGTTTTTTTATAAAGAAGAATAGCTTCCCTCATTTTCCTCATTGTGTTGTATTTTTTAGATTGATTAAATCTAGGTCACGCAACACTGTTTATAATACTATTAATTGATTATTTATACTGTTGATTGAAAGCTATATAAGAATCAAACATAACTCAAGTCAATAAATATAAACCGATTCAGCTATTTTGAAACTATGTCATTCTAATTTTAGATGGAACATACCGTATTAGGGGTGTTTGTGGTATGATAGCAGATTTATCTATTACATTAACTATAAAATACACTATATATCAATATTAAGTGTGTTGTACTACTGTCTGTTTCGATAGTGTAGTGCTAACAATTTGAACTGTCAACCCAAATGTCGCGAGTTCGAGCCTTATTTATGTTGATTTTTTTTGTTCAATTTATTTTTCTATAAAAATATCCCAGTGTACTGTTTCAATTTGTTTTAGCAACATCATCTCTATATACATTGCCTGTTTACAGGTCTCACTTAATGATTACTTCCCTTACATGACGGTAGAAAGGTTTTCACGCCAAAGAAAATTTATTACAACTGTGTAAAGCTGATTGTCATGTTTTTTTTGGTTAAAAAACATAAAACGCCATTTCTTTGTGCATATGGGAACATTGGAAAATTTTGCATTTTTTCTGCCAAGTTTGGATGATATTGGGAAATGTTTGGTAAACCATCAAAATTGGTCAACCTCAATTTTTTTTCCGCATAATCAACCAAACAGAGTACTATCTATGGGAACAATGCACTTTTAGAACCAATGATAATGTATCCAGTGTTCAAGAAGTGCATGTCTCTATATTTAGAACAGTACAACATTAATTGTTGTATGAGACGTATAGCGTCTCACCACACCAAGTCAAAATCATCTAAAACAATTCTGTCTGAAGAGCCTCCGATGGCGATGCCAACTTGCTGCTGCGGATTACAGCTGATGTAATATGTACGTGTGTATATGAATAAAACATTAAATTCCTCCGCGAACGTTGATTTTAACAAAAAATCGTAGCATTTTATTAATTATGTAGTTGTTTTAGCGGACAATAGTATAACACAGTTAATATTATATATCAAGGCACTCTGATACTGTTATGGCAAATGAAAATGCAACTAAAATTTCAACATAGATACGACTTGAACTCGTGACATTTGAGTTGACAGTTAAAACTGTTACCACTACGCTATCAGAACAGACAGTAGTACATACACTTAATACTGATATCTAGTTTATTTTATAGTTTATGTAACAGATAAATCTGCTATTAACTACAAACACCCCTAATGCGGAAGGTTGATAACTTTTATGTGGAGATGTCAAAAGGAATCCTGGACCACCACGTTACCAGTTTACAAAATGTCCTGAAATGGATATTTTCACCAGGGTCATCAAATATTCAGTCAATTTTCACAGGGAAGATGGTGTGTACCATGGTGTTTGCATTTTTTTCAAATGCATTATTAAAACCGTTTGATAGCTACTGTTGGAAAAGTATTGATATTGACTCTGTATGCAGGAGATTATTTATACAGATACACAAAAGAAATATTAAACACACCACATTCTTTTCTAAATCCCAATGAATTGCCTTTTAACATATCAGAAATCTAACTAAGTTTTCCAATTTTTCCAAACCTACATTTTCGAATTAACACAAGCAGCGAGCCTTCCCTCAGGCCTTTGAGGCCTTTGATGTTCTTTATTCTATAGTCAGTGTTTCATTTACATATCTATGTTTGTGAGTCCTGGGACTCCCTGAGTCTAGCATTTTGAAAGAAATATACAACGGGGTCCTGAACCACTGCGAAACCCAATTAAAAACAGTAAGTATTAGTTGGAACCAACTGAAAGAAATACGTAAAACAAATATGTAATTTTGTATATATTATTTGTACCGTACCAAACATAAAGTCACCGGCTCTATTGTATGACAATCAACTATAAAGCCGGGTCAAAACTGTCTAAAACTTGCGTGATTTTGGATGTTTACCGCTCTCCGTCGCACTAAACTCAACCTTTTTTTCACCCGTTTCTTCCAGTGTTCAGTTGCGACATTTTTGTTTACTTGCCGCATTCGACTGAACGAATGATGAATCCGTACCCAGCTTGAACTTTTAAGCAGCCGACATAGTACTATAAAGTTGTCTGAATACACAAGAAGTATTCAAGGTCGGCGAGAAGCTTGCATATTTACCACTCGCAACGGTAACAGAGACCGTCTAATGACATTGATTATGCTAGATGCACGCGCACAATTGTTTAAAAAGAAGTGCAGTAGTAACCCGATGCTCTTGAAATTCATCCGATTATGCGCATGCACTAGTGTTTACAAAGCAGTGTGCAAGAAACACAATGCGTTTGGAATTAAATGTCTGTATTTGAGATAATCAGGACGTTTCGGCTGCGATTTTTCTGTGTCCAACAGATGCACATATTTCAGAACTGTGCGTCTGCCACAAGATTTGTGCGTCTAGGACGCAGGGGTAAATGAAACACTGTATAGTAAATAATAAAAGTTTGAAGGCTTGCATAGAGAATCCCAAATGAAAGAAGTGAAATCTACATTTTACTGTTTGTCAACCTCTGCACTATCAAAAAATGATGAGAAACGTAGGGGTCATGTGTCATATAAGAGAATTTTTTTCTTCTGCTCAGTGTGTACACTGTTGACAAAGTGAAAGTAGACTTCCTAAATCATGTATTCATACCCCAATTTCCAAGCATCAATTTTTTTTTCTAAATTCACAATTCAAACATGACAATGCTATCAAAATGTTCAAAATACATCAATTATGCCATTTAATTTAAAAAAAGAACATTAAAATAAGGAAAATGCATTTTTAAAGGAGAAGAAACGAGGATTTTTATAACTGCCATTATGCGACTTCCCCACAGAAGCACTTCCTTTTTCCAATGGTGGTACTATGCCTATAGCCTATATTCGGTAATTGGATTATTTAGTAAATAAAGGTGTATGGTGTTTAATTACATATTTGAAAAATAGCAATATGCATTTGTTTGTTTTATCTTAATATTCTTATTGTTTGCCCCTTATTGCCACCAAAGTACTTACAAACAGAGACATAAACATTATCAAATAAGTCACTGCTACAAACATTCCTAATTGACAACACACACAATTATACTTGATTCTGACAACTTACATATTTTCTAGTTTTAAATACGGGTAATTATTTATCGGTAACTACTTTAATGGAGACATTGTTGTTTTGTTTGAATGTATTTTATTGCCCTATTAACACATATTACTTATTTATCATGCATATAAGTTAAATACAATTTAAGGCAAAAGGATCTGGCCACAAGTTCTCTCAACATTAGATAAGGCCATTCCCGTTCAACTATATTTTGTAATTTTAACGATGGTTAAGATATATTATATTCCTGGCAGGTTAATATGAATGAAATAAAGTGTCATTAATGAGAAAAAATACATGCATACTCACGCAAACACACACGGACACACACACACACACACACACACACATCCGCGTGAACGTGCGCACACACGCTCGCACACACATACATTCACATGCATACATACATACACGCACACACTCATGAATGCATATTGATTATCTTTTAAAAATCATGTTAATGTCATAGAAGTAAACTTTTAATATGATAATCTTTTTCAAAATTTGGTTTATAAAGAATTATTTAAAGATTTCATTGTTTTGATTCATATATATGTTATAAACCTCAAAATCAAAGTTGCAGAATCTCCTTAGTTGGTTAATATAACTATCACCATTTAAAGCAATTTTACATTCCATGATCATTGTTCTCTATGTGTGTATGATGAATACGATATATCGAATGTTTAACATTTTAATATTGTTGCCTCTTATAATCAATGATATCAAGATATGGCAGTGTGTTGTACTTTAAAACAGTGATAAATGCCAAACGCACATCCATAATTATATTTAACATCTGAGTGAATAATTTTCTTATTTGAAAATTATGTTTTCAAATTCATATTAATGATTAGCACTGATCACTCATTCAGACAATAAGATAAAACAAACATATAATTATTTTTCGTTATAACTTTATTCATTAACCCTTTACTTCATAGATACGTGCTTTCCCACACCAATCACAGAAGGCCTTTGAAAACATTGCAGGAAGAGTTCAGATTGCTCGTAACACTTCCTGCACTGTTTTCTACTCTGTCAGTTAATATAAACATAATTCACTCATTGCTGATACATGGTGAATTAATGATTTCAGTATTAGAGGTGTCCAAAGGCGTCTTTATGAAGTAAAGGGTTACTTCTATTCTTATTATCTGACCTGTATATATACTGTTGCTAAATTTGTTAGTTTTGTTATAAATAATAAAAAAGTAAAAAAAATACAATTCACCTTTATTTATTCAATAATCTTATTACGGGATATATTTAATATTGTCGCTATATTTATCTATTAATTAATTGAAAGTGTGCATAGAAAAGACAACTCTGGGAATACCGAAATACACTTGACTTATACCTATCAGAATAAAAATATACATTAACATTGCCCAATAACTTCTAGATTTAAATTGTTAATACATTTGGTCAACCATAATTGATGTTTAAACAAAACAACTTCGGTAAATTTGATAATAAAATAAGTGTATTTCGGTTATAATCGAAGTCAAGGGAAGCAACTCGTAATAACCGAAAGACACATTGACATAAAAATTATGTTAAAATGCATCAAATTGTACATTTTTAAAATGTTATTTTTTGCAAAATTTATTTTAAAGTTATATCTGATACATAAAATAACAGAAACTTTATCATTAATGCCTTAAATAACTAAATCTAGGCGTCTTTCGGTTATCAGGTGTTTTTCGATTTTTCCAGTCACCGCTATTTACGTTAGTTAATAACCCTAACCCCGACAAATGTTAACGATTACAGGTTTGAATGAATTCACATTTTAATCTTTTTTTATCTTGTCAAACTATTTTAACACATTTCCCACTATTTCTACGCTTATGTCTCCAGGCTTCTCCACAGGCCATTTAAGCACAGGGGCTATCAGTAATGGTATTCCCATAGCGCTTGAATTCTTTAACAAAATTTTGCAAAAGCTTACTTTCCTCTAAATCATTATTTTTCTTTGCATTGGGATCCGACATGCCTTCAGATTTGAAACTAATTTGCGACATCCCATAAATCCTCTGTTATCTAGTTTAAGAAAGTTTGTCAGTGGAAATGTTGGATTAATACTTAATTTGTAAATGATATAAGCATTTTTAGCTTGACTGTTCGGAGAATAAAGAGAGCTATTCTACTAATTTAAGGTACAATGCGCATCTGCTTGATTTTGCACGTAAAGGCTCGTGGCAAAATATGAAGATAGACAGATCATTAAATTATTACCAATATAACACAAATATAAATGTGAAACACTCCGTTTTTAATTCTGAGATCTTTCGCTGTCAGAGCGAGTTCTCTAACGACCAAGATAACCGGACCGCTTACACACACACTTCTCTCTTTACAGGTTATTTTCACACTCTGAGATATTCCACAACAGATTGGGAATTCATCCCTGAATTTTGATAGAAACCACAGAATCAATGTGAATGTTTTTCAGAGAATTTAAAAATGGCAGTCTCACAGTCACATTGGTGTCCAGCAAATGTAACGGGACAATTAAAATATGCAGCCAGTCCGGTACTCGAACCCGGGACACTGCTGACAGGACAAATTCGGTATTGACCGAGCTAACTGGCTAGTTACACACACTTCTCTCATTACAGGTTACTTTCACACTGACAAAAAAAAAAGAATATTTCACACATATAAAAGTGTATGGTACATGTATTTTGCAGGACTACAAGTTTCAGCAGCTTTGTAAAGTCAGGGTATCACGTAGTCCAGCAGCACTGCCATTAACTCGTGCATCACTTATAGTGGCATCATCCAAATATGGACTCACATTTGTTGGAGTAGAGAAAGGTGAGTTTATCAGGAAAATAGTTTTTTGGTAAAAATTAAAGGGACACACGGCAATCTTGAAATATATTATTACTCCTGTCCATACATCTAATCTTTATCTTTGAATGTGAAAATATTATTGAAAAGATTATAATTATTATAAAAGAATAAAAACAGTCATGAAAGTTTACATGTAAATAAACAAGGTTTATAGGAATTTAAATTCAAGTACCTTACTATTGTAGTCCCAATACTAGCAGTACCATTGTTTTTGGTATCCAGCTTTCAATTTCATTTTGTGTGAGCATAAACACTATTTCAGAACATCGTTTCCAGTTGATAAGCATAATTTGATTGTTCAGGCTTAATAGCATAATTTAATTTGTCATGTGGTCAAGTGTAACCAATCATATTTATGCCTTCTTTGTTAGTTTGAATCCCCACCGGCAACAGTCTCTGTGATGATTGCTATACAACATTATTATTATCATTTTTCTCACCGCTGATTCAAGTGGGAAAGTAATCAGTTACTTGAGGAAATTAGGTGTGCTCGATTTCTGGTTAACCTTTCAGGAACCCATGAAAAAGTGGTTAGGTTAACTGATTGTCATTTAGCCCTCGATGGCATAAAAATGTCGCGTAATATTCATTCCATCAATCAATTCAATAAGCGGATTCAAATTGTCATCATAGTTAAACTGTCAATTGCAGGGATCAAAGTGTTGCGTTCTGCTGACTTTCTGTCTCAGGACCAACAGCATGCGGCTAACCGGTTACAACACATCATCACAGACTTCCCGACCCTGGCGGAGGTGGATGTTGGGGCCGAAGTGACTCATGTTTCTCTCAGCTGTGATGACCTGACCCTGGCAGTGGTCACATCAGCACCCGTGGTCCTACACGTGTACGATGTCAGAAACTTTGCTGTGAAGGTATATGATCACTTGTTGTCTTTACAAAATGTTTGAACTTGGAACAGTACATTAGAATGTTTGTAACATTTATGTAGTACCATAGTTTTGACATACATTTAATTTTTTTCACTGTCTGTTTTCGAATTCTCAGTCAATTAACCTGAAACTGATTATAATATTTTTTTCCATGATGTCAGTTCCATTATAAATTGGATGAAGTGTTATATAGAATACAACGAATGAGAGTTGAACAATGCTACTCCGATTAGACTGCAAATTATTCTCACGCAAAAAAACGCTCACTTAAACAGTTACCAGTAAACTTGTTTCTTTTTTTAAGCCATGAAAACGATGATATGTAGTACATATAGAAGCCTAAGCTATGTTATTTTGAATAATTTATGCGTGAAGAGATGCAATAAAATAAATACTTCTTATGATTTTGCAGCTACATAATGTCAATATCCCTATTTTGTCCTGATAAAGATTTTATATGATTTTTGCAGGTTACTGCCCCTATCACACCCTTCTTAAAAGTGGATAATGGCCTTGGTGACACCCTGCTGTTGGACATGGCTTGGAACCCTGCACTGCCAGCATTGCTGGGTACCTGCGTAGCTAGTGGTCGTCTAGACATGTACGAGATCACAGACAAGCTCAGTAAAAGGGCATCACTAAACACTGGCAAGGCTAGATGTGGTATGTGTCCCGCTTGAACAGACAATAAAACAGAATCTGATATTTTCATTTGTTGTTTGCAACCTGTGCTGCCAAGACTTTCTTTTATCATGTAACTGAAGCCTTTTTGTATCAGAATCATTTAGCTGATAGAACTTACCTAGTTTCATACAGTCATGTGCAGTTACCTCCAATATTTTTATTTCTATTGCAGTTGGTTTAAATAAACTATATAGACAAATTGCATTAAATTTATCAATAAAAAAATATCATCTGATGATGAAAACATCAGGCTGGTCCACTGTCTGAAGCCCAAAAGGCTTCTTGATAAATATATGTGAAGCCAAAGGTACTTTCGATAACATTAAGCTAAAATATTGTTTTTCTCCTGCTAATAAAAGCAATTGTGCATTTAATCCTTTAAATAAATCTCGTTTCTTAACTACTTTCGTGTTCATCAAATATGGCCTTCAAACACTTGTGAAGTTTGCATTAAGGTTTCATAATTATGGAAGATACTAAATTCAAAATGGAGAGATTCCTCCAAAACTACTTCACAATATAGATAGATCCAGCCATGATGACTCGATCTAAAATTTGAAATTTTAGGAGAGGAAAAACTAACACTTCTGAAGTAATGAATTTAAATTATTTAAAAAATAGTGTAGCCAGGAAGGTTGATTTCATGCAGAAGATGGTAGATAGATGAAATAGCTAACCTCACAATGCACCCATAATAAAGTCATTCAAGAGTAAAGTTTAGGTGAGCCTTGATATAAAATAGTACTTAGAAATGAACAATATAGGGTCCCACGTACTAGAGTTTTTATTGGGAGAATGTCCCATAGATGAACAATAATGGGCCTCACGTACCGGAGTTTTTATTGGGAGAATGTCCCAAAAATGGATGACATAAACACTATATATTCAAGGGTATATACACATGTGTCATGAGATTGATTTCTCACTGGTTCCTCTGTGATGCTTGGACATGAGCTTGGTTCTGTGTCTCCCACCTATGAATATGTGGAGAAGTAGTCAGATCTGTACAAACGCTTTTATTAATACATGTAAACTTGGCTTCAGTGTGTTGGAGTCCCAAGGGCAAGCAGTTGGTGGTGGGGCAGGACGATGGCAGCCTAGTGCAGTATGATCCAGATCTCCAGGAGAAGCGCAGATGGGAGTACCCGTCTGTATTGCCAGATCCCTCATATCAAGGTACCAATCTATATTACTTTTGTCTTGCCTCTTGTACCTTGATACTATCTTTACTACAGATACCATGTTTTAGTTATTGTAAAACATGCAGTTGACCTAAGTATCTCTTTGGTTACTTCCATGATAAGGTTGATATCTACAATCTTTTCCCCTATGAAAATATTAAAGCTATTAAATCACACAAAATGACATCCAAACTTTGTTAATAAGATTTTCATATTCAACATTATTATTTACTTGAACAATTTGAAATGTTCTATATTCATTATTTTTGTCTGCCTCTCTTCTTTACATGCCAGAAAGACAGTGTTTGAACCGTATTCAAATTTTCCTGTTTCATACCTCTAAACATCCTAATGGCTGACTGGTGTCCATTTATACACTTGCATGTGTTGTTCATTTAACCCTTTACTTCATATAGACACCTTTGGACACCTCTAATATAGACGCCTTTGGACACCTCTAATATAGACGCCTTTGGACACCTAATATAGAAAGCTTTTGAATTATTGGGTGAATTATGTTTATATTAACTGACAGAGTGGAAAACAGTGCAGGAAGTGTTCCGATCGTTACGAGCAATCTGAACTCTTCCTGCACTGTTTTCAAGGCCTTCTGTGATTGGTGTGGGAAAACGCTTATCTATGGGGTAAAGGGTTAAGTACCTGTATATTTATATAGAGGATATTTGATGCTTTTTAAGTGAATACATGATATATTTTAAGAGAACTCCCTTTGAATTGAAATTTCTAAGTATTACTGAAAATATTAAATATTCAGTTTTCTATGCTAAATGCCAATTCATTTGTTAAAAAAAGAAGATATTTTCAACATTAATTTATTGATCATTTGCTTATTTTATTCTTTTTGGATGAATACATGAAAAAATGGTGCCTGTATGCAGGCATTAAGTGCAGATATCCACCATTTTTAGTTGATTTTTTTTTTATTCATATTAAATGATGATAGTTTATTTGATGAGTGTAAATCAATTCATCTAACCTTCCCTGATGCACTCAACAATTAACACATGAAACATGATGAGATAAAGCAAGGAAATACATGATTTAGAACTTTTTCAAATAAGCAACTGACAATGTTATACAATAAAATATTAATATTCAGCTATACATAAGGTCTTACTACACTGTTAATTTTGTTCTTTGTTCTATATGAAATAAGGTCTCACTACACAGTTAAATTTTGTTCTATATAAAATAAGGTCTCAATACACAGTTTAATTTTGTTCTATATAAAATAAGATCTCACTATACAATTTAATCTTGTTCTTTGTTCTATATAAAATAAGGTCTCACTACACAGGTAAATTTTGTTCTATATAAAATAAGGTCTCAATACACAGTTTAATTTTGTTCTATATAAAATAAGGTCTCACTACACAGTTAAATTTTGTTCTTTAAATAAGGTCTCAATACACAGTTAAATTTTGTTCTATATAAAATAAGGTCTCTCTACACAGTTAAATTTTGTTCTATATAAAGTAAAGTCTCAATACACAGTTTAATTTTGTTCTTTGTTCTATATAAAATAATGTCTATGATTGTAATGGTAAAAACAAGAATTCCACGTGGAATTTTTTTAATTTTTTTTTATTTCAGAGCAGGAATGTATACCCATATAATCCTGAGATTTTTTGAAAAAAGAAGTCCTCAAATGCTCATAAATTCATGCATAATTATGTTGAAATCCTATAAAAGTCACTTTTTAGCTCGCCGGAACGAATGTCCAGGACTGCTTCTGCCATGACCCGATGGCGTCGTCTATAGACTCCCAGGTTAAACTTTTGTGTTTAGTTGCTTTTAAGTTTTGGTGTTTGCCTACAATTTCAATTTTTGCATGGGTGGTGAGTTTTATCCCATAGGCAAGCTTTGTTGTCTTGTGACAATTCTTGTTTAACACCCGTGATGTCTTATTGCAGTATATGCTATGCCAACTTTTGCTGTACTCATCTGCAGCAAAATATCACAACCACTACGAACCATTTTGAAAATATTTCATAACCAAAGTACATAGGCGTTTTTTTAAGCATTAGAATCATGTCACTGTGGGGAAAAAGGGGGCAAAACTGTGTAGTAAGACGTATATGGTGTACAATTCCGTATTTCATGATAATATACATACAATGTACATGTAAATAACATTTTGTAATAATAGATTTATAATCATGTGCTTGACATATTCAGCCCTGGATGTGATGTGGTTGTCAACATATACCTTTATTGTGTCGTACATCTCCAGCGGAGCGGACTGTAGTGATCAACCATTGGTTGTTTTGATTAATGGATCTGTAAGTAAATAATATGTAATTGACATATTGATATTTAGCTATTGTTGTATCATAGAGATATATAATCATATTGTTTATAGAGTTTATTGTGGAGCATGTAGTCTGTTGGTAAAATATCAGGCTCCGCACCAGAGGGTGATCTGTCTGACACTCGGCTACTGCCATGTGTGCAGCACTAGACCAGAATACAGTATCTGTCTTATTACTAGTTCTACCCAGGAACACTTTGGGCATGGTTTATATAACTTGTCAGGACTTTCTCTGGCACCAATAGTTTGAAGATAAAATCAAATTTTCCATATCATCATCACAATTGTTTGGTATTGCGGGTATAATTTGCAGCAGCCTATAAAAAGAGGAATAGAAAAACATAAGAAGAATGCCATGAAGCAAAATTCAGTTGAATTCAAATCATTACGAAAAATTATATAACGGTTGTTCAAAACGTTTGTGGATAAATTGATTTACAGAGACGCAAAAAGCAAATCCATGAATTAAATGGCATGTGTTTGATTTGCAATTTATTGCTGGAAGCCAAATATCAAAAAAATATTCAAAATATTACACTTCCTACACTAACATAAACAACACCATGCAGATGGCTGGAGCTGTATGAAGTATAAACTGACATGATGTAGTAATGTACCCGTTAATTTTGTTATTAAAAACTGAATTACAACAAAAGTGATTATGTTGTTCAATGCAAATGGCTAACTTTGTTAGATATTGAAATCACTTATAAACTGAATGCAGCACACTTTATGTTGACACGTTTGCTGTGCTTATTACAATATTGACATAAAGCTGATGCCAAGTCTGCTTTAAATTAACTTGACAATTAATTGAAATCAGCACAATCTAGATATTGGCGGAAACAAACAAAAACCACAAAAACCTGTTGTAATAGAAGATGTTATCAATAAAACATTTGTTTGGTAAATTTTTAGAAAGAAAACCCCGCCACCTATTTAAACTTTGAAGATATATGCTACGGCACTGGAGAAGAAAAAAGGAGGAAATATTGGTACAGTTACATTCAGAAATGGTAAGATAAAATTATTATTTTTGGATCACCTTGTTAACATACATGACACACATTTTCAGGTACATGATGTACTATTAATTTTCATCATCATTTATATGTTAAAAACAAAAACCTTGTGATTAAGGTATAAGTATTGCCAATTTGTGTAGGAAACTATTATTTAAGGATGTGAAATGCTCATGAATTAATGGACACGGACCAATTCAATATCTGTTTAAACTTAAGAGACTGTTTAAAATAAAAAAACATCTTCTAGAATAATTCATAGAGGGAGTGTCATAAACATACCAGACCTGCAAATAACGACATGTACATGTATCTCTACAAAAAAGCAATTTTCATAGAACTTATTTGAATACAATGTATATTAACAATGGTTATATTTTCTGGAGTATAGAAAGATGTGTAAATCTGCATGTATGCCGATTCAATTTATCTGAGTGTGTGTTAGCTTGAGATCATATTTAGCATTTGGGATAATAGCTACATATTTTACCAAAAGTTAAATACATTTTCGTGTATAAGGCCTAAATTAAATAATAGCGTGGTTCCAGTTTCCCAACCGGGACGCCAACCCTAAACATTTATTCCCTTAAAAAAAATAAAAAATCGGCTGTATCTGCCGTGTCCACAATTTTTGTTCCCGGTTGCGATGGTAGCTTTTATACCCGATCGCCGGAAGTGATCATAGTAACGATAGTAGCAACATGGTGGCCTCTGGCTAGAGCTGTCTTGCCATTGTGTATGACAAGTGTGTCCACATACAGACATAATACATACTCGCAGAAAACAGATACTCGCAGAAAACTGATAATATCGACAACACAAAATAAATAATTTGCAATAAATAAATAAATAATGTACCTGCCATATTTTGTATTGCCATGTAACAGGAACCACACTTTTAATTAATTAAGGCCTTGTATAAGAAATCAATGAGCATCAGCTATGTAAATTCTTGTGCACCTATATTGATGTGTGAAATTGCACTGTTTCAGGGACATGGTGTTGGCAGGTTCTAGTAATGCCTCAGAGATTGGTGTCCTGGGAAAACATGCAGATGATAAGGTAAGGGTTTTAAATCATGTCAGTAGTAAAATAGGGGTAACATTTTGTGTTTTAATATCTTTTCATAAAACTTAAAGGTTTCCAATGGTCGTGTGGTTTAAGGCTTCCGTTACCTCTGGATTTCTTGTCTCTCACTCAGTGTTTTCTCCAGCTCCAATTTTTTTTTGGTCATTAATGACCCACTGACTGAAAATCTGGGGGTCATCAGTTGACTAGTCTTAAACTTAGATAGACGTAAGAAAACATATTTTGCTAAAACAGTTTTGCCTCCTGTTTCACAGAAATTTCAAAATCAAAACTGCTACTTCAAAACAATTTAACTTCAAACAAATATGTCTCTTTTACCAAAAAGTTACAAAACTAGAAACTAGTTGTCTTTTCCTTTCGAACGACAGTGTGGGACATTAACTTTTCTAATGTCATGGCCCTACTCAATTATCATGGTCTTAAAATATTTATGATTCTAATCATTTTTATGTGTATTGTTTCTTATCTAATATATATGACTGTTATAAATTTAACCTTTATTGTATTCAAGTTGAACTCAAGTAAACATGCTAACTGAGATGTAAACACTTCAGCAAAACTGGGAACTATGGAACCTGAATGATGCAGCAAGGGCTGAGTGTCCCCTAACAGAGGATTATAATGACACATATCCCATGGGGATAACTGTGGACTACTCTTCCCAGACCCCTATACCCCTCGGAGATAAGAAAATACACCCAGCATCACCCATCATGCTGATACTGTCCACAGAGGGGCTCATTATCCCATACCATATGATGTATATGCACAAAGATGTTCCTACTATAACAGCCCCTGTGGAGCAACTCAGCACTGCCGGACTCCGTAAATATCAAGGTTTGTCATTATTAAAGAGAGAGAGATAATATCCGGTATAAGTGAAATTACAATGTTTTATCTTCTATTGTATATTTTTAATGGGTATGGAATTTTCATCCTACATACCCTTGACGGGCTTTATCATACCCTCCTTGTGCTATGACATAATGTCATATGATGTTAATAATTATAGTTAGCGGAATCTGGTACTGTTATGGTTTTACTCTGCTTACCGTAAAATCTTACTTGGCCATACATAGAAAGTCTGTCACTGATTTGGTCCCTGCGGACCTCGCATAACAAGATATTGTGCTCTGGTACCAGTGTCTGCTTTCTTATATAATGATCTATTAACTTCTAATCCACAGCCATCCCATCTCACCCGGCTGCTGTTAAGAACTTGTTTGGAGGGAACCAGTCATTTTCGATGCCAACATCTGGTGATGGAATGGGAGCAACATTTGGCCAATCAACTGCTAAACCTGCATTCGGTACTGCAACTGACCAAACACCATTAAGTTTCCCTCTCAAGTCTGGAAATGCTGCTGCATTCTCCTTTTCTAGCACAGAGGCACCAGTCATGGGTAGTACTGCTAGCATAGGGGCACCAGCCATGGGTAGTACTGCTAGCAGAGGGGCACCAGCCATTGATAGTACTGCTTCACCAGCGGATTTTTCTTTTGGTCAGAATACTGGCTCCGGTCCAACTTTTAGTTTTAGACAAAAGACTTCAGCTGTCGATAGTTCAGGTGAGTAATGTTCAAAATAACTTCATGTATTTAATAGAACAGTTATTTATAAATGAAATAACAGTTCAATCAAAAGATAAACATAAAAGCAGTTTTAAGAAGTTACTTGCTGAACTACTTAAAGAAAACTTTTTAACTTTTTGGACCAAACTGGACACAAACCCATAACCATTTGGAACTCTGACTGCCTGCTACCATTGTTTTTTTGTTAAGAAAATGTGGAACCCACCTTTTGCATACTTCACTCATATCCAACTGCTCTGTAATTATGCTACAAGCAGTTTAACTATTTGTAAAGCAATTTTACAAACTGTAAGGTGGCTGACAGCATAAGTAGCGATTTGATTTTGTGCATTTTACAAGATGCTTCGACACATTGGATCTCCTTGACAAGTGCATTTGGATCTTGCTGAAATCTCTTATACCAGGCGTAAATTCTAGATTTTAACATGAGGTTTGCAGCCTCTTTGCCAAGTAAATTTTTTATAGAATATATACTCATACGCTATATTTCAGGAAATCATTTAAGGAATGTATGTAATGATAGATAAAATACATTATTCAAATTATCAGTGCTATCAAACCATAATAAAAAAATTTATACATGAAATATATTTCTTGCACATTTATCACATGATGGCCAAGGTTTATTATTATGCTCCCCCAAAGGTCGCCGCTTCGTCCATGCGTCCGATCGTCCCCAAGTTCTTGTCCAGGCTATTTCTTTACAACTTCTGGTTGGAATTTTATGAAACTTGCTAGGATGCATCATTACCAAGTGCAGATGTGCATATTGTCTTTGTGTTGCAGTTTGATGATTTGTTACGGAGTTATGGCCCTTTGATTCCGTCTTTGACCAAATTCTTGTCATGGAGTTATGGCCCTTTAATTGAGTCTGTGACCAAATTCTTGTCCGCGCTATTTCTCTACAACCTCAGGTTGGAATTTTATGAAACCTGCTAGGATGCATCATTACCAAGTGCAGATGCGCATATTGTCTATGTGTTCCAGTTTAATGATTTTTCACGGAGTTATGGCCCCTTGATTCTGTCTGTGACCAAATTCTTGTCAGCACTATTTCTCTACAACCCCATGTTGGAGTTTTATGAGACTTGTTACGATACATCACTACCAAGTGGTGATGCGCAAATTGTCTTTTTGTTCCAGTTCGATGATTTTTCATGGAGTTGTGGCCCTTTCATTGAGTCTGTGACCAAATTATTGTCCTCACTATTTCTCTACAACCTCAGGTTGGAATTTTATGAAACTTGCTATGTTTGTGTTCCGGTTTGATGATTTTTCAATGAGTTATGGCCCTTTCATTCTGTCTGTGACCAAATTCTTCTCGGCTCTATTTCTCTACAACCTTTGGTTGAAATTTTATGAAACTTACTAGGATGAATCATTACCAAGTGGAGATGGGCATATTGTCTTCATGACGCTATTTCGCTACAACCTCTTGTCTTAATTGTGTAACTTACTAGGATATGCGCATATTGTCATTTTGTTCCAGTTCAATGATTTGCTAATGAGTTCTGTCAAGTGCAGAGCCATATAATCTGTATAATCCCTAATTCAGAAAATACAGATTAGGGAAACACTAAAGTAGAGTGCTTATATATGCATCTGATAGCTTAAAACCAGCTAAAGTTATAGCCTACTGCGACTTACAGGTAGCCATGATTGGATAGGTAGCAAACTGCAGTCCTTTCTATAATGATGTGTATGTTCACAACTACATATTCCATGTTATCTCAATTAAACACTCCAGGACGTTACCTTTTCCAAAAAGTGGCATTTAATTCAGTAGTTAAAATCACATTGCTCTTGTAAAACACTTTCACACTTCTGATTTACATTTATTTTAACGACTGAAAAGGGATGTTTTGTGTCCTTTTCTTCAAAAGTCTATTATTTTCTGTGAAAATGGAGATGGTCATTCAGTACTGGATGGGTGTTCAATAACGAGTACACAGTATCATTTTTTGCAAATACAATATGTTATACATTAACATTTTTCAGATAACGACTTCTTCATGCAACTACATACATAAAGACTATGTATATACATGTATATACACTTAAACATTATATTAGTACATTTGTTTTTAATATAAATATGTTAGCACACAGAAACTAAAGTGGTGCAGTGTTTGTTAAACAAGTACATGTATTAATATGCCATATGTAACAACTGAATCTTTATAATGAAACCAGTAATTATATCCATCATTGAATGTATATTTGTAATAACAATTTTCTGAAATGTTTGATCTTGGGTCATAATGACCTATTTCAAAGTATGTTGTATAATGTATTATATCACAAAATAAAAAATAATATAATAACTTCTCTTAAGAACTCTCACAGTTACTTCCCCCGTTCAGTATCATTACAGCCGGGCCCGATTAGCTCAGTTGGTTTCCCGTCTGACTATCAATCCAGGGGTTGTGAGTTCGAATCCCCCGCCCGACAACAGTCTCCGTGATGATTGATATACGACATTGTGTCTCATTATCATTCGTCTCTCACCACTGATTCAAGTGAGAAAGTTATCAGTTACTTGCGGAGATGGGGTGTGCTCGAGTACTGGTTTATCCCAGGAAACAGTGGTTAGGTTAACTGATCGTCTGTTAGCCCTCGATGACATAAAAATTACGCTAAATATGCAACCAACCAACCAGTATCATTACCTGACTCTGTGACATATAACAACGGTTCTGCACAAACATATGTTTGGTATTGAAGTGGTTACATTAAGGTTTGTGTCCAGCCCTGGCTAGCTCAGTCAGTAACACATGACTGTCAGTCCAGAGGTCATGAGTTTAAATCCCTGTCTGGCAACAGTCTCTAAATCCCATCTGGCCACAGTCTTTAAGTCCCTGTCAAGCCACAGTCTCTATATCTGGCCAATCTCTGAATCTCGTCTGGCCACAGTCTCTAAATCCCATCTGGCCACAGTCTCTAAATCCCATCTGGCCAGTCTCTAAATCCCATCTGGCCACAGTCTCTATGATGATTGGTTATGAACTTTGTCCTACAGCCATGAATCTCCTACAGCTTAATATTTCGGGAAGTAATCAATGACTTGCAGAGATATCTAGTACTGTATAATTACCTAATGTCCCCAGGAATGATGATAAGGTGTACTTGCAGAGATGTCTAGTACTGTATAATTACCTAGTAAATCCCAGGAATGATGATTAGGTGTACTTGCAGAGATATCTAGTACTGTATAATTACCTAGTGAATCCCAGGAATGATGATTAGGTGTACTTGCAGAGATGTCCAGTACTGTATAATTACCTAGTGAATCCCAGGAATGATGATAAGGTGTACTTGCAGAGATGTCTAGTACTGTATAATTACCTAGTGAATCCCAGGAATGGTGATTAGGTGTACTTGCAGAGATGTCCAGTACTGTATAATTACCTAGTGAATCCCAGGAATGATGATTAGGTGTACTTGCAGAGATGTCCAGTACTGTATAATTACCTAGTGAATACCAGGAATGAAGATAAGGTGTACTTGCAGAGATGTCTAGTACTGTATAATTACCTAGTGAATCGCAGTTATGATGATAAGGTGTACTTGCGGAGATGTCTAGTACTGTATAATTACCTAGTGAATCCCAGTTATGATGATAAGGTGTACTTGCGGAGATGTCTAGTACTGTATAATTACCTAGTGAATCCCAGGAATGATGATTAGGTGTACTTGCGGAGATGTCTAGTGCTGTATAATTACCTAGTTAATCCCAGGAATGATGATAAGGTGTACTTGCGGAGATGTCTAGTACTGTATAATTACCTAGTGAATCCAAGGATTGCTGATTAGGTGTACTTGCGGAGATGTCTAGTACTGTATAATTACCTAGTGAATCCCAGGAATGATGATAAGGTGTACTTGCGGAGATGTCTAGTACTGTATAATTACCTAGTGAATCCCAGGAATGATGATAAGGTGTACTTGCGGAGATGTCTAGTTCTGTATAATTACTTAGTGAATCCCAGGAATGATGATAAGCTGTACTTGCGGAGATGTCTAGTACTGTATAATTACCTAGTGAATCCCAGGAATGATGATTAGGTGTACTTGCAGAGATGTCTAGTACTGTATAATTACCTAGTGAATCCCAGGAATGATGATTAGGTGTACTTGCAGAGATGTTTAGTACTGTATAATTACCTAGTGAATCCCAGTTATGATGATAAGGTGTACTTGCATAGATGTCTAGTACTGTAAAATTACCTAGTGAATCCCAGGAATGATGATTAGTTGTACTTGCAGAGATGTTTAGTACTGTATAATTACCTAGTGAATCCCAGGAATGATGATTAGGTGTACTTGCAGAGATGTCTAGTACTGTATAATTACCTAGTGAATTCCATGAATGATGATTAGGTGTACTTGCAGAGATGTTTAGTACTGTACAATTACCTAGTGAATCCCAGGAATGATGATTAGGTGTACTTGCTGAGATGTCTAGTACTGTATAATTACCTAGTGAATCCCAGGAATGATGATTAGGTGTACTTGCTGAGATGTCTAGTACTGTATAATTACCTAGTGAATCCCAGGAATGATGATTAGGTGTACTTGCAGAGATGTCTAGTACTGTATAATTACCTAGTCAATCCCAGGAATGATGATTAGTTGTACTTGCCGCCATTATAAAATAAAAAAAGGCACAAAACCTTAAATAAGCAAATTATTTACATTGTTATGATTATGATTACTTAGCAAATTATTTACATTGTTATGATTATGATTACTAAGCAAATTATTTACATTGTTATTATTATGATTACTTAGCAAATAATTATTTACATTATTATTATTATTATTATGATTATTTAGCAAACTATTAACATTGTAATGATTATGATTACCTAGCAAATTATTTACATTGTTATTATTGTGGTTACTTAGCAAATAATTATTGCATTGTTATTATTGTGATTACTTTGCAAATTATTTACATTGTTATGATAATGATTGCTTAGCAAATTATTTACGAGGGGGGATTAGAAAGTTCGTATACTTTTGCCATAACTTATTTATGTCAATTATACAATGCACAATAGTGTTATTGTATTTGAAATAAATGTATATGGGACATATTTTGAAAATTTTAGCATGATACGTCAACTATTAAGAAAATAAGGTACTATTCAAAGCATAGCAGTAAGATATGTCGGGGCAAACTGATGACGTTGTATTCAACAAAAAACGATGTCAATATTTTAAACAGGTGCTTTTGTATCAAATTTACTGAGTCACTTCTTCTCAAAATACTCTCCTCCATGGTCTATACGTATTTGCCACCATTTATACCATTCAGTGAACATGTTAACAAAAGCAGAAGATGATATACTGGACACAAAATTATGTAAAACATGCTTTGATTCCAATATGTCTTCAAATCGACTTCCCATTTGTTCTTTTTTAATGACTAATTCCCGCCATCTCAAAAACATTAATTTCGTGACATTTAAACACTAGAGACTTTAAAAAATTAGATTCACCATATATACTTTTGTTTCTCTCTCTATGAGCAGGTGTATTACCTAACATGGAGCAGAACTTTACGGATCTGCGGTATTTCGCGTGCTTATCCATTTTCAAGTGCCCCGACGTCATTTTGTTTCAAACAAAATGGCATAAGGTAACATCATAATATTAACGTCATTTTGAGATGCGCATAATTGGTGTCACTTTTTTTAAAGGATGTAAACAAGCATTCAATACAGCACACATTGATATTTTTTATTTGAAAATAAAATGCGTTTTGGCAACGCTACGCTTATTTGAATAGTAGCGGTAGGAAAAAAGCAAAAACTGCTCCGACTACGTAAATCGACGTTTCCATAGTTACTATAGAATAAAAATTAATGATGAAAAATTATCATTTTTTTGCAAAATTACTGCAAATATATAGCGACACATGCTCCCTGAGTATTATTAAAATACAATGATAAATAATGAATGAATGAATGAATGAATGAATTGTGTTTTACGGCACGTCGACACATAAATAGGTCATTTTGTGCGCGCAAAGATTAATGAATGTGATGACAAAAATAATTATATTAAATAAATATGGTTAAAATTTATTAAAACTATTTACAAATAAATAAATTAAGTTATTTACAAATAAATAAATGAAAGCATCAATTAAATACAGGGAAATCAACGATATTCTAAACTATTTAACCCGTCATCGGGTTTTAAACTAAAAATGTTTGAACAGTTTAACGTCTTTTAAAAAAGCAAAAACATTGGTTACATTAACTTTATCAAAAAGCTCTTTCATACTATCGACACTGTAGAACTTCGCTCTCATTGGAGCAAAGTCAACACAGTCGATAAGTATATGCTTAACAGTAAGCGGTGCAAAACAGGGCACACACTCTGGAACAGCTTCACGCTTTAAAAGATACGAATGGGTACAGCGGGTATGTCCTATTCTGCACCGAGCTAAAACAACTTCTTCTCGACGAATAATCCTATTGCTAGGATGCCATTCGCCAAGTTTTGGTTTGATATAATGTAACTTATTATGTATGGCAAGATCCCAAGAGGACTGCCATGAACTAAAAATATACTTATTAATATTAGATTTTAAATCTGTAAAAGGTAGTTTAATATATGAAATATTCAAGCTTAAGGCCGCTGTCGCAGCCTTATCAGCTTTATCATTTCCGCTAATTCCTGTATGACCAGGAAGCCAGCAGAGAACAATAGTATTTTCTTTACATAGAACATTGTATTTATTTAAAAGTTGAAGAACAAGAGGATTATCATCTTTCATGCCATTTATGGCTTGAAGAGATGAAAGTGAATCAGAAAATATAATAAACTGTTTTTTCACAGAATCATTAATGTAGTCCAATGCCAAATCAATGGATTTAAGTTCAGCTGAAAAGATGGAGGCTCCGTTTGGTAATCGGCTCTTTGAGATGTGCTGTCCTGTAACAGCAGCTGCAGCCACGGTGTCTCCATCTTTAGAACCATCTGTATATATGTGACAAAAATGATTGTAAGACGATTTGATTTCATTAAATTTACTTTGGAAGATAGTGGAGTCTGTTTCAGATTTTTTGTCTTTACAAAGTTCAAAAATGATTTTTGGCTTTTCCAAAGTCCATGGTGGTATTTCTGAGACTTTGTACTTAGCAATTAAATTAAGATCAATATTGGCTTCGGTTAGTTTTGGTTTGATCCGGAGACCGAAAGTTCGAATAGCTTTAGGTTTTTTATCAAAGAGAGTTTCATAATTTGGGTCAAAAGTAAGATAAAAAGCAGGATTAGATGGATTTGAATGCAGTTTAATTGCATATTGAAGAGCCAGTTTTTCACGTCTTAAATACAATGATGGTTCATTTGCCTCTACATAAAGACTGTCGGCAGGGGACGTACGAAAGGCACCAAGGGCGAGTCGTAGTCCTTGGTTGTGTATAGGATCAAGCATCGCTAAGTAAGACTTGCGAGCTGATCCATATACAATAGAGCCGTAGTCCAATTTTGATCTGATTAAAGATCTGTAAAGTCTAAGTAAAACTTTACGATCTGCACACCAATTAGTATTGGCAACAACTTTTAATAAATTTAGTGCTTTATTACACTTTGTCTTAAGATATTTAAGATGAGGAATAAAAGTAAGTTTACGGTCAAAAATAAGACCTAAAAATTTTGTTTCCTCAACAACAGGTATAAGTGTCCCATCTAACGTTAGATTGGGATCATCGTGATGTTTACGTAGTTGACAAAAATGCATACAATTTGTTTAAGACTTAGAAAATTTAAAACCGTTTTCATCAGACCAAGTCTGAAGTTTATTTAGGCATTGCTGTAGTTGCCTTTCAATAGTTTTCATATTTTTTGAACGGTAACAAATTACAAAATCGTCAACATATAAAGAGCAATCCACACCAGGATTAATACTCTTAACAATATTATTAATTTTAATATTAAAAAGTGTGACAGACAGAATACTGCCTTGTGGGACGCCCATCTCCTGTTTGTGAACATCGGAGAGGGTTGTTCCCATTCGGACTTGAAACTGTCTATCATCTAAAAAGTTTAAAATAAATGTAGCTAAACGGCCACGAAGGCCCATATTATGAAGATCTTTCATAATGCCATACTTCCACGTGGTGTCGTAGGCTTTCTCCAAGTCAAAAAATACAGCGACTAAATGTTCTTTCTTTATGAAAGCCTCCCTAACAAACGATTCAAATCTAACTAAATGGTCTGTAGTGCCCCTTTGGCGTCGGAATCCACTTTGATACTTAGTAATTAAGTTGTTGGATTCCAAGAACCAAACGAGGCGACCATTAATCATACGTTCCATGGTTTTACAAACACAACTTGTCAAAGCAATTGGACGGTAATTAACTGGATCAGTGTGATCTTTCCCTGGTTTGGGTACCGGAATAACGATAGCTTCCCTCCAAGACTCGGGGAAGTTTCCAGTCACCCAAACAGAGTTAAATATATCAAGTAGAATTAATAAGGACGATTCGGGTAAATGTTTTAAAAGTTGATAATGGATATCGTCCGGACCAGCTGATGTATCATGTGCCTTCTTTAAGGAATTTTTCAATTCACTCAAAGAGAACTTCTTATTATATTTTTCTGAATTATTTGATTTGAAGTTTAGTTTCTGCTTTTCAGTCTGATGTTTATGTTTTAAAAATTTTGGATTGCAATTAGTGGTAGATGAATTTTTTGAAAAAGTATCTGCCAAAGTATTAACGATGTCTTTGGCAGATGTGGCAGTATGATTTTCAGTTTTTAAATGGTTAACGCAACCTGGAGTACCCTTACCGTTGATTTTTCTGACAATGTCCCACGCCTTCTTAAGGGAAGTACGAGAATTAAGCCTAGAGACGTAATCTCTCCAGGACTTTCTCTTACTCTCCTTAAGAGTACGTCTTGCTTTCGCACGAAACACTTTAAAATTGTCTAAATTATGTTGTGTAGGTCGTAAATTAAATTGACTTAAAGCTTTTTTACGATCCTTGACTGCATTCTTGCAGTCATCATCATACCATGGTTTTTGAGGGCGTTTTGGATCTGTCGAGGTTTTTGGGATAGATTTTTCTGCTATACTGTATAATATTGATGAAAACTGACCAGCAGGATCATCCGTATCGTTAAATAAATCAGGCTTGAACTGTTCTTCGCAAAGATATTGGAACATATGCCAATCTGCTTTGCGGTGTTTCCATCGTTGATTTCTATCAAGAAGTGGAGGTCCAATATTTTCAAGAAATATTGGATAATGGTCACTCCCGCAGAGGTCATCACCAACACTCCATGAAAAGTCTAACAAAAGTGATGGCTCACAAACTGATAAATCGATGGAAGTTTTCGATCCTGAAGCAGGATGTAAATATGTATGAGATTTATTATCATTATAAAGACATAGGTTATTTTGATTTAAAAAAGATTCAACTTTATTACCTTTATCATTAATGTCTTTACAACCCCATATGTAATTGTGGGCATTGAAATCCCCCAAAAGCATAAAAGGTGATGGCAATTGTGCAATGAGTTGATCGAGATCTTTCGGATCAAGGGTTGCACTTGGTGGTAAATATAAAGAGCAAATTGTAATAACTCTATGCATTGTAACACTAACTGCAACTGTTTGCAGATCAGTGTCTAATGCAATTGTACTGTGTGGGACGTTTCTTTTGACAAGAACAGACACGCCACCAGTTGCCTTTTCACCTGTATCACAAATTGTGTTATATAAAGAATACTGTTTAAAAGTAGTTTTATCATTTGACTTCAAAAACGTTTCTTGAAGACAAAATGCAATAGGGTTATGTTCATTTAAAAGTAAACTAATCTCATCATAATTAGGTTTTAAACCTCGACAATTCCATTGTATTATTTTATTTGAATTTGAATCGTTCATTTAGGTGGAAGTATAGGTGCTAAAGGGACTTTTAATTTAACGACCTTGGAGGAATCCGATGATGCATCATCGGTTTCCATATCAAGGTAGGAAAATTTATTTTTCAACCGTATAGAGTCATCAGACTCTTCCGGTTGCTTCCCTGTTACGCATAATTTTGCAGTGGCTAGATGTATCTTAGCCTTCTGCGGAGTAGTTGGACTCTTGGTTATACCAGAGCCCGATGGTTTTGGGGAACTCGGGACATTCCCCGAGTTCTCCGGTTTTGGGGTACTCGGGACATTCCCTGAGTTCGCCGATTTCTTATTAGAAATAGATGTAAGATTTTTCTTGTTTTGTTTCATATTTGGTTTAGGATGTATAATTGGTTTAATTACCGGAGTTGAAGTCTGAGTCTCAGATGAGACTTTGGAATTACCAGGAACGACAGCAATATATGGTATGGGATTATCATTAAGCCAGGTAATATCAGTTTGAATTTCCGTACATCTTGTGGTCTTTTTCTCAACAATTCTACTCACTTCAGCATATGATTTGCCTGAAGGAGCAGACGGAGATTGGAGTTCAACAAGACGTCTGGCCTCCGGGAATGATATTTTGTTTTGTAATTTAACTTTTTGAATTTCGCGTTCTTGTTTCCATTTTGGACAATCCCTCGAGAAAGCCCCGTGGTTCCCTTTGCAATTAATGCAAAGGGCGGGTTTGGTACAAGACGAGAAGTCTGTGTGCCCTTGTTCGCCACAGCGAGCACACAGTGCATCTCGTCTACATCGTTCTCGATGGTGTCCAAACTGTTGACAGTTAAAACAACGAAGTGGGTTGGGTATAAAAAGGTCAACGGGTAAAGATATATAACCGATTTTTACAGATTTTGGTAGGTTTGGAGAGTTAAATGTAAGAATAAAGGTATTAGTCGGTTTTATATTGCCATCTTTCCTGGTATTAATTCTGGTCACCTCCGAAACTCCCTGTGGTTTCAAATTGACACTCATCTCCTCAACAGTACATTGTTCCAGTTCCCTGGAACGAATGACTCCTTTGGAGGAGTTGAGTGTAATATGAGGACGGACTTCTACAGGTATGTCAATAAATTTTGTTAATGAAAGGAGATTGTCAGAATGACTTTTTTTCTGACATTCAATCAAAATCTTATCAGATTTGAGCTTTTTCACCTCTCGCGGCTCACCAGCAATACCAAGTATTTGCTTGTGAATCGCAAAAGGTGAAAGCTTTGTTACCGGTCTAGATGGATCTGTTGATGTAACTGTTAAAAATCTTGGCCAATTAGTTGAAGTTAATAAATCGTCATCTGATTCAGTCTCCACTGAATCGTGCCGAGCACGTTTCAGAACAGACTGAGCAGGTGTAGGTCGTTTTGTAGTATCGTTTTGGTGTCTTTTTTTGGAAGCCATAATGAGTTTGTGTTTGTTTCGTTGTTCACGTTTCTCACCCGCCTCGGAGCCCAACAAGGGGACACATGCTGTGGATATCCGACAGACATGATGCCAAGAATACGTGAACAATATACTCCAGCAAAGTAATACATCAGATCCCGCATACCACCCGATGGATGTAAATTCAAGTCCCGACAAGACAAGAACCGCACCAACATCCATCTAAAAATGGCATACGTATAACCATATAGCATTTTACTTTACAAGATTAGCCCATAAGCCATGACAGTTTTCAAGGATTTGGAATTTAGATAACTGAAAGTTTATTCATTGAAAATTAATATAGACATGTATATGAGAATGGAAAAATTCAATGGGGGTGAAATAATGGAGAAAGGATGATACATGATAAAATATAATCCAAGAAAATTATCATGACAGACCGATTGATCAAGACCGGGCCCATCCGACCTCCCGTCCTGACTTGAAATCCGGTCCAAAGTGGTGTGTTACGTCGCAGACTTCTGCGGCGCTCAACCACCAGGACTCCTTCATCCAACCGCACGGGTCGCCACCCACGGTCAACAGGTGGGTTCCTTTTCGGGGAGGATCTTACCCCTCTGCTTGGAACGAGCAGTCGGCAAATTCTAATCCCTACCGACAGGGGGGAATGTTAAATAAAAAGTTATGACAAAAGTCTACAAACTTTCTAATCCCCCCTCGTACATTGTTATGATTATGATTATTTAGCAAACCATTTACATTGTTATGATTATGATTTTTTTTACCATTATGTCATGTGATAAAAGGATCTTACACTATTTGTTGAATAGAAGTTTTATGAAACTTGATGGGACCTTGTGTGGCCTAAAAGACTGACATGTGATCACTTGCCTTTCATCATTTAGGTCCAACTCACATGATCAAGTGTCCTGTTGCCAGCACAGTCAAACCTGTGTGAGTGGTCACCCAGGGCTCAAACTAGATGGCGACATGGGCGACAATGTCGCTTTTTTTCTGCATCGCTTCGCTTTTTTTTTTTGGTCACGGCGAAGTTTTAAGTCGCCTTAAAATTAGCAACTTCGGTTTTTTTCTGGATGGTAGCGAAGTGCAAATTACAACTATAACCAATATTTGGTATATTCTCTAATCCGTGGATAAGGTTCGCCCCATGGGGGAATGCAAATTGCAATAATCGGTTACTTCTGATCCAAATATCCCCAGGCAATTTTTGGCATATATGTTTACACCCCATGCCAACATCGTATAGGTTGCTAGGCAACGCAATCGTTTGGCTGACCAAGATCAAGGTTTCCCTTGCATAGAGTTAAAACATCCAGCGTCTAATTGAAACCGATCATTTTTTTCAACTGTCAATCAAAGTTTTCCAAGAACAAAATAACTTTCCACATATGACGTAATCATCCTATGTGTTTGCGAAATGCATAGTTGATTGACAAGAGTGTAATTCAATTCTGAATTATACGTTTAAAATGAATAATAAGCGCGTTTGCTTTTTACAAATTACCGATGATTAAAGTCACATTTAATAAGCAGCCACTTGTCTCAAGCAACCACATTTGCTATTTCCTATTTCTATGCTTTCTTCTATGCTTTCAGAGCAAACTTACCTGTATTAAACAATAACCTATCTAAAATGGTCTCTTTTGCTCCTTCCCTCGATTGGTTGCTTAAGACAGGTTTGACTCTACTTATGGAAGTTGGTTCTACTCGAATTCTTTCTGAGGTCTTTCTCCAGCAATGAAACTGGTTACCATGTACATGTATAAATTGTATTGTTTTGAAAAATGCATTATGCTATTTCATTCTTTTGGCAAATGCAGCAGCTGGTTCCAGTCTTGGGTTTGGTGGACTTGGCACGAAGACAACAACATCTACACCAGCTGGTACAAGCTTTGGTTTTCAGGCAAGCAGTCAGGCTGGGTCAGGGGCATCATTGTCTAGCAAACCAGTACCATCTGCTCCCTCAACTGCCCCAGGTCAGGCTTTGTCTACTCCATCAGCAATACCACAGTTTGGCACCTTAACTTCTATTACAAAAAGTGGAGCAGCAACTGGTTTTACATTTTCCAAACCCGAAACAGGTTAGATTAATGTTCAGTTATCTACATCTCGCTTGTTTAAAGATTATCTCTGAAATATATTTGAAATTAATGGAGTTGGCCTCATTGGCCATGTGTTCTGAAGTACTGACTGTCTCTCATTGTTTTCACTTACTGCTAAGGTCATGGGTTCAAGTCCAGTTTTATCCTGACTCTTTCTTTGAGAAATTTTGCTAGTTGAGGATGGTGCTTTTACTGGCTGATTTATGTATGTATCGTCCTCCACCAATGAATTTGACTGTCATGTGTGCTGTGAAATCGTTAATTTTCATCGTTTTATTTGTTCAAGGACATATCTTTGGGGACCTAAATTCATTGAAAAACAAATTGAGAAAAAAAAGCAGCAATAATTCAACTGATCACTAAAATCCAAATATTTCAATTATGTTTTGTGTCTAATTACTTACCTTTACATGCACTCATTCAATTGCCAATGTGCTTAGCAACATGTGGTAAATATGAGGAGAGATGTCAATCAGTTGGCATTTTGTTTTTAAGTTTTACTAAAATTCTTTGCAAACAACACTGGAGTGTCATAAGCTAAGTGCTTAATGTTGAAAGGTGTTAATAATAAGTCGGACAAATTTACTTGTCAAAAATATAAATTAATCATTGATAGAAAGAAACAAAACTTTGAATTTATTACTTGAATTCTGTATGCTATATATATATCCTTGTGTGCGTGTTGTATTAAATACCTACTTAAAAGAGAGATGACAATTACATGCATATTTATGTAATGAAACAGGAAAAAGATGAATTAATATAGTAACTGTATTTAAACTTAATCAATGCACTTTGAATAATAGTTAAATTTTATTACTTTTCATGAATAGTTGCACAAAGTACATGTTGGACCGAAAATTTGGAAACTTATGACTGCATTTCAGGTACATGTAAACTCTATACAGTATGAATGTAACAGATTTATGCTTGCAATCTATTCCTGCGGATTTCATTTCATTGTTGAGTCTCCCCACGAAATCAACAAAAACGTGAAAATGTTTGATATTAAAGTACAAGTTAACCTGTACTGTGTTAGAACTGCACCGTCCTTATAAAATATGTGTTTGCTGTGCTCCTACCAAGTGTTTTTCATGTGGGTAGGTAGCTATTTTTTTTTACCAAATTTTGACTTTGCATAGTCATTTTAAAGCAACACATCCACGTTTAAACTTTTTAAAAAGTTTTTCAATCGAGTTGTGAGCACATTTCCCATACATACATATATGGTCAGTGAGCTGTATATGTGCTAACAAACACTAACCAGAGCTCTTTAAAATTATAAAAAAAGATGTCCAAATTATAAAGCGTGACAAACGCTTCATAAATTATTTTTAAATTGCCGAGGATTCCAACTTGGCTTCAAATTGAATTATGCGAGTCGTATTAAAAAACTTCACGTTTTAGTGCGTAGTGTACTTTACGTGCCTTGAAAGTCATTTTGACAATTTTTTTTGACTCGGGTGAGTTACACGCTTGTTTTATAAAGTGTTAGTCAAGCATTATAATTTGGGCATCATTTTGTTCGGGATTGTGTTGATATGCTCATATACAGCTTATTGATTATGTTTGTATGGGAAATGTGCTCATAACTCAATTAATTTTTTTTTAAAAGTTCAAACGTGGATGTGTTGCTTTAAAGAAAAATAAACAGAAATCATCAAAAAAATTTTTTAAATGCTTTGAAAGTCAATAAAAAAGTTTGGGTAGTTGCAATTTTGAGTGAAACGTAGCAGCATGGCAAACATTTATTTTATAAGGACGGCCCTATACTGCTGCTGTTTCATTTTGACAGATGCAGTAGCTGGTTCTAAGGTGGAGTTAGGTGGACTTGGCACAAACACAACAGTGTCTACACCAGCTGCTACAGGTTTCATTTTTCAGACAAGCAGTCTTATTGGTGCAGGAGAATCAGGTAAGATAAATATCATATTGTCTGCTTCTGACTTCTTTAGAAAAAATCCGTAAAAAAGATAGTCACAATTTATGCTAAATATTAAAATTTTACTAGTTAATTATTAAATTGAAAGGTTAGAACTTATTGGTGTTGCCACTTAACAAAGATACTTTTATATGCGGTACAGTGTCTGTTACATGTAAGAGTATCTTGCACTTTTGAAAGAACAACTGCAGTTGAGAAAATCAATAGTAAGTTCAACGATAATGGAATTGTTTGTTGGAATATATAGCATCATTTTCATGCTGTTTGAGACTGCAGTGCGAGGGATTCGAACTCACGATCCCTGAACTGATAGTCAGGCGTGCTACCATTTGAACTAACCAGGCACGGCTGTAGTAATGGTCAAACTATGGTGGATAATCTATACATGTGTAACAGGACAAGAAACAATTGCAGGCAGTCCATGATTTGAACCCAGGACCTTTTGCTACAGGGCGAATGTTCTACCAACTGAGCTTACAGGACCGCTTACATACATTTCTTTTTTATTAGGTTATGTACACACTGTGCCATATGTGACATACATGTATTCCCTCATAAATTTGGAATTCGTCCCCGAATTTCCATAGAGACCAGTGAATCGTGTGAATGATTGTTAGAATATATGTAAGTCGCAGTCCCACGTTGGACAATTTGAGTTTGTTTGATAACACTTGGAGTCTTTGTGGCCATTAACTTTGTCATGCATTGATTGATTTTAATGATACTTGCTACAAATGATCAACATAACATGACAACGTGTCACGATTAAGAACCACACCCGTACCTCAAAGGTCAAGGTGTCAATTTAAGTTTGTTAAACTACAGTGAGTCTGTGAGATTTTGTGACCGGCCTGTAACTTTGTCATCCATCAATGGATTTTAATGATACTTTCTACAAATGATCAACATAACATGACAATATGTCGCAAGTAACACCCACACCCGTACCTCAAAGGTCAAGGTCACACTTTGAGTTTGTTTGACAATACTTTGAGCTGTGTAAGATTTCGTGTCCGGCCTGCAACTTTGTCATGCATAGATGGATTTTATAAATACTTGCTACAAATGATCAACATAACATGACAGCGTGTTGCAAGTAAGACCCACATCTGTACCTCAAAGGTCAAGGTCACAATCTGAGTTTGTTTGACAACACCTTGAGTCTGTGTGAGATTTCGTGTCTGACCTGTAACTTTGTCATGCATAGATGGATTTTATAAATATTTGCTACAAATATTCAATTTAACATGACGACATGTTGCAAGTAAGACCCATAACTGTACTCAAAGGTCAAGGTCACAATTTAAATTTGTTTGACAACACTTTCAGTCATTTTGACATTTCTTGTCTGCTCTGTAACTTTGTCATCTATGGATAAATTTTAAAAACACTTGGCTCAGTTGATCATCATGACATAATAAAGTGTCGCATGTAAGACCCAGAACCTTTCCTCAGATATCAAGGTCACACTTTCAATTTGTTTGATATTGCGTGTCTAGTCTGTGACTTTGTCTTTAACTTGGCTCAATTTATCAAGATGACATAACAACGTGTCATAAGTAAGACCTAGACCCATACCTCAAAGGTGAAAGTCACACTTTTGGTATGTATGACAACACTTTGAATCTGTTTGAGATTTCAAGTCCGTCCTTTAATTTTATCGTACATGGATAGATTTCAAAAATACTTGGCTCAATTTGTCAATTGATCAACAATTGGTCTGTAACTTTGCCTTACATTTAAGGATTTTAAAATATCTTGACACAAGTGATCAGCATGTCATGATGATGTTTCACCTGCATTTAACTGTTGAAATACCCAGACCATTACATCAGATGTCAAGGTCAAGGTCACGCTTTAATGTAAAAAAAACAAAAAAACATGGAATTGCTTGTCTAGTCTGAAACATAAGTCCATTACTCTTGATATTCATGGATACATCGCTACCTATTATAACATATATAGTTATTTTTCTCCAACCATTTGTGTGTGTGTGGGGGGGGGGGGGGGGGGGGGCATGCGACACTTACCAGTGACATTTCTTGTTTATGATTATATTGTTAGTTAATTTATCTTACCTTTTCATGATCAAAACTTTGAAGACTAAATCTTGTTCACTATCTTTCAATTTCAGGTACATATAATCATATATTATTTTAGACATTGTCCTACTTTTTCATCCGATAAATCGCCCAGATTTTTCAAAATAGAACATTCAATTTTACATAGAATGTCATGACTGTCAGTAGATTCTTCCATACTGGACATGGATTTCTGCATGTTTTTACTAGAAAGGAATTAATCATCCTACACCACCCTCCACGCACTTATCCTACCCTGCTGTGACGTTGGAAAAAATTATGATGTGACATATTAAAACATATGACGTAATATATTTAATTTGGCATCTTAAAACCCATCATGGTAAAATTTAATAACGGGACGGAATTTTCTATCATATCCTTCAACCTATGTAAGATACATATATTGTTTACCTACTTCCTCAGCCAATGATATCGCTTCCGGAGAGAGCCTCAGCCAATGATATCGCTTCCGGAGACAGAAAGTAGATCAACATCTAAGCTTGTTAGAAATTCCATATATCTTTTAACCTATATGTAGACAGCAGTTAAATCTATATAATGTATAATAAGTATGAGTTGTGGAAGGAGAAATGTCTGATTAAAGTTGATCCTTAGTAAATAATTGCATTCTCGATATAAGTTATAAGTGGATATAATCTCGGGTGTGGTATATTAGATTTATTTATCATAAGATTAGTGTGGTTAACTCTGTCATTGTTACTTAAGTTTCTCCGGATTTAACTCTTAAGCATATATTTTTTAATTTGAACAGCTTCACAAACTAATGCTCCCAAATTTCCAACTGAAGCCCAGCCCCCTCCATATCCTGGTCAGAGGTCACGGTCAAAAGAGGTTGTGACACAGCCTGACGTTGGTGAGTCCATCTCAGACACTGTCGTTAATTCCTTCTCCAAGAGTTCATTAGATAAGGTAAGGAAATTTACTATTCCGCTTACATGTATACTTAAAATCCATTCGCTCATAAAGTTATAAATTACACATAAAGATAAAAAATTACTCAAAAAAGGCAGTAAGAATAAAACTACTTTGTAAAATCTAAAATTTATCTGAACTTGTCACAAATCAAAGAGTTTGAAAGACATTTAGTAGCTTTATTATACATTGTACTACGGTACTCAAAATAATTTAAGAACCACAAAATTAAATTTGTAAAATTTCATTTTAAATTCCATATTTAACCTTAGGAAAAAAAACAAAAAAACTTTACATTTGTAAAAGAACATTTAATAATCACCAAATAACGGAAAGGAGTTTTTTTACTTAACAGAAAACATGGTCCTTAACTTATTTTGAAAGCTATACATATTTCAGATGTCAGTTTTTGCCCCATGCCAGGGTGTAGATAGAATTATATTTACTTGCTCTGACAAAAAAAATATTATCTGGATATATATTTATATGTTTATGAATAATGTTGATACCTTTCTGTTAAATGCACAATTTAGTAGACACCTTCTATTTTTTTAATAATTAACCAAGTTACAGGGTGAATATTGAAAAATAAGTAATTTTGTTGAGAAAACTGATTACAGATGCAGCACTTCTCTGAGTTGAAGTTACAGGTATCTAAGTGGAGAGAGGACATAGTCAGGCTGAAGAAAGACACGGAGAATATGGAAATATTCTGTTCAGAGGTCAAAAATAGTGTACAGGTGAAAAGTAACAAGTCAAACTGTTTTTTTTTTTGGTTGTTTTTTTTAAGTTACCTATTGGTAACCCATTTATTCATCCAGTGAATATGTGTGTTGCGGGTCGAGGTGGGCCATCCCACCACACACTTTACATTGTAAGTATAGATAAATAAAAATTCGAACTTGGAACAACATAGGGTTGGTATAGAGCTTGTGTTACAAAAGCCCAATCTAAGTTCCTGGCCCCAATTTCGCCAAACATTTGATTTTAAGATTTTCCTTATCTTATTATTTTGGACTGGTATACAATGTAGAATCATTGACATTGATCGTTTCCATGACCAATGAGTAAAGATTTGTTCCAACTTCAGTTCTGTTTGGTCCTTAAATGTATAATTAGTTCAAGTATTCATTTAGAGAAATAGGGATTTTTTGAGTTGAGGAAAACCTCAGCTTGTTTAATGAAAGTCACTTCCCACCATGAAGATTGGTGTTTTACCATACTTCATTGATGTGATCTATCTGTAGTTGAGAAAATTACCATTTAACATTATTCCTATTATCACTGCAATATAAATGAAACTTTTTTAATATTTAAGAATATTTTTCGTTTTGGGGGGGGGGGGGGGGGGACTGTTAACTTGCTATGAAGAAAAAATGATTTACAGATTTGTTTATCAAATCAAACAACTCCATACATGAAAGGTACTGTACATCCATCATAGTATTCTGACATATCAGTTATTTTATAGCTCATCTCATTTCAGCCAAATGAATACAAAGTATGAGTTTTTTTATAAAGAAGAATAGCTTCCCTCATTTTCCTCATTGTGTTGTATTTTTTAGATTGATTAAATCTAGGTCACGCAACACCGTTTATAATGCTATTAATTGATTATTTATACTGTTGATTGAAAGCTATATAAGAATCAAACATAACTCAAGTCAATAAATATAAACCGATTCAGCTATTTTGAAACTATGTCATTTTAGATGGAACATACCGTATTAGGGGTGTTTGTGGTATGATAGCAGATTTATCTATTACATTAACTATAAAATACACTATATATCAATATTAAGTGTGTTGTACTACTGTCTGTTTCGATAGTGTAGTGCTAACAATTTGAACTGTCAACCCAAATGTCGCGAGTTCGAGCCTTATTTATGTTGATTTTTTTTGTTCATTTTATTTTCTATAAAAATATCCCAGTGTACTGTTTCAATTTGTTTTAGCAACATCATCTCTATATACATTGCCTGTTTACAGGTCTCACTTAATGATTACTTCCCTTACATGACGGTAGAAAGGTTTTCACGCCAAAGAAAATTTATTACAACTGTGTAAAGCTGATTGTCATGTTTTTTTTTGGTTAAAATACATAAAACGCCATTTCTTTGTGCATATTGGAACATTGGAAAATTTTGCATTTTTTCTGCCAAGTTTGGATGATATTGGGAAATGTTTGGTAAACCATCAAAATTGGTCAACCTCAATTTTTTTTCCGCATAATCAACCAAACAGAGTACTATCTATGGGAACAATGCACTTTTAGAACCAATGATAATGTATCCAGTGTTCAAGAAGTGCATGTCTCTATATTTAGAACAGTACAACATTAATTGTTGTATGAGACGTATAGCGTCTCACCACACCAAGTCAAAATCTTCTAAAACAATTCTGTCTGAAGAGCCTCCGATGGCGATGCCAACTTGCTGCTGCGGATTACAGCTGATGTAATATGTACGTGTGTATATGAATAAAACATTAAATTCCTCCGCGAACGTTGATTTTAACAAAAAATCGTAGCATTTTATTAATTATGTAGTTGTTTTAGCGGACAATAGTATAACACAGTTAATATTATATATATCAAGGCACTCTGATACTGTTATGGCAAATGAAAATGCAACTAAAATTTCAACATAGATACGACTTGAACTCGTGACATTTGAGTTGACAGTTAAAACTGTTACCACTACGCTATCAGAACAGACAGTAGTACATACACTTAATACTGATATCTAGTTTATTTTATAGTTTATGTAACAGATAAATCTGCTATTAACTACAAACACCCCTAATATGGAAGGTTGATAACTTTTATGTGGAGATGTCGAAAGGAATCCTGGACCACCACGTTACCAGTTTACAAAATGTCCTGAAATGGATATTTTCACCAGGGTCATCAAATATTCAGTCAATTTTCACTGGGAAGATGGTGTGTACCATGGTGTTTGCATTTTTTTCAAATGCATTATTAAAACCGTTTGATAGCTACTGTTGGAAAAGTATTGATATTGACTCTGTATGCAGGAGATTATTTATACAGATACACAAAAGAAATATTAAACACACCACATTCTTTTCTAAATCCCAATGAATTGCCTTTTAACATATCAGAAATCTAACTAAGTTTTCCAATTTTTCCAAACCTAACTTTTTGAAATAACACAAGCAGCGAGCCTTCCCTCAGGCCTTTGATGTTCTTTATTCTATAGTCAGTGTTTCATTTACATATCTATGTTTGTGAGTCCTGGGACTCCCTGAGTCTAGCATTTTGAAAGAAATATACAACGGGGTCCTGAACCACTGCGAAACCCAATTAAAAACAGTAAGTATTAGTTGGAACCAACTGAAAGAAATACGTAAAACAAATATGTAATTTTGTATATATTATTTGTACCGTACAAAACATAAAGTCACCGGCTCTATTGTATGACAATCAACTATAAAGCCGGGTCAAAACTGTCTAAAACTTGCGTGATTTTGGATGTTTACCGCTCTCCGTCGCACTAAACTCAACCTTTTTTTCACCCGTTTCTTCCAGTGTTCAGTTGCGACATTTTTGTTTACTTGCCGCATTCGACTGAACGAATGATGAATCCGTACCCAGCTTGAACTTTTAAGCAGCCGACATAGTACTATAAAGTTGTCTGAATACACAAGAAGTATTCAAGGTCGGCGAGAAGCTTGCATATTTACCACTCGCAACGGTAACAGAGACCGTCTAATGACATTGATTATGCTAGATGCACGCGCACAATTGTTTAAAAAGAAGTGCAGTAGTAACCCGATGCTCTTGAAATTCATCCGATTATGCGCATGCACTAGTGTTTACAAAGCAGTGTGCAAGAAACACAATGCGTTTGGAATTAAATGTCTGTATTTGAGATAATCAGGACGTTTCGGCTGCGATTTTTCTGTGTCCAACAGATGCACATATTTCAGAACTGTGCGTCTGCCACAAGATTTGTGCGTCTAGGACGCAGGGGTAAATGAAACACTGTATAGTAAATAATAAAAGTTTGAAGGCTTGCATAGAGAATCCCAAATGAAAGAAGTGAAATCTACATTTTACTGTTTGTCAACCTCTGCACTATCAAAAAATGATGAGAAACGTAGGGGTCATGTGTCATATAAGAGAATTTTTTTCTTCTGCTCAGTGTGTACACTGTTGACAAAGTGAAAGTAGACTTCCTAAATCATGTATTCATACCCCAATTTCCAAGCATCAATTTTTTTTTTCTAAATTCACAATTCAAACATGACAATGCTATCAAAATGTTCAAAATACATCAATTATGCCATTTAATTTAAAAAAAGAACATTAAAATAAGGAAAATGCATTTTTAAAGGAGAAGAAACGAGGATTTTTATAACTGCCATTATGCGACTTCCCCACAGAAGCACTTCCTTTTTCCAATGGTGGTACTATGCCTATAGCCTATATTCGGTAATTGGATTATTTAGTAAATAAAGGTGTATGGTGTTTAATTACATATTTGAAAAATAGCAATATGCATTTGTTTGTTTTATCTTAATATTCTTATTGTTTGCCCCTTATTGCCACCAAAGTACTTACAAACAGAGACATAAACATTATCAAATAAGTCACTGCTACAAACATTCCTAATTGACAACACACACAATTATACTTGATTCTGACAACTTACATATTTTCTAGTTTTAAATACGGGTAATTATTTATCGGTAACTACTTTAATGAAGACATTGTTGTTTTGTTTGAATGTATTTTATTGCCCTATTAACACATATTACTTATTTATCATGCATATAAGTTAAATACAATTTAAGGCAAAAGGATCTGGCCACAAGTTCTCTCAACATTAGATAAGGCCATTCCCGTTCAACTATATTTTGTAATTTTAACGATGGTTAAGATATATTATATTCCTGGCAGGTTAATATGAATGAAATAAAGTGTCATTAATGAGAAAAAATACATGCATACTCACGCAAACACACACGGACACACACACACACACACACATCCGCGTGAACGTGCGCACACACGCTCGCACACACATACATTCACATGCATACATACATACACGCACACACTCATGAATGCATATTGATTATCTTTTAAAAATCATGTTAATGTCATAGAAGTAAACTTTTAATATGATAATCTTTTTCAAAATTTGGTTTATAAAGAATTATTTAAAGATTTCATTGTTATGATTCATATATATGTTATAAACCTCAAAATCAAAGTTGCAGAATCTCCTTAGTTGGTTAATATAACTATCACCATTTAAAGCAATTTTACATTCCATGATCATTGTTTTCTATGTGTGTATGATGAATACGATATATCGAATGTTTAACATTTTAATATTGTTGCCTCTTATAATCAATGATATCAAGATATGGCAGTGTGTTGTACTTTAAAACAGTGATAAATGCCAAACGCACATCCATAATTATATTTAACATCTGAGTGAATAATTTTCTTATTTGAAAATTATGTTTTCAAATTCATATTAATGATTAGCACTGATCACTCATTCAGACAATAAGATAAAACAAACATATAATTATTTTTCGTTATAACTTTATTCATTAACCCTTTACTTCATAGATACGTGCTTTCCCACACCAATCACAGAAGGCCTTTGAAAACATTGCAGGAAGAGTTCAGATTGCTCGTAACACTTCCTGCACTGTTTTCTACTCTGTCAGTTAATATAAACATAATTCACTCATTGCTGATACATGGTGAATTAATGATTTCAGTATTAGAGGTGTCCAAATTTGTTAGTTTTGTTATAAATAATAAAAAAGTAAAAAAAATACAATTCACCTTTATTTATTCAATAATCTTATTACGGGATATATTTAATATTGTCGCTATATTTATCTATTAATTAATTGAAAGTGTGCATAGAAAAGACAACTCTGGGAATACCGAAATACACTTGACTTATACCTATCAGAATAAAAATATACATTAACATTGCCCAATAACTTCTAGATTTAAATTGTTAATACATTTGGTCAACCATAATTGATGTTTAAACAAAACAACTTAGGTAAATTTGATAATAAAATAAGTGTATTTCGGTTATAATCGAAGTCAAGGGAAGCAACTCGTAATAACCGAAAGACACATTGACATAAAAATTATGTTAAAATGCATCAAATTGTACATTTTTAAAATGTTATTTTTTGCAAAATTTATTTTAAAGTTATATCTGATACATAAAATAACAGAAACTTTATCATTAATGCCTTAAATAACTAAATCTAGGCGTCTTTCGGTTATCAGGTGTTTTTCGATTTTTCCAGTCACCGCTATTTACGTTAGTTAATAACCCTAACCCCGACAAATGTTAACGATTACAGGTTTGAATGAATTCACATTTTAATCTTTTTTTATCTTGTCAAACTATTTTAACACATTTCCCACTATTTCTACGCTTATGTCTCCAGGCTTCTCCACAGGCCATTTAAGCAGAGGGGCTATCAGTAATGGTATTCCCATAGCGCTTGAATTCTTTAACAAAATTTTGCAAAAGCTTACTTTCCTCTAAATCATTATTTTTCTTTGCATTGGGATCCGACATGCCTTCAGATTTGAAACTAATTTGAGACATCTCATAAATCCTCTGTTATCTAATTTAAGAAAGTTTGTCAGTGGAAATGTTGGATTAATACTTAATTTGTAAATGATATAAGCATTTTTAGCTTGACTGTTCGGAGAATAAAGAGAGCTATTCTACTAATTTAAGGTACAATGCGCATCTGCTTGATTTTGCACGTAAAGGCTCGTGGCAAAATATGAAGATAGACAGATCATTAAATTATTACCAATATAACACAAATATAAATGTGAAACACTCCGTTTTTAATTCTGAGATCTTTCGCTGTCAGAGCGAGTTCTCTAACGACCAAGATAACCGGACCGCTTACACACACACTTCTCTCTTTACAGGTTATTTTCACACTCTGAGATATTCCACAACAAATTGGGAATTCATCCCTGAATTTTGATAGAAACCACAGAATCAATGTGAATGTTTTTCAGAAAATTTAAAAATGGCAGTCTCACAGTCACATTGGTGTCCAGCAAATGTAACGGGACAATTAAAATATGCAGCCAGTCCGGTACTCGAACCCGGGACACTTTGCTGACAGGACAAATTCGGTATTGACCGAGCTAACTGGCTAGTTACACACACTTCTCTCATTACAGGTTACTTTCACACTGACAAAAAAAAAAAGAATATTTCACACATATAAAAGTGTATGGTACATGTATTTTGCAGGACTACAAGTTTCAGCAGCTTTGTAAAGTCAGGGTATCACGTAGTCCAGCAGCACAGCCATTAACTCGTGCATCACTTATAGTGGCATCATCCAAATATGGACTCACATTTGTTGGAGTAGAGAAAGGTGAGTTTATCAGGAAAATAGTTTTTTGGTAAAAATTAAAGGGACACACAGCAATCTTGAAATATATTATTACTCCTGTCCATACATCTAATCTTTATCTTTGAATGTGAAAATATTATTGAAAAGATTATAATTATTATAAAAGAATAAAAACAGTCATGAAAGTTTACATGTAAATAAACAAGGTTTATAGGAATTTAAATTCAAGTACCTTACTATTGTAGTCCCAATACTAGCAGTACCATTGTTTTTGGTATCCAGCTTCAATTTCATTTTGTGTGAGCATAAACACTATTTCAGAACATCGTTTCCAGTTGATAAGCATAATTTGATTGTTCAGGCTTAATAGCATAATTTAATTTGTCATGTGGTCAAGTGTAACCAATCATATTTATGCCTTCTTTGTTATTGTTTTTTTTAATCTATTCACAATAACATTAGCATTAAACTGCCAACTGTCCCCATCACGTTTCATCATTTCTGAGCAGTACCAACTGGTTTAATACTGCGGGGTATGCAAGTTTCTTATCATGGTGCATCAGCCTTGTTCGTCTAAGCTTTTCCCAAGACAGAAACAGGCATGCTCTCTCAATTTATTACCAGACGTTTATCATTCACCATTGCATAAATGTATAATAACATCAGTTATAAATTGAGCTAAGTCAGCATATGCCAATAAATATAAATTCGATAAACTGTTGTAGTCTTTCTTCCCATGAATGTAATAGAGTACAAACTATTCGACAATTTGGTGGCAACTTCTTGATTGCCAGATTCTTGTCAATGAATCCGTATATGAGTGTATACATATACACACAAACTTTACATATGTATATCTATCTGTGCATGGTATGACTAAATTTCTAAACACATCTTACAGTTCTCATGTCCCAATGAACAAGGTCTGTTTATTAAATGATTATCTTTCAAAAAGCCAGCTGGGCCCGATGAGCTCAGTCGGAAACGCATCTGGCTATCAATCCATGGGTCGTGAGTTTGAATCCCCACCGGCAACAGTCTCTGTGATGATTGCTATACAACATTGTGTCTCATTATCATTCTTCTCACCGCTGATTCAAGTGGGAAAGTAATCAGTTACTTGAGGAAATTAGGTGTGCTCGATTTCTGGTTAACCTTTCAGGAACCCATGAAAAAGTGGTTAGGTTAACTGATTGTCATTTAGCCCTCGATGGCATAAAAATGTCGCATAATATTCATTCCATCAATCAATTCAATAAGCGGATTCAAATTGTCATCATAGTTAAACTGTCAATTGCAGGGATCAAAGTGTTGCGTTCTGCTGACTTTCTGTCTCAGGACCAACAGCATGCGGCTAACCGGTTACAACACATCATCACAGACTTCCCGACCCTGGCGGAGATGGATGTTGGGGCCGAAGTGACTCATGTTTCTCTCAGCTGCGATGACCTGACCCTGGCAGTGGTCACATCAGCACCCGTGGTCCTACACGTGTACGATGTCAGAAACTTTGCTGTGAAGGTATATGATCACTTGTTGTTCTTTACAAAATGTTTGAACTAGGAACAGTACATTAGAATGTTTGTAACAATTATGTAGTACCATAGTTTTGACATACATTTAATTTTTTTCACTGTCTGTTTTCGAATTCTCAGTCAATTAACCTGAAACTGATTATAATATTTTTTTCCATGATGTCAGTTCCATTATAAATTGGATGAAGTGTTATATAGAATACAACGAATGAGAGTTGAACAATGCTACTCCGATTAGACTGCAAATTATTCTCACGCAAAAAAACGCTCACCTAAACAGTTACCAGTAAACTTGTTTCTTTTTTTAAGCCATGAAAACGATGATATGTAGTACATATAGAAGCCTAAGCTATGTTATTTTGAATAATTTATGCGTGAAGAGATGCAATAAAATAAATACTTCTTATGATTTTGCAGCTACATAATGTCAATATCCCTATTTTGTCCTGATAAAGATTTTATATGATTTTTGCAGGTTACTGCCCCTATCACACCCTTCTTAAAAGTGGATAATGGCCTTGGTGACACCCTGCTGTTGGACATGGCTTGGAACCCTGCACTGCCAGCATTGCTGGGTACCTGCGTAGCTAGTGGTCGTCTAAACATGTACGAGATCACAGACAAGCTCAGTAAAAGGGCATCACTAAACACTGGCAAGGCTAGATGTGGTATGTGTCCCGCTTGAACAGACAATAAAACAGAATCTGATATTTTCATTTGTTGTTTGCAACCTGTGCTGCCAAGACTTTCTTTTATCATGTAACTGAAGCCTTTTTGTATCAGAATCATTTAGCTGATAGAACTTACCTAGTTTCATACAGTCATGTGCAGTTACCTCCAATATTTTTATTTCTATTGCAGTTGGTTTAAATAAACTATATAGACAAATTGCATTAAATTTATCAATAAAAAAATATCATCTGATGATGAAAACATCAGGCTAGTCCACTGTCTGAAGCCCAAAAGGCTTCTTGATAAATATATGTGAAGCCCAAGGTACTTTTCGATAACATTAAGCTAAAATATTGTTTTTCTCCTGCTAATAAAAGCAATTGTGCATTTAATCCTTTAAATAAATCTCGTTTCTTAACTACTTTCGTGTTCATCAAATATGGCCTTCAAACACTTGTGAAGTTTGCATTAAGGTTTCATAATTATGGAAGATACTAAATTCAAAATGGAGAGATTCCTCCAAAACTACTTCACAATATAGATAGATCCAGCCATGATGACTCGATCTAAAATTTGAAATTTTAGGAGAGGAAAAACTAACACTTCTGAAGTAATGAATTTAAATTATTTAAAAAATAGTGTAGCCAGGAAAGTTGATTTCATGCAGAAGATGGTAGATAGATGAAATAGCTAACCTCACAATGCACCCATAATAAAGTCATTCAAGAGTAAAGTTTAGGTGAGCCTTGATATAAAATAGTACTTAGAAATGAACAATATAGGGTCCCACGTACCAGAGTTTTTATTGGGAGAATATCCCATAGATGAACAATAAGGGGCCTCACGTACCGGAGTTTTTATTGGGAGAATGTCCCAAAAATGGATGACATAAACACTATATATTCAAGGGTATATACACATGTGTCATGAGATTGATTTCTCACTGGTTCCTCTGTGATGCTTGGACATGAGCTTGGTTCTGTGTCTCCCACCTATGAATATGTGGAGAAGTAGTCAGATCTGTACAAACGCTTTTATTAATACATGTAAACTTGGCTTCAGTGTGTTGGAGTCCCAAGGGCAAGCAGTTGGTGGTGGGGCAGGACGATGGCAGCCTAGTGCAGTATGATCCAGATCTCCAGGAGAAGCGCAGATGGGAGTACCCGTCTGTATTGCCAGATCCCTCATATCAAGGTACCAATCTATATTACTTTTGTCTTGCCTCTTGTAATTTGATACTATCTTTACTACAGATACCATGTTTTAGTAATTGTAAAACATGCAGTTGACCTAAGTATCTCTTTGGTTACTTCCATGATAAGGTTGATATCTACAATCTTTTCCCCTATGCAAATATTAAAGCTATTAAATCACACAAAATGACATCCAAACTTTGTTAATAAGATTTTCATATTCAACATTATTATTTACTTGAACAATTTGAAATGTTCTATATTCATTATTTTTGTCTGCCTCTCTTCTTTACATGCCAGAAAGACAGTGTTTGAACCGTATTCAAATTTTCCTGTTTCATACCTCTAAACATCCTAATGGCTGACTGGTGTCCATTTATACACTTGCATGTGTTGTTCATTTAACCCTTTACTTCATATAGACACCCTTGGACACCTCTAATATAGACGCCTTTGGACACCTAATATAGAAAGCTTTTGAATTATTGGGTGAATTATGTTTATATTAACTGACAGAGTGGAAAACAGTGCAGGAAGTGTTCCGATCGTTACGAGCAATCTGAACTCTTCCTGCACTGTTTTCAAGGCCTTCTGTGATTGGTGTGGGAAAACGCTTATCTATGGGGTAAAGGGTTAAGTACCTGTATATTTATATAGAGGATATTTGATGCTTTTTAAGTGAATACATGATATATTTTAAGAGAACTCCCTTTGAATTGAAATTTCTAAGTATTACTGAAAATATTAAATATTCAGTTTTCTATGCTAAATGCCAATTCATTTGTTAAAAAAAGAAGATATTTTCAACATTAATTTATTGATCATTTGCTTATTTTATTCTTTTTGGATGAATACATGAAAAAATGGTGCCTGTATGCAGGCATTAAGTGCAGATATCCACCATTTTTAGTTGATTTTTTTTTTATTCATATTAAATGATGATAGTTTATTTGATGAGTGTAAATCAATTCATCTAACCTTCCCTGATGCACTCAACAATTAACACATGAAACATGATGAGATAAAGCAAGTAAATATATGATTTAGAACTTTTTCAAATAAGCAACTGACAATGTTATACAATAAAATATTAATATTCAGCTATACATAAGGTCTTACTACACTGTTAATTTTGTTCTTTGTTCTATATGAAATAAGGTCTCACTACACAGTTAAATTTTGTTCTATATAAAATAAGGTCTCAATACACAGTTTAATTTTGTTCTATATAAAATAAGATCTCACTATACAATTTAATCTTGTTCTTTGTTCTATATAAAATAAGGTCTCACTACACAGGTAAATTTTGTTCTATATAAAATAAGGTCTCAATACACAGTTTAATTTTGTTCTATATAAAATAAGGTCTCACTACACAGTTAAATTTTGTTCTTTATAAAATAAGGTCTCAATACACAGTTAAATTTTGTTCTATATAAAATAAGGTCTCTCTACACAGTTAAATTTTGTTCTATATAAAGTAAAGTCTCAATACACAGTTTAATTTTGTTCTTTGTTCTATATAAAATAATGTCTATGATTGTAATGGTAAAAACAAGAATTCCACGTGGAATTTTTTTAATTTTTTTTTATTTCAGAGCAGGAATGTATACCCATATAATCCTGAGATTTTTTGAAAAAAGAAGTCCTCAAATGCTCATAAATTCATGCATAATTATAATGAAATCCTATAAAAGTCACTTTTTAGCTCGCCGGAACGAATGTCCAGGACTGCTTCTGCCATGACCCGATGGCGTCGTCTATAGACTCCCAGGTTAAACTTTTGTGTTTAGTTGCTTTTAAGTTTTGGTGTTTGCCTACAATTTCAATTTTTGCATGGGTGGTGAGTTTTATCCCATAGGCAAGCTTTGTTGTCTTGTGACAATTCTTGTTTAACACCCGTGATGTCTTATTGCAGTATATGCTATGCCAACTTTTGCTGTACTCATCTGCAGCAAAATATCACAACCACTACGAACCATTTTGAAAATATTTCATAACCAAAGTACATAGGCGTTTTTTTAAGCATTAGAATCATGTCACTGTGGGGAAGAAGGGGGCAAAACTGTGTAGTAAGACGTATATGGTGTACAATCCCGTATTTCATGATAATATACATACAATGTACATGTAAATAACATTTTGTAATAATAGATTTATAATCATGTGCTTGACATATTCAGCCCTGGATGTGATGTGGTTGTCAACATATACCTTTATTGTGTCGTACATCTCCAGCGGAGCGGACTGTAGTGATCAACCATTGGTTGTTTTGATTAATGGATCTGTAAGTAAATAATATGTAATTGACATATTGATATTTAGCTATTGTTGTATCATAGAGATATATAATCATATTGTTTATAGAGTTTATTGTGGAGCATGTAGTCTGTTGGTAAAATATCAGGCTCCGCACCAGAGGGTGATCTGTCTGACACTCGGCTACTGCCATGTGTGCAGCACTAGACCAGAATACAGTATCTACCTTATTACTAGTTCTACCCAGGAACACTTTGGGCATGGTTTATATAACTTGTCAGGACTTTCTCTGGCACCAATAGTTTGAAGATAAAATCAAATTTTCCATATCATCATCACAATTGTTTGGTATTGCGGGTATAATTTGCAGCAGCCTATAAAAAGAGGAATAGAAAAACATAAGAAGAATGCCATGAAGCAAAATTCAGTTGAATTCAAATCATTACGAAAAATTATATAAGGGTTGTTCAAAACGTTTGTGGATAAATTGATTTACAGAGACACAAAAAGCAAATCCATGAATTAAATGGCATGTGTTTGATTTGCAATTTATTGCTGGAAGCCAAATATCAAAAAAATATTCAAAATATTACACTTCCTACACTAACATAAACAACACCATGCAGATGGCTGGAGCTGTATGAAGTATAAACTGACATGATGTAGTAATGTACCCGTTAATTTTGTTATTAAAAACTGAATTACAACAAAAGTGATTTTTCTACAAACTTTTTGAACACCCCTCACATATTCAGATCATGTATATTGATAAGATGAAAGAAAGATGTAACTGCAATAGATTATGTTGTTCAATGCAAATGGCTAACTTTGTTAGATATTGAAATCACTTATAAACTGAATGCAGCACACTTTATGTTGACACGTTTGCTGTGCTTATTACAATATTGACATAAAGCTGATGCCAAGTCTGCTTTAAATTAACTTGACAATTAATTGAAATCAGCACAATCTAGATATTGTCGGAAACAAACAAAAACCACAAAAACCTGTTGTAATAGAAGATGTTATCAATAAAACATTTGTTTGGTAAATTTTTAGAAAGAAAACCCCGCCACCTATTTAAACTTTGAAGATATATGCTACGGCACTGGAGAAGAAAAAAGGAGGAAATATTGGTACAGTTACATTCAGAAATGGTAAGATAAAATTATTATTTTTGGATCACCTTGTTAACATACATGACACACATTTTCAGGTACATGATGTACTATTAATTTTCATCATCATTTATATGTTAAAAACAAAAACCTTGTGATTAAGGTATAAGTATTGCCAATTTGTGTAGGAAACTATTATTTAAGGATGTGAAATGCTCATGAATTAATGGACACGGACCAGTTCAATATCTGTTTAAACTTAAGAGACTGTTTAAAATAAAAAAACATCTTCTAGAATAATTCATAGAGGGAGTGTCATAAACATACCAGACCTGCAAATAACGACTTGTACATGTATCTCTACAAAAAAGCAATTTTCATAGAACTTATTTGAATACAATGTATATTAACAATGGTTATATTTTCTGGAGTATAGAAAGATGTGTAAATCTGCATGTATGCCGATTCAATTTATCTGAGTGTGTGTTAGCTTGAGATCATATTTAGCAATTGGGACAATAGCTACATATTTTACCAAAAGTTAAATACATTTTCGTGTATAAGGCCTCAATTAAATAATAGCGTGGTTCCAGTTTCCCAACCGGGACGCCAACCCTAAACATTTATTCCCTTAAAAAAAATAAAAAATCGGCTGTATCTGCCGTGTCCACAATTTTTGTTCCCGGTTGCGATGGTAGCTTTTATACCCGATCGCCGGAAGTGACTATAGTAACGATAGTAGCAACATGGTGGCCTCTGGCTAGAGCTGTCTTGCCATTGTGTATGACAAGTGTGTCCACATACAGACATAATACATACTCGCAGAAAACAGATACTCGCAGAAAACTGATAATATCGACAACACAAAATAAATAATTTGCAATAAATAAATAAATAATGTACCTGCCATATTTTGTATTGCCATGTAACAGGAACCACACTTTTAATTAATTAAGGCCTTGTATAAGAAATCAATGAGCACCAGCTATGTAAATTCTTGTGCACCTATATTGATGTGTGAAATTGCACTGTTTCAGGGACATGGTGTTGGCAGGTTCTAGTAATGCCTCAGAGATTGGTGTCCTGGGAAAACATGCAGATGATAAGGTAAGGGTTTTAAATCATGTCAGTAGTAAAATAGGGGTAACATTTTGTGTTTTAATATCTTTTCATAAAACTTAAAGGTTTCCAATGGTCGTGTGGTTTAAGGCGTCCGTTACCTCTGGATTTCTTGTCTCTCACTCAGTGTTTTCTCCAGCTCCAATTTTTTTTTGGTCATTAATGACCCACTGACTGAAAATCTGGGGGTCATCAGTTGACTAGTCTTAAACTTAAATAGACGTAAGAAAACATATTTTGCTAAAACAGTTTTGCCTCCTGTTTCACAGAAATTTCAAAATCAAAACTGCTACTTCAAAACAATTTAACTTCAAACAAATATGTCTCTTCTACCAAAAAGTTACAAAACTAGAAACTAGTTGTCTTTTCCTTTCGAACGACAGTGTGGGACATTAACTTTTCTAATGTCATGGCCCTACTCAATTATCATGGTCTTAAAATATTTATGATTCTAATCATTTTTATGTGTATTGTTTCTTATCTAATATATATGACTGTTATAAATTTAACCTTTATTGTATTCAAGTTGAACTCAAGTAAACATGCTAACTGAGATGTAAACACTTCAGCAAAACTGGGAACTATGGAACCTGAATGATGCAGCAAGGGCTGAGTGTCCCCTAACAGAGGATTATAATGACACATATCCCATGGGGATAACTGTGGACTACTCTTCCCAGACCCCTATACCCCTCGGAGATAAGAAAATACACCCAGCATCACCCATCATGCTGATACTGTCCACAGAGGGGCTCATTATCCCATACCATATGATGTATATGCACAAAGATGTTCCTACTATAACAGCCCCTGTCGGGCAACTCAGCACTGCCGGACTCCGTAAATATCAAGGTTTGTCATTATTAAAGAGAGAGAGATAATATCCGGTATAAGTGAAATTACAATGTTTTATCTTCTATTGTATATTTTTAATGGGTATGGAATTTTCATCCTACATACCCTTGACGGGCTTTATCATACCCTCCTTGTGCTATGACATAATGTCATATGATGTTAATAATTATAGTTAGCGGAATCTGGTACTGTTATGGTTTTACTCTGCTTACCGTAAAATCTTACTTGGCCATACATAGAAAGTCTGTCACTGATTTGGTCCCTGCGGACCTCGCATAACAAGATATTGTGCTCTGGTACCAGTGTCTGCTTTCTTATATAATGATCTATTAACTTCTAATCCACAGCCATCCCATCTCACCCGGCTGCTGTTAAGAACTTGTTTGGAGGGAACCAGTCATTTTCGATGCCAACATCTGGTGATGGAATGGGAGCAACATTTGGCCAATCAACTGCTAAACCTGCATTCGGTACTGCAACTGACCAAACACCATTAAGTTTCCCTCTCAAGTCTGGAAATGCTGCTGCATTCTCCTTTTCTAGCACAGAGGCACCAGTCATGGGTAGTACTGCTAGCATAGGGGCACCAGCCATGGGTAGTACTGCTAGCAGAGGGGCACCAGCCATTGATAGTACTGCTTCACCAGCGGATTTTTCTTTTGGTCAGAATACTGGCTCCGGTCCAACTTTTAGTTTTAGACAAAAGACTTCAGCTGTCGATAGTTCAGGTGAGTAATGTTCAAAATAACTTCATGTATTTAATAGAACAGTTATTTATAAATGAAATAACAGTTCAATCAAAAGATTAACATAAAAGTAGTTTTAAGAAGTTACTTGCTGAACTACTTAAAGAAAACTTTTTAACTTTTTGGACCAAACTGGACACAAACCCATAACCATTTGGAACTCTGACTGCCTGCTACCATTGTTTTTTTGTTAAGAAAATGTGGAACCCACCTTTTGCATACTTCACTCATATCCAACTGCTCTGTAATTATGCTACAAGCAGTTTAACTATTTGTAAAGCAATTTTACAAACTGTAAGGTGGCTGACAGCATAAGTAGCGATTTGATTTTGTGCATTTTACAAGATGCTTCGACACATTGGATCTCCTTGACAAGTGCATTTGGATCTTGCTGAAATCTCTTATACCAGGCGTAAATTCTAGATTTTAACATGAGGTTTGCAGCCTCTTTGCCAAGTAAATTTTTTATAGAATATATACTCATACGCTATATTTCAGGAAATCATTTAAGGAATGTATGTAATGATAGATAAAATACATTATTCAAATTATCAGTGCTATCAAACCATAATAAAAAAAATTTATACATGAAATATATTTCTTGCACATTTATCACATGATGGCCAAGGTTTATTATTATGCTCCCCCAAAGGTCGCCGCTTCGTCCATGCGTCCGATCGTCCAGGCTATTTCTTTACAACTTCTGGTTGGAATTTTATGAAACTTGCTAGGATGCATCATTACCAAGTGCAGATGTGCATATTGTCTTTGTGTTGCAGTTTGATGATTTGTTACGGAGTTATGGCCCTTTGATTCCGTCTTTGACCAAATTCTTGTCATGGAGTTATGGCCCTTTAATTGAGTCTGTGACCAAATTCTTGTCCGCGCTATTTCTCTACAACCTCAGGTTGGAATTTTATGAAACCTGCTAGGATGCATCATTACCAAGTGCAGATGCGCATATTGTCTATGTGTTCCAGTTTAATGATTTTTCACGGAGTTATGGCCCCTTGATTCTGTCTGTGACCAAATTCTTGTCAGCACTATTTCTCTACAACCCCATGTTGGAGTTTTATGAGACTTGTTACGATACATCACTACCAAGTGGTGATGCGCAAATTGTCTTTTTGTTCCAGTTCGATGATTTTTCATGGAGTTGTGGCCCTTTCATTGAGTCTGTGACCAAATTATTGTCCTCACTATTTCTCTACAACCTCAGGTTGGAATTTTATGAAACTTGCTATGTTTGTGTTCCGGTTTGATGATTTTTCAATGAGTTATGGCCCTTTCATTCTGTCTGTGACCAAATTCTTCTCGGCTCTATTTCTCTACAACCTTTGGTTGAAATTTTATGAAACTTGCTAGGATGAATCATTACCAAGTGGAGATGGGCATATCGTCTTCATGACGCTATTTCGCTACAACCTCTTGTTTTAATTTTGTAACTTACTAGGATATGCGCATATTGTCATTTTGTTCCAGTTCAATGATTTGCTAATGAGTTCTGTCAAGTGCAGAGCCATATAATCTGTATAATCCCTAATTCAGAAAATACAGATTAGGGAAACACAAAAGTAGAGTGCTTATATATGCATCTGATAGCTTAAAACCAGCTAAAGTTATAGCCTACTGCGACTTACAGGTAGCCATGATTGGATAGGTAGCAAACTGCAGTCCTTTCTATAATGATGTGTATGTTCACAACTACACATTCCATGTTATCTCAATTAAACACTCCAGGACGTTACCTTTTCCAAAAAGTGGCATTTAATTCAGTAGTTAAAATCACATTGCTCTTGTAAAACACTTTCACACTTCTGATTTACATTTATTTTAACGACTGAAAAGGGATGTTTTGTGTCCTTTTCTTCAAAAGTCTATTATTTTCTGTGAAAATGGAGATGGTCATTCAGTACTGGATGGGTGTTCAATAACGAGTACACAGTATCATTTTTTGCAAATACAATATGTTATACATTAACATTTTTCAGATAACGACTTCTTCATGCAACTACATGCATAAAGACTATGTATATACATGTATATACACTTAAACATTATATTAGTACATTTGTTTTTAATATAAATATGTTAGCACACAGAAACTAAAGTGGTGCAGTGTTTGTTAAACAAGTACATGTATTAATATGCCATATGTAACAACTGAATCTTTATAATGAAACCAGTAATTATATCCATCATTGAATGTATATTTGTAATAACAATTTTCTGAAATGTTTGATCTTGGGTCATAATGACCTATTTCAAAGTATGTTGTATAATGTATTATATCACAAAATAAAAAATAATATAATAACTTCTCTTAAGAACTCTCACAGTTACTTCCCCCGTTCAGTATCATTACAGCCGGGCCCGATTAGCTCAGTTGGTTTCCCGTCTGACTATCAATCCAGGGGTTGTGAGTTCGAATCCCCCGCCCGACAACAGTCTCCGTGATGATTGATATACGACATTGTGTCTCATTATCATTCGTCTCTCACCACTGATTCAAGTGAGAAAGTTATCAGTTACTTGCGGAGATGGGGTGTGCTCGAGTACTGGTTTATCCCAGGAAACAGTGGTTAGGTTAACTGATCGTCTGTTAGCCCTCGATGACATAAAAATGACGCTAAATATGCAACCAACCAACCAGTATCATTACCTGACTCTGTGACATATAACAACAGTTCACAAACATATGTTTGGTATTGAAGTGGTTACATTAAGGTTTGTGTCCAGCCCTGGCTAGCTCAGTCAGTAACACATGACTGTCAGTCCAGAGGTCATGAGTTTAAATCCCTGTCTGGCAACAGTCTCTAAATCCCATCTGGCCACAGTCTTTAAGTCCCTGTCAAGCCACAGTCTCTATATCTGGCCAATCTCTGAATCTCGTCTGGCCACAGTCTCTAAATCCCATCTGGCCACAGTCTCTAAATCCCATCTGGCCAGTCTCTAAATCCCATCTGGCCACAGTCTCTATGATGATTGGTTATGAACTTTGTCCTACAGCCATGAATCTCCTACAGCTTAATATTTCGGGAAGTAATCAATGACTTGCAGAGATATCTAGTACTGTATAATTACCTAATGTCCCCAGGAATGATGATAAGGTGTACTTGCAGAGATGTCTAGTACTGTATAATTACCTAGTAAATCCCAGGAATGATGATTAGGTGTACTTGCAGAGATATCTAGTACTGTATAATTACCTAGTGAATCCCAGGAATGATGATTAGGTGTACTTGCAGAGATGTCCAGTACTGTATAATTACCTAGTGAATCCCAGGAATGATGATAAGGTGTACTTGCAGAGATGTCCAGTACTGTATAATTACCTAGTGAATCCCAGGAATGGTGATTAGGTGTACTTGCAGAGATGTCCAGTACTGTATAATTATCTAGTGAATCCCAGGAATGGTGATTAGGTGTACTTGCAGAGATGTCCAGTACTGTATAATTACCTAGTGAATCCCAGGAATGATGATTAGGTGTACTTGCAGAGATGTCCAGTACTGTATAATTACCTAGTGAATACCAGGAATGAAGATAAGGTGTACTTGCAGAGATGTCTAGTACTGTATAATTACCTAGTGAATCGCAGTTATGATGATAAGGTGTACTTGCGGAGATGTCTAGTACTGTATAATTACCTAGTGAATCCCAGTTATGATGATAAGGTGTACTTGCGGAGATGTCTAGTACTGTATAATTACCTAGTGAATCCCAGGAATGATGATTAGGTGTACTTGCGGAGATGTCTAGTACTGTATAATTACCTAGTTAATCCCAGGAATGATGATAAGGTGTACTTGCGGAGATGTCTAGTACTGTATAATTACCTAGTGAATCCAAGGATTGCTGATTAGGTGTACTTGCGGAGATGTCTAGTACTGTATAATTACCTAGTGAATCCCAGGAATGATGATAAGGTGTACTTGCGGAGATGTCTAGTACTGTATAATTACCTAGTGAATCCCAGGAATGATGATAAAGTGTACTTGCGGAGATGTCTAGTTCTGTATAATTACTTAGTGAATCCCAGGAATGACGATAAGCTGTACTTGCGGAGATGTCTAGTACTGTATAATTACCTAGTGAATCCCAGGAATGATGATTAGGTGTACTTGCAGAGATGTCTAGTACTGTATAATTACCTAGTGAATCCCAGGAATGATGATTAGGTGTACTTGCAGAGATGTCTAGTACTGTATAATTACCTAGTGAATCCCAATTATGATGATAAGGTGTACTTGCATAGATGTCTAGTACTGTAAAATTACCTAGTGAATCCCAGGAATGATGATTAGTTGTACTTGCAGAGATGTCTAGTACTGTATAATTACCTAGTGAATCCCAGGAATGATGATTAGGTGTACTTGCTGAGATGTCTAGTACTGTATAATTACCTAGTGAATTCCATGAATGATGATTAGGTGTACTTGCAGAGATGTTTAGTACTGTACAATTACCTAGTGAATCCCAGGAATGATGATTAGGTGTACTTGCTGAGATGTCTAGTACTGTATAATTACCTAGTGAATCCCAGGAATGATGATTAGGTGTACTTGCTGAGATGTCTAGTACTGTATAATTACCTAGTGAATCCCAGGAATGATGATTAGGTGTACTTGCAGAGATGTCTAGTACTGTATAATTACCTAGTCAATCCCAGGAATGATGATTAGTTGTACTTGCCGCCATTATAAAATAAAAAAAGGCACAAAACCTTAAATAAGCAAATTATTTACATTGTTATGATTATGATTACTTAGCAAATTATTTACATTGTTATGATTATGATTACTAAGCAAATTATTTACATTGTTATTATTATGATTACTTAGCAAATAATTATTTACATTATTATTATTATTATTATGATTATTTAGCAAACTATTAACATTGTAATGATTATGATTACCTAGCAAATTATTTACATTGTTATTATTGTGGTTACTTAGCAAATAATTATTTGCATTGTTGTTATTGTGATTACTTTGCAAATTATTTACATTGTTATGATAATGATTGCTTAGCAAATTATTTACGAGGGGGGATTAGAAAGTTCGTATACTTTTGCCATAACTTATTTATGTCAATTATACAATGCACAATAGTGTTATTGTATTTGAAATAAATGTATATGGGACATATTTTGAAAATTTTAGCATGATACGTCAACTATTAAGAAAAATAAGGCACTATTCAAAGCATAGCAGTTAGATATGTCGGGGCAAAATGATGACGTTGTATTCAACAAAAAACGATGTCAATATTTTAAACAGGTGCTTTTGTATCAAATTTACTGAGTCACTTCTTCTCAAAATACTCTCCTCCATGGTCTATACGTATTTGCCACCATTTATACCATTCAGTGAACATGTTAACAAAAGCAGAAGATGATATACTGGACACAAAATTATGTAAAACATGCTTTGATTCCAATATGTCTTCAAATCGACTTCCCATTTGTTCTTTTTTAATGACTTATTCCCGCCATCTCAAAAACATTAATTTCGTGACATTTAAACACTAGAGACTTTAAAAAATTAGATTCACCATATATACTTTTGTTTCTGTCTCTATGAGCAGGTGTATTACCTAACATGGAGCAGAACTTTACGGATCTGCGGTATTTCGCGTGCTTATCCATTTTCAAGTGCCCCGACGTCATTTTGTTTCAAACAAAATGGCATAAGGTAACATCATAATATTAACGTCATTTTGAGATGCGCATAATTGGTGTCACTTTTTTTAAAGGATGTAAACAAGCATTCAATACAGCACACATTGATATTTTTTATTTGAAAATAAAATGCGTTTTGGCAACGCTACGCTTATTTGAATAGTAGCGGTAGGAAAAAAGCAAAAACTGCTCCGACTACGTAAATCGACGTTTCCATAGTTACTATAGAATAAAAATTAATGATGAAAAATTATCATTTTTTTGCAAAATTACTGCAAATATATAGCGACACATGCTCCCTGAGTGTTATTAAAATACAATGATAAATAATGAATGAATGAATGAATGAATGAATTGTGTTTTACGGCACGTCGACACATAAATAGGTCATTTTGTGCGCGCAAAGATTAATGAATGTGATGACAAAAATAATTATATTAAATAAATATGGTTAAAATTTATTAAAACTATTTACAAATAAATAAATTAAGTTATTTACAAATAAATAAATGAAAGCATCAATTAAATACAGGGAAATCAACGATATTCTAAACTATTTATCCCGTCATCGGGTTTTAAACTAAAAATGTTTGAACAGTTTAACGTCTTTTAAAAAAGCAAAAACATTGGTTACATTAACTTTATCAAAAAGCTCTTTCATACTATCGACACTGTAGAACTTCGCTCTCATTGGAGCAAAGTCAACACAGTCGATAAGTATATGCTTAACAGTAAGCGGTGCAAAACAGGGCACACACTCTGAAACAGCTTCACGCTTTAAAAGATACGAATGGGTACAGCGGGTATGTCCTATTCTGCACCGAGCTAAAACAACTTCTTCTCGACGAATAATCCTATTGCTAGGATGCCATTCGCCAAGTTTTGGTTTGATATAATGTAACTTATTATGTATGGCAAGATCCCAAGAGGACTGCCATGAACTAAAAATATACTTATTAATATTAGATTTTAAATCTGTAAAAGGTAGTTTAATATATGAAATATTCAAGCTTAAGGCCGCTTTCGCAGCCTTATCAGCTTTATCATTTCCGCTAATTCCTGTATGACCAGGAAGCCAGCAGAGAACAATAGTATTTTCTTTACATAGAACATTGTATTTATTTAAAAGTTGAAGAACAAGAGGATTATCATCTTTCATGCCATTTATGGCTTGAAGAGATGAAAGTGAATCAGAAAATATAATAAACTGTTTTTTCACAGAATCATTAATGTAGTCCAATGCCAAATCAATGGATTTAAGTTCAGCTGAAAAGATGGAGGCTCCGTTTGGTAATCGGCTCTTTGAGATGTGCTGTCCTGTAACAGCAGCTGCAGCCACGGTGTCTCCATCTTTAGAACCATCTGTATATATGTGACAAAAATGATTGTAAGACGATTTCATTAAATTTACTTTGGAAGATAGTGGAGTCTGTTTCAGATTTTTTGTCTTTACAAAGTTCAAAAATGATTTTTGGCTTTTCCAAAGTCCATGGTGGTATTTCTGAGACTTTGTACTTAGCAATTAAATTAAGATCAATATTGGCTTCGGTTAGTTTTGGTTTGATCCGGAGACCGAAAGTTCGAATAGCTTTAGGTTTTTTATCAAAGAGAGTTTCATAATTTGGGTCAAAAGTAAGATAAAAAGCAGGATTAGATGGATTTGAATGCAGTTTAATTGCATATTGAAGAGCCAGTTTTTCACGTCTTAAATACAATGATGGTTCATTTGCCTCTACATAAAGACTGTCGGCAGGGGACGTACGAAAGGCACCAAGGGCGAGTCGTAGTCCTTGGTTGTGTATAGGATCAAGCATCGCTAAGTAAGACTTGCGAGCTGATCCATATACAATAGAGCCGTAGTCCAATTTTGATCTGATTAAAGATCTGTAAAGTCTAAGTAAAACTTTACGATCTGCACACCAATTAGTATTGGCAACAACTTTTAATAAATTTAGTGCTTTATTACACTTTGTCTTAAGATATTTAAGATGAGGAATAAAAGTAAGTTTACGGTCAAAAATAAGACCTAAAAATTTTGTTTCCTCAACAACAGGTATAAGTGTCCCATCTAACGTTAGATTGGGATCATCGTGATGTTTACGTAGTTGACAAAAATGCATACAATTTGTTTAAGACTTAGAAAATTTAAAACCGTTTTCATCAGACCAAGTCTGAAGTTTATTTAGGCATTGCTGTAGTTGCCTTTCAATAGTTTTCATATTTTTTGAACGGTAACAAATTACAAAATCGTCAACATATAAAGAGCAATCCACACCAGGATTAATACTCTTAACAATATTATTAATTTTAATATTAAAAAGTGTGACAGACAGAATACTGCCTTGTGGGACGCCCATCTCCTGTTTGTGAACATCGGAGAGGGTTGTTCCCATTCGGACTTGAAACTGTCTATCATCTAAAAAGTTTAAAATAAATGTAGCTAAACGGCCACGAAGGCCCATATTATGAAGATCTTTCATAATGCCATACTTCCACGTGGTGTCGTAGGCTTTCTCCAAGTCAAAAAATACAGCGACTAAATGTTCTTTCTTTATGAAAGCCTCCCTAACAAACGATTCAAATCTAACTAAATGGTCTGTAGTGCCCCTTTGGCGTCGGAATCCACTTTGATACTTAGTAATTAAGTTGTTGGATTCCAAGAACCAAACGAGGCGACCATTAATCATACGTTCCATGGTTTTACAAACACAACTTGTCAAAGCAATTGGACGGTAATTAACTGGATCAGTGTGATCTTTCCCTGGTTTGGGTACCGGAATAACGATAGCTTCCCTCCAAGACTCGGGGAAGTTTCCAGTCACCCAAACAGAGTTAAATATATCAAGTAGAATTAATAAGGACGATTCGGGTAAATGTTTTAAAAGTTGATAATGGATATCGTCCGGACCAGCTGATGTATCATGTGCCTTCTTTAAGGAATTTTTCAATTCACTCAAAGAGAACTTCTTATTATATTTTTCTGAATTATTTGATTTGAAGTTTAGTTTCTGCTTTTCAGTCTGATGTTTATGTTTTAAAAATTTTGGATTGCAATTAGTGGTAGATGAATTTTTTGAAAAAGTATCTGCCAAAGTATTAACGATGTCTTTGGCAGATGTGGCAGTATGATTTTCAGTTTTTAAATGGTTAACGCAACCTGGAGTACCCTTACCGTTGATTTTTCTGACAATGTCCCACGCCTTCTTAAGGGAAGTACGAGAATTAAGCCTAGAGACGTAATCTCTCCAGGACTTTCTCTTACTCTCCTTAAGAGTACGTTTTGCTTTCGCACGAAACACTTTAAAATTGTCTAAATTATGTTGTGTAGGTCGTAAATTGAATTGACTTAAAGCTTTTTTACGATCATTGACTGCATTCTTGCAGTCATCATCATACCATGGTTTTTGAGGGCGTTTTGGATCTGTCGAGGTTTTTGGGATAGATTTTTCTGCTATACTGTATAATATTGATGAAAACTGACCAGCAGGATCATCCGTATCGTTAAATAAACCAGGCTTGAACTGTTCTTCGCAAAGATATTGGAACATATGCCAATCTGCTTTGCGGTGTTTCCATCGTTGATTTCTATCAAGAAGTGGAGGTCCAATATTTTCAAGAAATATTGGATAATGGTCACTCCCGCAGAGGTCATCACCAACACTCCATGAAAAGTCTAACAAAAGTGATGGCTCACAAACTGATAAATCGATGGAAGTTTTCGATCCTGAAGCAGGATGTAAATATGTATGAGATTTATTATCATTATAAAGACATAGGTTATTTTGATTTAAAAAAGATTCAACTTTATTACCTTTATCATTAATGTCTTTACAACCCCATATGTAATTGTGGGCATTGAAATCCCCCAAAAGCATAAAAGGTGATGGCAATTGTGCAATGAGTTGATCGAGATCTTTCGGATCAAGGGTTGCACTTGGTGGTAAATATAAAGAGCAAATTGTAATAACTCTATGCATTGTAACACTAACTGCAACTGTTTGCAGATCAGTGTCTAATGCAATTGTACTGTGTGGGACGTTTCTATTGACAAGAACAGACACGCCACCAGTTGCCTTTTCACCTGTATCACAAATTGTGTTATATAAAGAATACTGTTTAAAAGTAGTTTTATCATTTGACTTCAAAAACGTTTCTTGAAGACAAAATGCAATAGGGTTATGTTCATTTAAAAGTAAACTAATCTCATCATAATTAGGTTTTAAACCTCGACAATTCCATTGTATTATTTTATTTGAATTTGAATCGTTCATTTAGGTGGAAGTATAGGTGCTAAAGGGACTTTTAATTTAACGACCTTGGAGGAATCCGATGATGCATCATCGGTTTCCATATCAAGGTAGGAAAATTTATTTTTCAACCGTATAGAGTCATCAGACTCTTCCGGTTGCTTCCCTGTTACGCATAATTTTGCAGTGGCTAGATGTATCTTAGCCTTCTGCGGAGTAGTTGGACTCTTGGTAATACCAGAGCCCGATGGTTTTGGGGAACTCGGGACATTCCCCGAGTTCTCCGGTTTTGGGGTACTCGGGACATTCCCTGAGTTCGCCGATTTCTTATTAGAAATAGATGTAAGATTTTTCTTGTTTTGTTTCATATTTGGTTTAGGATGTATAATTGGTTTAATTACCGGAGTTGAAGTCTGAGTCTCAGATGAGACTTTGGAATTACCAGGAACGACAGCAATATATGGTATGGGATTATCATTAAGCCAGGTAATATCAGTTTGAATTTCCGTACATCTTGTGGTCTTTTTCTCAACAATTCTACTCACTTCAGCATATGATTTGCCTGAAGGAGCAGACGGAGATTGGAGTTCAACAAGACGTCTGGCCTCCGGGAATGATATTTTGTTTTGTAATTTAACTTTTTGAATTTCGCGTTCTTGTTTCCATTTTGGACAATCCCTCGAGAAAGCCCCGTGGTTCCCTTTGCAATTAATGCAAAGGGCGGGTTTGGTACAAGACGAGAAGTCTGTGTGCCCTTGTTCGCCACAGTGAGCGCACAGTGCATCTTGTCTACATCGTTCTCGATGGTGTCCAAACTGTTGACAGTTAAAACAACGAAGTGGGTTGGGTATAAAAAGGTCAACGGGTAAAGATATATAACCGATTTTTACAGATTTTGGTAGGTTTGGAGAGTTAAATGTAAGAATAAAGGTATTAGTCGGTTTTATATTGCCATCTTTCCTGGTATTAATTCTGGTCACCTGCGAAACTCCCTGTGGTTTCAAATTGACACTCATCTCCTCAACAGTACATTGTTCCAGTTCCCTGGAACGAATGACTCCTTTGGAGGAGTTGAGTGTAATATGAGGACGGACTTCTACAGGTATGTCAATAAATTTTGTTAATGAAAGGAGATTGTCAGAATGACTTTTTTTCTGACATTCAATCAAAATCTTATCAGATTTGAGCTTTTTCACCTCTCGCGGCTCACCAGCAATACCAAGTATTTGCTTGTGAATCGCAAAAGGTGAAAGCTTTGTTACCGGTCTAGATGGATCTGTTGATGTAACTGTTAAAAATCTTGGCCAATTAGTTGAAGTTAATAAATCGTCATCTGATTCAGTCTCCACTGAATCGTGCCGAGCACGTTTCAGAACAGACTGAGCAGGTGTAGGTCGTTTTGTAGTATCGTTTTGGTGTCTTTTTTTGGAAGCCATAATGAGTTTGTGTTTGTTTCGTTGTTCACGTTTCTCACCCGCCTCGGAGCCGAACAAGGGGACACATGCTGTGGATATCCGACAGACATGATGCCAAGAATACGTGAACAATATACTCCAGCAAAGTAATACATCAGATCCCGCATACCACCCGATGGATGTAAATTCAAGTCCCGACAAGACAAGAACCGCACCAACATCCATCTAAAAATGGCATACGTATAACCATATAGCATTTTACTTTACAAGATTAGCCCATAAGCCATGACAGTTTTCAAGGATTTGGAATTTAGATAACTGAAAGTTTATTCATTGAAAATTAATATAGACAAGTATATGAGAATGGAAAAATTCAATGGGGGTGAAATAATGGAGAAAGGATGATACATGATAAAATATAATCCAAGAAAATTATCATGACAGACCGATTGATCAAGACCGGGCCCATCCGACCTCCCGTCTTGACTTGAAATCCGGACCAAAGTGGTGTGTTACGTCGCAGACTTCTGCGGCGCTCAACCACCAGGACTCCTTCATCCAACCGCACGGGTCGCCACCCACGGTCAACAGGTGGGTTCCTTTTCGGGGAGGATCTTACCCCTCTGCTTGGAACGAGCAGTCGGCAAATTCTAATCCCTACCGACAGGGGGGAATGTTAAATAAAAAGTTATGACAAAAGTCTACAAACTTTCTAATCCCCCCTCGTACATTGTTATGATTATGATTATTTAGCAAACCATTTACATTGTTATGATTATGATTTTTTTTACCATTATGTCATGTGATAAAAGGATCTTACACTATTTGTTGAATAGAAGTTTTATGAAACTTGATGGGACCTCGTGTGGCCTAAAAGACTGACATGTGATCACTTGCCTTTCATCATTTAGGTCCAACTCACATGATCAAGTGTCCTGTTGCCAGCACAGTCAAACCTGTGTGAGTGGTCACCCAGGGCTCAAACTAGATGGCGACATGGGCGACAATGTCGCTTTTTTTCTGCATCGCTTCGCTTTTTTTTTTTGGTCACGGCGAAGTTTTAAGTCGCCTTAAAATTAGCAACTTCGGTTTTTTTCTGGATGGTAGCGAAGTGCAAATTACAACTAAAACCAATATTTGGTATATTCTCTAATCCGTGGATAAGGTTCGCCCCATGGGGGAATGCAAATTGCAATAATCGGTTACTTCTGATCCAAATATCCCCAGGCAATTTTTGGCATATATGTTTACACCCCATGCCAACATCGTATAGGTTGCTAGGCAACGCAATCGTTTGGCTGACCAAGATCAAGGTTTCCCTTGCATAGAGTTAAAACATCCAGCGTCTAATTGAAACCGATCATTTTTTTCAACTGTCAATCAAAGTTTTCCAAGAACAAAATAACTTTCCACATATGACGTAATCATCCTATGTGTTTGCGAAATGCATAGTTGATTGACAAGAGTGTAATTCAATTCTGAATTATACGTTTAAAATGAATAATAAGCGCGTTTGCTTTTTACAAATTACCGATGATTAAAGTCACATTTAATAAGCAGCCACTTGTCTCAAGCAACCACATTTGCTATTTCCTATTTCTATGCTTTCTTCTATGCTTTCAGAGCAAACTTACCTGTATTAAACAATAACCTATCTAAAATGGTCTCTTTTGCTCCTTCCTTCGATTGGTTGCTTAAGACAGGTTTGACTCTACTTATGGAAATTGGTTCTACTCGAATTCTTTCTGAGGTCTTTCTCCAGCAATGAAACTGGTTACCATGTACATGTATAAATTGTATTGTTTTGAAAAATGCATTATGCTATTTCATTCTTTTGGCAAATGCAGCAGCTGGTTCCAGTCTTGGGTTTGGTGGACTTGGCACGAAGACAACAACATCTACACCAGCTGGTACAAGCTTTGGTTTTCAGGCAAGCAGTCAGGCTGGGTCAGGGGCATCATTGTCTAGCAAACCAGTACCATCTGCTCCCTCAACTGCCCCAGGTCAGGCTTTGTCTACTCCATCAGCAATACCACAGTTTGGCACCTTAACTTCTATTACAAAAAGTGGAGCAGCAACTGGTTTTACATTTTCCAAACCCGAAACAGGTTAGATTAATGTTCAGTTATCTACATCTCGCTTGTTTAAAGATTATCTCTGAAATATATTTGAAATTAATGGAGTTGGCCTCATTGGCCATGTGTTCTGAAGTACTGACTGTCTCTCATTGTTTTCACTTACTGCTAAGTTCATGGGTTCAAGTCCAGTTTTATCCTGACTCTTTCTTTGCGAAATTTTGCTAGTTGAGGATGGTGGTTTTACTGGCTGATTTATGTATGTATCGTCCTCCACCAATGAATTTGACTGTCATGTGTGCTGTGAAATCGTTAATTTTCATCGTTTTATTTGTTCAAGGACATATCTTTGGGGACCTAAATTCATTGAAAAACAAATTGAGAAAAAAAAGCAGCAATAATTCAACTGATCACTAAAATCCAAATATTTCAATTATGTTTTGTGTCTAATTACTTACCTTTACATGCACTCATTCAATTGCCAATGTGCTTAGCAACATGTGGTAAATATGAGGAGAGATGTCAATCAGTTGGCATTTTGTTTTTAAGTTTTACTAAAATTCTTTGCAAACAACACTGGAGTGTCATAAGCTAAGTGCTTAATGTTGAAAGGTGTTAATAATAAGTCGGACAAATTTACTTGTCAAAAATATAAATTAATCTTTGATAGAAAGAAACAAAACTTTGAATTTATTACTTGAATTCTGTATGCTATATATATATCCTTGTGTGCGTGTTGTATTAAATACCTACTTAAAAAAGAGATGACAATTACATGCATATTTATGTAATGAAACAGGAAAAAGATGAATTAATATAGTAACTGTATTTAAACTTAATCAATGCACTTTGAATAATAGTTAAATTTTATTACTTTTCATGAATAGTTGCACAAAGTACATGTTGGACCGAAAATTTGGAAACTTATGACTGCATTTCAGGTACATGTAAACTCTATACAGTATGAATGTAACAGATTTATGCTTGCAATCTATTCCTGCGGATTTCATTTCATTGTTGAGTCTCCCCACGAAATCAACAAAAACGTGAAAATGTTTGATATTAAAGTACAAGTTAACCTGTACTGTGTTAGAACTGCACCGTCCTTATAAAATATGTGTTTGCTGTGCTCCTACCAAGTGTTTTTCATGTGGGTAGGTAGCTATTTTTTTTTACCAAATTTTGACTTTGCATAGTCATTTTAAAGCAACACATCCACGTTTAAACTTTTTAAAAAGTTTTTCAATCGAGTTGTGAGCACATTTCCCATACATACATATATGGTCAGTGAGCTGTATATGTGCTAACAAACACTATCCAGAACTCTTTAAAATTATAAAAAAAGATGTCCAAATTATAAAGCGTGACAAACGCTTCATAAATTATTTTTAAATTGCCGAGGATTCCAACTTGGCTTCAAATTGAATTATGCGAGTCGTATTAAAAAACTTCACGTTTTAGTGCGTAGTGTACTTTACGTGCCTTGAAAGTCATTTTGACAATTTTTTTTGACTCGGGTGAGTTACACGCTTGTTTTATAAAGTGTTAGTCAAGCATTATAATTTGGGCATCATTTTGTTCGGGATTGTGTTGATATGCTCATATACAGCTTATTGATTATGTTTGTATGGGAAATGTGCTCATAACTCAATTAATTTTTTTTTAAAAGTTCAAACGTGGATGTGTTGCTTTAAAGAAAAATAAACAGAAATCATCAAAAAAATTTTTTAAATGCTTTGAAAGTCAATAAAAAAGTTTGGGTAGTTGCAATTTTGAGTGAAACGTAGGAGCATGGCAAACATTTATTTTATAAGGACGGCCCTATACTGCTGCTGTTTCATTTTGACAGATGCAGTAGCTGGTTCTAAGGTGGGGCTTGGCGGACTTGGCACAAACACAACAGTGTCTACACCAGCTGCTACAGGTTTCAATTTTCAGAAAAGCAGTCTTATTGGTGCAGGGGAATCAGGTAAGATAAATATCATATTGTTTGCTTCCGACTTCTTTAGAAAAAATCCGTAAAAAAGATAGTCACAATTTATGCTAAATATTAAAATTTTACTAGTTAATTATTAAATTGAAAGGTTAGAACTTATTGGTGTTGCCACTTAACAAAGATACTTTTATATGCGGTACAGTGTCTGTTACATGTAAGAGTATCTTGCACTTTTGAAAGAACAACTGCAGTTGAGAAAATCAATAGTAAGTTCAACGATAATGGAATTGTTTGTTGGAATATATAGCATCATTTTCATGCTGTTTGAGACTGCAGTGCGAGGGATTCGAACTCACGATCCCTGAACTGATAGTCAGGCGTGCTACCATTTGAACTAACCAGGCACGGCTGTAGTAATGGTCAAACTATGGTGGATAATCTATACATGTGTAACAGGACAAGAAACAATTGCAGGCAGTCCATGATTTGAACCCAGGACCTTTTGCTACAGGGCGAATGTTCTACCAACTGAGCTTACAGGACCGCTTACATACATTTCTTTTTTATTAGGTTATGTACACACTGTGCCATATGTGACATACATGTATTCCCTCATAAATTTGGAATTCGTCCCCGAATTTCCATAGAGACCAGTGAATCGTGTGAATGATTGTTAGAATATATGTAAGTCGCAGTCCCACGTTGGACAATTTGATTTTGTTTGATAACACTTGGAGTCTTTGTGGCCATTAACTTTGTCATGCATTGATTGATTTTAATGATACTTGCTACAAATGATCAACATAACATGACAACGTGTCACGATTAAGAACCACACCCATACCTCAAAGGTCAAGGTGTCAATTTAAGTTTGTTAAACTACAGTGAGTCTGTGAGATTTTGTGACCGGCCTGTAACTTTGTCATCCATCAATGGATTTTAATGATACTTTCTACAAATGATCAACATAACATGACAATATGTCGCAAGTAACACCCACACCCGTACCTCAAAGGTCAAGGTCACACTTTGAGTTTGTTTGACAATACTTTGAGCTGTGTAAGATTTCGTGTCCGGCCTGCAACTTTGTCATGCATAGATGGATTTTATAAATACTTGCTACAAATGATCAACATAACATGACAGCGTGTTGCAAGTAAGACCCACATCTGTACCTCAAAGGTCAAGGTCACAATCTGAGTTTGTTTCACAACACCTTGAGTCTGTGTGAGATTTCGTGTCTGACCTGTAACTTTGTCATGCATAGATGGATTTTATAAATATTTGCTACAAATATTCAATTTAACATGACGACATGTTGCAAGTAAGACCCATAACTGTACTAAAAAGGTCAAGGTCACAATTTAAATTTGTTTGACAACACTTTCAGTCATTTTGACATTTCTTGTCTGCTCTGTAACTTTGTCATCTATGGATAAATTTTAAAAACACTTGGCTCAGTTGATCATCATGACATAATAAAGTGTCGCATGTAAGACCCAGAACCTTTCCTCAGATATCAAGGTCACACTTTCAATTTGTTTGATATTGCGTGTCTAGTCTGTGACTTTGTCTTTAACTTGGCTCAATTTATCAAGATGACATAACAACGTGTCATAAGTAAGACCTAGACCCATACCTCAAAGGTGAAAGTCACACTTTTGGTATGTATGACAACACTTTGAATCTGTTTGAGATTTCAAGTCCGTCCTTTAATTTTATCGTACATGGATAGATTTCAAAAATACTTGGCTCAATTTGTCAATTGATCAACAATTGATCTGTAACTTTGCCTTACATTTAAGGATTTTAAAATATCTTGACACAAGTGATCAGCATGTCATGATGATGTTTCACCTGCATTTAACTGTTGAAATACCCAGACCATTACATCAGATGTCAAGGTCAAGGTCACGCTTTAATGTAAAAAAAACAAAAAAACATGGAATTGCTTGTCTAGTCTGAAACATAAGTCCATTACTCTTGATATTCATGGATACATCGCTACCTATTATAACATATATAGTTATTTTTCTCCAACCATTTGTGTGTGTGTGTGTGGGGGGGGGGGGGGGGGGGGGGCGGCATGCGACACTTACCAGTGACATTTCTTGTTTATGATTATATTGTTAGTTAATTTATCTTACCTTTTCATGATCAAAACTTTGAAGACTAAATCTTGTTCACTATCTCTCAATTTCAGGTACATATAATCATATATTATTTTAGACATTGTCCTACTTTTTCATCCGATAAATCGTCCAGATTTTTCAAAATAGAACATTCAATTTTACATAGAATGTCATGACTGTCAGTAGATTCTTGCATACTGGACATGGATTTCTGCATGTTTTTACTAGAAAGGAATTAATCATCCTACACCACCCTCCACGCACTTATCCTACCCTGCTGTGACGTTGGAAAAAATTATGATGTGACATATTAAAACATATGACGTAATATATTCAATTTGGCATCTTAAAACCCATCATGGTAAAATTTAATAACGGGACGGAATTTTCTATCATATCCTTCAACCTATGTAAGATACATATATTGTTTACCTACTTCCTCAGCCAATGATATCGCTTCCGGAGAGAGCCTCAGCCAATGATATCGCTTCCGGAGACAGAAAGTAGATCAACATCTAAGCTTGTTAGAAATTCCATATATCTTTTAACCTATATGTAGACAGCAGTTAAATCTATATAATGTATAATAAGTATGAGTTGTGGAAGGAGAAATGTCTGATTAAAGTTGATCCTTAGTAAATAATTGCATTCTCGATATAAGTTATAAGTGGATATAATCTCGGGTGTGGTATATTAGATTTATTTATCATAAGATTAGTGTGGTTAACTCTGTCATTGTTACTTAAGTTTCTCCGGATTTAACTCTTAAGCATATATTTTTTAATTTGAACAGCTTCACAAACTAATGCTCCCAAATTTCCAACTGAAGCCCAGCCCCCTCCATATCCTGGTCAGAGGTCACGGTCAAAAGAGGTTGTGACACAGCCTGACGTTGGTGAGTCCATCTCAGACACTGTCGTTAATTCCTTCTCCAAGAGTTCATTAGATAAGGTAAGGAAATTTACTATTCCGCTTACATGTATACTTAAAATCCATTCGCTCATAAAGTTATAAATTACACATAAAGATAAAAAATTACTCAAAAAAGGCAGTAAGAATAAAACTACTTTGTAAAATCTAAAATTTATCTGAACTTGTCACAAATCAAAGTGTTTGAAAGACATTTAGTAGCTTTATTATACATTGTACTACGGTACTCAAAATAATTTAAGAACCACAAAATTAAATTTGTAAAATTTCATTTTTAAATTCCATATTTAACCTTAGGAAAAAAAACAAAAAAACTTTACATTTGTAAAAGAACATTTAATAATCACCAAATAACGGAAAGGAGTTTTTTTACTTAACAGAAAACATGGTCCTTAACTTATTTTGAAAGCTATACATATTTCAGATGTCAGTTTTTGCCCCATGCCAGGGTGTAGATAGAATTATATTTACTTGCTCTGACAAAAAAAATATTATCTGGATATATATTTATATGTTTATGAATAATGTCGATACCTTTCTGTTTAATACACAATTTAGTAGACACCTTCTATTTTTTTAATAATTAACCAAGTTACAGGGTGAATATTGAAAAATAAGTAATTTTGTTGAGAAAACTGATTACAGATGCAGCACTTCTCTGAGTTGAAGTTACAGGTATCTAAGTGGAGAGAGGACATAGTCAGGCTGAAGAAAGACACGGAGAATATGGAAATATTCTGTTCAGAGGTCAAAAATAGTGTACAGGTGAAAAGTAACAAGTCAAACTGTTTTTTTTTGGTTGTTTTTTTTAAGTTACCTATTGGTAACCCATTTATTCATCCAGTGAATATGTGTGTTGCGGGTCGAGGTGGGCCATCCCACCACACACTTTACATTGTAAGTATAGATAAATAAAAATTCGAACTTGGAACAACATAGGGTTGGTATAGAGCTTGTGTTACAAAAGCCCAATCTAAGTTCCTGGCCCCAATTTCGCCAAACATTTGATTTTAAGATTTTCCTTATCTTATTATTTTGGACTGGTATACAATGTAGAATCATTGACATTGATCGTTTCCATGACCAATGAGTAAAGATTTGTTCCAACTTCAGTTCTGTTTGGTCCTTAAATGTATAATTAGTTCAAGTATTCATTTAGAGAAATAGGGATTTTTTGAGTTGAGGAAAACCTCAGCTTGTTTAATGAAAGTCACTTCCCACCATGAAGATTGGTGTTTTACCATACTTCATTGATGTGATCTATCTGTAGTTGAGAAAATTACCATTTAACATTATTCCTATTATCACTGCAATATAAATGAAACTTTTTTAATATTTAAGAATTTTTTTCGTTTTGGGGGTGGGGGGGGGGGGGGGGGGGGACTGTTAACTTGCTATGAAGAAAAAATTATTTACAGATTTGTTTATCAAATCAAACAACTCCATACATGAAAGGTACTGTACATCCATCATAGTATTCGGACATATCAGTTATTTTATAGCTCATCTCATTTCAGCCAAATGAATACAAAGTATGAGTTTTTTTTATAAAGAAGAATAGCTTCCCTCATTTTCCTCATTGTGTTGTATTTTTTAGATTGATTAAATCTAGGTCACGCAACACTGTTTATAATGCTATTAATTGATTATTTATACTGTTGATTGAAAGCTATATAAGAATCAAACATAACTCAAGTCAATAAATATAAACCGATTCAGCTATTTTGAAACTATGTCATTCTAATTTTAGATGGAACATACCGTATTAGGGGTGTTTGTGGTATGATAGCAGATTTATCTATTACATTAACTATAAAATACACTATATATCAATATTAAGTGTGTTGTACTACTGTCTGTTTCGAAAGTGTAGTGCTAACAATTTGAACTGTCAACCCAAATGTCGCGAGTTCGAGCCTTATTTATGTTGATTTTTTTTGTTCAATTTATTTTTCTATAAAAATATCCCAGTGTACTGTTTCAATTTGTTTTAGCAACATCATCTCTATATACATTGCCTGTTTACAGGTCTCACTTAATGATTACTTCCCTTACATGACGGTAGAAAGGTTTTCACGCCAAAGAAAATTTATTACAACTGTGTAAAGCTGATTGTCATGTTTTTTTTGGTTAAAAAACATAAAACGCCATTTCTTTGTGCATATGGGAACATTGGAAAATTTTGCATTTTTTCTGCCAAGTTTGGATGATATTGGGAAATGTTTGGTAAACCATCAAAATTGGTCAACCTCAATTTTTTTTCCGCATAATCAACCAAACAGAGTACTATCTATGGGAACAATGCACTTTTAGAACCAATGATAATGTATCCAGTGTTCAAGAAGTGCATGTCTCTATATTTAGAACAGTACAACATTAATTGTTGTATGAGACGTATAGCGTCTCACCACACCAAGTCAAAATCATCTAAAACAATTCTGTCTGAAGAGCCTCCGATGGCGATGCCAACTTGCTGCTGCGGATTACAGCTGATGTAATATGTACGTGTGTATATGAATAAAACATTAAATTCCTCAGCGAACGTTGATTTTAACAAAAAATCGTAGCATTTTATTAATTATGTAGTTGTTTTAGCGGACAATAGTATAACACAGTTAATATTATATATCAAGGCACTCTGATACTGTTATGGCAAATGAAAATGCAACTAAAATTTCAACATAGATACGACTTGAACTCGTGACATTTGAGTTGACAGTTAAAACTGTTACCACTACGCTATCAGAACAGACAGTAGTACATACACTTAATACTGATATCTAGTTTATTTTATAGTTTATGTAACAGATAAATCTGCTATTAACTACAAACACCCCTAATGCGGAAGGTTGATAACTTTTATGTGGAGATGTCGAAAGGAATCCTGGACCACCACGTTACCAGTTTACAAAATGTCCTGAAATGGATATTTTCACCAGGGTCATCAAATATTCAGTCAATTTTCACAGGGAAGATGGTGTGTACCATGGTGTTTGCATTTTTTTCAAATGCATTATTAAAACCGTTTGATAGCTACTGTTGGAAAAGTATTGATATTGACTCTGTATGCAGGAGATTATTTATACAGATACACAAAAGAAATATTAAACACACCACATTCTTTTCTAAATCCCAATGAATTGCCTTTTAACATATCAGAAATCTAACTAAGTTTTCCAATTTTTCCAAACCTACATTTTCGAATTAACACAAGCAGCGAGCCTTCCCTCAGGCCTTTGAGGCCTTTGATGTTCTTTATTCTATAGTCAGTGTTTCATTTACATATCTATGTTTGTGAGTCCTGGGACTCCCTGAGTCTAGCATTTTGAAAGAAATATACAACGGGGTCCTGAACCACTGCGAAACCCAATTAAAAACAGTAAGTATTAGTTGGAACCAACTGAAAGAAATACGTAAAACAAATATGTAATTAAGAAATACCTAAAACAAATATGTAATTTTGTATATATTATTTGTACCGTACAAAACATAAAGTCACCGGCTCTATTGTATGACAATCAACTATAAAGCCGGGTCAAAACTGTCTAAAACTTGCGTGATTTTGGATGTTTACCGCTCTCCGTCGCACTAAACTCAACCTTTTTTTCACCCGTTTCTTCCAGTGTTCAGTTGCGACATTTTTGTTTACTTGCCGCATTCGACTGAACGAATGATGAATCCGTACCCAGCTTGAACTTTTAAGCAGCCGACATAGTACTATAAAGTTGTCTGAATACACAAGAAGTATTCAAGGTCGGCGAGAAGCTTGCATATTTACCACTCGCAACGGTAACAGAGACCGTCTAATGACATTGATTATGCTAGATGCACGCGCACAATTGTTTAAAAAGAAGTGCAGTAGTAACCCGATGCTCTTGAAATTCATCCGATTATGCGCATGCACTAGTGTTTACAAAGCAGTGTGCAAGAAACACAATGCGTTTGGAATTAAATGTCTGTATTTGAGATAATCAGGACGTTTCGGCTGCGATTTTTCTGTGTCCAACAGATGCACATATTTCAGAACTGTGCGTCTGCCACAAGATTTGTGCGTCTAGGACGCAGGGGTAAATGAAACACTGTATAGTAAATAATAAAAGTTTGAAGGCTTGCATAGAGAATCCCAAATGAAAGAAGTGAAATCTACATTTTACTGTTTGTCAACCTCTGCACTATCAAAAAATGATGAGAAACGTAGGGGTCATGTGTCATATAAGAGAATTTTTTTCTTCTGCTCAGTGTGTACACTGTTGACAAAGTGAAAGTAGACTTCCTAAATCATGTATTCATACCCCAATTTCCAAGCATCAATTTTTTTTTCTAAATTCACAATTCAAACATGACAATGCTATCAAAATGTTCAAAATACATCAATTATGCCATTTAATTTAAAAAAAGAACATTAAAATAAGGAAAATGCATTTTTAAAGGAGAAGAAACGAGGATTTTTATAACTGCCATTATGCGACTTCCCCACAGAAGCACTTCCTTTTTCCAATGGTGGTACTATGCCTATAGCCTATATTCGGTAATTGGATTATTTAGTAAATAAAGGTGTATGGTGTTTAATTACATATTTGAAAAATAGCAATATGCATTTGTTTGTTTTATCTTAATATTCGTATTGTTTGCCCCTTATTGCCACCAAAGTACTTACAAACAGAGACATAAACATTATCAAATAAGTCACTGCTACAAACATTCCTAATTGACAACACACACAATTATACTTGATTCTGACAACTTACATATTTTCTAGTTTTAAATACGGGTAATTATTTATCGGTAACTACTTTAATGGAGACATTGTTGTTTTGTTTGAATGTATTTAATTGCCCTATTAACACATATTACTTATTTATTATGCATATAAGTTAAATACAATTTAAGGCAAAAGGATCTGGCCACAAGTTCTCTCAACATTAGATAAGGCCATTCCCGTTCAACTATATTTTGTAATTTTAACGATGGTTAAGATATATTGTATTCCTGGCAGGTTAATATGAATGAAATAAAGTGTCATTAATGAGAAAAAATACATGCATACTCACGGAAACACACATGGACACACACACACACACACACACACACACACACACATCCGCGTGAACGTGCGCACACACGCTCGCACACACATACATTCACATGCATACATACATACACGCACACACTCATGAATGCATATTGATTATCTTTTAAAAATCATGTTAATGTTATAGAAGTAAACTTTTAATATGATAATCTTTTTCAAAATTTGGTTTATAAAGAATTATTTAAAGATTTCATTGTTTTGATTCATATATATGTTATAAACCTCAAAATCAAAGTTGCAGAATCTCCTTAGTTGGTTAATATAACTATCACCATTTAAAGCAATTTTACGTTCCATGATCATTGTTTTCTATGTGTGTATGATGAATACGATATATCGAATGTTTAACATTTTAATATTGTTGCCTCTTATAATCAATGATATCAAGATATGGCAGTGTGTTGTACTTTAAAACAATGATAAATGCCAAACGCACATCCATAATTATATTTAACATCTGAGTGAATAATTTTCTTATTTGAAAATTATGTTTTCAAATTCATATTAATGATTAGCACTGATCACTCATTCAGACAATAAGATAAAACAAACATATAATTATTTTTCGTTATAACTTTATTCATTAACCCTTTACTTCATAGATACGTGCTTTCCCTCACCAATCACAGAAGGCCTTTGAAAACATTGCAGGAAGAGTTCAGATTGCTCGTAACACTTCCTGCACTGTTTTCTACTCTGTCAGTTAATATAAACATAATTCACTCATTGCTGATACATGGTGAATTAATGATTTCAGTATTAGAGGTGTCCAAAGGCGTCTTTATGAAGTAAAGGGTTACTACTATTCTTATTATCTGACCTGTATATATACTGTTGCTAAATTTGTTAGTTTTGTTATAAATAATAAAAAAGTAAAAAAAATACAATTCACCTTTATTTATTCAATAATCTTATTACGGGATATATTTAATATTGTCGCTATATTTATCTATTAATTAATTGAAAGTGTGCATAGAAAAGACAACTCTGGGAATACCGAAATACACTTGACTTATACCTATCAGAATAAAAATATACATTAACATTGCCCAATAACTTCTAGATTTAAATTGTTAATACATTTGGTCAACCATAATTGATGTTTAAACAAAACAACTTAGGTAAATTTGATAATAAAATAAGTGTATTTCGGTTATAATCGAAGTCAAGGGAAGCAACTCGTAATAACCGAAAGACACATTGACATAAAAATTATGTTAAAATGCATCAAATTGTACATTTTTAAAATGTTATTTTTTGCAAAATTTATTTTAAAGTTATATCTGATACATAAAATAACAGAAACTTTATCATTAATGCCTTAAATAACTAAATCTAGGCGTCTTTCGGTTATCAGGTGTTTTTCGATTTTTCCAGTCACCGCTATTTACGTTAGTTAATAACCCTAACCCCGACAAATGTTAACGATTACAGGTTTGAATGAATTCACATTTTAATCTTTTTTTATCTTGTCAAACTATTTTAACACATTTCCCACTATTTCTACGCTTATGTCTCCAGGCTTCTCCACAGGCCATTTAAGCACAGGGGCTATCAGTAATGGTATTCCCATAGCGCTTGAATTCTTTAACAAAATTTTGCAAAAGCTTACTTTCCTCTAAATCATTATTTTTCTTTGCATTGGGATCCGACATGCCTTCAGATTTGAAACTAATTTGCGACATCCCATAAATCCTCTGTTATCTAGTTTAAGAAAGTTTGTCAGTGGAAATGTTGGATTAATACTTAATTTGTAAATGATATAAGCATTTTTAGCTTGACTGTTCGGAGAATAAAGAGAGCTATTCTACTAATTTAAGGTACAATGCGCATCTGCTTGATTTTGCACGTAAAGGCTCGTGGCAAAATATGAAGATAGACAGATCATTAAATTATTACCAATATAACACAAATATAAATGTGAAACACTCCGTTTTTAATTCTGAGATCTTTCGCTGTCAGAGCGAGTTCTCTAACGACCAAGATAACCGGACCGCTTACACACACACTTCTCTCTTTACAGGTTATTTTCACACTCTGAGATATTCCACAACAGATTGGGAATTCATCCCTGAATTTTGATAGAAACCACAGAATCAATGTGAATGTTTTTCAGAGAATTTAAAAATGGCAGTCTCACAGTCACATTGGTGTCCAGCAAATGTAACGGGACAATTAAAATATGCAGCCAGTCCGGTACTCGAACCCGGGACACTTTGCTGACAGGACAAATTCGGTATTGACCGAGCTAACTGGCTAGTTACACACACTTCTCTCATTACAGGTTGCTTTCACACTGACAAAAAAAAAAGAATATTTCACACATATAAAAGTGTATGGTACATGTATTTTGCAGGACTACAAGTTTCAGCAGCTTTGTAAAGTCAGGGTATCACGTAGTCCAGCAGCACTGCCATTAACTCGTGCATCACTTATAGTGGCATCATCCAAATATGGACTCACATTTGTTGGAGTAGAGAAAGGTGAGTTTATCAGGAAAATAGTTTTTTGGTAAAAATTAAAGGGACACACGGCAATCTTGAAATATATTATTACTCCTGTCCATACATCTAATCTTTATCTTTGAATGTGAAAATATTATTGAAAAGATTATAATTATTATAAAAGAATAAAACAGTCATGAAAGTTTACATGTAAATAAACAAGGTTTATAGGAATTTAAATTCAAGTACCTTACTATTGTAGTCCCAATACTAGCAGTACCATTGTTTTTGGTATCCAGCTTTCAATTTCATTTTGTGTGAGCATAAACACTATTTCAGAACATCGTTTCCAGTTGATTAGCATAATTTGATTGTTCAGGCTTATTAGCATAATTTAATTTGTCATGTGGTCAAGTGTAACCAATCATATTTATGCCTTCTTTGTTAGTTTGAATCCCCACCGGCAACAGTCTCTGTGATGATTGCTATACAACATTATTATTATCATTCTTCTCACCGCTGATTCAAGTGGGAAAGTAATCAGTTACTTGAGGAAATTAGGTGTGCTCGATTTCTGGTTAACCTTTCAGGAACCCATGAAAAAGTGGTTAGGTTAACTAATTGTCATTTAGCCCTCGATGGCATAAAAATGTCGCATAATATTCATTCCATCAATCAATTCAATAAGCGGATTCAAATTGTCATCATAGTTAAACTGTCAATTGCAGGGATCAAAGTGTTGCGTTCTGCTGACTTTCTGTCTCAGGACCAACAGCATGCGGCTAACCGGTTACAACACATCATCACAGACTTCCCGACCCTGGCGGAGGTGGATGTTGGGGCCGAAGTGACTCATGTTTCTCTCAGCTGTGATGACCTGACCCTGGCAGTGGTCACATCAGCACCCGTGGTCCTACACGTGTACGATGTCAGAAACTTTGCTGTGAAGGTATATGATCACTTGTTGTTCTTTACAAAATGTTTGAACTTGGAACAGTACATTAGAATGTTTGTAATATTTATGTAGTACCATAGTTTTGACATACATTTAATTTTTTTCACTGTCTGTTTTCGAATTCTCAGTCAATTAACCTGAAACTGATTATAATATTTTTTTCCATGATGTCAGTTCCATTATAAATTGGATGAAGTGTTATATAGAATACAACGAATGAGAGTTGAACGATGCTACTCCGATTAGACTGCAAATTATTCTCACGCAAAAAAACGCTCACCTAAACAGTTATCAGTAAACTTTTTTCTTTTTTTAAGCCATGAAAACGATGATATGTAGTACATATAGAAGCTTAAGCTATGTTATTTTGAATAATTTATGCGTGAAGAGATGCAATAAAATAAATACTTCTTATGATTTTGCAGCTACATAATGTCAATATCCCTATTTTGTCCTGATAAAGATTTTATATGATTTTTGCAGGTTACTGCCCCTATCACACCCTTCTTAAAAGTGGATAATGGCCTTGGTGACACTCTGCTGTTGGACATGGCTTGGAACCCTGCACTGCCAGCATTGCTGGTTACCTGCGTAGCTAGTGGTCGTTTAGACATGTACGAGATCACAGACAAGCTCAGTAAAAGGGCATCACTAAACACTGGCAAGGCTAGATGTGGTATGTGTCCCGCTTGAACAGACAATAAAACATAATCTGATATTTTCATTTGTTGTTTGCAACCTGTGCTGCCAAGACTTCCTTTTATCATGTAACTGAAGCCTTTTTGTATCAGAATCATTTAGCTGATAGAACTTACCTAGTTTCATACAGTCATGTGCAGTTACCTCCAATATTTTTATTTCTATTGCAGTTGGTTTAAATAAACTATATAGAGAAATTGCATTAAATTTATCAATGAAAAAATATCATCTGATGATGAAAACATCAGGCTAGTCCACTGTCTGAAGCCCAAAAGGCTTCTTGATAAATATATGTGAAGCCCAAGGTACTTTTCGATAACATTAAGCTAAAAAATTGTTTTTCTCCTGCTGATAAAAGCAATTGTGCATTTAATCCTTTAAATAAATCTCGTTTCTTAACTACTTTCGTATTCATCAAATATGGCCTTCAAACACTTGTGAAGTTTGCATTAAGGTTTCATAATTATGGGAGATACTAAATTCAAAATGGAGAGATTCCTCCAAAACTACTTCACAATATAGATAGATCCAGCCATGATGACTCGATCTAAAATTTGAAATTTTAGGAGAGGAAAAACTAACACTTCTGAAGTAATGAATTTAAATTATTTAAAAATAGTGTAGCCAGGAAGGTTGATTTCATGCAGAAGATGGTAGATAGATGAAATAGCTAACCTCACAATGCACCCATAATAAAGTCATTCAAGAGTAAAGTTTAGGTGAGCCTTGATATAAAATAGTACTTAGAAATGAACAATATAGGGTCCCACGTACCAGAGTTTTTATTGGGAGAATGTCCCATAGATGAACAATATGGGGCCTCACGTACCGGAGTTTTTATTGGGAGAATGTCCCAAAAATGGATGACATAAACACTATATATTCAAGGGTATATACACATGTGTCATGAGATTGATTTCTCACTGGTTCCTCTGTGATGCTTGGACATGAGCTTGGTTCTGTGTCTCCCACCTATGAATATGTGGAGAAGTAGTCAGATCTGTACAAACGCTTTTATTAATACATGTAAACTTGGCTTCAGTGTGTTGGAGTCCCAAGGGCAAGCAGTTGGTGGTGGGGCAGGACGATGGCAGCCTAGTGCAGTATGATCCAGATCTCCAGGAGAAGCGCAGATGGGAGTACCCGTCTGTATTGCCAGATCCCTCATATCAAGGTACCAATCTATATTACTTTTGTCTTGCCTCTTGTACCTGGATACTATCTTTATTACAGATACCATGTTTTAGTAATTGTAAAACATGCAGTTGACCTAAGTATCTCTTTGGTTACTTCCATGATAAGGTTGATATCTACAATCTTTTCCCCTATGAAAATATTAAAGCTATCAAATCACACAAAATGACATCCAAACTTTGTTAATAAGATTTTCATATTCAACATTATTATTTACTTGAACAATTTGAAATGTTGTATATTCATTATTTTTGTCTGCCTCTCTTCATTACATGCCAGAAAGACAGTGTTTGAACCGTATTCAAATTTTCCTGTTTCATACCTTTAAACATCCTAATGGCTGACTGGTGTCCATTTATACACTTGCATGTGTTGTTCTTTTAACCCTTTACTTCATATAGACACCTTTGGACACCTCTAATATAGACGCCTTTGGACACCTCTAATATAGACGCCTTTGGACACCTAATATAGAAAGCTTTTGAATTATTGGGTGAATTATGTTTATATTAACTGACAGAGTGGAAAACAGTGCAGGAAGTGTTCCGATCGTTACGAGCAATCTGAACTCTTCCTGCACTGTTTTCAAGGCCTTCTGTGATTGGTGTGGGAAAACGCTTATCTATGGGGTAAAGGGTTAAGTACCTGTATATTTATATAGAGGATATTTGATGCTTTTTAAGTGAATACATGATATATTTTAAGAGAACTCCCTTTGAAATGAAATTTATAAGTATTACTGAAAATATTAAATATTCAGTTTTCTATGCTAAATGCCAATTCATTTGTTAAAAAAAGAAGATATTTTCAACATTAATTTATTGATCATTTGCTTATTTTATTCTTTTTGGATGAATATATGAAAAATGGTGCCTGTATGCAGGCATTAAGTGCAGATATCCACCATTTTTAGTTGTGTTTTTTTATTCATATTAAATGATGATAGTTTATTTGATGAGTTTAAATCAATTCATCTAACCTTCCCTGATGCACTCAACAATTAACACATGAAACATGATGAGATAAAGCAAGGAAATATATGATTTAGAACTTTTTCAAATAAGCAACTGACAATGTTATACAATAAAATATTAATATTCAGCTATATGAAATAAGGTCTCACTACACAGTTAAATTTTGTTCTATATAAAATAAGGTCTCAATACACAGTTTAATTTTGTTCTATATAAAATAAGATCTCACTATACAATTTAATCTTGTTCTTTGTTCTATATAAAATAAGGTCTCACTACACAGGTAAATTTTGTTCTATATAAAATAAGGTCTCAATACAAAGATTAATTTTGTTCTATATAAAATAAGGTCTCTCTACACAGTTAAATTTTGTTCTATATAAAGTAAAGTCTCAATACACAGTTTAATTTTGTTCTTTGTTCTATATAAATAATGTCTATGATTGTAATGGTAAAAACAAGAATTCCACGTAGAATTTTTTTAATTTTTTTTTATTTCAGAGCAGGAATGTATACCCAAATAATCCTGAGATTTTTTGAAAAAAGAAGTCCTCAAATGCTCATAAATTCATGCATAATTATGTTGAAATCCTATAAAAGTCACTTTTTAGCTCGCCGGAACGAATGTCCAGGACTGCTTCTGCCATGACCCGATGGCGTCGTCTATAGACTCCCAGGTTAAACTTTTGTGTTTAGTTGCTTTTAAGTTTTGGTGTTTGCCTACAATTTCAATTTTTGCATGGGTGGTGAGTTTTATCCCATAGGCAAGCTTTGTTGTCTTGTGACAATTCTTGTTTAACACCCGTGATGTCTTATTGCAGTATATGCTATACCAACTTTTGCTGTACTCATCTGCAGCAAAATATCACAACCACTACGAACCATTTTGAAAATATTTCATAACCAAAGTACATAGGCTTTTTTTAAGCATTAGAATCATGTCGCTGTGTGGAAAAAGGGGGCAAAACTGTGTAGTAAGACGTATATGGTGTACAATCCCGTATTTCATGATAATATACATACAATGTACATGTAAATAACATTTTGTAATAATAGATTTATAATAATGTGCTTGACATATTCAGCCCTGGATGTGATGTGGTTGTCAACATATACCTTTATTGTGTCGTACATCTCCAGCGGAGCGGACTGTAGTGATCAACCATTGGTTGTTTTGATTAATGGATCTGTAAGTAAATAATATGTAATTGACATATTGATATTTAGCTATTGTTGTATCATAGAGATATATAATCATATTGTTTATAGAGTTTATTGTGGAGCATGTAGTCTGGTGGTAAAATATCAGGCTCCGCACCAGAGGGTGATCTGTCTGACACTCGGTTACTGCCATGTGTGCAGCACTAGACCAGAATACAGTATCTGTCTTATTACTAATTCTACCCAGGAACACTTTGGGCATGGTTTATATAACTTGTCAGGACTTTCTCTGGCACCAATAGTTTGAAGATAAAATCAAATTTTCCATATCGTCATCACAATTGTTTGGTATTGCGGGTATAATTTGCAGCAGCCTATAAAAAGAGGAATAGAAAAACATAAGAAGAATGCCATGAAGCAAAATTCAGTTGAATTCAAATCATTACGAAAAATTATATAAGGGTTGTTCAAAACGTTTGTGGATAAATTGATTTACAGAGACACAAAAAGCAAATCCATGAATTGAATGGCATGTTATTGATTTGCAATTTATTGCTGGAAGCCAAATATCAAAAAAATATTCAAAATATTACACTTCCTACACTAACATAAACAACACCATGCAGATGGCTGGAGCTGTATGAAGTATAAACTGACATGATGTAGTAATGTACCCGTTAATTTTGTTATTAAAAACTGAATTACAACAAAAGTGATTTTTCTACAAACTTTTTGAACACCCCTCACATATTCAGATCATGTATATTGATAAGATGAAAGAAAGATGTAACTGCAATATATTATGTTGTTCAATGCAAATGGCTAACTGTGTTAGATATTGAAATCACTTATAAACTGAATGCAGCACACTTTATGTTGACACGTTTGCTGTGCTTATTAAAATATTGACATAAAGCTGATGCCAATTCTGCTCTAAATTAACTTGACAATTAATTGAAATCAGCACAATCTAGATATTGGCCGAAACAAACAAAAACCACAAAAACCTGTTGTGATAGAAGATGTTATCAATAAAACATTTGTTTGGTAAATTTTTAGAAAGAAAACCCCGCCACCTATTTAAACTTTGAAGATATATGCTACGGCACTGGAGAAGAAAAAAGGAGGAAATATTGGTACAGTTACATTCAGAAATGGTAAGATAAAATTATTATTTTTGGATCACCTTGTTAACATACATGACACACATTTTCAGGTACATGATGTACTATTAATTTTCATCATCATTTATATGTTAAAAACAAAATCCTTGTGATTAAGGTATCAGTATTGCCAATTTGTGTAGGAAACTATTATTTAAGGATGTGAAATGCTCATGAATTAATGGACACGGACCAATTCAGTATCTGTTTAAACTTAAGAGACTGTTTAATATAAAAAAACATCTTCTAGAATAATTCATAGAGGGAGTGTCATAAACATACCAGACCTGCAAATAACGACTTGTACATGTATCTCTACAAAAAAGCAATTTTCATAGAACTTATTTGAATACAATGTATATTAACAATGGTTATATTTTCTGGAGTATAGAAAGATGTGTAAATCTGCATGTATGCCGATTCAATTTATCTGAGTGTGTGTTAGCTTGAGATCATATTTAGCATTTGGGACAATAGCTACATATTTTACCAAAAGTTAAATACATTTTTGTGTATAAGGCCTAAATTAAATAATAGCGTGGTTCCAGTTTCCCAACCGGGACGCCAACCCTAAACATTTATTCCCTTAAAAAAAAAAAAATCGGCTGTAACTGCCGTGTCCACAATTTTTGTTCCTGGTTGCGATGGTAGCTTTTATACCCGATCGCCGGAAGTGATCATAGTAACGATAGTAGCAACATGGTGGCCTCTGGCTAGAGCTGTCTTGCCATTGTGTATGACAAGTGTGTCCACATACAGACATAATACATACTCGCAGAAAACAGATACTCGCAGAAAACTGATAATATCGACAACACAAAATAAATAATTTGCAATAAATAAATAAATAATGTACCTGCCATATTTTGTATTGCCATGTAACAGGAACCACACTTTTAATTAATTAAGGCCTTGTATAAGAAATCAATGAGCATCAGCTATGTAAATTCTTGTGCACCTATATTGATGTGTGAAATTGCACTGTTTCAGGGACATGGTGTTGGCAGGTTCTAGTAATGCCTCAGAGATTGGTGTCCTGGGAAAACATGCAGATGATAAGGTAAGGGTTTTAAATCATGTCAGTAGTAAAATAGGGGTAACATTTTGTGTTTTAATATCTTTTCATAAAACTTAAAGGTTTCCAATGGTCGTGTGGTTTAAGGCGTCCGTTACCTCTGGATTTCTTGTCTCTCACTCAGTGTTTTCTCCAGCTCCAATTTTTTTCTGGTCATTAATGACACACTGACTGAAAATCTGAGGGTCATCAGTTGACTAGTCTTAAACTTAATAGAGGTAAGAAAACATATTTTGCTAAAACAGTTTTGCCTCCTGTTTCACAGAAATTTCAAAATCAAAACTGCTACTTCAAAACAATTTAACTTCAAACAAATATGTCTCTTTTACCAAAAAGTTACAAAACTAGAAACTAGTTGTCTTTTCCTTTCGAACAACAGTGTGGGACATTAACTTTTCTAATGTCATGGCCCTACTCAATTATCATGGTCTTAAAATATTTATGATTCTAATCATTTTTATGTGTATTGTTTCTTATCTAATATATATGACTGTTATAAATTTAACCTTTATTGTATTCAAGTTGAACTCAAGTAAACATGCTAACTGAGATGTAAACACTTCAGCAAAACTGGGAACTATGGAACCTGAATGATGCAGCAAGGGCTGAGTGTCCCCTAACAGAGGATTATAATGACACATATCCCATGGGGATAACTGTGGACTACTCTTCCCAGACCCCTATACCCCTCGGAGATAAGAAAATACACCCAGCATCACCCATCATGCTGATACTGTCCACAGAGGGGCTCATTATCCCATACCATATGATGTATATGCACAAAGATGTTCCTACTATAACAGCCCCTGTGGAGCAACTCAGCACTGCCGGACTCCGTAAATATCAAGGTTTGTCATTATTAAAGAGAGAGAGATAATATCCGGTATAAGTGAAATTACAATGTTTTATCTTCTATTGTATATTTTTAATGGGTATGGAATTTTCATCCTACATACCCTTGACGGGCTTTATCATACCCTCCTTGTGCTATGACATAATGTCATATGATGTTAATAATTATAGTTAGCGGAATCTGGTACTGTTATGGTTTTACTCTGCTTACCGTAAAATCTTACTTGGCCATACATAGAAAGTCTGTCACTGATTTGGTCCCTGCGGACCTCGCATAACAAGATATTGTGCTCTGGTACCAGTGTCTGCTTTCTTATATAATGATCTATTAACTTCTAATCCACAGCCATCCCATCTCACCCGGCTGCTGTTAAGAACTTGTTTGGAGGGAACCAGTCATTTTCGATACCAACATCTGGTGATGGAATGGGAGCAACATTTGGCCAATCAACTGCTAAACCTGCATTCGGTACTGCAACTGACCAAACACCATTAAGTTTCCCTCTCAAGTCTGGAAATACTGCTGCATTCTCCTTTTCTAGCACAGAGGCACCAGTCATGGGTAGTACTGCTAGCATAGGGGCACCAGCCATGGGTAGTACTGCTAGCAGAGGGGCACCAGCCATTGATAGCACTGCTTCACCAGCGGATTTTTCTTTTGGTCAGAATACTGGCTCCGGTCCAACTTTTAGTTTTAGACAAAAGACTTCAGCTGTCGATAGTTCAGGTGAGTAATGTTCAAAATAACTTCATGTATTTAATAGAACAGTTATTTATAAATGAAATAACAGTTCAATCAAAAGATAAACATAAAAGTAGTTTAAAGAAGTTACTTGCTGAACTACTTAAAGAAAACTTTTTAACTTTTTGGACCAAACTGGACACAAACCCATAACCATTTGGAACTCTGACTGCCTGCTACCATTGTTTTTTTGTTAAGAAAATGTGGAACCCACCTTTTGCATACTTCACTCATATCCAACTGCTCTGTAATTATGCTACAAGCAGTTTAACTATTTGTAAAGCAATTTTACAAACTGTAAGGTGGCTGACAGCATAAGTAGCGATTTGATTTTGTGCATTTTACAAGATGCTTCGACACATTGGATCTCCTTGACAAGTGCATTTGGATCTTGCTGAAATCTCTTATACCAGGCGTAAATTCTAGATTTTAACATGAGGTTTGCAGCCTCTTTGCCAAGTAAATTTTTTATAGAATATATACTCATACGCTATATTTCAGGAAATCATTTAAGGAATGTATGTAATGATAGATAAAATACATTATTCAAATTATCAGTGCTATCAAACCATAATAAAAAAAATTTATACATGAAATATATTTCTTGCACATTTATCACATGATGGCCAAGGTTTATTATTATGCTCCCCCAAAGGTCGCCGCTTCGTCCATGCGTCCGATCGTCCCCAAGTTCTTGTCCAGGCTATTTCTTTACAACTTCTGGTTGGAATTTTATGAAACTTGCTAGGATGCATCATTACCAAGTGCAGATGTGCATATTGTCTTTGTGTTGCAGTTTGATGATTTGTTACGGAGTTATGGCCCTTTGATTCCGTCTTTGACCAAATTCTTGTCATGGAGTTATGGCCCTTTAATTGAGTCTGTGACCAAATTCTTGTCCGCGCTATTTCTCTACAACCTCAGGTTGGAATTTTATGAAACCTGCTAGGATGCATCATTACCAAGTGCAGATGCGCATATTGTCTATGTGTTCCAGTTTAATGATTTTTCACGGAGTTATGGCCCCTTGATTCTGTCTGTGACCAAATTCTTGTCAGCACTATTTCTCTACAACCCCATGTTGGAGTTTTATGAGACTTGTTACGATACATCACTACCAAGTGGTGATGCGCAAATTGTCTTTTTGTTCCGGTTCGATGATTTTTCATGGAGTTGTGGCCCTTTCATTGAGTCTGTGACCAAATTATTGTCCTCACTATTTCTCTACAACCTCAGGTTGGAATTTTATGAAACTTGCTATGTTTGTGTTCCGGTTTGATGATTTTTCAATGAGTTATGGCCCTTTCATTCTGTCTGTGACCAAATTCTTCTCGGCTCTATTTCTCTACAACCTTTGGTTGAAATTTTATGAAACTTACTAGGATGAATCATTACCAAGTGGAGATGGGCATATTGTCTTCATGACGCTATTTCGCTACAACCTCTTGTTTTAATTTTGTAACTTACTAGGATATGCGCATATTGTCATTTTGTTCCAGTTCAATGATTTGCTTATGAGTTCTGTCAAGTGCAGAGCCATATAATCTGTATAATCCCTAATTCAGAAAATACAGATTAGGGAAACACTAAAGTAGAGTGCTTATATATGCATCTGATAGCTTAAAACCAGCTAAAGTTATAGCCTACTGCGACTTACAGGTAGCCATGATTGGATAGGTAGCAAACTGCAGTCCTTTCTATAATGATGTGTATGTTCACAACTACACATTCCATGTTATCTCAATTAAACACTCCAGGACGTTACCTTTTCCAAAAAGTGGCATTTAATTCAGTAGTTAAAATCACATTGCTCTTGTAAAACACTTTCACACTTCTGATTTACATTCATTTTAACGACTGAAAAGGGATGTTTTGTGTCCTTTTCTTCAAAAGTCTATTATTTTCTGTGAAAATGGAGATGGTCATTCAGTACTGGATGGGTGTTCAATAACGAGTACACAGTATCATTTTTTGCAAATACAATATGTTATACATTAACATTTTTCAGATAACGACTTCTTCATGCAACTACATACATAAAGACTATGTATATACATGTATATACACTTAAACATTATATTAGTACATTTGTTTTTAATATAAATATGTTAGCACACAGAAACTAAAGTGGTGCAGTGTTTGTTAAACAAGTACATGTATTAATATGCCATATGTAACAACTGAATCTTTATAATGAAACCAGTAATTATATCCATCATTGAATGTATATTTGTAATAACAATTTTCTGAAATGTTTGATCTTGGGTCATAATGACCTATTTCAAAGTATGTTGTATAATGTATTATATCACAAAATAAAAAATAATATAATAACTTCTCTTAAGAACTCTCACAGTTACTTCCCCCGTTCAGTATCATTACAGCCGGGCCCGATTAGCTCAGTTGGTTTCCCGTCTGACTATCAATCCAGGGGTTGTGAGTTCGAATCCCCCGCCCGACAACAGTCTCCGTGATGATTGATATACGACATTGTGTCTCATTATCATTCGTCTCTCACCACTGATTCAAGTGAGAAAGTTATCAGTTACTTGCGGAGATGGGGTGTGCTCGAGTACTGGTTTATCCCAGGAAACAGTGGTTAGGTTAACTGATCGTCTGTTAGCCCTCGATGACATAAAAATTACGCTAAATATGCAACCAACCAACCAGTATCATTACCTGACTCTGTGACATATAACAACGGTTCTGCACAAACATATGTTTGGTATTGAAGTGGTTACATTAAGGTTTGTGTCCAGCCTTGGCTAGCTCAGTCAGTAACACATGACTGTCAGTCCAGAGGTCATGAGTTTAAATCCCTGTCTGGCAACAGTCTCTAAATCCCATCTGGCCACAGTCTTTAAGTCCCTGTCAAGCCACAGTCTCTATATCTGGCCAATCTCTGAATCTCGTCTGGCCACAGTCTCTAAATCCCATCTGGCCACAGTCTCTAAATCCCATCTGGCCAGTCTCTAAATCCCATCTGGCCACAGTCTCTATGATGATTGGTTATGAACTTTGTCCTACAGCCATGAATCTCCTACAGCTTAATATTTCGGGAAGTAATCAATGACTTGCAGAGATATCTAGTACTGTATAATTACCTAATGTCCCCAGGAATGATGATAAGGTGTACTTGCAGAGATGTCTAGTACTGTATAATTACCTAGTGAATCCCAGGAATGATGATAAGGTGTACTTGCTGATATGTCTAGTACTGTATAATTACCTAATGTCCCCAGGAATGATAATAAGGTGTACTTGCAGAGATGTCTAGTACTGTATAATTACCTAGTGAATCCAAGGAATGATGATAAGGTGTACTTGCTGAGATGTCTAGTCCTGTATAATTACCTAATGAATCCCAGGAATGATGATGAGGTGAATTTGCAGAGATGTCTAGTACTGTATAATTACCTAGTGAATCCCAGGAATGATGATTAGGTGTACTTGCAGAGATGTCTAGTACTGTATAATTACCTAGTGAATCCCAGGAATGATGATAAGGTGTACTTGCAGAGATGTCTAGTACTGTATAATTACCTAGTGAATCCCAGGAATGATGATTAGGTGTAGTTGCAGAGATGTCTAGTACTGTATAATTACCTAGTGCATCCCAGGAATGATGATTAGGTGTACTTGCAGAGATGTCTAGTACTGTATAATTACCTAGTGAATCCCAGGAATGATGATAAGGTGTACTTGCAGAGATGTCTAGTACTGTATAATTACCTAGTGAATCCCAGGAATGATGATGAGGTGAATTTGCAGAGATGTCTAGTACTGTATAATTACCTAGTGAATCCTAGGAATGATGATTAGGTGTACTTGAAGAGATGTCTAGTACTGTATAATTACCTAGTGAATCCCAGGAATGATGATGAGGTGAATTTGCAGAGATGTCTAGTACTGTATAATTACCTAGTGAATCCTAGGAATGATGATTAGGTGTACTTGCAGAGATGTCTAGTACTGTATAATTACCTAGTGAATCCCAGAAATGATGATAAGGTGTACTTGTAGAGATGTCTAGTACTGTATAATTACCTAGTGAATCCCAGTAATGATGATTAGGTGTACTTGCAGAGATGTCTAGTACTGAATAATTACCTAGTGAATCCCAGGAATGATGATTAGGTGTACTAGCTGAGATGTCTAGTACTGTATAATTACCTAGTGAATCCCAGGAATGATGATTAGGTGTACTTGCAGAGATGTCTAGTACTGTATAATTACCTAGTGAATCCCAGTTATGATGATAAGGTGTACTTGCAGAGATGTTTAGTACTGTATAATTACCTAGTGAATCCCAGGAATGATGATTAGGTGTACTTGCTGAGATGTCTAGTACTGTATAATTACCTAGTGAATCCCAGGAATGATGATAAGGTGTACTTGCAGAGATGTCTAGTACCGTATAGTTACCTAGTGAATCCAAGGAATGATGACTAGGTGTACTTGCTGAGATGTCTAGTACTGTATAATTACCTAGTGAATCTCAGGAATGATGATTAGGTGTACTTGCAGAGATGTCTAGTACTGTATAATTACCTAGTGCATCCCAGGTATGATGCTTAGGTGTACTTGCTGAGATGTCTAGTACTGTATAATTACCTAGTGAATCCGAAGAACGATGATTAGGTGTACTTGCAGAGATGTCTAGTACTGTATAATTACCTAGTGAATCCAAGGAATGATGATAAGGTGTACTTGCTGAGATGTCTAGTACTGTATAATTACCTAGTGAATCCCAGAATTGATGATTCGGTGTACTTGCAGAGATGTCTAGTACTGTATAATTACCTAGTGAATCCCAGGAATGATGATTAGTTTAACTTGCCGCCATTATGAAATAAAAAATGGCACAAAACCTTAAATAAGCAAATTATTTACATTGTTATGATTATGATTGCTTAGCAAATTATTTACATTGTTATAATTATGATTACTTAGAAAATTATTTACATTGTTATTATTATGATTACTTAGCAAATAATTATTTACATTATTATTATTATTATGATTACTTAGCAAACTATTAACATTGTAATGATTATGATTACCTAGGAAATTATTGACATTGTTATTATTGTGGTCACTTAGCAAATAATTATTTGCATTGTTATTATTGTGATTACTTTGCAAATTATTTACATTGTTATGATAATGATATCTTAGCAAACTATTTACGAGGGGGGATCAGAAAGTTCGTAGACTTTTGCCATAACTTATTTATGTCAATTATACAATGCACAATAGTGTTATTGTATTTGAAATAAATGTATATGGGACATATTTTGAAAATTTTAGCATGATACGTCAACTATTAAGAAAATAAGGCACTATTCAAAGCATAGCAGTTAGATATGTCGGGGCAAAATGATGACGTTGTATTCAACAAAAAACGATAAAAAGTTATGACAAAAGTCTACAAACTTTCTGATCCCCCCCTCGTATATTGTTATGATTATGATTATTAAACAAACCATTTACATTGTTATGATAACTTAGCAAATTATGTACATTGTTATGATTATGATTTTTTTTACCATTATGTCATGTGATAAAAGGATCTTTACACTATTTGTTGAATAGAAGTTTTTATGAAACTTGATGGGACCTTGTGTGGCCTAAAAGACTGACATGTGAGCACTTGCCTTTCATCATTTAGGTCCAGCTCACATGATCAATTGTCCTGTTGCTAGCACAGTCAAACCTGTGTGAGTGGTCACCCAGGGCTCAAACTAGAGGGCGACGTGGGCGACAAAGTCGCTTTTTTCTGCATTGCTTCGCTTTTTTTTTTGGTCACGGCGAACTTTTAAGTCGCCTTAAAATTAGCAACATCGCTTTTATTCTGGATGATAGCGAAGTGCAAATTATAACTATAACCAATATTTGGTATATTCTCTAATCCGTGGATAAGTGTCGCCCCATCGTATAGGTTGCTAGGCAACGCAACCGTTTGGCTGACCAAGATCAAGGTTTCCCTTGCATATAGTTAAAACATCCAGCGTCTAATTGAAACCGATCATTTTTTTCAACTGTCAATCAAAGTTTTCCATGAACAAAATAACTTTCCACATATGACGTAATCATCCTATGTATTTGCGAGATGCATAATTGATTTACAAGAGTGTAATTCAATTCTGAATTATACGTTTAAAATGGAAAATAAGCGCGTTTGATTTTTACAAATTACCGATGATTAAAGTCACCTTTAATAAGCAGCCACTTGTCTCAAGCAGCCACATTTGCTATTTCCTATTTCTATGCTTTCAGAGCAAACTTACCTGTATTAAACAATTACCTGTCTTAAATGGTCACTTTTGCTCCATCCCTCGATTGGTTGCTTAAGACAGGTTTGACTCTACTTATGGAATTTGGTTCTACTCGAATTCTTTCTGAGGTCTTTCTCCAGCAATGAAACTGGTTACCATGTACATGTATAATTTGTATTGTTTCGAAAAATGCATTATGCTATTTCATTCTTTTGGCAAATGCAGCAGCTGGTTCCAGTCTTGGGTTTGGTGGACTTGGCACGAAGACAACAACATCTACACCAGCTGGTACAAGCTTTGGTTTTCAGGCAAGAAGTCAGGCTGGGTCAGGGGCATCATTGTCTAGCAAACCAGTACCAGCTGCTCCCTCAACTGCCCCAGGTCAGGCTTTGTCTACTCCATCAGCAATACCACAGTTTGGCACCTTAACTTCTACTACAAAATGTGGAGCAGCAACTGGTTTTACATTTTCCAAAACCGAAACAGGTTAGATTAATGTTCAGTTATCTACATCTCGCTTGTTTAAAGATTATCTCTGAAATAGATTTGAAATTAATGGAGTTGGCCTCATTGGCCATGTGGTCTGAAGTACTGACTGTCTCTCATTGTTTTCACTTACTGCTAAGGTCATGGGTTCAAGTCCAGTTTTATCCTGATTCTTTCTTTGCGAAATTTTGCTAGTTGAGGATGGTGCTTCTACTGGCTGATTTATGTATGTGTCCCTCCACTAATGAATTTGACTGTCATGTGTGCTATGAAATCATTAATTTTTATCATTTTATTTGTTCATGGACATATCTGTGGGGACCTAAATTCATTGAAAACCAAATTGAGAAAAAAAAAGCAGCAATATTTTAACTGCTCATTAAAATCCAAATATTTCAATTATGTTTTGTGTCTAATTATTTACCTTTACATGCACACATTCAATTGCCAATGTGCTTAGCAACATGTGGTAAACATGAGGATAGATGTCAATCAGTTGGCATTTTGCGTTCTAGGTTTTACTAAAATTCTTTGCAAACAACACTGGAGTGTCAAAAGCTAAGTGCTTAATGTTGAAAGGTGTTAATAATAAGTCGGACAAATTTACTTGTCAAAAATATAAATTAATCATTGATAGAAAGAAACAAAACGTTGAATTTAATACTTGAATTCTGTATGTTATATATATCCTTGTGTGCATGTTGTATTAAATACCTACTCAAAAGAGAGATGATAATTACATGCATATTTATGTAATGAAACGGGAAAAAGATGAATTAATACAGTATCTGTATTTAAACTTAATCAATGCACGTTAATAATAGTTACATTTTATTACTATTCATGAATAGTTGCACAAAGTACATGTTGGACCGAAAATTTGGAAACTTATGACTGCATTTCAGATACATGTAAATTCTATACAGTATGAATGTAGCAGATTTTTGCTTGCAATCTATTCCTGCGGATTTCATTTCATTGTTGAGTCTCCCCACGAAATCAACAAAAACATGAAAATGTTTGACATTAAAGTACAAGTTAACTTGTACTGTGTTAGAACTGCACCGTCCTTATAAAATATGTGTTTGCTGTGCTTCTACCAAGTGTTTTTCATGTGGGTAGGTAGATAACTTTTTCTTACCAAATTTTGATTTTGCATAGTCATTTTAAAGAAAAATAAACAGAAATCATGAAGAATTTTTTTAAATGCTTTGAAAGTCAATAAAAAAGTTTGGGTAGTTGCAGTTTTGAGTGAAACGTAGGAGCATGGCAAACAATTTATTTTATAAGGACGGCCCTGTTCTTATGCTGTTTCATTTCGACAGATGCAGTAGCTGGTTCTAAGGTGGGGCTTGGCGGACTTGGCACAAACACAACAGTGTCTACACCAGCTGCTACATGTTTCAATTTTCAGACAAGCAGTCTTATTGGTGCAGGGGAATCAGGTAAGATAAATATCATATTGTTTGCTTCCGACTTCTTTAGAAAAAATCCGTAAAAAAGATAGTCACAATTTATGCTAAATATTAAAATTTTACTAGTTAATTATTAAATTGAAAGGTTAGAACTTATTGGTGTTGCCACTTAACACTTAACAAAGAGACTTTTATATGCGGTACAGTGTCTGTTACATGTAAGAATATCTTGCACTTTTGAAAGAACAACTGCAGTTGAGAAAATCAATAGTAAATTCAACGATAATTGAATTGTTTGTTGGAATATATAGCATCATTTTTATGCTGTTTGAGACTGCAGTGCGACGGATTCGAACTCACGATCCCTGAACTGATAGTCAGGCGCGCTACCATTTCAACTAACCAGGCACGGCTGTAGTAATGGTCAAACTATGGTGGATAATTTATACATGTGTAACAGGACAAGAAACATTTGCAGGCAGTCCAGGACTTGAACCCAGGACCTTTTGCTACAGGGCGAATGTTCTACCAACTGAGCTTACAGGACCGCTTACATACATTTCTTTTCTATTAGGTTACATACATACTGTGCCATATGTGACATACATGTATTCCCTCATAAATTTGGAATTCGTCCCCGAACTTCCATAGAGACCAGTGAATCGTGTGAATGCTTGTTAGAATATATGTAAGTCACAGTCCCACGTTGGACCCCAATGTAACAGTACAAGAAACATATGCAGCCAGTCTTAGACTCAAACGCAGGACCTTTCGCTTACAGGGTGAATGATCTACCAACTGAGCTAACCAACCGCTTACATACATTTCTCTCCTAGTAGGTTACATACACACTGTGACATACATGTATTCCCTCAGTTACATACAAACTGTGACATACACGTATTCCCTCAGTTACATACACACTGTGACATACATGTATTCCATCAATTGCATACACACTGTGACATGTATTCCCTCAGTTACATACACACTGTTACATGTATTCCCTCAGTTACATACACACTGTGATATACATGTATTCCCTCAGTTACATACACACTGTGATATACATGTATTCCCTCAGTTACATACACACTGTGACATACATGTATTCCCTCAGTTACATACACACTGTGACATACATGTATTCCCTCAGTTACATACACACTGTGACATACATGTATTCCCTCAGTTACATACACACTGTGACATATGTGACATACATGTAATCCCTCAGTTACATACACACTGTGACATGTATTCCCTCAGTTACATACACACTGTGACATATGTGACATACACGTAATCCCTCAGTTACATACACACTGTGACATGTATTCCCTCAGTTACATACACACTGTGACATGTATTCTTTCAGTTACATACACACTATGACATGTATTCCCTCAGTTACATACACACTGTGACATGTATTCCCTCAGTTACATACACACTGTGACAAACATGTATTCCCTCAGTTACATACACACTATGACATGTATTCCCTCAGTTACATACACACTGTGACATGTATTCAAAACATTGCAGGGAAGCCTCCTGTTCTATCTATGGCATCTGCTGGCCAGAGTGCATCCGGTGGTTCCATTCACAAGTCTACTTCCCAGTTAGGTTTGACTGGTCTTGAACAGGGAACCAGTGCCTCATGTAAGTAGTGATTATAAAAGAAACTCACAAATTTTACAAAATCACCAGGCCACATTGTATCATATATAATTGACTCTGCTGGCCATAGGACAGAAATGATATTTTTCTGTAGGTGTTGGCTCAATAGGAAATGTTGTTGTTGTTATTGTATGGTGTTTAACATCACTTTCAGCAATTTTCCAGTCATTTTTAGCGATGGTTTCTACTTCTGAGCGCTGTAACACTGGAGTATCATGTCACAGACACATGGTATGATACCCCACCCAGTCACATTATACTGACACCGGGCAACCAGACATTGAACTCTCCTCTAAATGTTGAGCATCAAGTGAGGAAGCTTCTAGTACCATTTTTAAAAGTTTTGGTATGACCCGGCCGGGGATCAAAACTATGGCCTTCCGCATGCAAGGCGGACGCTTTACCACTAGACCACGCTGCGGTCACAATAGGAAATGTACAAAACAACCAATACAATCATAAATCAATGATCTGGATAACAGTTTACTATACATTTCAGTATATACTGTGTTTCCTTTCACTTTTTAAAAATTATGTTCATATATGACATAAAAGAAACATACAATCATGCTAACTTTTCTAAGCAGTTATATGAGAGACTATAAAATAAACAATTTATATTCTGATCTAATTTAACTAACTCTTTACTCGCATCTAAACTTCAAATAGTCAGCCCTGCTGAGATGCAACTAAATGGACAATTTAATACAAAAACAAATAATAATAATTTAATTACATGTACATATTTTTATGCCCCTACAAAATTTTTTGAGGTGGCATATGATAATCGCAGCATCCGTCAGTCCATCCTTCTGTCCGTTATTTCGTGTCCGGCCTGTATCTTTGTCATGCATAGATGGATTTTGTTGATACTTGCTACAAATGATCAACATAACATGACGACGTGTCGCGAGTAAGACCCACACCTGTATTTTGAAGGTCAAGGTCACAATTTGAGTTTGTTTGACAACACTTGGAGTCTTTGTGGCCATTAACTTTGTCATGCATTGATTTATTTTAATGATACTTGCTACAAATGATCAACATAACATGACGACGTGTCACGAGTAAGACCCACACCAGTTCCTCAAAGGTCATGGTGTCAATTTAAGTTTGCTTAACTACACTGAGTCTGTGAGATTTTGTGTCCGGCCTGTAACTTTGTCATCCATAAATGGATTTTAATGATACTTTCTACAAATGATCAACATAACATGACGACATATCGCAAGTAACACCCACACCCGTACCTCAAAGGTCAAGGTCACTATTTGAGTTTGTTTGACAATACTTTGAGTCTGTGTGAGATTTCGTGGTCGGCCTGCAACTTTGTCATGCATAGATGGATTTTATAAATACTTGCTACAAATGATCAACATAACATGACAACGTGTTGCAAGTAAGACCCACACCAGTACCTCAAAGGTCAAGGTCACAATTTGAGTTTGTTTGACAACACCTTGAGTCTGTGTGAGATTTCGTGTCTGACCTGTAACTTTGTCATGCAAAGATGGATTTTATAAATACTTGCTACAAATGATCAACTTAACATGACGACTTGTTGCAATTAAGACCCATAACTGTACCTCAAAGGTCAAGGTCACAATTTAACTTTGTTTGACAACACTTTCAGTCATTTTGACATTTCTTGTCTGCTCTGTAACTTTGTCATCTATGGATAAATTTTAAAAACACTTGGCTCAGTTGATCAGCATGACATAATTAAGTGTCGCATGTAAGACCCAGAACATTTCCTCAGATGTCAAGGTCACACTTTCAATTTGTTTGATATTGCGTGTCTGGTCTGTGACTTTGTCTTTAACTTGGCTCAATTTATCAAGATGACATAACAACGTGTCATAAGTAAGACCTAGACCCATACCTCAAAGGTGAAGGTCACACTTTTGGTATGTATGACAACACTTTGAATCTGTTTGAGATTTCAAGTCCGTCCTTTAATTTTATCGTACATGGATGGATTTCAAAAATACTTGGCTCAATTTGTCAATTGATCAACAATTGGTCTGTTAACTTTGCCTTACATTTAAGGATTTTAAAATATCTTGACATAAGTGATCAGCATGTCATGATGATGTTTCACCTGCATTTAACTGTTGAAATACCCAGACCATTACATCAGATATCAGTGTCAAGGTTACACAAGGTCAAGGTTACGCTTTAATGTAAAAAAAACATGGAATTGCTTGTCTAGTCTGAAACATAATTCCATTACTCTTGATATTCATGGATACATCGTTACCTATTATAACATATATAGTTATTTTTCTCCAACCATTTGTGTGTGTGGGGGAGAGGGGGGGGGGGGCATGCGACACTTACCAGTGACATTTCTTGTTTATGATTATATTGTTAGTTAATTTATCTTACCTTTTCATGATCAAAACTTTGAAGACTAAATCTTGTTCACTATCTCTCATTTTCAGGTACATATAATTATATATTATTTTAGACATTGTCCTACTTTCTCATCCGATAAATCGCCCAGACATTTCAAAATAGAACATTCAATATTACATAGAATGTCATGACTGTCAGTAGATTCTTGCATACTGGACATGGATTTCCGCATGTTTTTACTAAAAAGGAATTAATCATCCTTCACCACCCTCCACGCACTTATCCTACCCTGCTGTGACGTTGGAAAAAATTATGATGTGACATATTAAAACATATGACGTAATATATTAAATTTGACATCTTAAAACCCATCATGGTAAAATTTAATAATGGGACGGAATTTTCTATCGTATCCTTCAACCCATGTTAGAAACTTATATTGTTTACCTACTTCCTCAGCCAATGATATCGCTTCCGGAGAGAGAAAGTATATCAACATCTAAGCTTGTTAGAAATTCCATATAACTTTTAACCTACATGTAGACAGCAGATAAATCTATATAATGTATAATAAGTATGAGTTGTGGAAGGAGAAATGTCTGATAAAAGTTGATCCTTAGTAAATAATTGCATTCTCGATATAAGTTATAAGTGGATATAATCTCGGTTGTGGTATATTAGATTTATTTATCATAAGATTAGGGTGGTTAACTCTGTCATTGTTACTTAAATTTCTCCGGATTTAATTCTTAAGCATATATTTTTTAATTTGAACAGCTTCACAAACTATTACTCCCAAATTTCCAACTGAAACCCAGCCGCCCTCCATATCCTTGCCAGAGGTCACGGTCACAAGAGGTTGTGACACAGCCTGACGTTGGTGAGTCCATCTCAGACACTGTCGATAACTCCTTCTCCAAGAGTATATTAGATGAGGTAAGGAAATTTACTATTACGCTTACATGTATACTTAAAATCCATTCGCTCATAAATTACACATAAAGATAAAAAATACTCAAAAAAGGCAGTAAGAATAAAACTACTTTGTCAAAATCTAAAATGTATCTGAACTTGTCACAAATCAAAGAGTTTGAAAGACATAAAGTAGCTTAATTATACATTGTACTACGGTACTCAAAATAATTTAAGAACCACAAAATTAAATTTGTAAAATTTCATTATTATGTTCCATATTTTACCTTAGGAAAAAAAAACAAAAAACTTTACATTTGTAAAAGAACATTTACTAATCACCAAATAACAGAAAGGAGTTCTTTTACTTAACAGAAAACATGGTCCTTAACTTATTTTGAAAGCTATACATATTTCAGATGTCAGTTTTTGCCCCATGCCAGGGTGTAGATAGAATTATATTTACTTGCTCTGACAAAAAAATATTATCTGAATATATATTTATATGTATATGAATAATGTCGATACCTTTCTGTTTAATGCACAATTTAGTAGACACCTTCTATTTTTTTAATAATTAACCAAGTTACAGGGATAAATATTGAAAAAAAAGTAATTTTGTTGAGAAAACTGATTACAGATGCAGCACTTTGAGAGAGAGATCTCTGAGTTGAAGTTACGGGCATCTAAGACGGACTGCATAGTAGGCAGGAGACAGGACATAGTCAGGCTGAAGAAAGACACGGAGAATATGGAAATATTCTGTTCAGAGGTCAAAAATAGTGTACAGGTAAAAAGTAACAAGTCAAACTGTTTTGTTTTGGGTTTGGTTGTTTTTTTTTTTGGGGGGGGGGGGGGGGGGGGGGTGTGGTTTCAGTTAACTATTGGTAACCCATTTATTCATCCAGTGAATAAGTGTGTTGCGGGTCGAGGTGGGCCATCCCACCAGATACTTTACATTGTAAGTATAGATAAATAAAAATTCGTACTTGGAACAACATAGGGTTCATAGATCTTGTGTTACAAAAGCCCAATCTATGTTCCTGGCCCCAATTTCGCGAAACATTTGATTTTGGAATTTTCCTTATCTTATTATTTTGGACTGGTATACAAAGTAGAATCATTTACATTGATCGTTTTCATGACCAACTGAGTAAAGATTTGTTCCAACTTCAGTTCTGTGTAGTCCTTAAATGTATAATTAGTTCAAGTATTTATTTAGAGAAATAGGGATTTTTTGAGTTGAGGAAAACCTCAGCTTGTTTAATGAAAGTCACTTCCCACCATGAAAATTGGTGTTTTACCATATTTCATTGATGTGATCTATCTGTAGTTGAGAAAATTACCATTTAACATTATTCATATTATCACTGCAATATAAATGAAACTTTTTTGATATTTAAGATTTTTTTTTCGTTTTGGGGGTGGGGGTGGGGGTGGGGGGACTGTTTACTTGCTATAAAAAAAAATATTTACAGATTTGTTTATCAAATCAAACAACTCCATACATGAAAGGTACTGTACATCCATCATAGTATTCGGACATAGTTATGTAAAGCTCATCTCATTTCAGCCAAATGAATACAAAGTATGAGTTTTTTTCTAAAGAAGAATAGCTTCCGTCATTTTCCTTACCCCTATCTTCATTTTAAAGAGATTATTATTTCATAAATATTTCATTTGTGATACAGTCCACTGTTAATACAAGTTTCTTTTTACCAGTCATTCATATGGTGATGTCATATAGTTTACATTACCACTTTCCAGGAACAAAACAAAGATATTCAAGAACAGAATGCCTTGTGTCTGGACATGTTTGCCATGGCAGACGAGTGCCGTGTACGTACGCAACTATACACAGACCCTAAGTACCATCACCTTCAGAAATCCAGTTCTCTGGACTCTGATAGTTCTGAAAAACTACAGCAGTTACAACTACAATATCAGGTAAATAGCAATGTGACAGTGGCTTGGAACCAGCTAAGGAAATCGATAAAATAAGAACGTGGAAATTTCATAGTCAGGCCAATCATTTCTTTTTCTTATATTTTAAATTTTATAAATTGTGATTCTTTATACTTACACTAAACGGGGACCAGTTAGCTCAGTCTGTAGCGTGTCTGACTATCAATTCAGGGTCATGAGTTTAAATCCCCATTCAACAACAGTCTCCATAATGACTGATATACAACCTCGTCTCATTGTCATTTGTCTCTCACCGCTGATTCAAGTGGGAGTTACCAGTTATTTGCGGGGGTGTGCTTGAGTACTTCCTTCCAGGATCTCAGGAAAGAATGAATAGGTTAACTGATGGTTTTTTAGCCCTTGATGGCATAAAAATGATGCTAAATATTAAAACAAACAAGCTAACACATAACATTATGAGCTGAAGGTCTGCTCATACTGGAAAACTTCTTTAGTGCGTATTGATGGTTTTGGTTGCTGGTGGTTCAGTGAAGAGTTCTAGGACTTGTGGCAGAATTGGTGATGTAATCTTGCTGTTATATTTGAATTGGAAACTTTACAAATATGGTTAGCTTTACAATTGTTAAAGGCTAACCTCGGGGTCTGACAAATATTTATTTACAAAAAAATTTTTTCCCAGCCATATTGCATGTAATGACTTCGAGTCTAAGTACCGGTTAGGAATCTTTAAAAAATGATTTAGCAAAATGAAGGTTCAAGTCCTGCTTGCTCCAAAAACTTTATGTGAGAAAGATTGCCAATTACTTGCACAGGAATGATTGTTCTACTTAGATTCATTATGCAGACTTTCTCCACCAATAAAACTGGATATGCCATTTATTACCTGAAATGTGTTGAAAATGGCATTAAACCCCGCTCAAATTTTTTTTTATTACATCTTACTTCTTGTGGGAATAGCCTAACAAGATGGGTAGATATTATAAATAATAGGCATATAGTACCATCATCAAAAAAAAACAAAGTTGAAGCTTAATAAAATAAAAATATTCTAAGTGACCTGGATGGAGGTGTAAAATGTAGTTGTGACATAGAGAATTTGGTTGAACACCATTTTCAACACATGACACCATATACATTGTATATAACATATTCAGTTTTAAAGGCTCATTAAACTTCCGAAACGGTCGTTTTCAATTTTAATTTAAGTAAGTTTTACTTTTCCAGATGATAGAATACATGTTTATTTGATCACTGAGAGACTTTGCAAACGAAAAAATAAATATAAAGCACATTATTAGAACATAATTAAGAAAGGGTTTTGTTTACAAATTAATGTTCGTCTCTTTCTGATAAACACCTTCGGCAGAAAACGGGGAGCTACGAAGCCTGTTTGGAAACGCATAGGTTGGTAATATATGATCAATTCACTTCAGAGAGAAACATAGTATGGAGAACTGTAGGGGATGCGGCTAAAGATTAAATAAACGCTGGCGGTAATGATAGTTTTTAAGAACATCCCTTTTATTCCCCTCAGTGTATTAATGAACTGGAACCCACAAGCTAATTGTTTGCACGTAAGCAACGAATCGTTCATGTAAAATTAAAAATAAAATTACTTTTTTAATAACTGTATTAAACAAACCATCCTTGGTAGCCTCTCAATATTGACTGCGATAAAGTGATTTGTGACATAAAAGCGTGTGCGATAGTATCAGGCGTATATGCAAGGGAGGATCCTGAGCAAGAGTTACTAGACCAAACTAGTATTCCATACTAATTGATTTTCAGTGCGTATAAATAATATAATGCAATACAGTTTTATTGCATACATCAATATATTTAAAAAAACAACAACAACCCAATAACGATACATAATATTAGTGAAACCATAACTTTTCTAATCTTGTTAATGAAACTCTTATCTAACGGTCTTCATCCGCACACTACCACTGCAGTATTCATTTGTGTACTTCCGAACACTGGCTAATGTACAGTCGGGAAGCAACCGAGTCTTTACAGAATAATAAAAATGTAAACAAAAGTTAAAAGCTTGATCTGCTCGTCTAAGAAATACACATTTCGATCGAAGTTATGTATTTTCTCGCTTTTATAAAAACAGTCACTAAGGGGTCTACAAGAATGGTTTTAGCAATACAATAAGCACATTTAATTACAGTCATTTTTGTTTCATAATGTTTTTGGATTGAACTGGACTTGAACCAATGACTTCAACCTTTACAGGCAAGTCGTTATTTGACAACGATGCCTTAGCCCACGGAGAGCCTTTAAATTTGAGGAAAACCTGTACAATAAGTTAAACAGCTAAAGAGTGAACACAACGTTAAATCTCATACAAGATAAGGATGTAGAGTCTTCCGTGGCCGAGTCGTCAGTCGCCGTCACAAGATCACTTACCTCTCACCGCTAAGGTCGTAGGTTCAAGTCCGGCTAGCTCCAAAAACTTTATGTGAGAAAGTTTCCAGTTACTTGTGGATGGATGGTGGTTCTACTCAGTCCAACTCAGTCTGAGGTCTTCCTCCATCAGTAAAACTGGATATGCCATAATTATATAACCTGGAAAAAGAAAGATAAGGATGTATTGTGTTCTGGTTGATAACTGGTTATCTGTTGACCATGTGTTTTCGTGTAGGTGTTGGACCAGGGATTGCGGGACATGGACCTTGTACTCGATACCCAGTGGGAGGAGTACCAGAACAGGAAGAAAAACAAAACCAGCAGGTATTGCATTTCCTACAAACCAAGTCAATTTTCAACAAACGTATTGCTAGGAAAATAAAATTGCCTTTCGATTCATAATATATTTTTTTTTAGATGTTTAAGTGTCAAGTCTTGATATGTTACCAGTATTCATAAATACAGGCTTATTCAGATAGATTTCAGGAGATTTTTTATATGCTCCTGCCATTAAGGAGCATTAAATGTTTGAGATCAATAACTTCTTAAAGACTCTGTCGTCCCATTAGAGCAATAAGGTATCAAATATATATGGAAAAAGAAGGCACTTGGTACCTTTTTGCACCAATTGGGCGCTATGTATTTTCAACATATATTTCGGTGTGCAGCTGTATAATTAATAAGTACAGGTCAAGATGATTATTTGTCAACATTTGTCAAATTTGCTGTGGCCTCTTTTCAACTTACTTTTCGGTAAATTGCCTGTAATGGTTTCAGCCATTAAGTCTGAAAGGGTCTATATATTAAATGAACATTTTGAGTGTATCAGTAGCTGTATAATTATGAAATATAGACCAAGTTAGATATTTGTCATCGATATTGTGACTTAATTTTCAGTTGTTCTACTCAGATTCATTCCAAGGTCTTTCTCAACCAATAAAACTGAATATGCCATATATAACCTCTTGTATGTTGAAAGAGATGTTAAACCCCATTAAAATAATAAATTAAAGTACAACATTGATTATACAACTACAGTCAAACCTGTCTTAAGCAGCCAGTCAAGGGATGGAGCAAAAGTGACCTTTTAAGACGGGTTGTTGCTTAATACAGATTAATTTGCTCTGAAAGCATAACAATCGGAAATAGCAAATGTGGCTGCTTAAGACAGGTGGCTGCTTACACAGGTTTGACTGTATTGGGTTTGTTTCTACCATATCAATGTTAACACTTTGTACATATTTTAGACTCCAGGCTCCGACCAATGATGCAATCTACCGAGTGGTTAAGAGTAACCGCAATATCACACTGGCACAGACAGTTAAACTACAGGAACTAGAAGAGAGACTGAAACAACTGAAGCTTTGCAACAAGACGACCTCATGGAGCAATACCATGGAAATATCATCAGGAAATATGACAGAGTGAGTGCCTCTTTGTTTGTTGGGCCAGCTGCATATATTATTGTTTTTAACCACATAAAATTGTTACATCTAGCTAGTTGCAAGCTTTACTATTTAATTTATGATTTTTCAGATTTGTTAAACTAGGTTTCAAAGGTTCTGTTTAATAACAGATGACTATTACGCTTGTCAACTTCCATGTTGCCAGAGCAGTCAAAATCTTATATTTCTATCAATGTTAACTTGTTTATTTTACATCAAACAAGTTCTTAAAACTGACACAAGCTTGTTCGAAGTACTGTCTGAGTTGAATCAGTACTAAGTATGTGTGAATAAAATGTCTTGCTCAAGGACACAGCACATAGCCGTGTCTGTGGAACAAACCCATGATCGTCCAGATTCCACGTTCAATGTTCAAGGACACTACAGATAGATGTGGCTGTGAAACAGACCCATGACCATCCAAATTCTGGGTCCAAGCTCAAGGACACCACACATAGCCGTGACTGTGGAACAAACCCATGAACATCCAGATTCTGGATCTGAGCTCAAGGACACCACACATAGCCATGGCTGTGGAGCAAACCCATGGTCATCCAGATTCTGGGTCTGAGCTCAAGGACACCACACATAGCCCTAGCTGTGGAACAAACCCATGACCATCCAGATTCTGGATCTGAGCTCAAGGACACCACACATAGCCATGGCTGTGGAGCAAACCCATGGTCATCCAGATTCTGGGTCTGAGCTCAAGGACACCACACATAGCCCTAGCTGTGGAACAAACCCATGACCATCCAGATTCTGGGTCTGAGCTCAAGGACACCACACATAGCCGTGGCTTTGGAATGAACCCATGACCATCCAGATGATTGGTCCGAGCTCAAGAACACCACACATAGCTGTGGCTGTGGAACAAATCCATGACCATCCAGATTCTGGGTCTGAGCTCAAGGACACCACACATAGCCGTGGATGTGGAACGAACCCATGACCATCCAGATTCTGGGTCGGAGCTCAAGGACACCACACATAGCCCTGGCTGTGGAACAAACCCATGACCATCCATATTTTGGGTCTGAGCTCAAGGACACCACACATAGCCGTGGCTTTGGAATGAACCCATGACCATCCAGATTCTGGGTCCGAGCTCAAGGACACCACACATAGCCGTGGCTGTGGAAGGAAGCCATGACCATCCAGATTATGGGTCCGAGCTAAAAGACACCACACATAGCCGTGGCTGTGGAGCAAACCCATGACCATCCAGATTATGGGTCCGAGCTCAAAGACACCACATATAGCCGTGGCTGTGGAACGAACCCATGACCATCCAGATTCTGGGTCTGAGCTCAAGGACACCACACAGAGCCGTGGCTGTGGAACAAACCCATGACCATCCAGATTTTGGGTCTGAGCTCAAGGACACCACACATAGACCTGCCTGTGGAAGGAACCTATGACCATCCAGATTCTAGGTCTGAGCTCAAGGACACCACACATAGCCGTGGCTGTGGAACGGACCCATGACCATCCAGATTCTGGGTCTGAGGTCAAGGACACCACACATAGCCGTGGCTGTGGAACGAACCCATGATCATCCAGATTCTGGGTCTGAGCTTAACGACACCACACATAGCCGTTGCTGTGAGCAAACTCATGACCATCCAGATTCTGGGTCCGAGCTCAAGGACACCACACATAGTCGTTGCTGTGGAGCAAACCCATGACCATCCAGATTATGGGTCTGAGCTCAAGGACACAACACATAGCTGTGACTGTGGAAGGAACTCATGACCATCCAGATTCTGGGTCTGAGCTCAAGGACACCACACATAGCTGTGGCTGTGGAACAAACCCATGATCATCCAGATTCTGGGTCTGAGCTCAAGGACACCACACTTAGCCGTGGCTGTGGAAGGAACTCATGACCATCCAGATTCTGGGTCTGAGCTCAAGGACACCACACATAGCCGTTGCTGTGGAACGAACCCATGACCATCCAGATTTTGGGTCTGAGCTCAAGGACATCACAAATAGCCGTGGCTGTGGAACGAACCCATGACCATCCAGATTCTGGGTCCGAGCTCAAGGACACCACACATAGCCGTGGATGTGGAACGAACCCATGACCATCCAGATTATGGGTCCGAGCTCAAGGACACCACACATAGCCGTGGCTGTGGAACGAACCCATGATCATCCAGATTCTGGGTCTGAGCTCAAGGACACCAAACATAGCCGTGGATGTGGAATGAACCCATGACCATCCAGATTATGGGTCCGAGCTCAAAGACACCACACATAGCCGTTGCTGTGGAACAAACCGATGACCATCCAGATTCTGGGTCTGAGCTCAAGGACACCACACATAGCCGTGGCTGTCGAATGAACCCATGACCATCTAGATTCTGGTCTGAGCTCAAAGACACCACACATAGCCGTTGCTGTGGAACAAACCCATGAGCATCCAGATTCTGGGTCTGAGCTCAAGGACACCACACATAGCCGTGGCTGTCGAATGAACCCATGACCATCCAGATTCTGGGTCTGAGCTCAAGGACACAACACATAGCCCGGGCTTTGGAATGAACCTATGGTCATCAAGATTATTGGTCTGAGCTCAAGGACACCACACGTAGCCGTGGCTGTGTAATGAACCCATGATCATCCAGATTCTTGGTCTGAGCTCAAGGACACCACACATAGCCGTGGCTGTGGAATGAACCCATGACCATCAAGATTCTGGGTCTGAGCTCAAAGACACCACACATAGCCGTGGCTGTGGAACAAACCCATGACCATCCAGATTCTGGTTCTGAGCTCAAGGACACCACACATAGCCGTGGCTGTGAAACAAACCCATGCCCATCCAGATTCTGGGTCTGAGCTCAAGGACACAACACATAGCCCGGGCTTTGAAATAAACCTATGACCATCCAGATTCTGGGTCTGAGCTCAAGGACACCACACAAAGCCGTGGCTGTCGAATGAACCCATGACCATCCAGATTCTGGGTCTGAGCTCAAGGACACCACACATAGCCGTGGATGTGGAACACACCCATGATCATCCAGATTCTTGGTCGGAGCTCAAGGACACCACACGTAGCCGTGGCTGTGGAATGAACCCATGACCATCAAGATTCTGGGTCTGAGCTCAAGGACACCACACATAGCCGTGGCTGTGGAACAAACCAATGACCACCCAGATTCTGGGTCTGAGCTCAAGGACACCACACATAGCCGTGGCTGTGGAACAAACCCATGACCATCCAGATTCTGGTTCTGAGCTCAAGGACACATTACATAGCCGTGGCTGTGGAATGAACTCATGACCATCCAGATTCTGGGTCTGAGCTCAAGGACACCACACATAGCCGTGGCTGTGGAACGAACCTATGACCATCCAGATTCTGGGTCTGAGCTCAAGGACACCACACATAGCCGTGGCTGTGGAACGAACCCATGACCATCGAGATTCTGGGTCTGAGCTCAAGGACACCACACATAGCCGTGGCTGTGGAACGAACCTATGACCATCCAGATTCTGGGTCTGAGCTCAAGGACACCACACATAGCCGTGGCTGTGGAACGAACCTATGACCATCCAGATTCTAGTTCTGAGCTCAAGGACACCACACATAGCCGTGGCTGTGGGACGAACCCATGACCATCCAGATTATGGGTCTGAGCTCAAGGACACCACACATAGCCGTGGCTGTGGAACGAACCTATGACCATCCAGATTCTGGGTCTGAGCTCAAGGACACCACACATAGCCGTGGCTGTGGAACGAACCCATGAGCATCCAGATTCTGGGTCTGAGCTCAAGGACACCACACATAGCCGTGGCTGTCGAATGAACCCATGACCATCCAGATTCTGGGTCTGAGCTCAAGGACACAACACATAGCCCGGGCTTTGGAATGAACCTATGGTCATCAAGATTATTGGTCTGAGCTCAAGGACACCACACGTAGCCGTGGCTGTGTAATGAACCCATGATCATCCAGATTCTTGGTCTGAGCTCAAGGACACCACACATAGCCGTGGCTGTGGAATGAACCCATGACCATCAAGATTCTGGGTCTGAGCTCAAAGACACCACACATAGCCGTGGCTGTGGAACAAACCCATGACCATCCAGATTCTGGTTCTGAGCTCAAGGACACCACACATAGCCGTGGCTGTGAAACAAACCCATGCCCATCCAGATTCTGGGTCTGAGCTCAAGGACACAACACATAGCCCGGGCTTTGAAATAAACCTATGACCATCCAGATTCTGGGTCTGAGCTCAAGGACACCACACAAAGCCGTGGCTGTCGAATGAACCCATGACCATCCAGATTCTGGGTCTGAGCTCAAGGACACCACACATAGCCGTGGATGTGGAACACACCCATGATCATCCAGATTCTTGGTCGGAGCTCAAGGACACCACACGTAGCCGTGGCTGTGGAATGAACCCATGACCATCAAGATTCTGGGTCTGAGCTCAAGGACACCACACATAGCCGTGGCTGTGGAACAAACCAATGACCACCCAGATTCTGGGTCTGAGCTCAAGGACACCACACATAGCCGTGGCTGTGGAACAAACCCATGACCATCCAGATTCTGGTTCTGAGCTCAAGGACACATTACATAGCCGTGGCTGTGGAATGAACTCATGACCATCCAGATTCTGGGTCTGAGCTCAAGGACACCACACATAGCCGTGGCTGTGGAACGAACCTATGACCATCCAGATTCTGGGTCTGAGCTCAAGGACACCACACATAGCCGTGGCTGTGGAACGAACCCATGACCATCGAGATTCTGGGTCTGAGCTCAAGGACACCACACATAGCCGTGGCTGTGGAACGAACCTATGACCATCCAGATTCTGGGTCTGAGCTCAAGGACACCACACATAGCCGTGGCTGTGGAACGAACCTATGACCATCCAGATTCTAGTTCTGAGCTCAAGGACACCACACATAGCCGTGGCTGTGGGACGAACCCATGACCATCCAGATTATGGGTCTGAGCTCAAGGACACCACACATAGCCGTGGCTGTGGAACGAACCTATGACCATCCAGATTCTGGGTCTGAGCTCAAGGACACCACACATAGCCGTGGCTGTGGAACGAACCTATGACCATCCAGATTCTGGGTCTGAGCTCAAGGACACCACACATAGCCGTGGCTGTGAAACGAACCCATGACCATCCAGATTCTGGGTCTGAGCTCAAGGACACCACACATAGCCGTGGCTGTGGAACAAACCCATGACCAACCAGCTTCTGGGTCTGAGCTCAAGGACACCACACAAAGCCGTGGCTGTGGAACAAACCCATGACCATCCAGATTCTGGTTCTGAGCTCAAGGACACCACACATAGCCGTGGCTGTAGAAGGAGCTCATGACCATCCAGATTCTGGGTCTGAGCTCAAGGACACCACACAAAGCCTGGGCTGTGGAACAAACCCATGACCATCCAGATTCTGGGTCTGAGCTCAAGGACACCACACATAGCCGTGGCTGTGGAACAAACCCATGACCATCCAGATTCTGGGTCTGAGCTCAAGGACACCACACATAGCCGTGGCTGTGGAACAAACCCATGACCATCCAGATTCTGGGTCTGAGCTCAAGGACACCACACAAAGCCTGTGCTGTGGAACAAACCCATGGCTATCCAGATTCTGGGTCTGAGCTCAAGGACACAACACATACCTGTGGCTGTGGAATGAGCCCATGACCATCCAGATTCTGGGTCTGAGCTCAAGGACACCACACATAGCTGTAGCTGTGAAACAAACCCATGATCATCCAGATTCTGGGTCTGAGCTCAAGGACACCACACATAGCCCTGGCTTTGGAAGGAACCCATGACCATCCAGATTCTGGGTCTGAACTCAATGACACCACACATAGCCCTGGCTGTGGAACGATCCCATGACCATCCAGATTTTGGGTCGGAGCTCAAGGACATCACACATAGCCGTGGCTGTGGAACGAACCCATGACCATCCAGATTCATGTCCCATGACATTAGGTCACTTGATTTCTTTTACATATTGATATGAAGCAGTAATACAAAATGTATAGAATATGATTTTCTATTTAACTTAAGGATTCTTCTGAATAACCTTTCTATATTACTATTTCCAGCCCAGTGGAGTTATCTACCTTGGCTGATTCTCTGCTGTCAACTAGTCCAGTACGCGCGCCCAGTCAGAGTTGTTCTTCTGACAGCCAGAGTAGCCGAACTGTAGGCAGCAGCAAGTTGGCACGTCTGCGTGACCACCTGTATAGAAGACATGTACCAGTGGTTAGATCAACAAGGCCAGGTGGGATACATGTACCAATTTCTCAAGCCACTGCTTGAATATATCTCTATACAAAAATATAAGAAATAAGCTGAATAAACATGTGGTGACTTGTCATCTTAAGGCATCAGTTGTTTCAATTCAAACCAAACTATTGTTGTTTTAAAGTTATAACTTTACTATATAGGGGACAGTTACAGTTAGTACTTATTTTTGTTACAAATTTATCATATTAACACTGACTTAGTTTTATAGTGGCATTGTTATAAAACATATCATTAAGATTTCACTATGTACTAGTTGTTCATTGAATGACTGGGCACAAACAATTGTTAAGCACATGAAGACATTTAAAAAAAAAAACAAATACAAAAAAAAAACACATCACCATTTGCAACACATAACTAGCTATATATTGCATATCAAGTATATATCTTGCTCCAAAGACTTTATGTGTGAAAGTTTCCAGTTAAGTGCGGAAGGACTGTGGTTCTATTCAGTCTGAGGTCTTCCTCCACCAGTAAAACAGGATATGCCATAAATAACCTAAAATGTGTTGAAAATGGCGTTCCATTAAAAAAAATTATTAGTTTTAATATCACTGTCAGTTATTATGTGGATTTGCGTAAGTTTGTCTGCAGAACATCTTAAATTCAAAATAAAATATTAAGTTTTTTAAAGAATCGTTTTAAAATATTAACTTGAGTGCAGATACAACTAATATGCCTATAAATTTTACAAAGTGTTATACTGTTACATACAGTCTCTGTAATAATTGATATGATATATGACATTTTGTCTCATTATCATTCGTCTCTCACTGCTGATTCAAGTGAAAAAGTTATCAGTTACATGCAGAGATGGGGTGTGCTTGACTACTGGTTACCTAACGTTTCAGGATCCCAGGAAACAGTGGTGAGGTTAACTGATTGTCTGTTAGTCCTTGATGGCATAAAATGATGTTAAGTATTCATTCAATCAGTCATGATGTCACTTTATTCTCAGTAGACTGTTAATCAACATAATATATTTAAGAAAAGAAAAAAGATTGTGGTTTGCAAGGAAAGAAATCTTGGGTAAAAAGTAAAGATTAGCATATTCCAATCTTCATTAACAGTTTTAATGCGAATCTCGAGAGAGCCTCGGGGTAAGATTTAAACGGAGTTCAATAGAATATTCTTATTCTTATTTTGATCTGATACACTTGCAAGATTCTTCTAATTTGTGTTTTGTCCATGTATATTAACATTTGTATAAGAATTCATACTTGGAGATATAGAAAAAGTACCATTATTGGTCACTCACAAGCAATATCATCATGGACCCTTTTGATAGAAATGTAAAAAGAAATAAACTAACAATATTTGATTAATTGAAAAATTTAATGCTGCCCTTTATATTAACCAGTACTGGTTTGTTTGTTGTAGGGAATTTAAATCAAGGACTGGGCAGCCAATCATCGATAGTCACTAAAACAACACCCAATGTCACTGTACCCAAGACTGTTCAAAAGTTTGAGTTTGGTTCCAAGACGGGCCAGCCACAAGGAATAATCCCAGTGACGTCAATTGCAGCCCCTGTTCCCATTTTTGGTGTGCCTGCACAGGTTAAAGGTATAGTTGTTTTACTTTTTTAATAGGCGACTATTATATACTGTGAAATCATTAATTTTTGTTAGGTACTAATTTTCGTGGGGAGCCTAGACAACGAAATCAACAAACTTAGTTTACGTTATGTAATGCTGTCAACATATAAATTACCTTCGTGTTCATATGCTTACGTGCATCGCATAATCCATCCTTTATTTATATATTTTCTTTCGCCATATTGCATCAATATTAACAATGATAATTTGTAAACAGTGTAAGAATTTTTTAATACTCATATCATCTTTAGTTCTACATCCATCCGCTCATAGACATGTGTAGCGAGATGTGTTATAATTTACCCTACTGCACATGTATTACAATCAAATGTCAGAGGTGCTTAAAATAGACCGTCACCTTGTAGCTAAATGCTATTGAGTTAAAACAGTTTGAAACAATGTGGTGTATAGACCTACGGTAAACATTGTAAAAAAGTGGAAAACATTGTAAAGGGACAGTATGCGTGCATACAAAGAAAATTATTCTAAAACAATTTTTTAGTAAAGTTATATCTTCAATTTAGTTGTGTTTTTTATTTAATTTCTCTTTATGATCAAATATATGGTGATACATTTTTTATTAATAAAACAAACAAATCTCTTAAAAGACATAACACATTCATTTACTGTCATCACAGTCACGTGATGTGGCATATACTATTGTTATTTACTGCAGGCCTGCCTTCTGAAACTCTTTCTGGATTAGATCTCGTACTTCTCCTTTCCTCTCCTCTTGTTTGCATAACAATAAGTTCAATCTTGTACTTATATATTAGGGTACTAATTGGCATGTGTCAGCTCTTATTGGCACAGAGAGGTGTGATAAACCCTGATGAGCGACGTATGTATTACAGCAGAGGTTAATTACTGGAATGTCAAAACTGTTAACTTATTTTATTTTTATTTTTTTGGAAATTGGGTTTCAGCAAATTTAAGTCCCCACGAATATGTTTTTGAAGTTGAAACCGTGAAATTTAATACCCATGAAAATAAATGATTTCACAGTATGTAAAATTCAAATTTAATCTCGACGTTTTTAATTTTATCACAGTTGCTTTAAAAATATTATTTGTATTTAATAGCTCATTCACCATAATTACATACAATAATTATACCTTCATTGAAAATTAATAAATTTGAATTTGCTGTTCTTCAGTAACCAAGGTGAAGGAAGTGAATGGTATAAAACTGGAGGACATCACACCAAGTGGCCCAGAGAATGATGTTGAAGAAACTGAGGAAGATGATCAGTATGATGAGGAGGAAGAGTCCAGTGACAGTGGTGGTAACGGACAGGGGTTTGGTCTGCAGTATAACATTGGGCCTGCTACACAGAAAGGTAAGTGGTGGTAACAAACAAGGGTTTGGTCTGCAGTATAACATGGGGCCCGCTACACAGACAGGTAAGTGGTGGTAACAAACAAGGGTTTGGTCTGCAGTATAACATGGGGCCTGCTACACAGACAGGTAAGTGGTGGTAACAAACAAGGGTTTGGTCTGCAGTATAACATGGGGCCTGCTACACAGAAAGGTAAGTGGTGGTAACAAACAAGGGTTTGGTCTGCAGTATAACATGGGGCCTGCTTCACAGACAGGTTAATGGTGTAACGGACAGGGGTTGGTCTGCAGTATAACATGGGGCCTGCTACACAGAAAGGTAAGTGGTGGTTACAAACAAGGGTTTGGTCTGCAATATAACTTGGGGCCTACTACACAGAAAGGTAAGTGGTGGTAACAAACAAGGGTTTGGTCTGCAGTATAACATGGGGCCCGCTACACAGACAGGTTAGTGGTGGTAACGGACAGGGGTTTGGTCTACAGTATAACATGGGGCCTGCTACACAGACAGGTAAGTGGTGGTAACAGACAAGGGTTTGGTTTGCAGTATAACATGGGGCCCACTACACAGACAAGTGGTGGTAATTGACAGGGTTTGGTCTGCAGTATAACATGGGGCCTGGTACACAGACAGGTTAGTAGTGGTAACAAACAAGGGTTTGGTCTGCAGTATAACATGGGGCCGGCTACACAGACATGTTAGTAGTGGTAACAGACAAGGGTTTGGTCTGCAGTATAACATGGGGCCCGCTACACAGACATGTTAGTGGTGGCAACAGACAAGGGTTTGGTCTGCTGTATAACATGGGGCCCGCTACACAGACATGTTAGTGGTAGCAACAGTCAAGGGTTTGGTCTGCTGTATAACATGGGGCGCGCTATATAGACATGTTAGTGGTGGTAACAGACAAGGGTTTGGTCTGCTGTATAACATGGGACCTGCTACACAGACATCTTAGTGGTGGTAATAAACAAGTGTTTGGTCTGCTGTATAACATGGGGCCTGCTACACAGACATGTTAGTAGTGGTAACAAACAAGGGTTTGGTCTGCTGTATAACATGGGGCCCGCTACGAAGACATGTTAGTGGTGGTAACAGACAAGGGTTCGGTCTGCAGTATAAAATGGGGCCTGCTACACAGACATGTTAGTGGTGGTAACAAACAAGGGTTTGGTCTGCTGTATAACATGGGGCCTGATACACAGACAGGTAAGTGGTGGTAAAAACAAGGGGTTGGTCTGCAGTATAACATGGGGCCTGCTACACAGACATGTTAGTGGTGGTAACAGACAAGGGTTTGGTCTGCATTATAACATGGGGCCTGCTACACAGAAAGGTAAGTGGTGGTAACAGACAAGGGATTAGTCTGCAGTATAACATGGGGCCTGCTACACAGACATGTTAGTGGTGGTAACAAACAAGGGTTTGGTCTGCAGTATAACATGCGGCCCGCTACACAGACATGTTAGTGGTGGTAACAAACAAGGGTTCGGTCTGCAGTATAACATGGGGCCCGCTACACAGACAGGTAAATGGTGGTAACAAACAAGGGTTTGGTCTGCAGTATAACATGGGGCCCGCTACACAGACATGTTTGTGGTGGTAACAAACAAGGGTTTGGTCTGCTGTATAACATGGGGCCCGCTACACAGACATGTTAGTGGTGGTAACAAACAAGGGTTTGGTCTGCAGTATAACATGGGGCCCGCTACACAGACATGTTAGTGGTAGTAACAGACAAGGGTTTGGTCTACAGTATAACATGGGGCCCGCTACACAGACATGTTAGTGGTGGTAACAAACAAGGGTTTGGTCTGCAGTATAACATGGGGCCCGCTACACAGACATGTTAGTGGTGGTAACAAACAAGGGTTTGGTCTGCAGTATAACATGGGGCCCGCTACACAGACATGTTAATGGTGGTAACAAACATGGGTTTGGTCTACAGTATAAAATGGGGCCCGCTACACAGACAGGTTAGTGGTGGTAACAGACAAGGGTTTGATCTGCAGTATAACATGGGGCCCGCTACACAGACAGGTAAGTGGTGGTAACAGACAAAGGTTTGGTCTGCAGTATAACATGGGGCCCACTACACATACAGGTAAGTGGTGGTAACAAATAAGGGTTTTGTATTCATTGTAACATGGGGCCCGCTACACAGACAGGTAAGTGGTGGTAACAAACAAGGATTTTGTATTTAGTGTAACATGGGGCCTGCTAAACAGACAGGTAAGTGGTGGTAACAAACAAGGGTTTGGTCTGCAGTATAACATGGGGCCCACTACACAGACAGGTAAGTGGTGGTAACAAACAAGGGTTTTGTATTCATTGTAACATGGGACCTGCTACAGACAGGTTAGTGGTGGTAACAAACAACGGTTTGGTTTGCAGTATAACATGGGGCCAGCTACACAGACAGGTAAGTGGTGGTAAAAAACAATGGTTTAGTCTGCAGTATTACATGGGGCCTGCGACACAGACATGTTAGTGGTGGTAACAAACAAAAGTTTTGGTCTGCAGTATAACATGGGGCCTGCTACACAGACCGATTAGTGGTGGTAACAAACAAGGGTTTTGTATTCAGTGTAACATGGGGCCTGCTACACCGACAGGTTAGTGGTGGTAAAAAACAAGGGTCTGGTCTGCAGTATAACATGGGGCCCTGCTATATAGACAAGTAAGTGGTGGTAACAAACAAGGGTTTAGTCTGCAGTATAACATGGGGCCTGCTACACAGACATGTTAGTGGTGGTAACAGACAAGGGTTTGGTCTGCAGTATAACATGGGGCCCGCTACACAGAGAGGTTAGTGGTGGTAACAAACCAGGCTTTTGTATTCAGTGTAACATGGGGCCTGCTACACAGACAGGTTAGTGGTGGTAACAAACAAGGGTTTTGTTTTCAGTGTAACATGGGGCCTGCTACACAGACAGGTAAGTGGTGGTAGCAAACAAGGGTTTAGTCTGCAGTATAGCATGGGGCCCACTATATAGACAGGTAAGTGGTGGTAACAAACAAGGGTATATTTTGCAGTATAACATAAGGCCCGCTACACAGACATGTTAGTGGTGGTAACAGACAAGGGTTTGGTCTGCAGTATAGCATGGGGCCCGCTACACAGACAGGTTAGTGGTGGTAACAAACAAAGGTTTTGTATTCAGTGTAACATGGGGCCTGCTACACAGACAGGTTAGTGGTGGTAAAAAACGTAGGTTTTCTGTTCAGTGTAACATGTGGCCTGGTACACAGACAGGTTAGTGGTTGTAACAAACAAGGGTTTGATATTTGGTGTAACATGGGACCCGCTGCACAGACAGGTTAGTGCTGGTAACAAATAAGGGTTTTGTATTCAGTGAAACATGGGGCCTGCTACACAGACAGGTAAGTTGTTGTAACAAACAAGGGTTTGGTCTGCAGTATAACATTGGGCCTGGTACGCAGACAGGTTAGTGGTGGTAACAAACAAGGGTTTGGTCTGCAGTATAATATGGGGCCTGCTACACAGACAGGTAAGTGGTGGTAACAAACAAGTGTTTGGTCTGCAGTATAATATGGGGCCCGCTACACAGACAGGTAAGTGGTGGTAACAAACATAGTTTGATCTGCAGTATAACATGGGACCCACTACACAGACAGGTTAGTGGTGGTTACAAACAAGGTTTTTGTATTCAATGTAACATGGGGCCCGCTTCACAGACAGGTAAGTGGTGGTAACAAACAAGGGATTGGTTTGCAGTATAACATGGGGCCCGCTACACAGACAGGTAAGTGGTGGTAACAAACAAGGGTTTTGTGTTCAGTGTAACATGGGACCTGCTACACAGACAGGTTAGTGGTGGTAACAAAGAAGGGTTTGGTCTGCAGTATAACATGGGACCCGCTATATAGACAGGTAAGTGGTGGTAACAAACAAGGGTTTAGTTTGCAGTATCAATTGGGGCCCGCTACACAGACATGTTAGTTGTGGTAACAGACAAGGGTTTGGTCTGCAGTATAACATGGGGCCCGCAACACAGACAGGTTAGTGTTGGTAACAAACAAGGGTTTTGTATTCAGTGTAACATGGGGCCCGCTTCACAGACTGGTTAGTGGTGGTAACAAAGAATGGGTTAGTCTGCAGTATAACATGGGGCCTGCGACACAGACAGGTTAGTGGTGGTAACAAACAAGGGTTTGGTCTGCAGTATAACATGGGACCCGCTACACAGATAGGTAAGTGGTGGTTACAAACAAGGGTTTTGTATTCAGTGTAACATGGGGCCCGCTTCATAGACTGGTTAGTGGTGGTAACAAACAAGGGGTTAGTCTGCAATATAACATTGGGCCTGGTACACAGACAGGTTAGTGGTGGTAACAAATAAGGGTTTGGTCTGCAGTATAACATGGGGCCTGCTACACAGACAGGTAAGTGGTGGTAACAAACAAGGGTTTGGTCTGTAGTATAATATGGGGCCGCTACACAGACAGGTTAGTGGTGGTAACAAACAAGGGTTTGGTCTGCAGTATAACATGGGGCTTGCTACACAGACAGGTAAGTGGTGGTAACAAACAAGGGTTTGGTTTGCAGTATAATATGGGGCCCGCTACACAGACAGGTAAGTGGTGGTAACAAACAAGGGGTAGGTATGCAGTATAACATGGGACCCACTACACAGACAGGTTAGTGGTGTTAACAAACAATGGTTTTGTATTCAGTGTAACATGGGGCCCGCTACACAGACAGGTAAGTGGTGGTAACAAACAAGGGATTGGTTTGCAGTATAACATGGGGCCCGCTACACAGACAGGTAAGTGGTGGTAACAAGCATGGGTTTTGTATTCAGTGTAACATGGGACCTGCTTCACAGACAGGTTAGTGGTGGTAACAAACAAGGGTTTGGTCTGCAGTATAACATGGGGCCCGCTATATAGACAGGTAAGTGGTGGTAACAAACAAGGGTTTAGTTTGCAGTATAACATGGGGCCCGCTACACAGACATGTTAGTGGTGGTAACAGACAAGGGTTTGGTCTGCAGTATAACATGGGGCCCGCTACACAGACAGGTTAGTGTTGGTAACAAACAAGGGTTTTGTATTCAGTGTAACACGGGGCCCGCTTCACAGACTGGTTAGTAGTGGTAACAAACAATGGGTTAGTCTGCAGTATAACATTGGACCTGCGACACTGACAGGTTAGTGGTGGTAACAATCAAGGGTTTGGTCTGCAGTATAACATGGGGCCCGCTACACAGATAGGTAAGTGGTGGTTTCAAACAAGGGTTTTGTATTCAGTATAACATGGGGCCTCCTACACCGACATGTTAGTGGTGGTAACAGACAAGGGTTTGGTCTGCAGTATAACATGGGGCCCGCTCACAGACAGGTTAGTGGTGGTAACAAACAAAGGTTTTGTATTCAGTGTAACATGGGGCCCGCTTCATAGACTGGTTAGTGGTGGTAACAAACAAGGGTTTGATCTGCAGTATAACATGGGGCCCGCTACACAGATAGGTAAGTGGTGGTTACAAACAAGGGATTTGTATTCAGTATAACATAGGGCCCGCTACACAGACATGTTAGTGGTGGTAACAGACAAGGGTTTGGTCTGCAGTATAACATGGAGCCGCTACACAGACAGGTTAGTGGTGGTAACATACAAGGGTTTTGTATTCAGTGTAACATGGGGCCTGCTACACAGACAGATAAGTGGTGGTAACAAACAAGGGTTTTGTATTCAGTGTAACATGGGGCCTGCTAAACTAACAGGTTAGTGGTGGTAACAAAGAAGGATTTGGTCTGCAGTATAACATGGGGCCCGCTATATAGAAAGGTAAGTGGTGGTAACAAACAAGGGTTTGGTTTGCAGTATAACATGGGGCCCGCTACACAGACATGTAAGTGGTGGTAACAAACAAGGGTTTTGTATTCAGTGTAACATGGGACCTGCTACACAGACAGGTAAGTGGTGGTAACAAACAAAGGTTTGGTTTGCAGTATAACATTGGGCCAGCTACACAGACAGGTAAGTGGTAGTAAAAAACAATGGTTTAGTCTGCAGTATTACATGGGGCCTGCGACACAGACATGTTAGTGGTGGTAACAAACAAGGGTTTGGTCTGCAGTACAACATGGGGCCTGCTACACAGACCGGTAAGTGGTGGAAACAAAGAAAAGTTTTGGTCTGCAGTATAACATGGGGCCCGCTACACAGACAGGTTAGTGGTGGTAACAAACAAGGGTTTTGTATTCAGTGTAACATAGGGCCCGCTACACAGACATGTTAGTTGTGGTAACAGACAAGGGTTAAGTCTGCAGTAAAACATGGGGCCCGCTACACAGACATGTTAGTGGTGGTAACAGACAAGGGTTTGGTCTGCAGTATAACATGGGGCCCGCTACACAGACAGGTAAGTGGTGGTAACAAACCAGGGTTTTGTATTCAGTGTTACATTGGGCCCGCTACACAGACAGGTTAGTGGTGGTAACAAACAAGGGTTTTGTATTCAGTATAACATGGGGCCCGCTACACAGACAGGTAAGTGGTGGTTACAAACAAGGGTTTTGTATTGAGTGTAACATGGGGCCTGCTACACAGACGGGTTAGTGGTGGTAACAAACAAGGGTTTTGTTTTCATTGTAACATTGGGCCCGCTACACAGACATGTTAGTGGTGGTAACAAACAAGGGTTTTGTATTCAGTATAACATTGGGTCCTCTACACAAACAGGTTAGTGGTGGTAACAGATAAGGGTTTGGTATTTGGTGTAACATGGGGCCTGCTACACAGACAGGTGAGTGGTGATAACAGACAATGGTTTGGTATTTGGTGTAACGTGGGGCCTGCTACACAGACAAGTTAGTTGTGGTAACAAACAAGCGTTTGGTATTTGGTGTAACATGGGGCCTGCTACACAGACAGGTTGATGGTGGTAACAAAGAAGGGTTTTGTATTCAGTGTAACATGGGGTCTGCTAGAATGACATGTGGGTAGAAGGTTATTTAGTGCCAAATGAGAAATTATTAAGAATATTTAAAAAACCGAAATCACTACAGATATATTATAATAATATTGTATTAACTGAATAGTGTTTTGTATGAGATATATCGGGTTCATATGAAACTATGTTAATTCCTGTTTTAAAAATAATTCTGAACAAATATTTTTGGGGGAAGTGTATGGTGATATTATGTTTTTTATAGCTATACATCTAGTTATTTTCATGAATTAGAAACAAATAATATTGCAATAATTTGATCTGAGGTTAAAGCCCCAACTGCAATGTAAAAGTCGCAAGGTGGCTCTTGAGCAGGTTTTATATAATTTTATACATGACTCAAATCAGTGGAGGCTTTTTTCAAAATTAAAAAGTTACCACTGCATTGTTGTTGTTGTTGTTATTATTTTACATACAACTAGGTTATAGTTATTACATTTAATTGGCAAGTGCAATTAAAAGTATGTATTTACCAAAATTTCTAGGGAGAAGATTAGGAGGTCATGTACTTTTAATTGTAAACAAACACACATGTATCTGCGCATATTCACATTTCAGCAGCCGAGTAATGGTGTATTTTTAAACACTGTACCATAACTGACAGGTAAAGAAACATTAGCAACTCCTACATAACTGTCTGCCTTGGCAGAAAATGTTGGTCCATTAAGGCAGTCATGAAAATTTAGAGGTCGTGAACCTGTGATAAATAGCAACCATAGAGAATGTTGGTGTGGAAATTTGGATGGCAACGATATTATGAACGTGGGTCAGAATTTTTAAATCGAAGATTGTTTGGTTGCCTTGGAGAACGTGAGCGTGTTTTTATTTCATGTAGCTAATGTAGCTGTTGTCTATATAAATATTTCAGGAATAACAGTGACACCTGTGAATATGAAGCCAAGTTTACCTGGCAACATTACCACCAGCACTCCTGTTAGCAGGAAACTGTTTGGTTCAGGGGATACTACGACCACAGGAGGATTTAACTTTGCTGATGCTGCTGATTTAACATCAGGTAATGGGAAAGTCCATTCTAGCACCATTAAGCTGTTTCTGAAATAGTGATTTAGGAACCTTCTGGAACAGGAAAATTCAGTTATAATTAAGATGTTGTCAGATACAGATTTCATGTACAAGAATTATATCATATAGCATGTGCAAAACATATATCATGTACCAAAATTATATTATGTACCAGACATATTTCATGTACCAGAACTATATTATGTACCAGAATTATATCATATATCACGTACCAGACTTATATCATGTACCAGAACTATATTATGTACCAGACATATATCATGTACTAGAACTATATTATGTACCAGAATTATATCATATATCACGTACCAGACATATATCATGTACCAGAACTATATTATGTACAAGAATTACATGTATATCATATATCACATTCAAGACATATATCATGTACCAGAATTATACCATGTACTAGATTAATATCATGTACTAGAATTATACCATGTACCAGACATATATCATGTACTAGAATTATACCATGTACCAGACATATATCATGTACCAGAATTATATTATGTACTAGAGTTATACCAAATACCAGACATATATCATGCACTAGAATTATACCATGTACAAGACATATATCATATACCAGAATTATATCATGAACTAGAATTATATCATGTACTAGAATTATACCATGTACCAGACATATATCATGTACTAATTTATATCATGTACTAGAATTATATCATGTACCAGAATTATATTATGTACCAGATATATATCATGTACCAGACATATATCATGTACCAGACATATATCATGTACTAGAATTATATCATGTACCAAAATTATACAATGTACCAGACATATATCATGTACCAGAATTATATAATGTACTAGAATTATATCATGTACCAGAATTATATATGTACCAGATGTATATCATGTACCAGACATATATCATGTACCAGAATGATATCATGTACCAGACATATATAATGTACCAGAATTATATTATGTACCAGAATTATATCTTGTACCAGATTGAATCCTCTGTGATGTAACAATAAATCATTACTTTAATTGTGATTCTGTGTGATTTCTTTTCTTTAACAACATAATAACATTCTTCTTATTGAGAGAGAAAAGAGAAAGAAAAAGTAAAGAAGATATGAAGAGATTCAGTATTGTAGGTTACAAGTTGAATTTGATGTAATAAACATGTGTCTTCTGACTGAACCATTCACTCATTAGCAATGCAGCCGCCAACAACAGTTAAAAACCAGACTGGTACCAAAGCTAGTGGGTTCAGTTTCTCCAGTTTTGGAAGCAGATCACAATCTGATATACAGTCTGGAACAGCAGTAGCTTGGGACCAGAACAAAGCAGATACAACGGCAACCAGTGATAAAGAGAAAACTGGATTTAAGTTCGGATCTAGCAGTACTGGTTCTGGACTATCATTCTGTTGTATGTTTTTCTTCTATCAAAAGCTTTTAATAAATCAACATTTTATACGACTTTACAGAATTGTATGCTTGAGGTATATGAGACACTTTTTGTTTTATAAATGATGCCATTTGAGTAGTAGTAGAATGAAATTAAATAATATGACTTGTGTGACATACTGTGTTATAGGAGATTATGACTTGTGTGACATACTGTGTTGTAGGTGATTATGACTTGTGTGACATACTCTGATGTAGGAGATTATGACTTGTGTGACATACTGTGTGGTAGGAGATTGTGACCTGTGTGACATACTGTATTGAAGAGATTATGACTTGTGTGACATACTGTATTGAAGAGATTATGACTTGTGTGACATACTGTGTTGTAGGAGATTATGACTTGTGTGACATACTGTGTTATAGGAGATTATGACTTGTGTGACATACTGTGTTATAGGAGAGTATGACTTGTGTGACATACTGTGTTGTAGGAGATTATGACTTGTGTGACATACTGTATTGAAGGAGATTATGACTTGTGTGACATACTGTGTTGTAGGATATTATGACTTGTGTGACATACTGTGTGTGTGACATACTGTGTTGTTGGTGATTATGACTTGTGTGACATACTGTGTTGTAGGAGAATATGACTTGTGTGACATACTATGTTGTTGGAGATTATGACTTGTGTGACATACTGTATTGTAGGAGATTGTGACGTGTGTGACATACTGTGTTATAGGAGATTATGACTTGTGTGACATACTGTGTTGTAGGAGATTATGACTTGTGTGACATACTGTATTGAAGGAGACTATGACTTGTGTGACATACTGTGTTGTAGGTGATTATGACTTGTGTGACAAACTCTGTTGTAGGAGATTATGACTTGTGTGACATACTGTGTTGTAGGAGATTATGACTTGTGTGACATACTGTGTTGAATGAGATTATGACTTGTGTGACATACTGTGTTGTAGGATATTATGACTTGTGTGACATACTGTGTGTGTGACATACTGTGTTGTTGATGATTATGACTTGTGTGACATACTGTGTTGTAGGAGAATATGACTTGTGTGACATACTATGTTGTTGGCGATTATGACTTGTGTGACATACTGTGTTGTAGGTGATTATGAGTTGTGTGACATACTGTGTTGTTGGAGATTATGACTTGTGTGACATACTGTGTTGTAGGTGATTATGACTTGTGTGGCATACTGTGTTGTAGGAGATTATGACTTGTGTGACACACTGTGTTGTAGGAGATTATGACTTGTGTGACATACTGTATTGAAAGAGATTATGACTTGTGTGACAAACTGTGTTGTAGGAGATTATGACTTGTGTGACATACTGTGTTGTAGGAGATTATGACTTGTGTGACATACTGTGTTATAGGAGATTATATATGAGAGACAAATTTACACAAAGTTTGATAGTTAAATATTAGTTCAGTCATCATTTATGCATACGTCAGTCATTAGTTTTGCATATATCAATCATTAGTTACACATATATCAATCATCAGTTATGCATACATCACTTATGAGTCATGCATATATCAATCATCACTTGTGCATACACCATTCATCAGTTACACATATAATCATCAATTATGCATATATCAATCATCACTTATGCATACACCATTCATCAGTTACACATATAATCATCAATTATGCATATATCAATCATCAGTTATGCATACACCATTCATCAGTTACATATATAATCATCAATTATGCATATATCAATCATCAGTTATGCATACACCAATCATCAGTTATGCATATAATCACTAGTTATCTATACACCAATCATTAGTTATGCATTTACCAAACACCAGTTATGCATATAATCATCAGTAATGCATATACCAATCATGAGTTATGCATATAGCAATCATCAGGAATGCATATAATCATCAGTTATGCATATATCACTTATGAGTCAGGCATATATCAATCATCACTTCTGCATACACCTTTCATCAGTTACACATATAATCATCAATTATGCATATATCAATCATCAGTTATGCATACACCAATCATCAGTTATGCATATAATCATTAGTTATGCATACACCAATCATTAGTTATGCATTTATCAAACACCAGTTATGCATATAATCATCAGTAATACATATACCAATCATCAGTTATGCATATAGCAATCATCAGGAATGCATATAATCATCAGTTATGCATATATCAAACACCAGTTATGCATATAATCATAAGTTATGCATATATCAATCATCAGTAATGCATATATCACCTACATTTGTTATTTTAAACAGATTAATACATTTTATTTTTGTCTTGATACACTGTTAGCTAATGTTCTTTCAATGGAATGGCCATATTTTATGTTGAAAGAACATGTGGCCTGACCTATGGTCGTATATGATTTATATGCACACTATATAACGTAATATATATTTATACTTGTATGGCAATAAAAATATTTAATCTACACCTCCCACTACAGGTCAGTCTAGTTCCGGGGGTATAACAGGGCTGTTTGGTAAACCTGTGTCTATGACTACCACTGATAGCAGTCAACCTTCAACAACAGATCCAGGTATGATATATATGTATACTAGTGCAGTGGGTATAACTGGGCTGTTTGGTAAACCTGTGTCCATGACTACCACTGATAGCAGTCAGCCTGCAAAAAACAGATCCAGGTATGATATATATGTTTACTAGTGCAGGGGGTATAACTTGGCTGTTTGGTAAACCTGTGTCCATGACTACCACTGATAGCAATCAGCCTGCAACAACAGATCCAGGTATGATATATATGTTTAATAGTGCAGGGGATATAACAGGGCTGTTTGGTCAACCTGTGTCCATGACTACCACTGATAGCAGTCAGCCTGCAACAACAGATCCAGGTATGATATATATGTTTACTAGTGCAGGGGGTGTAACAGGGCTGTTTGGTAAACCTGTGTCCATGACTATAACTGATAGCAGTCAGCCTGCAACAACAGATCCTGGTATGATATGTATGTTTACAAGTGCAGGAGGTATAACTGGGCTGTTTGGTAAACCTGTGTCTATGACTACCACTGATAGCAGTCAGCCTGCAACAACATATCCAGGTATGATATATATGTTTACAAGTGCAGGGGGTATAACAGGGCTGTTTGGTAAACCTGTGTCCATGACTATAACTGATAGCAGTCAGCCTGCAACAACAGATCCAGGTATGATATGTATGTTTACAAATGCAGGAGGTATAACTGGGCTGTTTGATAAACCTGTGTCCATGACTACCACTGATAGCAGTAAGCCTGCAACAACAGATCCAGGTATGATATGTATGTTTACAAGTGCAGGAGGTATAACAGGGCTGTTTGGTCAACCTGTGTCCATGACTACCACTGATAGCAGTCAGCCTGCAACAACAGATCCAGGTATGATATATATGTTGACTATTGCAGGGGGAATAACAGGGCTGTTTGGTAAACCTGTGTCCATGACTACCACTGATAGCAGTAAGCCTGCAACAACAGATCCAGGTATGTTATATATGTTTACTACTGCAGGGGGTATAACAGGGCTGTTTGGTAAACCTGTGTCCATAACTACCACTGATAGCAGTCAGCCTGCAACAACAGATCCGGGTATGATATATATGTTTGCTAGTGCTTTGGGTATAACAGGGCTGTTTGGTAAACCTGTGTCTATGACTACCACTGATAGCAGTCAGCCTGCAACACCAGATCCAGGTATGATATATATGTTTACTAGTGCAGGGGGTATAACTGGGCTGTTTGGTAAACCTGTGTCCATGACTACCACTTATAGCAGTCAGACTTCAACACCAGATCCAGGTATGATATATATGTTTACTTCTGCAAGGGGTATAACAGGGCTGTTTGGTAAACCTGTGTCCATGACTACCACTGATAGCAGTAAGCCTGCAACAACAGATCAGGGTATGAGATATATGTTTACTAGTGCAGGGGATATAACGGGGCTGTTTGGTAAACCTGTGTCCATGACTACCACTGATAGCAGTCAACTTACAACAACAGATCCAGGTATGATATATATGTTTACTAGTGCATGGGGTATAACAGGGCTGTTTGGTAAACCTGTGTCTATGACTACCACTGATAGCTGTCAGCCTACAACAACAGATCCGGGTATGATATATATGTTTACTAGTGCAGGGGGTATAACTGGGCTGTTTGGTAAACCTTTGTCCACGACTACCACTGATAGCAGTCAGCCTGCAACGACAGATCCAGGTATGTTATATATGTTTACTAGTGCAGGGGGGTATAACAGGGCTGTTTGGTAAACCTGTGTCCACGACTACCACTGATAGCAGTCGGCCTGCAACAACAGATCCATGTATGATATATATGTTTACTAGTGCAGGAGGTATAACAGGGCTGTTTGGTAAACCTGTGTCCATGACTACCACTGATAGCAGTCAGCCTGCAACAACAGATCAAGGTATGATATATATGTTTACTAGTACAGGGGGTATAACAGGGCTGTTTGGTAAACCTGTGTCCATGACTACCACTGATAGCAGTCAGCCTGCAACAACAGATCCAGGTATGATATATCTGTTTACTAGTGCAGGAGGTATAACAGAGCTGTTTGATAAACCTGTGTCCATGACTACCACTTATAGCCGTCAGCCTGCAACAACAGATCCTGGTATGCTATATATGTTTACTAGTGCTTGGGGTATAACAGGGCTGTTTCGTAAACCTGTGTCTATGACTACCACTGATAGCAGTCAGCCTGCAACACCAGATCCAGGTATGATATATATGTTTACTAGTGCAGGTGGTATAACTTGGCTGTTTGGTAAACCTGTGTCCATGACTACCACTGATAGCAGTCAGCCTGCAATACCAGATCCAGGTATGATATATATGTTTACTTTTGCAGGGGGTATAACAGGGCTGTTTGGTAAACCTGTGTCCATGACTACCACTGATAGCAGTCAGCCTGCAACAAGTGATCCGGATATGATATATATGTTTATTAGTGCAGGGGGTATAACTGGGCTGTTTGGTAAACCTGTGTCCATGACTACTACTGATAGCAGTCAACCTGCAACAACAGATCCAGGTATGATATATATGTTTACTAGTGCAGGGGGTATAACAGGGCTGTTTGGAAACCTGTGTCTATGACTACCACTGATAGCTGTCAGCCTGCAACAACAGATTCGGGTATGATATATATGTTTACCAGTGCAGGGGGGTATAAGTGGGCTGTTTGGTAAACCTGTGTCCACGACTACCACTGATAGCAGTCAGCCTGCAACGACAGATCCAGGTATGTTATATATGTTTACTAGTGCAGGGGGTATAACAGGGCTGTTTGGTAAACCTGTGTCCACGACTACCACTGATAGCAGTCAGCCTGCAACAACAGATCCAGGTATGATATATATGTTTACTAGTGCAGGAGGTATAACTGAGCTGTGTGGTAAACCTGTGTCCATGACTACCACTGATAGCAGTCAGCCTGCAACAACAGATCCAGGTATGATATAGCTGTTTACTAGTGCAGGAGGTATCACTGGGCTGTTTGGTAAACCTGTGTCCATGACATCCACTGATAGCAGTCAGCCTGCAACAACAAATCCAGTTATGATATATATGTTTACTAGTGCAGGGGGTATAACAGGGCTGTTTGGTAAACCTGTGTCCATGACTACCACTGATAGCAGTCAGCCTGCAACAACAGATCCAGGTATGATATATATGTTTACTAGTGCAGGGGGTATAACACAGCTGTTTAGTAAACCAGTGTCCATGACTACCACTGATAGCAGTCAGCCTGCAACAACAGATCCAGGTATGATATACAGTCAAACCTGTACTAACGGTCACCTGTTATAAGCAGCCACCTGCCTTAAGCGGCCAGTTTCAAACTCTCCCGTCGAAATTTACTACATAATTTAACTGCAATAGACGGTCACCTGGTCGACTCGGCCAGCGATCAACATTTTTGGTCCCAAATGCATTAAAAACCTCCTAAAACGGCCACCAAATGAACAAATTTTACCGTAAAATATCGATTTTGGCATATAAAAATTTCATTACAGCCACCGAATTAATATTTAATTAAAGTACTTAAACCCAAATAAATCAAATAACTATAATATATCTTTCATTTAAAATAAGTTTCTTTGACTTTAAACTTTCTTAATTGGCCGTAAACAAACCAAACAAAGCTGTTATTGTGTTCTACATAATCCAATTTTTCCGACTCAAAAACGAGTGTAGTTCGTGATAATTTTCCCGTCTCTATTTTTAGCTCGCGTAATTGGTAAAATAGACAGATCAAAGTGTTTTGTGTAAACACGTTAACTGCGAAAAAGTCGGCATATAAAAAGATTAAAGAAGCTAACGTTTTTGAGACGATAATTAGAATGGCAGTTTGTTCGTGCTTTTAACGAACGATAAGGAATTAACTCATTAAGTTCACACTTATAAAAAGCGCTAATTGTGGAAAAATGCAAAATTTGGAAATGATTTATTGTGACTTAAATCATAAATGTTTTGATTGTCAGCATGTTAACAATGCCACCAAAACGGAAGTGTTTCACTTTGGATGAACGTGTTGAGGTTGTGAAATTGTTAGAGTCTGGTAAAAGCAGTAGATTTATCGCGGATAAATTAGGTGTTGGGAGGACCCAAATTCAAAATGTGTGTAAACGGAAACGTGAAGTTATGGAGGAGTACGATTCTAATTCAAACCCGGAGAGTAAGTGACTGCCAATGATGAGATTAATGAATTGTGTTACAAGTGGTTTGGTGATGCTACTTCGCGAAAGGTTAACATTTCGGCCCCCTTTCTGCAGCAGAAAGCTTTAAAAATCGCCAGTGATTTGAACATTGAGACTTTTAAGGCATCAAATGGATGGTTGGAACCTTTCCTTAAACGTCAAAACATAGTGTTTAAGACAATGAGTGGTAAATGAACAGACAAATAAACTAGATAAAGAATGAGATTCAATATGTATATTATGGTATATTTACATGATCAATGATTACAATGATTATAATATTGTGTTATAATACTGTTCAATAAAACAATTTTCAATTTCAGCTGTTTTTTGGTCATTTCTTATTAAAAAATGATTATTAAATTATTTAATCCATCCAAATATAAGTGTATGTAAACATAGTATCACATACATAAAAAAAACAATATACAAAAATACTTCGTTAATCTGGGTGAAAATTGATGACCCTGTAGTAGGCAGCCACCTGTCTTAAGCAGCCAATTTGGCCCTTTCCCTTGGCTGGCTGCTTAAGACAGGTTCGACTGTATATGTTTACAAGTGCAGGAGGTATAACAGGGCTGTTTGGTAAACCTGTGTCTATGACTACCACTGATAGCAGTCAGCCTGCAGCAACAGGTCCAGGTATGATATATATGTTTACTAGTGCAGAGGGTATAACAGGGCTGTTTGGTAAACCTGTGTCCATGATTACCACTGATAGCAGTCAGCCTGCAACAACAGATCCAGGTATGATATATATGTTTACTAGTGCAGGAGGTATAACTGGGCTCTTTGGTAAACGTGTATCCATGACTACCACTGATAGCAGTCAGCCTGCAACAACAGATCCAGGTATGATATATATGTTTACTAGTGCAGGAGGTATAACTGGGCTGTTTGGTAAACCTGTGTCCACGACTACCACTGATAGCAGTCAGCCTGCAACAACAGATCCAGGTATGATATATATGTTTACTAGTGCAGGAGGTATAACTGGGCTGTTTGGTAAACCTGTGTCCATGACTACCACTGATAGCAGTCAGCCTGCAACAACAGATCCAGGTATGATATATATGTTTACTAGTGCAGGGGGTATAACAGGGCTGTTTGGTAAACCTGTGTCTATGACTACCACTGATAGCAGTCAACCTGCAACAACAGATCCGGGTATGATATATATGTTTACTAGTGCAGGGGGTATAACAGGGCTGGGCTGTTTGGTAAACCTGTGTCCATGACTACCACTGATAGCAGTCAGCCTGCAACAACAGATCCAGGTATGATATACATGTATATGTTTACTAGTGCAGGGGGTATAACAGGGCTGTTTGGTAAACCTGTATCCATGACTACCACTTATAGCAGTAAGCCTGCAACAACAGATCCAGGTATGATATATATGTTTACTAGTGCAGATAGTGTTCAATACATTTTTGGGCCGTTACAGATATCCTTGTCTGGGGAGACACAGTAAAGGAGCATAATAAAAACTTAAGGAATGTCCTTGAAAGATCTGATGTCGTGAAAAACATATTCGTTTGAATGCTGACAAATTAGAAATAGGAATATCGGAATTCCGATATTTTGGTCATGTTCTGTCCTCCCAAGGGTTCAAACCCGACCCTGAGAAAATATCTGCAATCAGAGATATGGAACCTCCCAAAGACAAGCCAGAACTTGAAAAAAATCTTAAGCATGGTGGTATACCTATCAAGATTTGCCCCAAACCTGTCAGAGGTCACACAACCCCTCCGACAAGTACTAAAGAAAGATGTTGTTTTTTTCACTGGCAAGAACCTCAGGTTAAGGCTTTTCAGAAAGTAAAGACATATTAACCCAAACACCAGGTCCTATACTGTCATATTTTGACCCCACAAAACACATTGTTTTGCAATGTGATAGTTCAAAATTTGGTCTAGGCGCAACACTGTTACACGACGGTAAGTCAATAGCTTACGCAAGCAAGTTACTTACACAATCTGAGATAAATTGGGCACAAATAGAAAAGGAGCTATACGCTATTCTATTTGGCATGAGTAGGTTTAGACAATATGTATATGGTCGCCATATAACAGAACATACTGACCATTTACCGCTTCTAGCAGTCATGAAAAAGGCAATCTATGTAGCACCAGCTAGGCTATAGCGTATGATGTTACAACTACAAGGTTATGACTTCGCTTTAGAGCACCGACCAGGAACTCAGATATCCCTGGCTGATACCCTCTCAAGAAAATTTCTACCCAACACATATCCAGAACTGTCCGAAGCAGCAAACCTTCATGTACATTTTGTCACAACAAACTTGCCGTATATTGACAGAAAGTTACACGAGATAAGATTACAGACAGGTTAAGACCCTGAGTTAGTACATCTGAAACAGGTTATTTTGTCAGGTTGGCCGGAAAAGCGCTCAGATTGCCCTACCCAGCTACATGATTACTGGACTTATAGAGATGAGCTCAGTGTCATGGACGACATTATCTTCAAGGGTCAAAGGTTAATCATTCCTTCGAAATTAAGAACAAGTATGCTTAACATTCTACATACTGGTCACTTTGGAATTGAGAAATGTCTGAGACGCGCTAGAAATACAATGTTTTGGCCAAACATTACTGCCGATATTACCAACCATGTTGGTAATTGCGAAATATGCATTGAACACAGATGTTCAAATCCCAAGGAACCTCTGGTATCTCATGAAATCCCAGAGTACCCCTGGCGAACTGTAGACTCTGATGTATTCACATTAGATGGTCAAGATTATCTTCTGGTATGTGACTACTACTCTAACTATTTTGAATTAGGGAAATTATACAACACAAACAGCTCTTGTGTAATTAAGCACATGAAACCTTGGTATGCCCATCGCGGGATTCCAACTAAACTAGTGACATACGGAGCTAGTTACTACACATCGCAACATTTTCAGGACTTTGTAAGAGATTAAGACATTAACAATGTTCGATCCTCTCCACACTATGCACAGTCCAATGATTTAGCTGAATCTTGCGTCAAGATAACTAAACAAATGATCAAAAAGTCCAAACAGTCCGGTACAGTAGCATTGCTAGAATACCGGGCAACCCCATTAAACTCTGGTTTTTCCCCCAGCTGAATTGTTAATGGGAAGGAAAATAAGGTCGCTCTTACCTTCTGATCCTAAACAGCTGATTCCAAGTACCCCAAATCTCAAGACAGTAAGAGAAAAACTGTACAAAGAAAAAACTAAACAGAAACAGTATTACGACAAAAATAAGAAATCTTTACAATCCGTTAAGATTTGAGAACCAGTTAGGATTAAACACGGAACTTGGAAACCCGCAGTTGTGATAGAAAAACACAACAATCGTTGGTATACCGTACGTACACCTGAAGGTGGAGAATACTGTAGGAACAGGCGTCATTTACTGAAAACAAATACCTCACCACAATACCCCCATTCACCCCCAGCAGAAACAAACAAGAAATCAGACATACATGTACCACCATTAGATTCTAACTCAAACCCCTGTGAATCTCATTCACCAGATACAGAAAATGAAGAAAATCTTATCACTGATTACCAGAATGTAAATTCCCAGCCCAGTGAAAATAGCAGTATGATATATATAGGTATGATATATATGTTTACTAGTGCAGGGGGTATAACACGGCTGTTTGGTAAACCTGTGTCCATGACTACCACTGATAGCAGTCAGCCTGCAACAACAGATCCATGATATATTGTTTACTAGTGCAGGGGGTATAACAGGGCTGTTTGGTAAACCTGTGTCCATGACTACCACTGATAGCAGTCAGCCTGCAACAACAGATCCAGGTATGATATATATGTTTACTAGTGCAGGAGGTTTAACAGGGCTGTTTGGTAAACCTGTGTCCATGACTACCACTGATAGCAGTCAGCCTGCAACAACAGATCCAGGTATGATATATATGTTTACTAGTGCAGGAGGTTTAACAGCGCTGTTTGGTAATCTTTTTACCACAAGTAACTGTAAGCCTTCATTGTATGACCCAGGTATGATATATATGATTACTAAGGTTTAACTGGGCCCAGTTAGCTCAGTCGGTAGTGCGTCTGACTATCATTCTAGGGATCATGGGTGCCATATTTTCTTTCGTGATTGATACATGACGTTGCGTCACATTTTTATTCATCTCTCACTGCTGATTCAAGTGGGAAAGTTATCTGTTACTTGTGCTCAAGTACTGGTTAACCTTCCAGGATCACGGGGTTTCATGATTTTGATAATCAGTTTCCTATCGAAAGAATAACGCCAAGCATAGTTTGTTTATAAGTTTTGGGGAAGAAATAAAATTTACATGACTATTTATATAAAGTACATCGTGATGGGTGGCATTCATATGTTTTTCAAGAATAGGAAATGAGTGGTTTTTAACTTATTTCATTAAATCATTCATTCTTGAAGCATAAAATTAAACTTCAAGTTTATTTATAAACATTAATTCTTTTTAAACATCAAACTGTAAATATGACAAAACCTTTTACATGATTTTTTTTTCAGCATTGTGCAAGACAACAGTTTCATCGGATACCACAGATACAAGTTCCAATATAGGCTCTGCTGACACCTCAAACAGTCTTCCAGGAAGTAAACAGACGACTGCTACCAGTGCTTATGGCTTTTTTGGAAAACCAACCTCGTCCAGTTCATCGGGAAGTGTATTTGGTCAACCAGTCAGTTCTACAGCAGCAGTTCCTCCTGCATCTTCATTGTTTGGCCAGTCATCAACACCATCATCTGCTCCAACTAGTGGTCTGTTTGCACAGCCCAGTTCAACAACTAATGATGCAACTACAACAGTGCCATCTAGTGGTGGACTATTCAATAAACCAGCTTTAAATACTACTTCCACTGGTCAGCAGACCTCTTCTAGCAGTGCAGCAACTACACCTAGTACTGGGTTACTTGGCAAACCAGCAACAAGCACTACTACAGAGACATCTGGTACTGGACTATTTGGTCAACCAGCAACAAGCAAAGCTACAGCAACATCTGGTACTGGACTATTTGGTCAACCAACAACAAGCACTGCTGCAGCGACATCTGGTACTGGACTATTTGGTCAACCAGCAACAAGCACTGCTGCAGCGACATCTGGTACTGGTCTTTTTGATCAACCAACAACAAGCACAACTACAGCAACATCTGGTACTGGACTTTTTGGTCAACCAACAACAAGCACTGCTGCAGCGACATCTGGTACTGGACTATTTGGTCAACCAGCAACAAGCACTGCTGCAGCGACATCTGGTACTGGACTATTTGGTCAACCAACAACAAGCACAACTACAGCGACATCTGTTACTGGACTATTTGGTCAACCAACAACAAGCACAACTACAGCGACATCTGGTACTGGACTATTTGGTCAACCAACAACAAGCACAACTACAGCAACATCTGGTACTGGACTATTTGGTCAACCAACAACAAGCACCACTACAGCGACACCTGGTACTGGACTATTTGGTCAACCAACAACAAGCACAGCTACAGCTACATCTGGTACCGGACTATTTGGTCAACCAACAACAAGCACAGCTACAGCAACATCTGGTACTGGACTATTTGGTCAACCAACAACAAGCACAACTACAGCGACATCTGGTACTGTCTTTGTGTTTTACTCCATTTCTTGGGGCCTCATTCAACTATACTTAAACTTTGTCTATAGTTTTTGAATGAGTGGAGCCATATACTATTATTCTGGGTGACTTTGACCGATATGCATAATTAACTTTACTTCTTTCTTTACACATATGTTTTTTTCATTGAAAATTAACAGACAAATGTCATAAATGAAACTGCATCTTTATCGGTGTTATTTGTTCATAGTCTTCATAAAGCGGTGCTTTACAACTGGACCACATGCTCCACACTTATTTTATTGATGCAAGCACTACCAAGTCAAACAATAAAAACGTATTATGGATATTTTATTGTCCTTTTTAAAAATGTAGAATAAAATAAATTGAACACTACAATAATAACAATCAAAATAGAACGGCATATAAATATTTATAGAAGCCTGGCTTTCAGTAGTTTGAATACTTTGTTTGGTATTGGCGTAATTATCAAAATTACTGGCAAATTGATGAACTTTTAAATATGTTATATTGATTGGAACTCAAATATGACAGTGGTTCTATCTGGCAATCAAAATTTGAAACTTGTTACACAGTAATATATATTTAATTGTTAACTGCAACAATTTCAGCAACGGGATTGTTTGGAAATGGTGCAACTCATACATTTGGTAGTGCAAGTACTACCAGTAGCAATGGAGGACCATTCTCTGGTGGTACAGCAGGGGGAGCCTTCAGTGGAGGGTCAGGGGTTAGATCTACAGGGTTTGGTGCTGGACAACAGCAGTCAGCTGCAGGTAGTAGACTGGTTTGACATGTTTTTTTACTCTGCTATTATTTATATAACCTGTAAGTACATGCAAAGACGCAACATTCCTCTTGAATATTAAGTCATGTCTTAGAAGACCACTAAATTTTTTCAAGATGTTTATTTATGTGAATAAAATTTAATTTTATATTGGGTTGATTTAATGTCCAATAAGAATAATTTCAATGAAAGATTGTTTTTATGTTGCTTAGTACATTATGAAAGTATGGCATTTACTATGTAGTTATGTTGTTTGAATTTCACTGAACATTTTTGTATCCTCTTTTGTTTAAACCACTTGATATAGGAGTGAATTCCATCTTCATTTGCAGGTGGTTTTGGCAGTGCTCCAGCATTTGGGGGCAGTCCTGCTTTTGGATCAAGTCCAGCCTTTGGTTCAGGTCCCAAATTTGCTAGTCCGCCAGCCTGCGGTAGTGGAGGTACAGGCGGGGGATTCCGTACTGCACCTGCATTCGGAAAGTCAGCTGGTGGGAGCACTTTTGGGTCAGCTGCTACTAGTGGTGGCTCTACAGCAGGACTTGCTGGGTAAGAATTACACAGATGGAATCTATCTGGCAATATTATTTACTTTATAAATTAACACTTTTAACATAATAGTTTCAAATCCAGAGATTTAATGTTAGAAAAATTTGCAGGTGGTACCCTATCTTTGATTATTAAAGATATTTGTGTTTCTTGTTAAAATATGTTAAATAATTTAATCCTTACATGTATTTCAGATTTGCCAGTGCAGGTAGCACAACATTTGGAGCTCTTGCGCACTCGACTGAAACACCCACTTTAGGAAATATTGGTCAGCCTGGAGCAGGTGAAGGAGGGTCAGGTTTTAGGGGTGGTTTTGGAAGCCCCACATTTGGTGGTGCCGGTCAGCAGCCTCAAAACACAGGTAAATACGAGTCATAATGTGTTTACATACCACTTCGGTAAATATGAGTCTTAATTTGGTTCATACCACCTCAGTAAATACGAGTCATAATGTGTTTACATACCACCTCGGTAAATATGAGTCATAATTTGTTAACATACCAACTCAGTAAATACGAGTCATAATGTGTTTACATACCACCTCGGTAAATATCTACTACTTCTAGTAGTGGTTTGTTTGGTGTCTCTACAACAACAAGTAAATGTACATTTATTCCAATATGTGGAGCGTATGGTCCAGTGGTAGGGTATCAGATCCAAGATCGGGGGGTTGCAGGTTCAATTCTCCACCACGGGTATGTGTGGTGTCCTTGAGCAAGACACTTCATCGGCATATGCTTAGTACTGGTTCTATCCATGAAGATTTTGAATGTGATAAGTCAAAGTTGTAAGATCTAAGTTCTTAATTTATGTAAAATAATAAATTTAAAACAAAACAATACATTGCCATTGTTACATTTTCTCTTCAGTCTTGAATAAATTTAATAAGATTGTGTCTTATGGACTTAAAATTGGAATATTGTTATTCTCACCTACATGTTTCTTCCCTTCAATGACCAAGCCTGGCCCGGTTAGCTCAGTCGGTTATGCCCCACCCGGCAACAGTCTCCATGATGATTGATATACGACATTGTGTCTCATTATCATTGGTCTCTTATCACTGATTCAAGTGGGAAAGTTACCAGTTTCATGTGGAGATGGGGTTTGCTCGAGTTCTGGTTAATCCCAGGAAACAGTGGTTAGGTTAACTGATCATCTGTTAGCCCTCGATGGCATAAAAATGATGCTAAATATTCAATCAATCAATTAATCAATCAACCTACTATGACCTCAATGTTAGAAGAGTGTGTTATTTCCCTACTGATGCCACTGGCTTGTTCTGTAGGTTTTGTAAATTACAACATGGTAATGCAGAAAGCTAGAGATACTGTGGATAATAAATCTCGCCTTAGATGAAATAAGCTCAGTTTTAGTAGAATAAACTAAATTTGTTACATAACTTACCCTCAGGTGGCAGTGGAGGTTTATTTGGAAAATCTGGTACAAGTTCCAGTGGATTATTTGGACAGCCTGCAGCCAGCAACGCTGGGCCATTTAGCACTTCCACTAGCGGGTCTGGATTCGGCACCACAACGTCAGGTTCTCGGTTTGGTTTTGGACAGACATCATCGCCTGGTTTTGGAAGTCCAGCATTTAGTCAAAGTTCAGGATTCGGCCAAACCACAAGGTGAATATATTATTGATTATGTCTTTTTAAAGAAAAACTCGACAACACTTCAGTAGTTTAGTGGATAGAGTGTTGACCATTCATTCCAGAGGTTGCGGGTTCGATCCCAATCTCAATCTGCTGCATCTTAAAAAATAATACTCCATACTGGTTCATATAAGCCTTGATATTTCTATGCAAACAAGCTCAAATAAGTATGTTAAGTATAAATTAAACATTCAGTTAAAAAATGTACATAGTTAATTGGCATGTTTGTATACATGTAGTGTATAAGACAAGTGATATAAGTCCCATAATACCGGTAGATAAACTTTGACATATTTCAGTGCTAGTCCTGGGTTTGGTCAGTCTCGGGGAGATAGCGTAGGGGGAAGTGGTGGTAGTGGTATGTTTAGTGGACTGGGCGGCAAACCTAGTGCAGAGAAGGCCAACACTAATGTATTTGGTACCAGTCAAACATTCGGTGGAGCAGGACGATTTGGATGTAAGTATTTATATTTCTTCCTACAAATTGTTTTTGTTTACCAGAGCTGTGGAAATGGAAAAGGAAGTAAATATTTCACACATGTGTAAAGTCTAATTGAATTTTATTTATTATGTCTCGGGGTTTTGTTCATACTACTATGATACCTATCTTAAGGTGACATTAAAATCAGAAAATATGTGGTACTGATTTCAATTCTGGCAAACAAAAAAACAGTCAGTTCTTGTCAGGAGAGCGCTTCAAGGTCATGGACCTCTTGTAATATCATCGGCAAAAATAAGAGTGCTACCAGCTTTGAAATGATATCAACAATGGTTGCATAGTGCGGGTATTATTAGGATTAAATTATGTTGTTGTTGTATGGTGTTTAGCATCACTTTCAACAATTTTTCAGTCATATCGCGATGGTGTCTACTTGAGACAGTATTCTGAGCACAGTCACACTAGAGTATCATGCCGCAGACATCCCACCCAGTCACATTATACTGACACCTTGGCTGACCTGACCTAGAACTCACCTCTTAATGCTGAGCGTCAGTACCATTTTTAAAGTCTTTGGTATCACCTGGTCAGGGATCGAATCAACGACCTTCTGCATGCGAGGCAGACACTCTACCACTTGACCACGCTGGGGTGATAGGATTAAATGAGCATTTTCACTAGTATTATAAACGTAAGAATTGACAATGGATTAGCTGTTCCGTGCTTCTGAGTACTGTGATTAGCCGGACTCTGTGCAAAAGGCATAACCCTGCTTTTGTTGTGATCAAGATTTGCGGTCTTGATCATCACCAAATCTATCATGTGACAGGAACTACAAACCCACAACCATTCGATCATGGGTTCGGTGCTCTACCACTGGACCACGTGCTCCACACTTATTTTATTGAGGCAAGCACTACCAAGTCAAACAATAAAAACGTATTATGGATATTTTATTGTCCTTTTTAAAAATGTAGAATAAAATAAATTGAACACTACAATAATAACAATCAAAATAGAACGGCATATAAATATTTATAGAAGCCCGGCTTTCAGTAGTTTGAATACTTTGTTTGGTATTGGCGTAATTATCAAAATTACTGGCAAATTGATGAACTTTCAAATATGTTATATTGATTGGAACTCAAATATGACAGTGGTTCTATCTGGCAATCAAAATTTGAAACTTGTTACACAGTAATATACATTTAATTGTTAACCGCAACAATTTCAGCAACGGGATTGTTTGGAAGTGGTGCAACTCATACATTTGGTAGTGCAGGTACTACCAGTAGCAATGGAGGACCATTCTCTGGTGGTACAGCAGGGGGAGCCTTCAGTGGAGGGTCAGGGGTTAGATCTACAGGGTTTGGTGCTGGACAACAGCAGTCAGCTGCAGGTAGTAGACTGGTTTGACATGTTTTTTACACTGCTATTATTTATATAACCTGTAAGTACATGCAAAGACGCAACATTCCTCTTGAATATTAAGTCATGTCTTAGAAGACCACTAAATTTTTTCAAGATGTTTATTTATGTGAATAAAATTTAATTTTATATTGGGTTGATTTAATGTCCAATAAGAATAATTTCAATGAAAGATTGTTTTTATGTTGCTTAGTACATTATGAAAGTATGGCATTTACTATGTAGTTATGTTGTTTGAATTTCACTGAACATTTTTGTATCCTCTTTTGTTTAAACCACTTGATATAGGAGTGAATTCCATCTTCATTTGCAGGTGGTTTTGGCAGTGCTCCAGCATTTGGGGGCAGTCCTGCTTTTGGATCAAGTCCAGCCTTTGGTTCAGGTCCCAAATTTGCTAGTCCGCCAGCCTGCGGTAGTGGAGGTACAGGCGGGGGATTCGGTACTGCACCTGCATTCGGAAATTCAGCTGGTGGAAGCACTTTTGGGTCGGCTGGCTCTACAGCAGGATTTGCTGGGTAAGAATTACACAGATGAAATCTATCTGGCAATATTATTTACTTTATAAATTACCACTTTTAACATAATAATTTTAAATCCAGAGATTTAATGTTAGAAAAATTTGCAGGTGGTACCCTATCTTTGATTATTAAAGATATTTGTGTTTCTTATTAAAATATGTTAAATAATTTAATCCTTACATGTATTTCAGATTTGCCAGTGCAGGTAGCACAACATTTGGAGCTCTTGCCCACTCGACTGAAACACCCACTTTTGGAAATACGGGTCAGCCTGGAGCAGGTGAAGGAGGGTCAGGTTTTGGGGGTGGTTTTGGAAGCCCCACATTTGGTGGTGCCGGTCAGAAGCCTCAAAACACAGGTAAATACGAGTCATAATGTGTTGACATACCACTTCGGTAAATATGAGTCATAATTTGGTTCATACCACCTCAGTAAATACGAGTCATAATGTGTTTACATACCACCTCGGTAAATATGAGTCATAATGTGTTAACATACCACCTCCGTAAATATAAGTCATAATGTGGTTACATATCACCTCGGTAAATATGAGTCATAATGTTGTTAACATACCAACTCAGTAAATACGAGTCATAATGTGTTTACATACCACCTCGGTAAATATCTACTACTTCTAGAAGTGGTTTGTTTGGTGTCTCTACAACAACAAGTAAATGTACATTTATTCCAATATGTGGAGCGTATGGTCCAGTGGTAGAGTATCAGATCCAAGATCAGGGGGTTGCAGGTTCAATTCTCCACCACGGGTATGTGTGGTGTCCTTGAGCAAGACACTTCATCGGCATATGCTTAGTACTGGTTCTATCCAGGAAGATTTTGAGTGTGATAAGTCAAAGTTGTAAGATCTAAGTTCTTAATTTATGTAAAATAATAAATTTAAAACAAAACAATACATTGCCATTGTTACATTTTCTCTTCAGTCTTGAATAAATTTAATAAGATTGTGTCTTATGGACTTAAAATTGGAATATTGTTATTCTCACCTACATGTATCTTCCCTTCAATGACCAAGCCTGGCCCGGTTAGCTCAGTCGGTTACGCCCCACCCGGCAACAGTCTCCATGATGATTGATATACGACATTGTGTCTCATTATCATTGGTCTCTTATCACTGATTCAAGTGGGAAAGTTACCAGTTTCATGTGGAGATGGGGTTTGCTCGAGTTCTGATTAATCCCAGGAAACAGTGGTTAGGTTAACTGATCATCTGTTAGCCCTCGATGGCATAAAAATGATGCTAAATATTCAATCAATCAATTAATCAATCAACCTACTATGACCTCAATGTTAGAAGAGTTTGTTATTTCCCTACTGATGCCACTGGCTTGTTCTGTAGGTTTTGTAAATTACAACATGGTAATGCAGAAAGCTAGAGATACTGTGGATAATAAATCTCGCCTCAGATGAAATAAGCTCAGTTTTAGTAGAATAAACTAAATTTGTTACATAACTTACCCTCAGGTGGCAGTGGAGGTTTATTTGGAAAATCTGGTACAAGTTCCAGTGGATTATTTGGACAGCCTGCAGCCAGCAATGCTGGGCCATTTAGCACTTCCACTAGCGGGTCTGGATTCGGCACCACAACGTCAGGTTCTCGGTTTGGTTTTGGACAGACATCATCGCCTGGTTTTGGAAGTCCAGCATTTGGTCAAAGTTCAGGATTCGGCCAAACTACAAGGTGAATATATTATTGATTATGTCTTTTTAAAGAAAAACTCGACAACACTTCAGTAGTTTAGTGGATAGAGTGTTGACCATTCATTCCAGAGGTTGCGGGTTCGATCCCAATCTCAATCTGCTGCATCTTAAAAAATAATACTCCATACTGGTTCATATAAGCCTTGAGATTTCTATGCAAACAAGCTCAAATAAGTATGTTAAGTATAAATTAAACATTCAGTTAAAAAATGTACATAGTTAATTGGCATGTTTGTATACATGTAGTGTATAAGACAAGTGATATAAGTCCCATAATACCGGTAGATAAACTTTGACATATTTCAGTGCTAGTCCCGGGTTTGGTCAGTCTCGGGGAGATAGCGTAGGGGGAAGTGGTGGTAGTGGTATGTTTAGTGGACTGGGCGGCAAACCTAGTGCAGAGAAGGCCAACACTAATGTATTTGGTACCAGTCAAACATTCGGTGGAGCAGGACAATCTGGATGTAAGTATTTATATTTCTTCCTACAAATTGTTTTTGTTTACCAGAGCTGTGGAAATGGAAAAGGAAGTAAATATTTCACACATGTGTAAAGTCTAATTGAATTTTATTTATTATGTCTCGGGGTTTTGTTCATACTACTATGATACATATCTTAAGGTGACATTAAAATCAGAAAATATGTGGTACTGATTTCAATTCTGGCAAACAAAAAACAGTCAGTTCTTGTCAGGAGAGCGCTTCAAGGTCATGGACCTCTTGTAATATCATCGGCAAAAATAAGAGTGCTACCAGCTTTGAAGTGATATCAACAATGGTTGCATAGTGCGGGTATTATTAGGATTACATTATGTTGTTGTTGTATGGTGTTTAGCATCACTTTCAACAATTTTTCAGTCATATCGCGATGGTGTCTACTTGAGACAGTATTCTGAGCACAGTCACACTAGAGTATCATGCCGCAGACATCCCACCCAGTCACATTATACTGACACCTTGGCTGACCTGACCTAGAACTCACCTCTTAATGCTGAGCGTCAGTACCATTTTTAAAGTCTTTGGTATCACCTGGTCAGGGATCGAATCAACGACCTTCTGCATGCGAGGCAGACACTCTACCACTTGACCACGCTGGGGTGATAGGATTAAATGAGCATTTTCACTAGTATTATAAACGTAAGAATTGACAATGGATTAGCTGTTCCGTGCTTCTGAGTACTGTGATTAGCCGGACTCTGTGCAAAAGGCATAACCCTGCTTTTGTTGTGATCAAGATTTGCGGTCTTGATCATCACCAAATCTATCATGTGACAGGAACTACAAACCCACAACCATTCGATCATGGGTTCGGTGCTCTACCACTGGACCACGTGCTCCACACTTATTTTATTGATGCAAGCACTACCAAGTCAAACAATAAAAACGTATTATGGATATTTTATTGTCCTTTTTAAAAATGTAGAATAAAATAAATTGAACACTACAATAATAACAATCAAAATAGAACGGCATATAAATATTTATAGAAGCCTGGCTTTCAGTAGTTTGAATACTTTGTTTGGTATTGGCGTAATTATCAAAATTACTGGCAAATTGATGAACTTTCAAATATGTTATATTGATTGGAACTCAAATATGACAGTGGTTCTATCTGGCAATCAAAATTTGAAACTTGTTACACAGTAATATACATTTAATTGTTAACCACAACAATTTCAGCAACGGGATTGTTTGGAAGTGGTGCAACTCATACATTTGGTAGTGCAGGTACTACCAGTAGCAATGGAGGACCATTCTCTGGTGGTACAGCAGGGGGAGCCTTCAGTGGAGGGTCAGGGGTTAGATCTACAGGGTTTGGTGCTGGACAACAGCAGTCAGCTGCAGGTAGTAGTCTGGTTTGACATGTTTTTTTACACTGCTATTATTTATATAACCTGTAAGTACATGCAAAGACGCAACATTCCTCTTGAATATTAAGTCATGTCTTAGAAGACCACTAAATTTTTTCAAGATGTTTATTTATGTGAATAAAATTTAATTTTATATTGGGTTGATTTAATGTCCAATAAGAATAATTTCAATGAAAAATTGTTTTTATGTTGCTTAGTACATTATGAAAGTATGGCATTTACTATGTAGTTATGTTGTTTGAATTTCACTGAACATTTTTGTATCCTCTTTTGTTTAAACCACTTGATATAGGAGTGAATTCCATCTTCATTTGCAGGTGGTTTTGGCAGTGCTCCAGCATTTGGAGGCAGTCCTGCTTTTGGATCAAGTCCAGCCTTTGGTTCAGGTCCCAAATTTGCTAGTCCGCCAGCCTGCGGTAGTGGAGGTACAGGCGGGGGATTCGGTACTGCACCTGCATTCGGAAATTCAGCTGGTGGAAGCACTTTTGGGTCGGCTGGCTCTACAGCAGGATTTGCTGGGTAAGAATTACACAGATGAAATCTATCTGGCAATATTATTTATTTTATAAATTAACACTTTTAACATAATAATTTTAAATCCAGAGATTTAATGTTAGAAAAATTTGCAGGTGGTACCCTATCTTTGATTATTAAAGATATTTGTGTTTCTTGTTAAAATATGTTAAATAATTTAATCCTTACATGTATTTCAGATTTGCCAGTGCAGGTAGCACAACATTTGGAGCTCTTGCCCACTCGACTGAAACACCCACTTTTGGAAATACGGGTCAGCCTGGAGCAGGTGAAGGAGGGTCAGGTTTTGGGGGTGGTTTTGGAAGCCCCACATTTGGTGGTGCCGGTCAGAAGCCTCAAAACACAGGAAAATATGAGTCATAATGTGTTTACATACCACCTCGGTAAATATGAGTCATAATGTGTTTTCATACCACCTCAGTAAATATGAGTCATAATGTGTTTACATACCACCTCGGTAAATATGAGTCATAATGTGTTTACATACCAACTCAGTAAATATGAGTCATAATGTGTTTACATACCACCTCTGTAAATACGAGTCATAATGTGTTTTCATACCACCTCGGTAAATATGAGTCATAATGTGTTTACATACCACCTCGGTAAATATGTTTACATACCACCTCGGTAGATACAAATAATAATGTGTTAACATACCACTTCAGAAAATATGAGTCATAATGTTGTTACATACCATCTCTGTAAATATGAGTCATAACGTGTTTAAATACCACCTCGGTAAATATGAGTCATAATGTGTTTACATACAACCTCAGTAAATATGAATCATTATGTGGTTACATACCACCCCGGTAAATATGAGTCATAATGTGTTTACATACCACCTCAGTCAATATGAATCATTATGTGGTTACATACCACCTAATTAAATACGAGTCATAATCTGTTTACAAACCACCTTGGTAAATACGAGTCATAATGTGTTTACATACCACCTTGGTAAATATGAGTCATAATCTGTTTACATACCACCTCAGTAAATATGAGTCATAATGTGTTTACATACCACCTCGGTAAATATGAGTCATAATGTGGTTACATACCACCTTGGTAAATATGAGACATAATGTGGTTACATACCACCTCGGTAAATATGTTTACATACCACTGACATATCCTGACATACAGATCATGGGCCCCAACACTTTACCACAAGACCATGTCCCCCATCCTGACATACAGATCATGGGCCCTAACACTCCACCACAAGACCATGTCACCCATCCTGACATACAGATCATGGCCCCAACAAAAGACCATGTCCCCCATCCTGACATACAGATAATGGCCCCATACTTCACCACAAGACCATGTCCCCCATCCTGACATACAGATCATGGCTCCAACACAAGACCATGTCCCCCATCCTGACATACAGATCATGGGCCCCAACACTTCACCACAAGACTATGTCCCCCATCCTGACATACAGATCATGGGCCCTAACACTCCACCACAAGACCATGTCCCCCATCCTGACATACAGATCATGGCCCCAACACAAGACCATGTCCCCCATCCTGACATACAGATAATGGCCCCAATACTTCACCACAAGACCATGTCCCCCATCCTGACATACAGATCATGGCCCCAACACAAGACCATGTCCCCCATCCTGACATACAGATCATGGCCCCAGCACAAGATCATGTCCCCCATCCTGACATACTGATCATGGGCCCCAACATTCCACCTACAAGATCATGTCCCTCATCCTGGCCTACATATCATGGCCCCAACACTCCACCACAAGACCATGTCCCCCATCCTGACATACTGATCATGGACCCTAACACTCCACCACAAGACCATGACATACAGATCATGGCCCCAATACAAGACCATGTCCCCCATCCTGACATACAGATAATGGCCCCAATACTTCACCACAAGACCATGTCCCCCATTCTGACATACAGATCATGGCCCCAACACAAGACCATGTCCCCCATCCTGACATACAGATCATGGACCCTAACACTCCACCACAAGACCATGTCCCCCATCCTGACATACAGATCATGGCCCCAACACAAGACCATGTCCCCCATCCTGACCTACAGATCATGGGCCCCAACACTCCACCACAAGACCATGTCCCCCATCCTGACATACAGATCATTGGCCCCAACACTCCACCACAAGATCATGTCCCCCATACTGACCTCCAGATCATGGCCCCAAACACTCCACCACAAGACCATGTCCCCCATCCTGACCTAGAGATCATGGCCCCCAACACTCCACCACAAGACCATGTCCCCCATTCTGACATACAGATCATGGCCCCAACACTCCACCACAAGACCATGTCCCCCATTCTGACCTACAGATCATGGCCCCAACACTCCACCACAAGACCATGTCCCCCATCCTGACATACAGATCATGGCCCCAACATTTCAACTCAAGACCATGTCCCCCACCCTAACCTACAGATCATGGACACTAACACTCCACCACAAGACCATGTCCCCCATCCTGACATACAGATCATGGCCCCAACACAAGATCATGTCCCCCATCCTGACATACAGATCATGGGCCCCAACAATCCACCACAAGACCATGTCCCACATCCTGACCTACAGATCATGGGCCCCAACACTCCACCACAAGATCATGTCCCCCATCCTGACCTACATATCATGGCCCGAACACTCTACCACAAGACCATGTCCCCCATCCAGACTTACAGATCATGGGCCCCTAACACTCCACCACAAGACCATGTCCCCCATCCTGACATACAGATCATGGGCCCCAACACTCCACCACAAGACCATGTCCCCCATACTGACCTTAAGATCGTGGCCCCAACACTCCATCACAAGACCATGTCCCCCATCCTGACCTCCAGATCATGGCCCCCTACACTCCACCACAAGACCATGTCCCCCATCCTGACCTACAGATCATGGCCCCAACACTCCACCACAAGACCATGTCCCCCATTCTGACCTAAGATCATGGGCCCCAACACTCCACCACAAGACCATGTCCCTCATCCTGACCTACAGATCATGGCCCCCAACACTCCACCACAAGACCATGTCTCCCATCCTGACCTACAGATCATGGCCCCAACACTCCACCACAAGACCATGTCCCCCATCCTGACATACAGATCATGGCCCCAACACTCAACCACAAGACCATGTCCCCCATTCTGACCTACAGATCATGGCCCCAACACTCCACCACAAGACCATGTCCCCCATCCTGACCTACAGATCATGGCCCCAACACTCCAACACAAGACCATGTCCCCCATTCTGACCTACAGATCATGGTCCCCAACACTCCACCACAAGACCATGTCCCCAATTCTGACCTACAGATCATGGGCCCCAACACTCCACCACAAGACCATGTCCCCCATCCTGACCTACAGATCATGGCCCCAATACTCCACCACAAGACCATGTCCCCCATCCTGACCTACAGATCATTGGCCCCAACACTCCATCAGAAGACCATTTCTCTCATCGTGACCTACAGATCGTGGCCCCAACACTCCACCACAAGATTATGTTCCCCATCCTGACCTACAGATCATGGGCCCCAACACTCCACCACAAGACCATGTCCCCCATCCTGACATACAGATCATGGACCCTAACACTCCACCACAAGAGCATGTCCCCCATCCTGACCTACAGATCATGGCCCTAACTCTCCACCACAAGACCATGTCCCCCATCCTGACCTACAGATCATGGGCCCCAAAACTCCACCACAAGACCATGTCCCCCATCATATATATTTCAGATTGGACAGTTTGTTGCATCATAGGGTATTTAGCATTGCGTCAATGTACAAAATGTTACTAGCGCATTAAAATCTGTCTGAATGTAATGCAGGGCGCATAGAAAAATTTTGGAAAATGGTCTTTAGAAATTGCAACTGTTTGAATAAAACCATTATATGTAGAGATTAATTATAAACATATAAAAGTTAAAAGCAATCAAGAGTGAAGAGTTAGAGGGTTTAAAAATGTTCCAACACGTTTCCTTTCAGAGAGTTGCTGTCCTCATTTGCTCATATTCTTGGCAGAACACTGCTTTATTTTGCGGCATGCTTAATAATTCAAAATGTTTACTTTCTATTTTTTTCAGGATTTGGTGGCGGTGGTTTTGGGTAAGTATTTGTTCATGAAATATAATTGGTACCAAATAACATGATATGAAACATGTGCACTATATAATTGGTACCCAGTAACATAATATGGAGCTTGTACACTATATAATTGGTACCCAGTAACATAATATGGAACTTGTGCACTATAAATGTCCCATTACATGAATTTCCACAAAAGTATGTGCAAAAGTTTCATTAGTTTATAACATGTTCATGTTTTGAATTAGTCTATTTTCATTTTCAATGCATTGTAGTTTATAAATGACCGTTCCACCTTTAATACTGGAGTAAGACTACTGATTAAAATAAGAACACATGTAAATCTCGTACAGTTGGTCTGGCACTCAAATTTTCATAGAAGAACATATACCTGTTACAGTTTGCTCCATTTTGTCATTGTGTTCAATTGTTGAGACACAGTCAACATTTGTATTCTTTTTGTTAACTTTTAGATCCAGTTCATCGTTCAGTGGTTATAAAGGAAAAAGTCATAACAAAGGTCGAGCAGAGGTCAAGCTTAAAAATGAAGGACACAAGCTTACTAACAAAAGGACATTAATGAATTTTATCTGCTTGTAGGATAAGTTCCATCCGGAATATTTATAGTGAACGGAATGCAAATGAACAACCTATGTTTATTTTCAAAAGGATGTGTGCTTGTGAAATTACAATTACTCTGTTTAAAACTTACAGGCAGACATTTACTTAATGTTCCCTCTTTATCTTAAAATCCAGATATTGTTATCCCAGTTAATATGACATTCTTTAATCAATAGCACAGCAATTTGAAAATCACATTCTTTCATCTGTGTTAAGCCCCGTTTTCTATTAATATTGGGTGTGTACATGTAGCTGAAAAAAAAGTAAATTAGAGGTCAAGTTCGATATTTGTTGACGTCAGGCAATTGTTCAATATTTGTGAATGTTGATTAAATTTTACAGGAGTTATGACCCTTTTCAACTTAATTTTTTGTTAAACTTACTATTACATATTGTTGGGGCACACGTGTCCAATGGACTCTGTTTTAGTTATTCCATGATTGGCAAATAAATAGTCAAAATTAGTATAAGGTAATTTGAAATTATCATTCTTTAGTCTGTGTTTTGTTATTGTTTGAATGGTGAAAAGATATCATAAATATAGCACATGTATATGTGAATATGTGTGAAAATCAACACTTTGTTGTGAACAATTATAATAAAAATTGGTATTCTGAAATCAACATATTTGACTCAATGTATTGTTGAAATGGACATAGTATTATGGTACTGTAAAACTGACTTTCTTTGATCAGTGTATTGTTGAAATGGACATCGTCTTTTGGTACTGTAAAACTGACATTCTTTGATCTGTGCATTGTTGAAATGGACATCGTCTTTTGGTACTGTAAAACTGACATTCTTTGATCAGTGTATTGTTGAAATGGACATCGTCTTTTGGTACTGTAAAACAGACATTCTTTGATCAGTGCATTGTTGAAATGGACATCGTCTTTTGGTACTGTAAAACTGACATTTTTTTGTCATTGCCTTGTTGAAATGGACATCGTCTTTCGGTACTGTAAAACTGACATTCTTTGATCAGTGCATTGTTGAAATGGACATCGTCTTTTTGGTACTGTAAAACTGACATTCTTTGATCAATGCATTGTTGAAATGGACATCGTCTTTTGGTACTGTAAAACTGACATTCTTTGATCAATGCATTGTTCATTATTAATGGACATCATGTAAATGGTACGTTAAAAAAATTCTTTAATCAATTCATTGTTGCCAATAAATATCACACATGCATGTATGGTGGCTTTGTAAAATTCACATCTTTCATCAATGCTTTTATATTGCATCATGGAAAGAAGAAATTCAGACATTTCCTGATATTATATACCCTGTACCAGATACCCTGTTGTTGTCCATACAGACCATATATCAGAGGCCGTATTCACCAAACATTTTTGAGAAGAATATTTTTAGACTAAAGCTTGAAAATCTAAATATCAACCTTAGGTGTCTAAGATATCCGTGGCATATAGAATAATTGTGAGTGTTTATTTGACTCTATGTTAGGTGCCCCTGGATGCTTGCAAATTTTGATCTCTAGAATGGTCTCTAAGTGTGTTTTTTCAAAATTCATTATTGAGTTCAAGTCTTAGAATATTCTTCAGAAGAGTTGGTGAATACCACCCCAGAGAATCTCAAACAGCATGTAATAAAATAAACCATTGTTGTTACATTGCCTACAAAATGCATGGTTTGAGAGGAGAGAATTGGGTTCAATGTCATTGTCAACACATATCTGGCCCTCATGGTATGGGTTCGATACTCTACTATTGGTTAGGATTAGTTTTTCAATCACATGTATATTGGTACAAGCACTGTTCTTTCACAAAGAATTGGCAAAATTTCTCGCAAAGTTTCTGGACCAAACTGGGCTCGAAATCACAACCTTGGCTTTGAGAAGTAAATAATTTGAGATGGCACCTTTGATCACTTAGCCATGGAGAACACTTTGATATCAAAAGAAGAAAAAAAATGGCATTTTCTAACTACATGTACCTTGATTAATCAGGGTGATAATAAAAACGAGGCTTCAATTAATTACACGTTCTGAAATCAGTCACACAGACTCTAATGATACAGTTAAGGTCGACAATGATATATATAGTCGAAGATATTTTTGGTACGTATCATAAATCTTCTAACGATCGCATCTCTACAAAAATGCTAGTTATGTTAAGTGCAAATATATGTATAGCCTGCGTATATATACATGTATGTAAAAACAACTGCCAAAAGGTGTTTACACTTATTGCATTTATTTTTACATTAGTTTTCCAACAGATTTCGAGGAGGAAAATGAGTAAATGCAGAACTTCAAATCTTGTATGAGATTTTACAGTGCGGGTGTCTGTGTCCAAGTTTTATCATTCTTGCGTTTGTACATTACTAATTTATTGGAGTAGTCTAATAGTAGATCAGTGGAAGGGGGATTGGTAGATAGAAGGTCAAATCATCCACTAAGACCAAGTGTTGTATGCTTAAACCAGACACTTCAGTACTGGTCGCAATCAGAAAAACGTGCATGATTTGTAGAAGCTGTAAGAAGTATAACAAAGACAACATCATAAGTTCTACAGAATTTATTTTACCTATTAAAATAATCGGCACCAGTTTTTGTAAACTAACAGTTTAAAAAGTTTGAATTGTTACTATTGTACAAATATATTCATCCATATAAACTGATTTAACTTTAAAAAAAACACAGACAGAAATATATTATTTAATTAAAAATACTAGAAATCTCTATATAGACATAATTACTTAAATACCAATATCACAGAAGAAATGAACAATATACACTGATGTTATAGCAAAAAGAATATTACAATTTGCAGAGTTTGCTGTCGTAACGAGGCACTTGTTTTTCTATGGGTACATCTTTCTTCCACACGGGCGGTATGATGCACAGAGGTTTGCCCTTGTTGGGTCTCCAGACCAACATCTGGGCACTGTTGGCGTTGGGGGCATGAGTGCACAACGAGGTATGGGGATGTTCTCATCCAAAATGATGGGCTGTCTGGGAACTGGGTCACTGATCAGCTTTGCTTTTTGACCTAGAATGGAACAATGGTACATGTTGTATCAACTTTTATATATTATAAATATTACCCACCGCTGTGTTTATAAGGGGACATAGTATTATTATCTGTCCATCCATCTGGCCCATGTTTGTATTCATTCTGTAACTTGTACATGCATGGGATTCGAATACGGGTGCAAATGATATGTAAAATGCAATAACCAGGTCTGTAACTCTAAGGCAAAAATACTACTTGGACATTTAAGTTGTAAAAAAGCAGATATTTTATTTATAGCATTTGAATTTTGTCCCTATTCCATAACTCTTAATGCGCTAAAGAATTTTGATATAATTTTATACAAAATATTTATCACATAAAGAATTTTTGCAGAACACAGCAATCAGTTCTGTAACCTGAGGTCAAGATTAGATTTTGGCTATTTGCATTGTAAAAAAGAAACAGTTAATGTGTGTTTACTATGCTCCCCCAAAGGGCGGAAGCATATAGTCGCCGCTTCGTCCGTCCGTCCCTAATTATTGTCCGGGCTGTTTCTGAAACTTGCTAGGATGCATCATTACCAAGTGCAGATGCGCATACTGTATTTGTGTTCCGGTTCGATGATTTTTCACAGAGTTATGGCCCTTTGATTCTATTTGTGACCAAATTCTTGTCCGGGCTATTTCTCTACAACGTCTGGTTGGAATTTTATGAAACTTGCTAGGATGCATCATTACCAAGTGCAGATGCGCATACTGTCTTTGCGTTCCTGTTCGATGATTTTTCACGGAGTTATGGCCCTTTGATTCTATTTGTGACCAAATTCTTGTCCGTGCTATTTCTCTACAACCTCATGTTGGAATTTTATGAAACTTGCTATGTTTGTGTTCCGGTTCGATGATTTTTCACAGAGTTATGGCCCTTTCATTCTGTCTGTGACAAAGTTCTTCTTCGCTCTATTTCTCTTCAACATTTGGTTGGAAATTTATGAAACTTGCTAGGATGCATCATTACCAAGTGGAGATGTGCATATTGTCGTCATGACGTTATTTCACTACAACATCTGGTTTTAAATTTGTAAAACTAGCTATGATCTGCACATATTGTCATTTTGTTCTGGTTCAATGATTTGCGAATGAGTTCTGTCGAGTTCAGAGCCACATATTATTCCTGCTATGCAGTTTGGTATTTTTCAGCCAATTAGCCGGTACAAAGTTAAACACGCACTTGCACGGTCAGGGAACTCTATCACTCGCGTCGACAGTTTGTCACAGATTCACGTCGACAGTTTTATTGTTTTGTAAATTTTGTCACAGTTACTAGTCGATGGCGGGGACATAATCGCTGATATGTTAATATAATCAAACGTATGAAGTATATATTTGACATTCCGGGGAATGTAGTATATTATAAGTAAAATACGATCAAATTGAACATCTGATTATGAATATTTCTTTAAGTTTAATTTTTTTAAAATGTCACAGGTTTGTGACGACAGGGTAATGGAGGCGTGTCGATCGTTTTTTTAATGTCACGGATTCAGTGTCGATATTTTTAACATTGTAGAATAGTTCAACCTTACGCCATTACTGCCATTTACACTTCGAGTCTCGTACAGAGGCTGTCCGGCATATAGTTATAGAGCAGTGTCGTTATGTTACGGATTAAGTCGGAGAAAGTTTGAACCGACGCACGGAAGCAAAACAATACCTCGGTACTTACAACACAATAGCAATAGCCATGTTTCGTGAGACTTCCGCTGGTAGTTTAAAACTCTACATATAACGAATCATTTTAGGGAAAAATTGTCACTTTTTATACGTAATTCCGTATTTACGTTTTGAGTGATGTATTTTTCCAGCTCATCGATTGAGTCATGTCTTGTTCTCAATTAACTGCCCAAGTTTGAGACTCGGTTTAAAATCTTCCGTTATTCTCCAGTATTCGTTTTCTTTTATCTAACACATAAGAAATTTAATTAAGATTTTAACTTGGATTTTTTTCAATCTTTTCTGGATTAATAAAACACAACACATATGGTAACGTTGTATTCGATTTTTTTTTCATTGCTTGAGAGCCAAAATATTTTTTTAACTTGAAAGGTTGATAGATCTTTTTTTTTTTAAAGATAAACCCTCTCTCAAGAGTATGGGTGAAAGATGGATTTTTTTTCATCATTTTATTTTTTCACTTCAAAGCCGAGCTGTGATATTTTTTCTTGCAAACTGAGGGCTCGATTAAACCTGGAAAGACAAAGACCGGAACCGAACGTTGACGTATTTACGTCAGTGTCTGTTGCCAGCTACCTTCGCTGTTGGGCAGCATGGCGTTTCAGTACAGACTATTCGTTTGCGCCGTAACTCCCAACTAATCAGAGTAGCGCAGCGCCCATACACTTGAACTGGTCAAATAATGACCCGACGTCACTTCTCTTGTGCAACGTCATCTGAACTGGAGCTAAATCATAGTTGCAGCCCATGTTCACTAGGCAATACTTGTACCAGGTCACTGTTTTCACATGGCAAGAAAGTTTCCCTTGATCCTTGCAATAATTGAGAATATCTGGGTCATAAAACCACCAAAATCATAATCTCTTTGACTTGGCTCAAGCGTTGCTACGGGGATCGAGGAATTTGCCAAATGCATTAGTTTTGCGTTACGTTACGTCGAGACGCGGTAACATTATTGAATACATACCTGCAAATGATCGATTGGCAAATCCTTACTCAAACTCGATGATCTAAACGTTACATGACGCGTATCTGATAGTTTATGTTTTTTTTATTTTGACCCCCTCCCCCCACCCACTCCCACACACACCGATTTCCCTTTGGTATCGCTATGAAAATGTCCGTGCCAGCCAGACTTCCAGACTTAGCAAATTGATATCAATCCGCAAATAAATGAACGGTTTTGGTACATGTATAATGCACTACATTTTTGTTACATACTTTTATATTATATTACGTAATTATATTATATAATTTAATATATAAAAAAATAAATATAGATACATATAAAAATATTACTTACAATATATTTATTTGTGATGTCTATTAGTTTTGGGTTTTAGAGAATATATTGGTCTCTTCTGTTATCTTCTTTAATGTTTTTTTTTCAAACTTTGGGGACCAAAGTCTTCAAAGCAGGAGGGAACTATAATGCACTACATTTTAGTTACATACTTTTATATTATATTACGTAATTATATTTTATAATTTAATATATAAAAAAATAAATATAGATACATATAAAAATATTACTTACAATATATTTATTTGTGATGTCTATTAGTTTTGGGTTTTAGAGAATATATTGGTCTCTTCTGTTATCTTCTTTAATGTTTTTTTTTCAAACTTAATAACTCGGATAACAATTTGATTGAGAAGTTGTATTAATTGATTACTGTAGATACTTAACATATAGCAGGCAAGCAGGGGTATTTTGCTGAAGTTGTTTGTCTATACTATCCATGTAACATTCTTCAATTAAGTTCTAAAAACATACTTAATCACAGATGTCCACAGTCACATAATATTTGTCACCTTAAACTATTTTACTAATGGAAAGTTAATTACCTGGCCAAGCCAAGGTGCAAACATAAGCCAAGTATTTCCTGTTTACAAAGAGGTGTCACAGCTAACTTGAGACCAAAATCTCTGTTAAGCAGACGCTATCAATACAATGTGTAATTAAGTAAATTTTTGTTGTCATAATGGTTATCACACCTGAACTGGGTTTTCGGTATAAAATACAAGACGATGATGTTCAAAGATCATACCATTTCTACCTACATACAATAAAGGATACGTTTGGAGATCTTACACATTGTCTTATATTATTCCAGGTATGTGAAATTATCATTTTTCATTTTATTCTTTTAAACTTCTATTTTGCTTTGAATATGCTTGTTCTCACATGTGTTTTATTACATTGCTTAAAATGCGGACATGTTGTAATTGAGAGTTTACTATCTATTATATATCATTCAACACATAATGTTGCTCAGTGCGGAAACTCTGCTACTAAAATATGTTGTAGACATTTCGGCTTTATTTTCAATGGTTAAATATTATTACTTATTTTTGAATGAATACTTTGTTCTTTAATGAATATTAACATAACTACTTTTTTTCAAGACAATACATAGTAAGAATTTTTGGTATATCATACCTTAACATTATTATTGGAGTTTACAATTATTTCTTTATTATATTGAGATTAGTACATTGTTAACATAACTAGGTTTCGAAGACAACCTATATTTAGATTTTTATTATTAACATAGCTAGGTTTTGAAGACAACTTATAATTAGATTTTTTGGTAAATCATATTTTAATGATATTATTGGAGTTAACAGTCATTTCATTGTTAACTCAATTATTATATTGTACAAACGCTTTTCCAATAAAAATAGGGTTTGAAATGTTTTAACGAATACAAACTTATTTAGATAATTCATTTTCATCTCATGTAGAATTATAAGAAACAAACTTGTTCGGTTGATTATGAATATGATTTTGGTCAAATTGACATGCGTGTTACCTCTCACATTAAATAAAAAAAAGCGAGTTACCCCATAACTAATTATGATGGTATTATATAATCATGCATACATGCATCTTTGAATGTTACAGACTATTGTGTTAATTACACGTCTGGATACTGTAAACAACAAACTTGTATATTGTAATGTATCCATAATTTTAATATTATGTTTGAATGTTTTTTTTAACATGTATCATACCTTTTTCTACCTACATACAATAAAGGATACGTTTGGAGATCATACACATTGTCTTGTATTATTCCAGAGAAAAAAACATAAATCAAGAGCATAAAACATGCCTCGTTTCCATTTTCGTCCAAAGACACATGCATAGGTAAGACATTATTTGGCTAATAGAAAATTCCACGTAACTTCTAACCAGCTTAGTTAATCTACTTTCTCGTTCCTGGAACTATATCATCGGCAGAGGAAATAAGTTAACATCTACTGACAGTCATAACATTCAATGTAAAATGAAAAGTGTTATTTTCGAAAATCTGAGCTGTTTCATTGGTGTCTAAGAAAGGACATCTAATCAATGATAGGCCTTCATCCGGATCAAAATACAGCGAGGAATCTTCGACAAAATATATGTCCATTCCTGCCAATAGTGTCGCCTAGAATCTGTGACCCTGTAAAGAAGAATCCATGACACTTAAATCAACATCGACACAAACCTGTGACATGTGAAGCTTTTTTCAAACGGAATTTCTCACATGGTATAAGTAAAAAGTCAATTAGTTAAAACTCTTTTTTAAAACAAAATTACTGATCAACAATTATAAATGATATTTTGCACTGATTAATGTTTTTATTGACAATTTCATCTCTACTTTCGTTTTACATACATATTTAGCGAGGATTTATTAATTCTTGCGTTTTGAACATTTTCTTATTCACACATGATTGATTGGAACATTGAAAATACTAATTAATATCAGTTGAATCTCAATCTTGTAAAAAATTTAAAACTTATAGCTGTATCCAGTAAATAATCGACTTTATACATCAAAGTATGCCGTGTTTTTAAGATCGACAAGAATCTGTGACAAACTGTCGACGCGAATCACTCTTCGTTGTGACAGAGTTCCCTGTCCATGACTTGGGGAGTATCCATCGGTTCCACCGACATTTTCATGTTTATTGTAGGTAAACGGTATACCATAATTTGTTGATATTTATTATTGGCACTGACAAATGGTACGCGGTTCAGGTGATTACATGAGATATTGTTATAATAATACAGACATGTCTGTCCAAGTAGTTGTTCTGGACGAATCTAGCTCCACGCTTTGTACCTGCTGTAACCGGTTAACGCCACAGTGTGTAGGTGGACCTGCTGTAACCGGTTAACGCCAGTGTATGTGGACCTGCTCTTACCGGTTAACGACAGTGTGTGTGCAGGGTAAGAAGAAATCAGTATTTAAGTCTACATGATAGCCTGATACAAACGGTTACTAAATTAGTATTCATTCCACAATAAATCATCAATCGTAATTTAAAGACTCGTCTGTATCATTATAATAACAATAATTGATAAAATAAGTAATAATAAGCACCGAATAGTTAATGTTAATTAGTTTAACACATAATTAGTTAAAAATAAGATTAAAACAAGAACTCAAATAATCAACTGGTGTCCCCTTCGTCACCATAATCAATAAGTTCACCGAATGTTTCACCAACCATCATCCATCAATCAGTCATTCAGATTTACATTAATCAACTTTTATATTTTGAATAATCATCTTTTTCCTGCTCGACAAATGACCAGTTCAAAGGGCGTTAGTAAACCAAAAAAAATATACATATACTATTATAACGTTGGCCATACGAGTCCTTGACTAAGATACATAATACTTACGCAGTTTTTTAACTAAATTACGACTTTCTTCTCATTCGCTTAGAATTGAAACTGGTAGATATTCCAGGGACAGATTAGATAGAAACGAACGTAAATGCCAAATTTGTAATAGTAACGATATTGAATACGAGTTTCATTTTGTTTTATTGTGTTCTATGTAAACTGATATTAGAAATAAGTTTATAAAAAAAAATTATATTAGAAGACCAAGTATGGTCAAATTTGTAACCTTGCTTCAATCTTCAAACAAAATTGAACTTGCTGAACTTAGCAAATACATATCGGAAGCTTTAAAAATTAGACGCTCTATTCCGAAATTTATTTTAAATTAATGAATTAATAGTACATTCTCACGAAAGCTATGTCAAATGTTATGTATGTGTTGTTAATAAATAAGCTGAATCACTTTATTATAATTGGGTGGGTAAAATACTAAGATTATATGGGTAAATCATATGTTTTTTGTTACTTAATATATTGTGTTTAACAGACACGTCTATGTACTTAACATTTTATACTTTTGCAAAATTTAATGTTTATAATGCTTATAACTGTCATGTGCAAAAATATTGTCAATTGTATGTATAATGATGAGAAACTGTAAAGTTTAAGTCAATAAAATATGTCTATGTCTATGTCATAATATAACTGCAGGTACTTGACTAAATTTCGGTTGGCACAGTTCGCGTTTTCCTAGTTTGGCAAACACAACTCATTCTGAACCAACCAACAGATATATGCGATTTTAGTATCCAAAAGAGAAATTGATTGCAATTTTGGGTGATTTGATTTATTTGAAAGAAATAACGAGATTTTGCGCTTACAGCCATTTCGTGTGATTATTTTCTAAACGAGATCTAACCGGCAAAAGAACAACTCCAGACAATATTACATGGAAGACAATTAAAAAAAACATACAAGAAATCAAGGAATTATATAGAGATATATACAAATCCTTGAAGAAATTGAACAAGTTTCATGCGAAAAAGACTTAGGAATTATGTTTGATAGTAAATTAGACTTCAACGAACACATTCAGTCTAAAGTCAAAAAAAGCAAACAGAAACCTGGGACTTATGTGCAAAACATTTACATACTTGGATAAAGAAATATTTTTACACCTGTACAAGGCACTTGTGAGGCCCCAGCTAGAATATGGATCAGTAATTTGGTATCCAAATTTGAACAAAAGATAAACGAGCAATCGAAAATGTTCAAAGACGAGCAACACGGATTGTGGGTAATCTCAGACAGTTGTGTTACCAGGATAGGCTCAAAACATTGGGTTTACCAACTAGAGGTGATATAGTACAGGTATACAAAATTATCAAATGAATGGATAAGGTAGAACAAAATCAGTTTTTCAAGTTTATAAATTCCACAACTGGAGGACAATCATTTAAACTCTTTAAGAATAGACCAAGAACAGTTTTGAGGATGTGCTTTAGTCACAGGGTGGTGGATACATGGAATAAACTCCCTGACCATACAGTTGACCCTCCTATCCTTAATGCTTTAAAGGCAAGAATTAACGAGAACGATGTGATCCCGAACAAATTTCTGGCAAGCTCTACTATAATAGTAATATTAGTTTTTAATCAGAATTTTAATCGTTTTTAAGTACAATGAGAACGCGTGAAATATGATGAAAAACTATGTAAATATGGATGAAAGAAAAAATGAGTTAATATAAATAACGAATAAAAAGTGCTGATACGAAAAGTGTTACTATGTAAAAAAAAATGATATCGTGAACAATATAAATCAGTGAAAACAGTGAAAAACTCGAGGGACCATAGAAACCTCTGGTTTAAGTGCATTTGCATACTGCGGTCTACTAACCATATGAACAATACTAATAAATAAGATAAAAATGAAACGTCGATGTAAATGTTGGCCGCCCATGAATAATTTATTCATAAAATTAACATTTTTATGATGTGTACTTAAACTTGATTGCGTTCAAACTAGTTCACTACTTGTTTGTGGGAAAATTCGTAAAAAAACGAAGATTCAACCCTTAATAGTTTTAATTAAGAAGAAACATGTTAAATAATTGATCATCAGATATGGTCAGCATTGTTATAAGCTCTTACACGGTGGGTGAAACAAGTTTTGCAACGTCATAAAAAATGTACACAAATGAGCTGACCACACCAAAAATATCGCCGCTTCAGGTAAGAAATGTCTTGTAATTTTTTTAATAGTATAACAATCGTCACGGGATAAAGAGCAACGTACCCGCCCAACAGTAACAACGGTAGTGTTAGATGTTTTGCACCTGGCATATTTTTTTCTCGAAAACGGAAAAAAGTTTTAAAAATTTGTAGGAGTACTTCCACACCCAAGCGAAAGAGAAATAGATTTTGTGCGTATTTCACGAAATAAAGACAAATTTAATATCAGCGACCTGTATTATTCTGAACAAATTATACATTTTTGTGTGTTAAAGAACGTCCGATGATATTTCAGTAGAAACGGAGAATGAATTGATAATGAGAACGTCCACACTCTGATTTTATATGAGTACTTCAACACCCAATGTGTGGGTGCAAAAAGCATGCAGCTAAATGACATACTGTCGAAGGGCATTCTGTTTGCAATTTATCAGTTCCATATTGACACTTCCAAAATGTTCTTTCGATAGCGAAGTATATCATATTACGGCTAACTGGGACAACATAAGTAACAACATACTTTGTCAGGTACCTCTCGCAGTTTGAGTACGTTGTAGTACGGTGTACAATGACGACTCGTCTAGGTGCTGGAACCCAGGCCGAAGAGTGCTTCTCTCTTCTTGATATATTTTACTAAATGTATAAAGATTGAGATTTGATGAACATTTATAAGAACATTGGTTATCAATACGTCATCTCGTGTTGTTGTTTTTCATTTGGAGATTACAATGCCGATTCTGAAGCGATGATCCATTTTCAAATTCCACCAAGTCAACATCGCCTGAGTCAACATTTCGTTAGTCCTTGCTTTATCATTTTACCTCCGTAGGTCAAACAGGCTGTCTGATGATTGATATTCTTACTTTTGCTTTCCAGTATACCTAAATATATCCCTGGTGTTCTTTCACCATCAACATAAAAATGATCGAACTAACGAATGACTGTTGGATAATGAAGTTTACTTTTGATTTAATTGGAGAATGTTTGCTTTAAGTGACTATTCCCTGCATGACCTCTGCTTCATTTTTGAAAACTCCCATGAAATAAACAACGTCCGCCAAAGATCATCCAACCAAGTTTCCAGTTGATTTTAGCTTTATGTAAATAGCGCATTCGTGTAGCATTCTGACATTGATACCAGCGTACAACATCGATTCGTAAAAGGAAGCAATGGTGGCTGTTGGGAATATCCCTGTATATGCTGAAAAATGCAATTAAAGCTTAATCAAGTCGGGTTTCTTCCGACAATCTTTGCATAACGCATGATACTAGGCGTGACATTTCTTTAGTTGTATCAGACTGGCCGTTACGCGTTTCAGTGTTTTCAGTTTCAATTGTTTCTTCATTTTGTCCATGCTTTAGTGGATTTCTGAGATTCACTGGGTCTGTTAATCATCAGTTATAACGGTTTAATCATTTGTGTATTAGTATTTTCTGTAAATGGTAGTTCCCGTGCAGTGCACAATAATAATAATAAAAGTATTTCACATTAACTGACAGTGGCATGTATTTTTTTAATTCGAATTCAGATTTATCATTAGTTTTACGTTCAGTGTTTTCGCCTTCTACTTCGACCCAGTTCAAAAAGGTGAAGTCAGAAACTTCAGACTCCTGTCCAGTTTCGCTGTGTATCTTAGTAAAATTCTCATAGGATTTGGGGCATATGTTAACAGAATTGACTGAAACTTCATTTGATCCAGATTCATTCAAGTCGTTTCTGGCAAATAAAGAGCATACAAAATTCTGTTTAAATTGTTTTGATAATGGAAAATCTCGGTATAAAGTTGATCCAAATGTTGATGGCGATTTAAACGGGGATTTTTTTTCTTTTCTGGCTTTTTAGAAGTAAATGTGATTTTTACTATAAAATGTTGTGTAAAGCCATTTTGTCAGGGCAGCATACTGATATTTCAATTTTTGAAGACTTTGCCTTTTTGTCTATGGAGGTTGAGGTTTGATATCAGCTTTCTCATTGTCAACAAACTGAAACACATAAACAATTGGAATATGTTTATAATGAAAAACTGAAATATACGCTGAACAGAAATAATTTATCTCAATCAGTAAACCATTAATTTTGCAGTTTCTATTTCAAGGTGTTCCCATAATAGTAACCGTTTTTTAATGTTCCATTTTAGTATTTCCTAAAACAAGGGCATTCAAATTTGAGATTCGCTTATTAACATTCCCCAAAAAACTGTAACAGGACATAATCAAATATACAAGGTCAACATTTTTATTGATCTCAATTAACAAGGGATTAATAGAAACTATATATATCTTCAAAGGTTAGGCTATCCATTCCAATAGCGTACATTGTATACACGTATATTGCACTGAAATTTTGGACAAAAATAAAATGTTTATCTTAGATTCACCAAGGAATTGTTACATGTATTAAATATCGAATATCTACAGAACTTTTAATAGTTGTGCTTCTGGTTGATTTTTCATGCATCGCTCCTTTTTGGAAATTCTTTTCATTATGTTTATTTATTCAAGTTCGATGTCACCTTAGTGACAGTTTTAATAGTGAGCGGAAAGGTGATAAAACCTCAATGATATCCATTTCATTTAAACAACAAATGTAGAAACTCGAACGACCAACAGATCCCATATATTCGGTGTAGCCTTATTAAGATACCATATCTACTAAGGCTAACTGTGTGAGGCATGTTACAATCACACAACCAACATTTTTAGGTCGTACTCGAACGGCGTGTGGTACCTGACAAAGTATGTTGTTACTTATGTTGTCACCCAGTTAGCCGAACTTATTGGAAGCGTCGATATGGAACTGATAAATAACAAACAGAATTCCCTCCGACAGTATATGTCGTTTAGCTGCATGCTTTTTGCATCTCTTTGAAGACACCCACACATTGGGTGTGAAAGTACTCAAAAATAAATTCAGAGTGTGGAAGTTCTCATTATCATTTCATTCTCCGTTTCTGCTGAAATATCATCGGAAGTTCTTTAAGACACGAAAATATATCACTTTTTCGTAATGATACAAGGCACTGATATTAGATTTTTCTTTATTTTTCTTTATTTCATGAAAATACGCCCAAATTTTATTTCTCTTTCACTTTGGTGTGGAAGTACTCCAACAAATCTTTAAAAAAAATTTCCGTTTTCAGGAAAAAAAAGTACGCTAGATGCATAAAATCTAATACTCATGACCGCCGTTAAGTTAACTGCTGTGCAGGTACGAAAGGGTGCAGGACGAAGCGCACCACTGTCTTTCCGTACCACTGCCTTTACGTACCATTTCAGGACGAAGCGTACCACATATAGATTATATAGTAGTAAATACCTGGTGGGACGCTCGATAATACGTTATAAACTAGGTGTGAATAACAAATATCATTTGCTCAAATCAGTGGTAAATTAAAGCAAACTGACAAATGTAATGGGTATTATAAGGTTAATTAATCCCGATTAATTGTAAAAGCAGTACAATATAGTAATTGTAAGTTAGGTTATAAAGAACGAGAAAACATATAGATCACTTTCTTTTTTATATAAGCATTTTATTTTTTTCGCATAATAACGCATAAAATAAGCACAAGCATACATACATACATACATACATACATTTTATTTCTTCAATCATTCATAATAAAAATCATAACTCATCGATCAGTATAAGCACATTTCATATAAAGCACATAATTATAATTAAAAGCCAAACATACATTTTTTTCTTCATTCACTATTAAAATTTCAATATTTACAACAATTTCATATATCATAATAAAAATCATAACTCGTCGATCAGTATAAGCACATTTTACATTTATTGAAGCTGTGACACAGTGTCTGTGATGTCAGCGGCAATTGTGTCTGTTGATTCTGATCTACATTCTCCGCAAGACCATTCCAGATTGATCTGCCCCCTCTACAACTGACGATACTGAGCATGTGTGATCCCTGCAATAAAAATATAAATAAATAATTAACACATAGATACTAGATATATTCAAAATTTAATTTATTATTATTCTCGCTTTATTTTCGCTATATTGTAGTACTTATCGATGCAAATTAGACAAGATGAACATCAGGGTGAAATGGTAGATAACTGCAGCTGCATGCACAGTATTCCAAGTAGGAGTAGTCGGTCTTGGAACGCAGTTTGAAAACAAAATGCATTTTATAATTCTTACAATGTGCAATAAATATGGGTACTACTAAAACCCGGTCAAATTCCGGCCGATCCGGTCACTTTTCCGGCCGTAGGGAAACGGCAAATGTGGCGTATATATTAGTGATTATGATGTTAAACAGCCGTAATACCATTAACTATGTACTGCCCTTGACATATATATCAAGAAAGTATATGAAAAAAAAATAAAATAAGGCGTTTAATTTGGTCTTGAAGTTTACCTTTTTATGACGTTTTTTTGACGATTTTCGCCGTTTTTTACTAATTCCGGCTGCGTTTGAATGGCTATTTAAAGTATATTCGTTGTAAATAACCATGGTTTTAATCAATTTTTACAAAGATTAAGATATGCTGAATCTATAACAATGAAAATAACAACAAAATCAATAATATATAATTTTATTTCGCTCGATAGAGAGGACATATATTTTCTATAAAAGAACTGGCGATTTCACCGGTGTGGCGTATTTACCGCACGTTGTAAGATTTAGACTATTAATTTGAATTATTTTGCTACTATAATATCCATATTTATTTGATCAAGCACATTAACATAAGTAAGGATAAAAAAAACATGCATTAACATGCATTGTTAATAAAGTATTAGACTAGTTGACCATTTATAATATATCAGCTAGTACAGATTTAAATCTTTAATCGTGTAAGACAAGTATTCATCCACAGTATACACATCTACAGTATAACAACTTATTTCTAGTGGAGTTTTTTAAGGAATAACATAGCTCTTATCATAAAATTATGTTGATTGTCTTAGGTTCATATTCAAGAAATTGCTTTAAATCAATATTAATAAATTCTAGGCTTCTAAAATCAAAAAATAAAAACATTCCCATAAAAGTATGAAGTTATAAATTAATATCATCATACATATTATAATTATCTCCACATATATATTAATTCAATTCTTTATATTGTCACATAAAATTTGACTTTGACAATTTGTTTCCATTTCTTTGTATATGAATGCTTGTACCTTTTGTTACTACATGTTGTATCGTTACAATGTATAAATATTATTCGTAAAGGTAAACGTTCTATACACAGCATTGAAGCTGCATGCACACAACGTTGTATTTTTTATTCATTGAACTTTGTTATTATGTTTTGTTACGTCTTGTAACTATTGTCTAAATCTTACGTTTTGTTACCTCTTGTAAATATTGTCTAAATCTTACAACGTGCGGTAAATACGCCACACCGGTGAAATCGCCAGGTTTTTATAGAAAATATCAATCTGATCACCTCGGCCTTTATGCTACGCAATAGACCTCTGACATAATAAGGCGCCATTTTGGAAATACTTTCAGTCACATGATAAAGTAAAATGGCGGCCCCCTTATATACATGTACGTTGAAAATATAAACGTTTGTTAATCAAGGCTGATATATTAAATTTCCCTATAAATATGACCCATGTCGAGTTTATAAATAATAAAATCGATATAACAACGCCATATATAATCAACTTAATGACGGATACATAATTTGTTACTTTCACGCGAATGAACACAGACTTGTAACACAGGCGATTCGCGTTGGTGTATTCTAGAGCTATACACGAGGTGTATTCTACGGAGGATACGGAAAAACCCGATGTTTCACGATTGAGAAAATATATGTCCTCTGTATCGAGCGAAAAAAACAATTATATGTTATTGATTTTGTTGTTATTTTCATTGTTATATATTCAGCATATCTTAATCTTTGTAAGAATTTATTAAAACCATGGTTATTTACAATGAATATACTTTAAATAGCCATTCAAACGCAGCCGGAATTAGTCAAAAACGGCGAAATATCGTCGAAAAACGTCATAAATAGGTAAACTTCAAGACCAAATCAAACGCATTATTTTCATATATTTTCTTGATATATATGTCAAGGGCAGTACATTATTAATGTGATTAGGTATGTTTAACATCAAAATCACTAGTTTAAAAGGCAAATTTGCCTTTTCCCCACGGCCGGAAAAGTGACCGGATCGGCCGGAAATTGACCGGGTTTTAGTAGTACCCAATAAATATGCAACACCGTTTCCGTCCTTCTTGGAAAGGAAAGTGAGCACAAAATAAAGTAGCTTTTTATTACAATCCATTAACTTTTAATGAGAAATGTCGGATGCTTTACCGCCAGAAAAAGATGTTAAGGTATTGTAAAATGATATATATTTTAACGAGAATGTTGTCAACATAGAAGGATCTGTCAAAACGGCCCCTAATTACGCGGTGACTGGAAAAACCGAAAGACACCTAGATTTAGCTATTTAAGGCATAAATGATCATGTTTCTATTATTTTATATATCAGATATGAATTTGAAATTGTTTTTACAAAAAAACTTTGTTTTTAGCGGGTTGGACTAAAATGCGAAATGGAGTGTAAATAGCGAAATGGAGATTTGAAATTACTATTTTGCTTTTGTTCCTTAAATAAATCAATTAAACACGTATACAAATGCTATTATTGATGTATGATAATATAGTTGATGTGTCAAGTTAAAAAAAAAGTCAAAATTAATTGTTAATTCCCACACACATGTAATTATAATATTACCAATACAGTATCGATACCCATTATAATTACACTTAAATAGGGGTGGCACGATTTACCCAATACTACCACATACTACCCACTACTACCACATACTATCGCAAACTAGCTATAAATACACTTAATTTAAGTGTGTTTGAGTTTATTCTTGCTTTATCTTTAAAAATTGTCTTTGATAAAAGATTTACTATACATTATTATTGACTTTTTTTTTTATTTTATTCGGCAGATAAACGGTTATTCATACGAAATACTTATCAGTGATAATCACTCAATGTGCGTTGATTCATATCGCAGTACAGTTGTGTTCCAAAGTAACGATAATTAAGCTTTAAAAAATAATTTTCGCATGAACAGTATAAATAAGAATGGGATTAAGAAGGCTATAAATATATAGATGTATCTCCTGTATTTTGTATTAAAAGCGATATATACCCGATATAAACCTTTTTGTTTGCAATGAAATCATATTCTTTTATATTGGCAAAATTTTATATATTTTTTTAATTATTTTTATGAAAATAAAATGGGTCGGGGCGGCATGAAAATTAGGGTGCAGGATGATAAACTAGCAACTGATTTATTATGGCCTTAACGAAAATTCTTATTGATAACCGATGGGTGTGTGCGTTCTTATAATTTCAGCGTTCATGCGGATGTGTGCGTGCGCGTGTCTTTTTATTTTTTTCTTTAATAACACTTCGTCATTCATATTGCATTAATGCAAAGTAAGAAGTATTCAACCATGTTAAATTGATCAAGCTTTTAGGGCTCGCAATTCCTTGTATAATCATAATACATTATATATGCATCTATGTTTATTTGTTGATATACTCAAGTATATATTTGACAAAGTGTTTTATTTATATTTGTCCAACCTCAGAAACTAGTAACAAATGTATGTATTTAAATAACGTAATATTTCAAATTTGATAGAATCTAACAAAATATTGATTTATTATCTGCATGTCATGTGTTACATTTATTATTTCCAAGGGCGGAATCAAGCCCCCCCCCCCCCCCCCCCCCAAATTTGGCAATCGTAGGTTTTTTTTCTACACATTTACCCTGAACTCAAGTAGCATGATGTTTGAGTATATTCTACTGTCGCCCAGTGTTTGGTCGTTTTTTTTCTTTGTCGTTAAATCTATATCGTTTCGGATAATTTTACGCGAAACAGTTTGTTATGGCGGCACCATCAACGTGAGTAAAATTAAAAAAAACAGCTGAATAGCTTTTTTACATGTAGATCATCTGCAGAAGAAAATATATGTATATTGGATGTCATGACATGTGTAAATGATTTTAAATAGACCAGTCTGCTAAAACATGTATACAATTAAAATATCTACACTGCCTAGACCAAACTTTCAAAAGCACCGAGACAGAAACAACCAAACTGGTTGACAAACTGAGGCAAACAAAAAATCAATACAACACTGAAATCCATGTTTTCATTCAATAAATAGGATTAATGATATGCCTTCCAAAAACACTACCGGAACAGGTTTTCACGCTATTTGGTTTTACCTGTGACACGTGTGAATGTTGTATACATTGTTAATTAGGTGATAAGCCAATATTTACTTTGCGTGATTGGCTTATATAAACTATGACTAATGGTTAAAAAATCATAAAGAAAAAAACATATTTTACCCTTTTTCCCTTGTTTTTCATTATTACTATTTTTAGTTTATAAATCTTTTGTTCAACTGTTAGAAAACAGTTACTATAAGTCGACTTCATAACTCTTGCCGTGTCAGTGATCTTGTTTTCCCATTTCATATAACTAAATACACACTGCCTTTAAATTAATCAGTCGGTATTTTCCGTATATTTACAAACATTTTTTTTTTTTTTTTTTTTTTTTTTTTTTTTTTTTTTGACATAATTATTGTTTTATTAAATCATAACATCTGTTCAGTTATTGTAATAACAAACATGGTTATTACGTGGCAATCAGTTAATTATGTTTTGAATTATTTAAATTATGTTATAAAAACAAACACTTGTATGCTTTTTTATTTTCAATGCTTTTGAACTACTAAAGGGCTTGTTTGAAAAGTTGTAAGGAATCTGAAAGAAATATATATAATATAAATATACATTTGTACATAGCGCGGCGGATTCTGTTTCACACCTTTCTCCCTTACTAAGGAAACCGCTTACCACTATCGCCCGATGGGCACAATTGTAGGTAAAATAATTGTTAAATTTCAACACTTCATAACTTCTTTATTTCTAATCTGATTTTAATTTTGTTTATATGACAAAAAACTATAAAACATCAGCATGCCAATCATGTAAATAAAATTTAAATGAAACTATAAGGATTTTCCACCAGCAAAATATTAATTCGAAATAAATTTTCATTACCTACATTTAAATTTAATGACCAGCTCTTTTCGACTGTCTGTATCACATTCATTTGATTTTAATTATCTTTTCAGTTTAAGTAGTTATTCTATGCTTTATATGTACAAAATTTTTAAATCAGTTGATAAATAAAGAAGTTAGTATGCACCACCAGCTACTCTTTCTAAAAAAACAAATTTAACACTACCACCAGATTTTACACCTGTCCGTTTAATTTTATAGATGATACTTACTCAAATGTAATTTTTTATTGATTTTAAAAATAGTAAGGTCTTAAATTGTTTTATTTTATGTATGAATTCGGTCGTACATATTGAACAACAACAATAATAAAACAAATACACAAATGTTTACTTTCAGTATCTTTTAAAACTTTAACATGGATTATTGAAACAGAGAAGATTGTTTGTATCACTATTTTGGCATTTGCAAATTGCAAACAGAAGTCATTGAAGCATAACTAATACCTGCCGTCATAAACAGCAGGAAGTATGTAAGTGCGCCACATGTGGTATAGGTATATTATATTTCAGTTTCAGTTTTATTGGCATAACGACAATACACAATTGCCTATGGCCATTTACAGAGAATATTTAAACAAATATGGCATAGACACACAATATATAAACATAGATAAGACATTCACAAACAAACAGTCAAATATTGTGAGATAACAAATCTAGACATTATATTTTCAATAAACCATTTAAGTGAATATAGTTAAGAAGCAGTCGTTGTATTCAAGGTAGTTTTTCTAAGAGTAAAAGCCTCAGTAATATATCTTGATGAATTACGCACTAGTCGTTTATTTGTAGATGAAAGTAGATTTATAAATTTATTAACTGTTGGAAATGATATATTTTTTAGATATTTAGTTCTTATTGTTCTGTATTTTGGACAACATAAGAGAAAATGATACTCTGATTCATCAACATTTAAGGAACATAATTTCAAATTCGATTTTCTCTTTCTACATTATTATATCTGCCTGATTCTATTTCTAAAGTATGGGCACTAAGACGTAAACGTGTCAGATTTTTGCGATTATTTTCGTTTGAAATAAAAACTAAGTACTCTTCATATTTAAAATCTACTTTAAACTTATTAAAATATTGTAGTTTTTGCATAGTCTGGACAGATGCAGTCCACGTTTGCATGTATTGGTCTCTAATTCTTTGTTTAAATAAGATAGAACTAGCTATTACCCGTGCTGCGCACGGAGTTGAGGCAGGTGTTTGGTGGAGCATGGTTTGGTTAACTGTGGCAAAATTATTCTCAAGCAATGACCCGTGCTGCGCACGGTGTTGAGGATGTGGCTTTTTATGGGGGGTGAACCATTCACAGGGTGTTGGAGTGGAGAGGGTGTTTAGCGTGATGTTACCTTTGTAGCTTTTTTCCTGCTACTGTGTCTATAGGACCTCCTTGAAAGTGACATTTTGGGTGAGTGTCCTGTTGTGGAAAAGTCCTTGTGACAAATTGTTGTCTACTTTGATGTAGATGTTGGAGTAACCTCTAGCTCGTGAAAATGCAACGTAAAGTTGTCCATGGGAGAATACAGGTGCTGGGAGATAAATTCCAAGTGTATCGAATGTCTGACCCTGGGATTTATTTATTGTCATTGAATAAGCCAGCCTCACTGGGAATTGAATCCTCTGTAATGTAAATGGCAGGTTGGCATCTGATGGAGCAAGTTTGATGCGTGGGATTAGGACTCGCTGTGAAATGTGGGTTCCTGTGAGAATTTCAGCATCAAGTATGTGGTCATGGAGGCGTCGAATGATAAGTCTTGTGCCATTGCATAGTCCTTTGGTGATATCAAGATTGCGCAGAAGCATGACTATTGCCCCTGGCTTTAAAATGAGGTTATGTGTTGGCATGCCAGTGGGGGTGATGGAGTGGAGGAATTCCATAGGGTAGTTGTTTGTTTCATTTTCATCATGTGAAATGGCCTTGTCTGCACTCGTGTAAGTCTTAGACACTCCGGGAAGTTTGTTGATGACTGAATCATTTAGTGACAATGTTGTCTCATTGAGTGGTGTGAGAATGACGGTTTTGGAAAGTTCCCTTGGGTTGTTTACATGTGTGAAGACTGCATCGACAATGTTTTCTTCTTGGGAGATGATGTTGCACTGGGGTGGTATTTCAACAGATAATGGTGGTGCTTGAGCCAACTGAGATGAAAGTTCGCCATTGCCTAATTTCAGGAGCCATTGTGCGTAGTCTTGCTGATCGTCATATGTTCTCATATTCTTGGTTAATTTGATGACTGTGAATAGTGGCCAAAGTGGGGAACGTTTCAGGCAGTTTTCAATTATGGCAGTTTGGGACTGTTTGGGCACTACAGGTAAAACTTGGCGAAAGTCTCATCCCATTAGGAATACTCTGCCTCCAAATGGAGCGTCTATTCCTGTGATATCACGCAACATTCTATCGATGGCTTGTAGAGCATTGGCTGGAACCATAGAGGCCTCGTCAACGATGAAGAGGGTGACTGAGCGGAGGTACTGAGCATGCTTTGATGCAGGAGAAATGTTGCAGGTGCTGGTGTCTAGGACTGGTACAGGCAGTTTAAAAAGGTTGTGGACTGTTCGTCCTCCAGAGAGCAGTGTAGCGGCAATTCCAGTCCATGCAGATGCTGCAACGGTAATGGATAATCTGCAAAGGATAGAAACTTGCTGTAAACATACATCACTAAGACAACACCATAGACTCGTTTGCCATCTGCTGCAATGCCATGTACAGAGAGCCTGAACTGTGTCATAAGCACAGCAACCTGTTGTGCTTATTATGTACAGCAAGAGACTATAGAAAAATGGGCCGAACTGCCAGCATTTAGCAGTGACCGTTTTCCATGTCATTCAATTCGCCCCTTTCACTAATCGAAATGACAATGGGAAAGATCTGGTCAGGTGATTTCCATCTCTCAACAATTGGTGTCGAAGACGCTGTCATTGCGCTGCATGATGCCGTCATTAAGACCTGATCTCCCCTAATACAGAGCATTCTGGGATTAGTGAAAGGGGCAAATATAGATCGCAATGTCTCAGCCACGTCAGCTTAGCGCCGGTGCACTAAAAAGTAGAAGTTGATTTGACGATCTTGCAATGCATTCTGCAATACATTATGGACCCAGTGGCCTACCCTTACACACACTCCCTGCACACTGTGACCATTGTGACTGTCACTGTCAGGCCTACTCTCATTTCAGACATGTACACGGTGCGCGGTATTTATCTGTCAGTGCCAATATAAGATGATCCAAGATGGCCGATGCCTACCCTTACACACACTCCCTGCACACTGTGACCATTGTGACTGTCACTGTCAGGCCTGCTCTCATTTCAGACATGTACATGGTGCGCGGTATTTATCTGTCAGTGCCAATATAAGATGATCCAAGATGGCCGAATTTTTTTTGTAATTTCCAGGGCCTATAAAATTATTTGGCTCTGTTTGGCAAGTGCGTATTAAGCTGTGAGCACCCCCATTTTACCGGTCACCCATTTGCGGATAAGCATACTTGGCATACTATTCAACATGCATTGTCATGCTTCCACTCGTCATTGGCACCTATTTCCGGACAGGGATTTGCACATTCAATCAAGCTTTAAAATTCTTAAAAATTGGCTCCATTTGGTGCAGGCCTTATTAAGCTGTGAGCACACCTATTGTACCGATCACCTATTTCTGGACATTCGTACTGATTCATGTATTTGTCATGCTTACGTTATACGTAGGCGGCACCTATTTTCGAACAGGGAATCGCACATTCAATCAAGCTTTATAAACCGCATAAACATATTGACGGTAGGGTGTAACTGTTATTGCGTTTCCCTAACCTTTTCCGCGTTCCCCTTACCTTAATAAGTGATGTGAACTCTATAAAAAACATGAAAAACGTCGAAAACTGTCTGATAGAAATAATGATAGCGGCTGAATGTCGAAATGCTGGCGAGCGAGGGGAGCATTCATTGCATGGTACCGGGAGCATACAGTAGCAGGTGGGAGAAGCAAGTGCACTTTCATCACGTACCACTTCTGTCCCATAAAATACAAATATTCTTCCTAACATAGCTTTATTACTTAATCCTTACGCATCATACTTTTTATCATCACAATTTTCATGTGTTATCATTCAGTTGTAGTGCAATGATTGCTCCCTTCGTTGTGTGGCAGCACGTGATAGCGGCAGATTGTCGAACTACTGGCTTGCATGGGGAGCATGCATTGCATGGCACTGGGAGCATACGGTAGCAGGTGGGAGAAGCAAGAACATTTTCATCAGGTTCCAGTTCTGTTCAATAAAATACAAAAATTCTTCCTAACTTAGCTTTATTACTTAATCTTTACGCATCACACTTATTATTATCACAATTTTTTTGTTGCAATGCAACGATTGCTCCCTACGTAGTGTGTTTCACCATTGACAGGTGGCAGCAAATACCGATTGCTCCCTACGTAGTGTGTTTCACCATTGACAGGTGGCAGCAAATACCGGCACCCTATTGGTGTGTTTCACCATTCACAGGTGGCAGCAAATACCAGCAAGTTCCATGGCGATAGTGACTGAATCTGCGATCGTGGTGATTGAAAATCTTTCCTGAAGCTACGTTGATACATTATCCACTTTGCCACATAGCTTATCTTCTTCGCCACATTTATAAAGCCCCACATACGAAAAATTAGCACGTTCCTTCAAGCGGTTTCGGAGGAGATACGTCAATTTACAGGCGGCTGCTTACAGAAATAATATATAGATAGTTTATAATTGGGTTGAAATTTTGCCAAATGTCTCCAAATCCTAGATTATTTATGAAAGATTCCATACATTTGGCCCAACATTTATTATTTTGAAAGTTACATTGCTCATTAAAAGATTTATACAAAATTGAATTCGGTTGCTTCATGATCTTAGTCCAGTACATAATGGAACGTTCTTTAGTAATCACAGATATAGGAAATCTACCTAGTTCACCTAAAACAGCTATGTTCGGAGTTTGCTGTTTTACACCTAAAATATGTTTGCAAAATTTTATGTGTAATTTATCTAAATCTTTAAATTCATATATTCCCCAAATTTCCGACCCATATAAAAGTATAGGTAAAACCATTGAATCGAAAAGTTGTTACTTGGTTTTAATATCTACATTGATTCTACTAAACACCGAAAGCAAACAATTATACGCTTTAAGTGCTTGCTTATGTTTTTTTCTTTTCTTGCCATGATTATTATCATTTTCAGATGCATCATCATTCATAAAACGATTAAGTTCATTAATTCACAAAACGGAGGGTACCATCCATAGGCAACGTTTGTTTTCAGTATTTTGCCAATATAAAACAAATGATTTCATTACAAACAAATTTTTTTTTTTAAAAATTCCCGGGTATATATCGCTTTTAATACAAAATACAGGAGATACATCTATATATTTGTAGCCTTCTTAATCCCATTCTTATTTATACTATTCATGCGAAAAGTGAAATATGTATCAACGCACATTGAGTGATTATCACTGATAAGTATTTCGTATGAATAACCGTTTATCTGCCGAATAAAATAAATAAAAGAAGTCAATAATAATGTATGTTAAATCTTTTATCAAAGACAATTTTTAAAGATAAAGCAAGAATAAACATAAACACACTTAAATTAAGTGTATTTATAGCTAGTTTGCGATAGGATGTGGTAGTATTGGGTAGTATGTGGTAGTATTGGGTAAATCGTGCCGCCGCCTAAATAGATATAGCTATCAAATATGATTCAATTTCATTAAAACAACAACAAAAAATTACTTCAAATAAAGATTTGATTTAAATAACGTTATACACACGGGATACAGTGTGAAAAATTTAATAGCGCTGCTCAAACATCGACTGCGAAATGGAGATCAATGTGTAAATTGCGAAATGGAGTTTCTTATGTTAAGTGCGGAATTTATTAATAAAATTGCTATTTTACGTTTTTACGTTGAGTTAATTAATATAAAAAAAATTTTTAATAAAGATTTTAATTATGTTACAGACATTGTGAAAAGTTTAATATCTTAGCTCGAAAATCAACTGCGAAATGGAGTTTCTTACGGAAAGTGGGAAATGGAGTTTCTTATGTCAAGTGTGAATTGGGGTTTCTTACGTTCGTAAAGTGCGAAAATGAGTAATGCAATCGATATTTTACATTTATTTCTGTAAGCTAGTAAATATATGTAGTTTTTTTTTTTTTTGTATTCTGTATAAATAATCGTTTGATGTGTCAAGTTAAAAAAATAATGACAGTAGAGATCCGTATGTAAAGTGCGAAATGGAGTTTCTTATATAAAGTGCGAAATGGAGATCTGTATGTAAAGTATGTAATGGAGTTTCTTATGTAAAGTGTGAATGAAATCGCTATTTTACATTTATATGAAAATGTTTTGTTGTGTTATGAAATGTTTTTCGTGTCAAATAATAAAATACAAACAATATCAATCTTGATTTCACAATATATACTTTATTGTAGTTTCTCTGCCATTTTTATGTCTTTATTAAACTACCAATTAACATGGATTAAATAGTATTTAATCAATAAAAAATAAACTTCGTTAAATTAAAAATCAATAAAAGAAATATAAATAAATACTTAATGAGGATTTAATTTAAATAATGTTACACACAGGATTTATTGTAAAAAGTTTAATACGTAAACTAAGATATGACTGCAAAATGGAGATCGATGTGTAAATAGCGAAATGGAGAAATCAGCAGACAGCATATTTGTAGAACTGTTTCCTCACACCGGTCATTTCATTATGGTTTCTTGTCGGGGCGAACACGCAAGGGTCAGTCTACTTGAGGTAGACCGTCCTATCCCGGCTTAAACCTACATCTATTAATCTAATTCAATGTTGGGGCAAATACCCAATATTTTTGTCAATGTGTCTTTCAGTTATAACGAGTTACTTCCCTTTATTTCAATTATTACTGAAATACACTTATTTTTATCTAATTCACATAAGTTTCTTTGTTTAAACATCAGTAATGGTTGACCAAATGTTTAATTAATATAAATCTAGAAGTTATTGGGTTATGTTTATGTATATTTTTATTCTGATAGGTATAATTCAAGTGTATTTCAGTATTCCCAGAGTTGTCTTTTCTACCGTAATGCACAAGTTCATTTAATAAATAAATATAGCAACAATGTATATATATCTGGTAATAAGATTATTTAATTAATAATTAAAGGTTAATATTATATTCTTGACTGTGTTTATTTATTTTTTATAACAAATCTAATAAATATAGCAACAGTATATATACATATCAGATAATAAGGATAGTATTAATCGATAAAGTTATAACAACAAATAATAATATGTTTGTTTAATCTAATTGTCTGAATGAGTGATCAGTGTTAATCATTTATATGAAAACATATCAATAAATAAAATTATTCACTTATATGATTAGTACAATTATTTTATTTAAGTATCAGGGTTTCCCCCAGGCATTTATCGCATGTCGCATGCGACATGCCTTCAAAGTTGCCGGACATTTTGCGACAGGTCATAATCGGCACTACATGCCTTAATTCCCGGAGCGACAGACCATAAATATCTACTTCAATAATACACAAATTGATCAGGTCTCATAAAAAATCCACGCATACTGGGCCGATATCATAACTACCATACCACCCGCTATCGTTTACTGTGCAGACCTTACTGCACACAGACGGCTATTTCTTTGATCAGTCAGAGTAAGTAGTAGACCGTTTTCTGATTGTCGTAAAATGTGTATGTGTTTGTCGTAAACTGTATCTCTCCATGAGGCTGGCATAATTACGTCACAGGTGTACCTGTCAATCAAGTGTAATACTGACGAGTAACATTGTAACTAGTCACTTGTACGCAAGATCACTGCGAATCTGTTGATTTGACCACACCTTGTCCTCAATCTGCCACGTGCTTCAATCATTGGTTTGTTTATTCCAATGACTATGGAAACAATGAATGTGTTAATTGGAGGGTCAGGTAGGGACAGGTACACGACGTGACCGTTCACAGGTTGTATTATCAAGACAATAGATTTATTAATTTGTGGAACAGGTACGTGTCGCTACCTTTATGTTAGGTATTTAATGGTTTCAGTCAAGACAATAGATTCGTTGATTAGAGGAGAGGGTACATGTCATTAAACATGTTTGTTTTCATGGGTATATTTCAGTAGGCAGATTGTTCCATTAAAGTTATAATTTATTATATTGATAAGAGATCAACAACATCAAAAACGTTTTTTCAATCTAAGAATACTACTCTGTTTATGTTTCCACCATTTATTTCTTGAAGCCATTTGTCAGTTATATTCATTAGTGCTGTTTGACAGGAGCGATTTGGCCTAAACCCAGATTGAGATGTATGTAATAGGTTAAAAACTGACAGATACTTATAAAGTTGTTTGGATCTCCCTTTTTTGTATTGGAGCGTCTTTTGCAATTTTAAAAAGTTGAGGGCAATTTCCACTTTCTATGACTATTGAATATATAAGTTTATGAAGAAACTATTGCAGGTCACTGGTGCACTTATTCATAATATTCTAGGGCCTATGTTATCTAGGCAAGAAGATTTGTTTATATCAATATTATATAGTTCTTTAAAAAGGGTTATCTTATTGACTAGTTAAAATACTGTTCATGTGGATGCTTTCTTTGAACATATCTTTAATTCTTGAAAACTTGGAGATTGTTCACTGGACTGACTTCTAAGATTTTTTACACTAGAAGTGAAGAAATCATTAAATTCATTTGCAGCATCATGAGGATTTGTGATTTTTAAACCATCATTAGAATTAAGTACTGTTGAACTGAATGTTGTGTTTGAAGGACTTAAGGAAAAAATACATTTCCATAATGATTTTGGGTCCTTATAGTCTTTAGGTAAGAGCTCGAGCTTTGCTTTTTCATTTAATACTTACGATAAACACATGTTTAACTATTTTTTGTTATTGTATAACTTTTATAAAGGTAAAAAAAATAAAGTTAGGTAATCACACTTTTAATGTCTTTGTATTCATTTTATGACAACAATATTAAATAGAAATATATACATGAACGTAAATCTAAAAAAAATCCACAAATGGAGGGGCTACCCCTCCCGTACCCACCCCGCCGTATTAATGCAACATGCCTTCACAAATTTCTAGGGGAAACCCTGAGTATGTATGAAATAAATGATAAAAAATGCACATATCTGATTCTTTTTCTCCAAACGAATAAGATATACATCTTTGTAATATATTAAGGAGTATAAATTGCAAGTGCATGAAACAAATGGAAAGGGAAATAAGAATACAAATAATTAAATGTTAATTAATCTTTATTACGACACAGATATATAAAATATGAAGCAGAATCTGAAGAAGAAGAAAATGAATGGGAATAGCATTAAATAGTTTAGTTTTAGCCAAAGGCCAGAAGTGCTTATGCGATGGCGCGTTGTCTGTCGTCCGTCGTCTGTCGTCTGTTAGCAGCACTTTCTCTGAAACCACTAGGCCAATTAAACTGAAACTTCATATGCATGTTTCTGTTGCATAGCAGACTATACAGAAGATTTTTTTTTTTTCGATCTGAAATTCAAGATGGCCGCCGTTACTAAAAATAGTCCAAAACTTAAAAAATCTTCTTCTCATGAACGGCCTAACAGATTTTCAAAATGTTTATGTAGTAATGATGACCAACTATAGTATTGTTAGATTTGTTCAAATGGTGTCCCTAGGGTTAAATATGACCCCGCCCCGAGGGTTCAATTAGGGGACACATGTCATTATAATTTATTTATTTTTTTTTTTTTAAAATTGAAATGATTTTGCCTATATCTTCACAGAAGCATTGTTTGGTGAAGGAGGTTCAGATTTGTAAAAATGAATGGGTTCCACTATCTAAAGGGGTCAGGAGGGGCCACAAAAGGGTAAAAATTCAGAATTACTAAAATTGTTTTTTCTTGAGAACCGGTATGTCAGATTTGGCATAAATTATCCCTATGTGTAGGGGTTTGTTGCAGATAAGAATTTAGTGGCTAAAATTTATAGGGGCCCTGTAAGGGGACTTAGAATTTTACATAGGGATACTATGGGAAAACAGAAAATTCTCTTTTTCTTTCATTTTAAGCTCTACTGGCCAAAGGCCAGAAGTGCTTATGCGATGGCGCGTTGTCCGTCGTCTGTCGTCTGACATCTGTCGTCTGTTAGCAGCACTTTCTCAGAAACCATTGGGTCAGTTAAACTGAAACTTCACATGGGTGTTTCTATTGCATAGGAGACAATGCAGAAGATTTTTTTTTTTCAATCTGAAATTCAAGATGGCCGCCGTTACTAAAAATAGTCCAAAACTTAAAAAATCTTCTTCTCATGAACGGCCAAATAGATTTTCAAAATGTTTATGTAGTAATGATGACCAACTATAGTTTTGTTAGATTTGTTCAAATGGTGTCCCTAGGGTTAAATATGACCCCAACCCGAGGGTTCAATTAGGGGACACATGTCATTATAATATTTTTTATTATACCCCCGACAAACGAAGTTTTGAGGGGGTATATTGGAGTCACCCTGAGGTCGGTCTGTCGGTCTGTCCGTTGCAATTTTCCTTGTCCGGAGCATCACTTGAAAAGTACTGGATGGAATTTCATCAAACGTCATACAATGGTAGAATATAATGAGAGGAAGTGCAGTGTACAAGAAACATAACTCTATACTTGCTAATTACAGAGTTATTGCCCTTTGATATTATTTCTTGTCCGGAGCATAACTTGAAAAGTACCGGATGGAATTTCATCAAGCTTCATGCAATGGTAGAATATAATGAGAGGAAGTGCAGTGTACAGGAAACATAACTCTATTCTTGCTAATTACAGAGTTATTGCCCTTTGATATATTTCCCTTTGATATTTTTTCTTGTCCGGAGCATAACTTGAAAAGTACCAGATGGAATTTCATCAAGCTTCATACAATGGTAGAATATAATGAGAGGAAGTGCAGTGTACAGGAAATATAACTCTATTCTTGCTAATTACAGAGTTATTACCCTTTGATATATTTCCCTTGTCCGGAGCATTACTTTTAAAGTACTGGATGGAATTTCATCAAACTTCATACAGTGGTAGAATATAATGACAGGAAGTGCAGTGGACAAAAAACATAACTCTATTCTTGCTAATTACAGAGTTATTGCCCTTTGATATTATTTCTTGTCCGGAGCATAACTTGAAAAGTACCGGATGGAATTTCATCAAACGTCATACAATGGTAGAATATAATGAGAGGAAGTGCAGTGTACAAGAAACATAACTCTATTATTGCTAATGACAGAGTTATTGCCCTTTGATATTTTTTCTTGTCCGGAGCATAACTTGAAAAGTACCTGATGGAATTTCATCAAGCTTCATACAATGGTAGAATATAATGACAGGAAGTGCAGTGTACAAGAAACATAACTCTATTCTTGCTAATTACAGAGTTATTGCCCTTTGATATATTTCCTTTGTCCGGAGCATTACTTTTAAAGTACTGGATGAAATTTCATCAAACTTCATACAATGGCAGAATATAATGAGAGGAAGTGCAGTGTACAAGATACATAACTCTATTCTTGCTAATTACAGAGTTATTGCCCTTTGACATATTTCCCTTGTCCGGAGCATTACTTTTAAAGTACTGGATGGAATTTCATCAAACTTCATACAATGGTAGAATATAATGACAGGAAGTGCAGTGTACAAGAAACATAACTCTATTCTTGCTAATTACAGAGTTATTGCCCTTTGATATATTTCCCTTGTCTGGTGCAGTACTTTTAAAGTACTTTTAAAGCCATCAGTGATAACAGTTTAATAAAGTTCATGAAAGAACCAAGTTGATGAATACATGGAGTTCGCGCAAAGCAGGTTCGATATTGTATTCCTAGTGCTCTTGTTTGTTTCTTATCCATAAAGTTGTTGTCCCTCAACATAACTCGAAAAAGTATAACATTTATTGATTGCCATGAAAGCTTGTACACTGCACAATAATTAAAAAGACGGTTTTTAATTTTAACAAAACCATAAAAAAATTAACAATACAAAAAACTCAATCCATAACATTCTCTTTTATTAAGAATTTTTTTTGTCTGGAGCATAACTTTAAAACTATACAATGGTTAACCATTTTCTGTCATGGCGGCGTTCGGGGGTATTCATCTCCTTCAGTGATAGGTCTAGTTTATTTTTTTTAAAAATGGAAATGATTTTGCCTATATGTTCACAGAAGCATTGTTTAGTGAAGGAGGTTCAGATTTGTAAAAATGACTGGGTTCCACTGTCTTAAGGGGTCAGGAGGGGCCCCAAAAGGGGAAAAATTGGGAATTACAAAATTCGTTTTCTTAAGAACCGGTATGTCAGACTTGTTCATATTTTGCATAAATTATCCCTATGTGTAGGGGTTTGATTGCAGATAAGAATTTAGGGGCTAAAATTTATAGGGGCCCTGTAAGGGGACTTAGAATTTTACATAGGGATACTATCGGAAAATGGAAAATTCTCTTTTTCTTTCATCTGTTCTTAAACCACTAGGCCAATAAGACTGAAACTTCACATGGGTGTTCTATTGCATAGGAGACTATATAGAAATTTATTTTTTTTCGATCTGAAATTCAAGATGGCCGTCATTACTAAAAATAGTCCAAAACTTAAAAAATCTTCTTCTCATGAACGGCCCAACAAAATTTCAAAATGTTTATGTAGTATTGATGACAAACTATAGTTTTGTTATATTTGTTCAAATGGTGTCCCTAGGGTTAAAAATGACCCTGCCCCGAGAGTTCAATAAGGGGACACATGTCAATATAATTTTTTTTTTTTTTTTTTTTTTTTTTTTTTATGGAAATAATTTTGCCTATATCTTCACTAAAGCATTGTTAGGTAAAGGCGGTTAAGATTTGTAAAAATGACTGGGTTCCTATGTCTTAAGGGGTCAGGAGGGGCCCAAAAAGGGTACAAATTGGGAATTAGTAAAATTGTTTTCTTAAGAACCAGTGTGTTAGATTTGTACATATTTGATATAAATTATCCCTAAGTGTAGGGGTTTGATTGCAGATAAGAATTTAGGGGTTAAGATATATAGGGGCCCTGTAAGGGGACTTCGAATTTTACATAGGGATACAATGGGAAAACAGAAAATTCTCTTTTTTTTTCATTTATTCTGAAACCAGTAAGCCAATTAAACTGAAACTTCACATGCATGTTTCTATTGCATAGGAGACTATACAAAAGATTTATTTTTTCTATCTAAAATTCAAGATGGCCACCGTTACTAGAAATAGTCTAAAACTTAAAAAGTCTTCTTCTCATGAACGGTCCAACAGATTTTCAAAATGTTTATGTAGTAATGATGACCAACTATAGTTTTGTTAGATTTGTTCAAATTGTGTCCCTAGAGTTAAAAATGACCCCGCCCCGATGTTTCTATTGCATAGTAGAATTTCAAAAAGTGCTATGGCCACTATTAGTCAGTAGAGCGTCCTCAGGCCCTCTTGGGCCTCTTGTTTCTGAAACCACTACGCCAATTAAACTGAAACTTCACATGCATGTTTCTGTTGCATAGGAGACTATACAGAAGATTTTTTTTTTTTATCTGAAATTCAAGATGGTCGCCATTACTAAAAATAGTCCAAAACTTAAAAAATCTTCTTCTCATGAACGGCCCAACAGATTTTCAAAATGTTTATGTAGTATTGATGACCAACTATAGTTTTGTTAGATTTGTTCAAATGGTGTCCCTAGGGTTAAATATGACCCCGCCCCAGGGTTCAATTAGGGGACACATGTCATTATATTATTATTTTTTTATTTTTTTAAAATGGAAATGATTTTGCCTATATCTTCACAGAAGCATTGTTTGGTGAAGGAGGTTCAGATTTGTAAAAATGACTGGGTTCCACTGTCTTAAGGGGTCAGGAGGGGCCCCAAAAGGGTAAAAATTGGGAATTACTAAAATCGTTTTCTTAAGAACTGGTATGTTAGATTTGTTCATATTTGGCATAAATTATCACTATGTGTAGGGGTTTGACTGCAGATAAGAATTAAGGGGCTAAAATTTACAGGGGCCCTGTAAGGGGACTTAGAATTTTACATAGGGATACTATGGGAAAACAGAAAATTCTCTTTTTCTTTCATCTTTTCTGAAACCACTACGCCAATTAAACTGAAACTTCACATGCATGTTTCTGTTGCATAGGAGACTATACAGAAGATTTCTTTTTTTCGATCTGAAATTCAAGATGGCCACCATTACTAAAAATAGCTAAAACTTAAAAAATCTTCTTCTCATGAACGGCCCAACAGATTTTCAAAATGTTTATGGAGTAATGATGACCAACTATAGTTTTGTTAGATTTGTTCAAATGGTGTCCCTAGGGTTAAATATGACCCCGCCCTGATATTTTTATTGCATAGGAGAATTTCAAAAAGTGCTATGGCCACTATGAGTCAGTAGAGCGTCCTCAGGCCCTCTTGGGCCTCTTGTTTTTTATACACATAAATCTATAAGTAGGTCATGTTTGTTTTGGTCTAAACAAAGAGTTATGGGTATGTGTAATATATTCTTGGACAATCAGGAACATTTTGTGCTGAATGCGTTTCGTTATCCATAAATCATAACTATTGAACTGGAGATATTAAAATTGACTGGAGTTGTACATCACTACTCAATTCTTTCGATTTTGGAGCCATTTTTTTTACAATAACAAATTTACATGTCAACACTGCAGACGGCATTAACAGTGTGTATTACAAAACTTGATCATTAATGCCTTAAATAACTAAATCTAGGTGTCTTTCGATTTTTCCAGTCACCACTATTTACATTAGTTAATAACCCTTACCCCGACAAATGTTAACGATTACAGGTTTGAATGAATTTACATTTTAATCTTTTTTATCTTGTCAAACTATTTTATCACATTTCCCACTATTGGCTTGCTACTCTTATGTTTCCAGGCTTCTCCACAGGCCATAATGGCATTTAAGCACAGGGGCTATCAGTAATGGTATTCCCCTATCAGAAATGGTATCCCCCTATCGCTTGACTATCAGAAATGGTATCCCCTAGCGCTTGAATTCTTTAACAAAATTTTGCAAAAGCTTACTTTTTTCTTAATCATTATTTTTCTTTGCATTTGGATCCAACATGCCTTCAGATTTGAAACTAATTTGCGACATCCCATAAATCCTCTGACATCCCTTAATTGCCTAGTAAGCATGCCTTTATATCCAGCTGTGTTTTGATAAACCCACCCCATACTGTTAATAAAGATGTTATTTTTCACAGCTTGATATGACCAGACAGATTTTGCTGCATATCAGGACCGCTTAATATCATGCACAATTGACCAGTATCAATGGGTCCAAGGTTCTGGTTTTGTAATTGTAATTAATTGGGTCTATATTAATTGACTTGATTTACATTATTAAAACGACTCTTATTATCTAGTTAAAGAAAGTTTGTCAGTGGAAATGTTGAATTAATACTTAATTTGTAAATGATATAAGCATTTTTAGCTCTACTATTCGGAGAATTAAGAGAGCTATTCTACTAATTTAGATACAATGTGCATCTGCTTGATTTTGCACGTAAAGGCTCGTGGCAAAATATGAAGATAGACAGATTATTAAATTATTACCAATATAACACAAATATAAATGTGAAACACTCCGTTTTTAATTCTGAGATCTTTCGCTGTCAGAGCGAGTTCTCTAACGACCAAGATAACCGGACCGCTTACACACACACTTCTCTTTACAGGTTATTTTCACTCTGAGATATTCCACAACAAATTAGGAATTCATCCCTGTATATTCATAGAAACCACAGAATCAATGTGAATGTTTTGCAGAGAATTTAAAAGTGGCAGTCTCACAGTCACATTGGTGTCAAGCAAATGTAACGGGACAATTAAATATGCAGCCAGTCCGGTACTCGAACCCGGGACACTTTGCTGACAGGACAAATTCTGTATTGACCGAGCTAACTGGCTAGTTACACACACTTCTCTCATTACAGGTTACTTTCACACTGACAAAAAAAAGAATATTTCACACATATAAAAGTGTATGTTACATGTATTTTGCAGGACTACAAGTTTCAGCAGCTTTGTAAGGTCAGGGTATCACGTAGTCCAGCAGCACTGCCATTAACTCGTGCATCACTTATAGTGGCATCATCCAAATATGGACTCACATTTGTTGGAGTAGAGAAAGGTGAGTTTATCAGGAAAACAGTTTTTTGGTAAAAATTAAAGGGACACACAGCAATCTTGAAATATATTATTACTCCTGTCCATGCATCTAATCTTTATCTTTGAATGTGAAAATATTATTGAAAAGATTATAATTATCATAAAAGAATAAAAACAGTCATGAAAGTTTACATGTAAATAAACAAGGTTTATAGGAATTTAAATTCAAGTTCCTTACTATTGTAGTCCTAATTCTAGCAGTACCATTGTTTTTGGTATCCAACTTTCAATTTCATTTTGTGTGAGCATAAACACTATTTCAGAACACCGTTTCCAGTTGATTAACATAATTTGATTGTTCAGGCTTAATATCATAATTTAATTTGTCATGTGGTCAAGTGTAACCAATCATATTTATGCCTTCTTTGTTATTGTTTTTTTTAAATCTATTCACAATAACATTCGCATTAAACCGCCAACTGTCCCCATCACGTTTCCTCATTTCTGAGCAGTGCCAGCTGGTTTAGTACTGGGTGGTATGCTAGTTTCTATCATGGTGCATCAGCTTTGTTCGTCTAAGCTTTTCCCAAGACAGAAACAGGCATGCTCTCTCAATTTATTACCAGACGTTTATCATTCACCATTGCATAAATGTATAATAACATCAGTTATAAAGTGAGCTAAGTCAGCATATGCCAATAAATATAAATCGAATAAACTGTTGTAGTCTTTCTTCCCATGAATGTAATAGAGTATAATCTCTTTTTTTTTTTGACAATTTGATGGCATGCAACTTCTTGATTGCCAGATTCTTGTCAGTGAATCCGTATATGAGCGTATACATATACACACAAACTTTACATATGTATATCTATCTGTACATGGTATGACTAAATTTCTAAACACAGTTTCAGTTTACCAGCTCCAAATGACATGTCATTGTGGTTGTAACTTACAGTTCTCATGTCCCAATGAACAAGGTCTGTTTATTAAATGATTATTTTTCAATAAGCCAGCTGGGTCCGATGAGCTGCTCAGTCAGAAACGCATCTGGCTATCAATCCAGGTGTCGTGAGTTTGAATCCCCACCCGGCAACAGTCTCTGTGATGATTGCTTTACAACATTGTCTCATTATCATTCGTCTCACCGCTGATTCAAGTGGGAAAGTAATCAGTTACTTGAGGAAATTAGGTGTGCTCGATTTCTGGTTAACCTTTCAGGAACCCATGAAAAAGTGGTTAGGTTAACTGATTGTCATTTAGCCCACGATGGCATTAAAATGTCGCGTAATATTCAATCCATCAATCAATTCAATAAGCGGATTCAAATTGTCATCATAATTAAACTGTCAATTGCAGGGATCAAAGTGTTGCGTTCTGCTGACTTTCTGTCTCAGGACCAACAGCATGCGGCTGACCGGTTACAACACATCATCACAGACTTCCCGACCCTGACGGAGGTGGATGTTGGGGCCGAAGTGACTCATGTTTCTCTCAGCTGCGATGACCTGACCCTGGCAGTGGTCACATCAGCACCCGTGGTCCTACATGTGTACGATGTCAGAAACTTTGCTGTGAAGGTATATGATCACTTGTTGTTTTTTACAAAATGTTTTGAACTAGGAACAGTACATTAGAATGTTTGTAACATTTATGTAGTACCATAGTTTTGACATACATTTAATTTTTTTCTGTTTTCGAATTCTCGGTTGAGTTTCATGTTCAATATTAACCTGAAACTGATTATAATATTTTTTTCCATAATGTCAGTTCCATTATAAATTGGATGAAGTGTTATTTAGAATACAACGACTGAGAGTTGAACAATGCTACTTTGATTAGACTGCAAATTATTCTCATGCAAAAAAAAACCACCTTAACAGTTACCAGTAAACTTGTTTCCTTTTTTTAAGCCATGAAAATAATGATATGTAGTACATATGGAAGCCTAAACTATGTTATTTTGAATAATTTATGCGTGCAGAGATGTAATAAAATAAATACAAATTCTTCTTATGATTTTGCAGCTACATAATGTCAATGTTCCTATTTTGTCCTGATAAAGATTTTATAAGATTTTTGCAGGATACTGCCCCTGTCACACCCTTCTTAAAAGTGGATAATGGCCTTGGTGACACCCTGCTGTTGGACATGGCTTGGAACCCTGCACTGCCAGCATTGCTGGTTACCTGCGTAGCTAGTGGTCGTCTAGACATGTACGAGATCACAGACAAGCTCAGTAAAAGGGCATCACTAAACACTGGCAAGGCTAGATGTGGTATGTGTCCCGTTTGAAGAGACAATAAAACATAATCTGATATTTTCATTTGTTGTTTGCAACCTGTGCTGCTAAGACTTCCTTTTATCATGTAACTGAAGCCTTTTTGTATCGAAATCATTTAGCTGATAGAACTTACTTAGTTTCATACAGTCATGTGCAGTTACCTCCAATATTTTTATTTCTATTGCAGTTGGTTTAAATAAACTATATAGACAAACTGCATTAAATTTATCAATGAAAAAATATCATCTGATGATGAAAACATCAGGCTAGTCCACTGTCTGGTGCCCAAAAGGCTTCTTGATAAATATATGTGAAGCCCAAGGTACTTTTCGATAACATTAAGCTAAACTATTGTTTTTCTCCTGTTAATAAAAGCAATTGTGCATTTAATCCTTTAAATAAATCTCGTTTCTTAACTACTTTCGTGTTGATCAAATATGGCCTTCAAACACTTGTGAAGTTTGCATTAAGGTTTCATAATTATGGAAGATACTAAATTCAAAATGGAGAGATTCCTCCAAAACTACCTCACAATATAGATAGATCCAGCCATGATGACTCGATCCAAAATTTGAAATTTTAGGAGAGGAAAAACTAGAACTTCTAAAGTAATGAATTTAAATTATTTAAAAATAGTGTAGCCAGGAAGGTTGCTTTCATGCAGAAGATGGTAGATAGATGAAATAGCTAACCTCACAATGCACCCATAATAAAGTCATTCAAGAGTAAAGTTTAGGTAGGCCTTGATATAAAATAGTACTTAGAAATGAACAATATAGGGCCCCAATAACCAGAGTTTTTATTGGGAGAATGTCCCATAGATGAACAATGTAGGGCCTCACGTACTGGAGATTTTATTGGGAGAATGTCCCATAAATGGATGCCATAAACACTATATATCCAAGGGTATATACACATGGGTCATGAGATTGATTACTCACTGGTTCCTCGGTGATGATTGGACATGAGCTTGGTTCTGTGTCTCCCACCTCTGAATATGTGGAGAAGTAGTCTGATCTGTACAAATGCTTTTTAATACATGTATACTTGGCTTCAGTATGTTGGAGTCCCAAGGGCAAGCAGTTGGTGGTGGGGCAGGACGATGGCAGCCTAGTGCAGTATGATCCAGATCTTCAGGAGAAGCGCAGATGGGAATACCCGTCTGTATTGAAAGATCCCTCATATCAAGGTACCAATCTATATTACTTCTGTCTTGCCTCTTGTACCTGTATCCTATCTCTACTACAGATACCATGTTTTAGTAATTGTAAAACATGCAATTGACCTAAGTATCTCATTGGTTACTTCCATGATATGGTTGATATCTACAATCTTTTCCCCTTTTATGGCTATGAAAATATCAAAGCTATTAAATCACACAAAATGACATCCAAACTTTGTTAAGATTTTCAATTTTCAACATTATTATTTACTTGAACAATTTTAAATGTTCTATATTCATTATTTTTGTCTGCCTCTTTTCTTTACATGCCAGAAAGACATACCGGTACAGTGTTTGAACCATATTCATATTTTCCTGTTTCATACCTATAACAGCCTAATGGCTGACTGGTGTCCATTTATACACTTGCATGTGTAGTTCATTTAAGTACCTGTATATTTATATAGAGGATATTTGATGCTTTTTAAGTGAATACATGATATATTTTAAGAGAAATCCCTTTGAAATGAAATTTCTAAGTATTCACTAAAAATATTAAATATTCGGTTTTCTATGCTAAATGCTAATTCATTTGTTAAAAAAAGAAGATATTTTCAACATTAATTTATTAATCATTTGCTTATTTTATTCTTTTTGGATGAATACATGAAAAATGATGCCTGTATGCAGGTATTAAGTGCAGATATCCACCATTTTTAGTTGTGTTTTTTTATTCATATTAAATGATGATAGTTTATTTGATGAGTGTAAATCAATTCATCTAACCTTCCCTGAGGCACTCAACAATTAACACATGAAACATGATGAGATAAAGCAAGGAAATATATGATTTAGAACTATTTAAAATAAGCAACTGACAATGTTATACAAGAAAATATTAATATTCAGCTATACATTAAGGATTCACTACACTGTTAATTTTGTTCTTTGTTCTTTATAAAATAAGGTCTCACTACACAGTTGAATTTTGTTCTTTGTTCTTTATAAAATAAGGTCTCACTACACAGTTAAATTTTGTTCTTTGTTCTATGTAAAATAAGGTCTCACTACACAGTTAAATTTTGTTCTATATAAAATAAGGTCTCACCACACAGTTAAATTTTGTTCTTTGTTCTATATAAAATAAGGTCTCACTACACAGTTAAATTTTGTTCTATATAAAATAAGGTCTCACTACACAGTTAAATTTTGTTCTTTGTTCTATATAAAATAAGGTCTCACTACACAGTTAAATTTTGTTCTATATAAAATAAGGTCTCACCACACAGTTAAATTTTGTTCTTTGTTCTATATAAAATAACGAAACGATACACGGATGCAACAGGGCGAACGATCCATGAACGATACAAAACAATAATGCAAACTTTAAACGCATCAAATAATAAAGATTCGGATATCCTCTAATATTGTCGTAGTTATATTGACAATGAAATAAATAATAAAATGAAATGATTGCTCTCTTTGTCATTTAAAATCTTTAAATTGCTATACCTGTAACTTTAATTTTATTTCTTTGTTACAAGTTTTAATCCCGAATTATCCTTGAAAAACATTGCCTTGGGCATCGTTTCTTTACTTGTAAAAGTATGATAAAACAATCAGATGACACATGACCTGCTTACACAACTACCCCAGTTAACTGATTTAATTATCTGAACACTGATTTATGTTGCTGTTCTGTTATATGATTGCCAATCAGGAAAAGTTTTCACGCAATTTTAGAAAATCTGTTTGTTACACCAAAGCCTTTCCACTTAGGGCTTTTCAAGAATTGTATATATACATGTATATATATATATATATAACAAACACATGTAAAGGGTTGGTGTTTGATTGTTACTGGGTGTCTTCCAAAATGTTTGTTTTCAATATAGGCATTTGTTAAAAAAGATTACTATTAAGCTAATAAGAGTTATTAATAACTACACATACCTAAATTTGTGTACAGAATGAACACGCTGTCCCTTTCACTATCACCTTGTGCTAATTTCTGATGACGTCACCAGTGAAACAAACATTTTATTCACTAAGTGGGTATCTTGGAAATTTTTGATGGAAGGATATCAGAGGAATTCTATCGGTGTAATGTATATAAAAAGTCCTTGAAAGCATCAGACGGAAGTACATGTACCAGCGATTTTAGAAGCCATGCCACACGCCATAAAACTTTTACCCTTAAAAGACATCTTTTTTATGGAAACATCCCCGCCTCCCCCATGCATTTACCGTAGTGAAATAGAACGCGACGTTTAATGACACAAGAAACTGTCAGAGTGACGACATTGCACATTGCCACGAGGTCAAAAATAAATTGTGTCGGAGTTATAGACATAAAGTGTGTGCGTTCGCTACATAAATTAAGGCATGTGTATTTGTAAATATATTTATCTTTGCGGATTATATAAATTATTTTGTTTAATGAATTGTTATAATTGTTTAACATGACAATCTATCGAAATTCATAACTGGAATTAAAATTGGAAAAATACCTGTAAATAATGCATTATTCCTGTAAATAAAATAAATACTTGCTGAGGCGTCTATACTCTGTTTCTTGCATAATAGCAGATTATACACCACTGCAGATATAAAAAACACAGACTGGTTCACATTTATTTACTATATACTTTTTCGATACCGTAATATTAACGTTAGTGTAAACCAATCTGGCAATGTTTGGCCAATCTAATAGTTACGTGACCGTAACGTGTTTATCTGATGTAATTGACATGCCCCGTACCATGTGTATTAAATTTCAATGATTGAGTTTTATGAAACATATTAATCTGTTGTCATGCTACAAATCATCAACTAATATGGTAGACCATATCTAACATAGGGTGGCTAAGTTAGCAATATTTCAGAATGATTTTAATCAATATTTCAGAAAGATTTTAATCAATATTATTTTAATTTATTTAATTAATATATTATCATATAAAACCCGGCAATTTCTCCTCAATATCTAGTTCTTATTATTTATTCTACTGCGGTGTTACAATTGGACAACCAGAGATGATGCAATTGGTGAACATGTCATGTAAACGACAAATGGTAAAAGATACACGGTAAACGATACATGCTAAGCGATTCAAACGCAAACGCAGGCTAAAATGCGTTCACTATCGTTTTGAACTGCATTTTAGTATTTTCTCTAACGTTTATCATAAAATAATGCAAACCATTAACGAAATCAAAAAAATGCATTTCAAACGCAAAACAAACGCGTTTGACATGCAAAACGAACGCAATTGAAATGCATTTTTGGTGTACTTGAACGGATTACTGTCTGTATATGGTGTACAATCCAGTATTTTATGCTAATATACATACAATGTACATGTACAGTTGTTACTCACCAACTCGAACTCTTTTATTTCGAAATTCCGGTTATCTCAAATTTAAAATTCAGTCACGGAAAATTGAGTGAATGAAATCAAACACTAATTGACATTTAGCATATTTGAGTAAATATTGACAGTCAAATATAGGTATTTACATGTACACATATATTTTCAATGATTTATGACATGGGTGGGGTAACAGTGAAAAGATGCACAAAGGTAGACTCCTGATAAATCGAAGTCCGGATATTTCGAATTATTTTTTACAGTCCCATGGAATTCGAAATAAGGAGTTTCAACTGTAAATAACATTTTGTAATTATAATACATGTAGATTTATAATCATGTGCTTGACATATTCAGCCCTGGATGTGATGTGGTTGTCAACATATACCTTTATTGTGTCGTACATCTCCAATAGAGCGAACTGTAGTGATCAACCATTGGTTGTTTTGATTAATGGATCTGTAAGTAAACAATATGTTATTGACATATTGATATTTAGCTATTGTTGTATCATGGAGATATATAATCATATTGTATACAAAGTTTATTGTGGAGCATGTAGTCTGGCTGTAAAATATCAGGCTTTGGACCAGAGGGTGATCTGTCTGACCCTCGGCTACTGCCATGTGTGCAGCACTAGACCAGAATACAATATCTGTCTTATTACTAGTTCTACCCAGGAACACTTTGGGCATGGTTAATATAACTCTCAGAACTTTCTCTGGTACCAATAGCTCAAAGATAAAATCAAATTTTCCATATCATCATCACAATTGTTTGGTATTGTGGATATAATTTGCAGCAGATTATAAAAAGAGGAAGAGAAAAACATGAGAAGAATGCCATGAAGCAAAAATTCAGTTGAATTCAAATCATTACATAAAATGATACAAGGGTTGTTGAAAAAGTTTGTGGATAAATTGATTTACAGAGACACAAAAAGCAAATCCATGAATTAAATGGCATGTGTTTGATTTGCAATTTATTGCTGGAAGCCAAATATCAAAAAAATATTCGAAATATTACACTTCCTACACTAACATAAACAATACCACGCAGATGGCTGGAGCTGTATGAAGTTCATGTATAAACTGACATGATGTAGTAATGTACCCGTTAATTTTGTTATTAAAACTGAATTACAACAAAAGTGATTTTTCTACAAATTTTTTGAACACCCCTCACATATTCAGATAATGTATATTGATAAGATAAAAGAAAGACGTAACTGCAATGTAATATGTTGTTCAAAGCAAACGGCTAACTGTGTTAGATATTGAAATCACTTATAAACTGAATGCAGCACACTTTGTGTTGACACGTTTGCTGTGCTTATTACAATATTGACCTAAAGCTGATGCCAAGTCTGCTTAAAATTAATTTTACAATTATCTGAAATCAGCACAATCTAGATATTGGTCAAAACAAACAAAAATCCACAAAAACCTGTTGTAATAGAAGATGTTATCAATAAAACATTTGTTTGGTAAATTTTTAGAAAGAAAACCCCGCCACCTATTCAGACTTTGAAAATATTTGCTTCGGCACTGGAGAAGAAAGAAAGAGGAAATATTTGTACAGTTACATTCAGAAATGGTAAGATAAAATTATTTATTTGTGGATCACCTTGTTAACATACATGACACACATTTTCAGGTACATGATGTACTACTAATTTTCATCACCATTTATATGTTAAAAACAAAAACCTTGTGATTAAAGTATCAGCATTGCCAATTTGTGTAGGAAACTATTATTTAAGGATGTGAAATACTCATGAATTAATGGACACGGACCAATTCAATATCTGTTTAAACTTACAAGACTGTTTAAAAGAAACAACTTCTAGAATAATTCATAGAGGAGTGTCAAAAACATACCAGACCTGCAAATAACGACTTGTACATGTATCTCTACAAAAAAGCAGTTTTCATAGAACTTACTTGAATACAATGTATATCAACAATGGTTATATTTTCTGGAGTAAAGAAAGATGTGTAAATCTGCATGTATGCCGATTCAATTTATCTGAGTGTGTGTTAGCTTGAGATCATAATTAGCATTTGGGACAATAGCTACATATTTTACCAAAAGTTAAATACATTTTCGTGTATAAGGCCTAAATTAAATAATAGCGTGGTTCCAGTTTCCCAACCGGGACGCCAACCCTAAACATTTATTCCCTTAAAACAATTTAAAAATTGGCTGTATCTGCCGTGTCCACAATTTTTGTTCCCGGTGGCATTGGTAGCTTTTATACCCGATCGCCGGAAGTGATCAAAGTAATGATAGTAGCAACATGGCGGCCTCTGGCTAGAGCTGCCTTGCCATTGTGTATGACAAGTGTGTCCACATACAGACATAATACATACTCGCAGAAAACAGATAATATCGACAATGCAAAATAAATAATTTGCAATAAATAAATAAATAATGTACCTGCCATATTTTGTATTGCCATGTAACAGGAACCACACTTTTAATTAATTAAGGCCTTATATAAGAAATCAATGAGCATCAGCTATGTAAATTCTTGTGCACCTATATTGATGTGTGAAATTGCACTGTTTCAGGGACATGGTGTTGGCAGGTTCTAGTAATGCCTCAGAGATTGGTGTCCTGGGAAAACATGCAGATGATAAGGTAAGGTTTTTAAATCATGTCAGTAGTAAAATAGGGGTAACATTTTGTGTTTTAATATCTTTTCATAAAACTTAAAGGTTTCCCATGGTCGTGTGGTCTAAGGCGTCCGTTATTTCTGGATTTCTTGTCTCTCACTCAGTGTTTTCTCCAGCTCCAATTTTTTTCGGGTCATTAATGACACACTGACTGAAAATCTGGGGGTCATCAGTTGACTAGTCTTAAACTTAATAATAGAGGTAAGAAAACACATTTTGCTAAAACAGTTTTGCCTCCTGTTTCACAGAAATTTCAAAATCAAAACTGCTACTTCAAAACAATTTAACCTCAAACAAATATGTCTCTTTTACCAAAAAGTTACAAAACTAGAAACTAGTTGTCTTTTCCTTTCGAACGACAGTGTGGGACATTAACTTTTCTAATGTCATGGCCCACCTGAATTATCATGGTCCTAAAATATTTATGATTCTAATCATTTTTATGTGTATTGTTTCTTATCTAATATATATGACTGTTATAAATTTAACCTTTATTGTATTCAAGTTGAACTCAAGTAAACATGCTAACTGAGATGTAAACACTTCAGCAAAACTGGGAACGTTGGAACCTGGATGATGCAGCAAGGGCTGAGTGTCCCCTAACAGAGGATTATAATGACACATACCCCATGGGGATAACTGTGGACTACTCTTCCCAGACCCCTATACCCCTCGGAGATGAGAAAATACACCCAGCATCACCCATCATGCTGGTACTGTCCACAGAGGGGCTCATTATCCCATACCATATGATGTATATGCACAAAGATGTTCCTACTATAACAGCCCCTGTGGAGCAACTCAGCACTGCCGGACTCCGTAAATATCAAGGTTTGTCATTATTAAAGAGAGAGAGATAATATCCCGTATTAGTGAAATCTTCTATTGTATATTTTTAATGGGTATGGAATTTTCATCCTACACACCCTTGACGGATTTATCATACCCTCCTTGTGCTATGACATAATGTCATATGATGTTAATAATTATAGTTAGCGGAATCTGGTACTGTTATGGCTTTACTCTGATTACAGTATAATCTTACTTGGCCATACATAGAAAGTCTGTCACTGATTTGGTCCCTGCGGACCTTGCATAACAAGATATTGTGCTCTGGTACCAGTGTCTGCTTTCTTATATAATGATCTATTAACTTCTAATCCACAGCCACCCCATCTCAGCCGGCTGCTGTTAAGAACTTGTTTGGAGGGAACCAGTCATCTTCGATGCCAATATCTGGTGCGGGAATGGGAGCAACATTTGGCCAATCAACTGCTAAACCGGCATTTGGTGCTGTAACTGACCAAACACCATTTAGTTTCCCTCTTAAGTCTGGAAATGCTCCTGCCTTCTCCTTTTCTAGCACAGAGGCACCAGTAATGGGTAGTACTGCTAGCACAGGGGCACCAGCCATGGGTAGTACTGCTAGCACAGGGGTACCAGCCATGGGTAGTACTGCCTCACCAGCGGGTTTTTCTTTTGGTCAGAATACTGGCTCCAGTGCAACTTTTAGTTTTGGACAAAAGACTTCAGCTGTCGATAGTTCAGGTGAGTCATGTTCAAAATAACTTCATGTATTTAATAGAACAGTTATTATACCCCCGACAAACAAAGTTTTGAGGGGGTATATTGGAGTCACCCTGAGGTCGGTCTGTCCGTTGCAGTTTTCCTTGTCCGGAGCATCACTTGAAAAGTACTGGATGGAATTTCATCAAACGTCATACAATGGTAGAATATAATGAGAGGAAGTGCAGTGTACAAGAAACATAACTCTATTCTTGCTAATTACAGAGTTATTGCCCTTTGATATTTTTTCTTGTCCGGAGCATAACTTGAAAAGTACCGGATGGAATTTCATCAAGCTTCATACAATGGTAGAATATAATGAGAGAAAGTGCAGTGTACAGGAAACATAACTATATTCTTGCTAATTACAGAGTTATTGCCCTTTGATATATTTCCCTTTGATATTTTTTCTTGTCCGGAGCATAACTTGAAAAGTACCGGATGGAATTTCATCAAGCTTCATACAATGGTAGAATATAATGACAAGAAGTGCAGTGTACAGGAAACATAACTCTATTCTTGCTAATTACAGAGTTATTGCCCTTTGATATATTTCCCATGTCCGGAGCATTACTTTTAAAGTACTAGATGGAATTTCATCAAACTTCATACAATGGTAGAATATAATGAGAGGAAGTGCAGTGTACAAGAAACATAACTCTATTCTTGCTAATTACAGAGTTATTGCCCTTTGATATATTTCCCTTGTCCGGAGCATTACTTTTAAAGTACTGGATGGAATTTCATCAAACTTCATACAATGGTAGAATATAATGAGAGGAAGTGCAGTGTACAGGAACCATAACTTTATTCTTGCTTATTACAGAGTTATTGCCCTTTGATATATTTCCCTTGTCCGGAGCATTGCTTTTAAAGTACTGGATGGAATTTCATCAAACTTCATACAATGGTAGAATATAATGACAGGAAGTGCAGTGTACAAGAAACATAACTCTATTCTTGCTTATTACAGAGTTATTGCCCTTTGATATATTTCCCTTGTCTGGTGCAGTACCTTTAAAGTACTTTTAAAGCCATCAGTGATAACAGTTTAATAAAGTTCATGAAAGAACCAAGTTGATGAATACATGGAGTTTGAGCAAAGCAGGTTCGATATTGTATTCCTAGTGCTCTTGTTTGTTTTTTATCCATAAAATTGTGGTCCCTCAACATAACTCGAAAAAGTATAACATTTATTGATTGCCATGAAAGCTTGTACACTGCACAATAATTAAAAAGACCGTTTTTAATTTTAACAAAACCATAAAAAAATTAACAATACAAAAAACTCAATCCATAACATTCTCTTTTATTAAGAATTTTTTTTGTCTGGAGCATAACTTTAAAACTATTGGATATAATTTAATAAAACTTCATACAATGGTTAACCATTTTTTGTCATGGCACCTTCAGTGATTGGTCTAGTTTATAACTGAAATAACAGTTCAATCAAAAGATAAACATAAAAGTAGTTTTAAGAAGTTACTTGTTGAACTACTTAAAGAAAACTTTTTAACTTTTTGGACCAAACTGGACACAAACCCATAACCATTTGGAGCTCTGACTGCCTGCTGCCATTGTTTTTTGGTAAGAAAATGTGGAACCCACCTTTTGCATACTTCACTCATATCCAACTGCTCTGTAATTATGCTACAAACAGTTTAACTATTTGTAAAGCAATTTTACAAAGTTTAAGGTGGCTGACATCATAAGTAGCGATTTGATTTTGTCCATTTTACAAGATGCTTCGGCACATTGATTGTCCTTGACAAGTGCATTTGGATCTTGCTGAAATCTCTTATACCAGGCGTAAATTCTAGATTTTAACATGAGGTTTGCAGTCACTTTGCCAAGTAAAATTTTTATAGAATATATACTCATACGCTATATTTCAGGAAATCATTTAAGGAATGTATGTAATGATAGATAAAATACATTACTCAAATTTTCAGTGCTATCAAACCCTAATAAAGAGATTTTATACATGAAATATATTTCTTGCACATTTATCACATGATGGCCAAGGTTTATTATTATGCTCACCCAAAGGTCGCCGCTTCGTCCATGCGTCCGTACGTCCCCAAGTTCTTGTCCAGACTATTTCTCTACAACCTCTGGTTGGAATTTTATGAAACTTGCTAGGATGCATCATTACTAAGTGCAGATGTGCATATTGTCTTTGTGTTGCAGTTTGATGATTTGTCACGGAGTTATGGCCCTTTGATTCTGTCTGACCAAATTCTTGTCATGAAGTTATGGCCCTTTAATTGAATCTGTGATCAAATTCTTGTCTGCGCTATTTCTCTACAACCTCAGGTTGGAATTTTATGAAACCTGCTAGGATGCATCATTACCAAGTGCAGATGCGCATATTGTCTTTGTGTTCCAGTTTGGTGTTTTTTTACAGAGTTACGGCCCTTTGATTCTGTCTGTGATCAAATTCTTGTCCGCACTATTTCTCTACAACCCCATGTTGGAATTTTATGAGACTTGCTAAGATACATCACTACCAAGTGGAGATGCGCATATTGTCTTTGTGTTCCGGTTCGATGATTTTTCATGGAGTTTTAGCCCTTTCATTGAGTCTGTGACCAAATTATTGTCCTCACTATTTCTCTACAACCTGAGGTTGGAATTTTATGAAACTTGCTATGTTTGTGTTCCGGTTCGATGATTTTTCACAGAGTTATGGCCCTTTCATTCTGTCTGTGACCAAATTCTTCTCCGCTCTATTTCTCTACAACCTTTGGTTGAAATTTTATGAAACTTGCTAGGATGCATCATTACCAAGTGGAGATGGGCATATTGTCTTCATGACACTATTTCGCTACAACCTCTGGTTTTAATTTTGTAAAACTTACTAGGATATGCGCATATTGTCATTTTGTTCCAGTTTAATGATTTGCGAATGAGTTCTGTCAAGTGCAGAGCCATATAATCTGTATAATCCCTAATTCAGAAAATACAGATTAGACAAACACTTTGGTAGAGTGCCTATATATACATCTGATAGCTTAAAACCAGCTGAAGTTATAGCCTAATGTGACTTACAGGTAGCCATGATTGGATAGGTAGCAAACTGCAGTCCTTACTATAATGGTGTGTATGTTTAACACTACACTTTCCATGTAATCTTATTTAAACACTCCAGGATGTTACCTTTTCCAAAAAGTGACATTTAATTCAGTAGTTAAAATCACATTGCTTTTGTAAAACACTTTCACACTTCTGATTTACATTCATTTTAACGACTGAAAAATGATGTTTTGTGTCCTTTTCTTCAAAAGTCTATTATTTCCTGTGAAAATGGAGATGGTCATTCAGTACTGGATGGGTGTTCAATAACGAGTACACAGTATCATTTTTTGCTAATACAAAATGTTATACATTAACATTTTCCAGATAACGACTTCTTCATGCAACTACATACATAAAGACTTTGTATATACATGTATATACACCCAATCATTATATTAGTACATTTGTTTTTAATATAGATATGTTAGCACACAGAAACTAAAGTGGTGCAGTGTTTGTTAAACAAGTACATGTATTAATATGCCATATGTAACAACTGAATCTTTATAATGAAATCAGTAATTATATCCATCATTGAATGTATATTTGTAATAACAATTTGCTGAAATGTTTGATCATGTTTGATCACCTATTTCAAAGTATGTTGTACAATGTATTATATCACAAAATAAAGAATAATGTAATGACTTCTCTTAAGAACTCTCACAGTTACTTCCCCCGTTCAGTATCATTACAGCCGGGCCCAATTAGCTCAGTTGGTTTCCCGTCTGACTATCAATCCAGGGGTTGTGAGTTCGAATCCCCCGCCCAACAACAGTCTTGTGATGATTGATATACGACATTGTGTCTCATTATCATTCTTCTCTCACCACTGATTCAAGTGGGAAAGTTATCAGTTACTTGCGGAGATGGGGTGTACTCGAAAACTGGTTAATCCCAGGAAACAGTGGTTAGGTTAACTGATCGTCTGTAGCCCTCGATGGCATAAAAATGACGCTAAATATGCAACCAACCAACCAGTATCATTACCTGACTCTGTGACATATAACAACGGTTCTGCACAAACATGTTTGGTATTGAAGTGGTTACATTAAGGTTTGTGTTCAGCCCTGGCTAGCTCAGTCAGTAACACATGACTGTCAGTCCAGAGGTCATGAGTTTAAATCCCTGTCTGGCAACAGTCTCTAAATCCCGTCTGGCCACAGGCTTTAAATCCCTGTCAGGCCACAGTCGCTATATCTGGCCAGTCTCTAAATCTCATCTGGCCACAGTCTCTAAATCCCGTCTGGCCAGTCTCTATATCTGGCCACAGTCTCTAAATCCCATCTGGCCACAGTCTCTAAATCCCATCTGGCCAGTCTCTAAATCCTGTCTGGCCAGTCTCTATATCTGGCCACAGTCTCTAAATCCCATCTGGCCACAGTCTCTATGATGATTGGTTATGAACTTTGTCCTACAGCCATGAATCTCCTACAGCTGAATATTTCGGGAAGTAATCAATGACTTGCAGAGATGTCTAGTACTGTATAATTACCTAGTGAATCCCAGGAATGATGATTAGGTGTACTTTCAGAGATGTCCAGTACTGTATAATTACCTAGTGAATCCCAGGAATGATGATTAGGTGTACTTGCAGAGATGTCTAGTACTGTATTATTACCTAGTGAATCCCAGGAATGATGATTAGGTGTACTTGCAGAGATGTCTAGTACTGTATAATTACCTAGTGAATCCCAGGAATGATGATTAGGTGTACTTGCAGAGATGTCTAGTACTGTATAATTACCTAGTGAATCCCAAGAATGATGATTAGGTGTACTTGCAGAGATGTCCAGTACTGTATAATTACCTAGTGAATCCAAGGAATGATGATTAGGTGTACTTGCAGAGATCGTCCAGTACTGTATAATTACCTAGTGAATCCCAGGAATGATGATTAGGTGTACTTGCAGAGATGTCCAGTACTGTATAATTACCTAGTGAATCCCAGGAATGATGATTAGGTGTACTTGCAGAGATGTCCAGTACTGTTTAATTACCTAGTGAATCCCAGGAATGATGATTAGGTGTACTTGCAGAGATGTGTAGTACTGTATAATTACCTAGTGAATCCCAGGAATGATGATAAGGTGTACTTGCAGAGATGTCCAGTACTGTATAATTACCTAGTGTCCCCAGGAATGATGATTAGGTGTACTTGCAGAGATGTGTAGTACAGTATAATTACCTAGTGAATCCAAGGAATGATGATTAGGTGTACTTGCAGAGATGTCTAGTACTGAATAATTACCTAGTGTCCCCAGGAATGATGATAAGGTGTACTTGCAGAGATGTCTAGTACTGTATAATTACCTAGTGAATCCCAGGAATGATGATTAGGTGTACTTGTAGAGATGTCTAGTACTGTATAATTACCTAGTGAATCCCAGGAATGATGATTAGGTGTACTTGCAGAGATGTCCAGTACTGTATAATTACCTAGTGAATCCCAGGAATGATGATTAGGTGTACTTGCAGAGATGTGTAGTACTGTATAATTACCTAGTGAATCCCAGGAATGATGATTAGGTGTACTTGCAGAGATGTCTAGTACTGTATAATTACCTATAGTCCAGTTATTCTAAAGTTAACCTCCAAATAATTGCAACAGAAAATGTTTTCAATGTAATCAGTAGCTTAACATAGGGTAAAAAACATATCAAAAGTCTAACAAAATATATTTAGTGGAACATGGTGAATTTTAACCTTGAAATATAATAAAAAGTGTTCTAAAAAGCATGTCCGCTTTAGACCACCATACATGTATACTCCTGGAACGTTTCAGTCATCCGGTAAAAAGCATCCAATGAAACAGATCAAAACAAAAAATTCACGTGTTTGCAGACAACATTTAATCTTCACATTATAAGGTGAGTTGCGCTTTATTGTTTTGTTCTGATATCAGTAATCGATAAGGTAACATTATATCAGCTAACGTGACTATTATAGTAATATTAATATTTGTCTCTAAAAGGTAATATTGAGGAATAATCGTTAATGTCATGTGTTTTCGTGACTTCAAGAAGGTAAAAAATGTAAGCTAATTTTTCTTGAATATTGCAAGAATATTCTTTCAGATTGAGATGTAAACGATATTTACAAATATATAGAATAAAAATTGAATTAAAAAAATATATATTAAAAATAATTTCCGGGAACTTCTGCCAATTTTTTCAAAGTACGGATCCCCATTCGGATCATTTTTTTATTTTTATCTATACTTTTTGATAATGCTTCAAAACGTGGTGTTTAGTGATTGTTTCTTATTTTTCTTTGCCAATTGAGTGAAATATTTGTTGTTTAATATGTTAATTCCTAATCTATTGCATTTATCATTAAATAATGAAGACCTTTACTAATAGATATATTGTTTATAAATCAGATTTTTTTTCAGTGAGTATCTGTCAACTGCATTATCTACAAACTCGCTCTTGACGGCAATACGCTAACAGTGAAGCTACGAGAAAAGGGAAGCAATGGCATCAATGAAGCAAGTAAATTACGTGGTGATGACCTATGTACTCATCCAGGACAAGTGATACATACAGAATGCCGTTGATTATATTGCAATCCAAATGAAAAAAAAAAGACACTTAAAAAACAAACACAACGTCCCCTAGATCTTTTTCATTACGTTCAAGTAATGAACCCTACCATTGCAATACACATTGTTTGTTTTGTGGTCAGCTCACAAAATATAGCGGAAGAAAAAGAGGTTGTGATGTATTTCCTGTTCGAACACTTGAATTTCAAGAAAAAATAGAAAACGTTTGCAGAGAAAGAGATGACCATTGGGCTGAGCCAGTAAAGTATAGATTAAAGAGTGTACATGACCTACCAGCTGCAGATGCAACTTACCATCAGTCGTGCAGTGTTAATTTTAGAACCGGCAGGGAGATACCACAAATATTTCAACTTGATGACAAAAAAAGCAAGAAACATTGTGGAAGGCCAATAAACTATGATCAAGCGTCAGCATTTTTAGAAGTTACACAATACCTAAGAGATAATGATGATGAACAAATAACAATTGTAGATCTAGTAGAGCGAATGAAAGATTTATGTGGGGAACTTGCTTACATGGTAACACACATGAGGACAAAACTTAAAGAACGCTTTGACTTCTCTATCATAATTACAGATATAAATGGCAAAAGGAATGTTGTAACATTCAGAAACAATGCATCATCAATTTTACGGAGTTTTTACGAACGTTCGAAAACGCAGGATTCTTTATCTGAAAAGAAAGTAATTATAAAAACAGCAGAAAGTTGTTGTTAAATGACATAAAAGCTATAGATGCAACTAAACTGAATTATCCAGATCCATCCGACTTGATGTCAATGGAAGCAAATTTAAATTACATTCCTGATAGTTTGAAATTACTTTTGAGAATTTTGTTTATTGAAACAAATGCTGATATGAAGATTGCCTCTATTGGTCAATCGGTAATACAGGCTTCGAGGCCAAGGGTACTTATTGCACCACTACAGATTGGACTAGGAGTTCAAATGCACCATCATTTCTCATCGAAATTTTTGGTTGATACCCTTAAAAGGTTGGGATTCTGCGTATCATATACCGAGATTAAAAAGTTTGAGGTCAGTGCAGCAGCTTCACAAGGAACGGATATCCCTGATATTAAACATGGCCAGTTCACACAATACATTGCAGATAATGTAGATCATAATGTCAGAACTTTAGATGGACACAACACTTTTCACGGCATGGGCATTATTGCTTGTGTCACACCTAGAACTAAAGAAACCAAGGCAGTGCCACGGATTTCAGCAACAACTGACGATCTTATCGCAATCGGAAAAATTAAAATCCACTTTTACAGACAAGAAAACAATAGAATCTGAAACAAACCAGCAGTCTAATACAATGGCAACTCACATTTGTGATGAAATATTAATTGAGGTTGGAAATATGTATGATAAACTTATGGCATCAGATATCACTGTTGAATCCATTTCTTGTGAAGCTGTATTTGAAAAGGTAAAGGAAAAAATGAACAACAAAAAACAATCTCTTTCCAATTTTCCCACATCGAAACTATGGTTGATGTATATGACAATGGTAGACTTGTTACGCAAATTTATTAAAGCAGAACGCACAGGTTGTTGGCAACTTCATCTTCAAACACTGAAAGACATGTTGCCCTATTTTGCTGCTGCAGGTCACAACCTGTATGTCAAATCAACATATCGATACCTTCAACAATGGGAAGGCTTCAAGAGGAACATCCAAATATTTTTGATTTTTTCAGTGATGGATATGGTTTGTCATCAGATTTAGTGATAGAACAAGTGTTGATGCGTAGTGTTAAAGCAACTGGTGGTATGACACGTGGACGAGGTTTGTCAGAATCACAGAGGACTCAATGGTTGCTTTCAATGCCAGCATGTGCCTAAATTAACAGAGCCATGCAGACAGTTACAAATATTGATTATCAAACAAGTGACCAGCATGTAGAAAGGAGACCAGCTAGGAAAGAAAGAGATCAAAAAGATAAATTAAAGTTCCATTCTTTCCTTCAAGAGAGAAATCCATTTGCGGAAGATTCAACATTGCGTAACATTGAAACTGGCATGTCAGCTGATTCTCGTGTTAACGTTAATGCTGCGAATGAAGTTGGTAACAAGATTCTGGATGCTATGGTTGATAAAAATGTACTTGAATATAGCTCTTGGCTCCAAATCTTCTGTGAAAGTTGACGGAGAAGCCATCGTCGTAGATCCACAACTATTGTTTCAACGTCTTATCGCAGCGGCTGACAGACTGTTTGATAATCAGGCAGAGATATTTTCCTATGAGTTGTGTAGTTTGCCCTCTTCACTTTTTGAAGCATCGGGTCTGATAAGCCATCCCTTGCTAATGCAATCTGGTCATTAGGTGAATGCAACAAACAGGACACCTCAGGCGAACATGTACAATACATTTTAGATGGTGGCTCACTGTTACAACGCTTGCCATGGAATAAAGGAAATTCATTCGGATGTATTTGTGAAACATACGTTGATTATGTAACAAGAAAGTATGAAACTCCAGTTATCGTTTTTGATGGCTACTCAACCGGTTCTTCTACCAAGGAGTGTACCCACATACGGCGTACAAGAGGCGTAACTTGTCCTAAAGCACAGTTCAATGAAACTACACCATTCAGATCTAAAAAGGAACATTTTCTTACGAATGTGGAAAATAAACAAGCTTTCATTGATATGCTTAGTCAGCACCTTGATATAAAGGGTTGCAAAACATTTCATGCAACAAGTGATGCTGATGTATTAATAGTCAAAACAGCTGTAGATTGTGCTAGAGTTTGTGATACTGTTGTTGTAGGAGAAGATACAGATCTGTTAATTCATCTTTGCTATCATTGTAATATTGGTACTAACAAGTTATACTTTACATCAGATATAAACAGAGTGAATGCAAAGAGTGTAAAAAAGTGGGATATAACACGAACAGTGCAAGCAATTGGTCCCGATTTGTGTAAACAACTCCCATTTGTTCATGCACTTGGTGGTTGTGACACCACATCGTCTGTTTGGTGTAGGGAAAGGTGCAGCTTTCAAAAAGCTCAGATGTAACAATTACCTAAAGGAGCAAGCAGATGTGTTCATGAATGACAATGCAACAAAGGAGGATATTATTAAAGCAGGCGAAGAGGCAATTGTATGTCTGTATAATGGTATACCACATGAAGGACTAGATAATCTCCGATTTCGAAAATTTGCAAATAAGGTAATGACAAGTGCAACATTTGTCCAGGTCCATACCTTGCCACCAACGAGTGCATCTGCTAGTTATCATAGTTTGCGTGTATATTTGCAAATTCAAGAGTGGAATGGTGGAAATTGTAACACTTTGGATGCACTAGAATGGGGTTGGAAAACTGTTGATGATTTGTTACTACCAATAAAGACACATCTGCAGCCAGCACCTGATGATCTGGTAAAGATTATCAGATGTAACTGTAAAGTGAATTGTGACACCAAGCGTTGCACTTGCAGGAAACATGGTTTAGAGTGTTCATCTGGATGTGGAGAATGCCAGGCGATCAGTTGCTCTAATACACAGGCTGTGGTAGAAATTGATAATTTGAATTTGGAAGACTTATAGACTTCAAATAAGTTTATTTGAAGTAAGTAGTACTTGTGTTTAATAGCAGAGACATGTCTGGTCACGTTTAAAGTTGATGGAGAAGACCATTAATTCTGACAAACTTCTTTTCGGTGCTTTGATAAGTTAACCACTGTTAAGTTCCTTCATTGAAATATAAATTGCTGTACTGTAATATTCATATCCGACAAAAAAGATTCATTGGGAGAACATAATTTAACTTGTTTTCCTCTATATACTAAGTTAAAATTCTAAGTCTTAACCTAAATTTAAAGACTATAATTATGTTGTAAATCTATAAAATATTTAAGTGGGTGGGGTAATATATAAAAAGGTTTGGTTAAAAAATCTCCCCCACACCCCAACCCCATCTTTGAACAATTGTTTGTGGCATTAAATATAATACTTGTAACCAACAAAATGACTACTTTTAGGAGTAAGTGAAAAAACACACATGAATACTGTCTTTGGCATTTTTTCATAGAAGATATTGTGAAAAATAGAAAATATTTTCAGATTTATGGCATCGTTGAAATAATTAATTTTTACGGTGGTTCCACCAATGATATTTTGTTAGACTTTTGATATGATATCAGGTAGATATTATACTTTTATGAACAACAAATTTCATTTCTGTTGCAATTAGTTGGAGGTTTAGCTTTTATTCTCATAGAATGAGTGGACTACTAGTGAATCCCAGGAATGATGATTAGGTGTACTTGCAGAGATGTGTAGTACTGTATAATTACCTAGTGAATCCCAGGAATGATGATTAGGTGTACTTGCAGAGATGTCCAGTACTGTATAATTACCTAGTGAATCCAAGGAATGGTGATTAGGTGTACTTGCAGAGATGTCTAGTACTGTATAATTACCTAGTGTCCCCAGGAATGATGATAAGGTGTACTTGCAGAGATGTTTAGTCCTGTATAATTACCTAGTGAATCCCAGGAATGATGATTAGGTGTACTTGCAGAGATGTCTAGTACTGTATAATTACCTAGTGAATCCCAGGAATGAAGTTAAGGTGTACTTGCAGAGATGTTTAGTCCTGTATAATTACCTAGTGTCCCCAGGAATGATGATAAGGTGTACTTGCAGAGATGTCTAGTACTGTATAATTACCTAGTGAATCCAAGGAATGATGATTAGGTGTACTTGTAGAGATGTCTAGTACTGTATAATTACCTAGCGAATCCCAGGAATGATGATTAGGTGTACTTGCAGAGATCGTCTAGTACTGTATAATTACCTAGTGAATCCCAGGAATGATGATTAGGTGTACTTGCCGCCATTATAAAATAAAAAAAAGGCACAAAACCTTAAACAAGCAAATTATTTACATTGTTATGATTACTTAGCAAATTATTTACATTGTTATGATTATGATTACTTAGCAAATTATTTACATTGTTATTATTATGATTACTTAGCAAATAATTATTTACATTTTTATTATTATGATTACTAAGCAAACTATTAACATTGTAATGATTATGATTACTTAGAAAATTATTTACATTGTTATTATTGTGGTTACTTAGCAAATAATTATTTGCATTGTTATTATTGTGATTACTTAGCAAATTATTTACATTGTTATGATAATGATTACTTAGCAAATTATTTACATTGTTATGATTATGATTATTTAGCAAACCATTTACATTGTTATGATAACTTAGCAAATTATTCACATTGATATGATTATGATTTTTTTTACCATTATGTCACGTGATGAAAGGATCTTAAACTAGTTGTTGAATAGAAGTTTTATGAAATTTGATGGGACCTTGTGTGGCCTAAAAGACTGACATGTGATCACTTGCCTTTCATCATTTAGGTCCAACTCACGTGATCAAGTGTCCTGTTGCCAGCACAGTCAAATCTGTGTGAGTGGTCACCCAGGGCTCAAACTAGAGGGCGACGTGGGTGACAAAGTCGCTTTTTTCTGCGTCGCTTCGGGTTTTTTTTTTGGGACGGCAAAGTTTTAAGTCGCATTAAAATTAGCAACATCGCTTTTTTTCTAGATGCTAGCGAAGTGCAAATTACAACTATAACCAATATTTGGTATATTCTCTAATCCGTGGATAAGTGTCGCCCCATGGGGGAATGCAAATTGCAATAATCGGTTACTTCTGATCCAAATATCCCCAGGCAATTTTTGGCATATATGTTTACACCCCATGCCAACATCGTATAGGTTGCTAGGCAATGCAATCGTTTGGCTGACCAAGATCAAGGTTTCCCTTGCATAGAGTTAAAACATCCAGCGTCTAATTGAAAGCGATCATTTTTTTCAACTGTTAATCAAAATTTTCCATGAACAAAGTAACTTTCCACATATGAAGTAATCATCCTATGTGTTTGCGAGATGCATAGTTGATTGACAAGAGTGTAATTCAATTCTGAATTATACGTTTAAAATGAATAATAAGCGCTTTTAAAATGAATAATAAGCGCTTTTGATTTTTACAAATTACTGATGATTAAAGTCACCTTTAATAAGCAGCCACTTGTCTCAAGCAGCCACATTTGCTATTTTCTATTTCTATGCTTTCAGAGCAAACTTACCTTTATTAAACAATAACCTGTCTTAAATGGTCACTTTTGCTCCTTCCCTCGATTGGTTGCTTTAGACAGGTTTGATTCTACTTATGGAAGTTGGTTCTACTCGAATTCTTTCTGAGGTCATTCTCCAGCAATGAAACTGGTTACCATGTACATGTATAAATTGTATTGTTTTGAAAAATGCATTATGCTATTTCATTCTTTTGTCAAATGCAGCAGCTGGTTCCAGTCTTGGGTCTGGTGGACTTGGCACGAAGACAACATCTACACCAGCTGGTACAAGCTTTGGTTTTCAGGCAAGCAGTCAGGCTCGGTCAGGGGCATCATTGTCTAGCAAACCAGTACCAGCTGCTCCCTCAACTGCCCCAGGTCAGGCTTTGTCTACTCCATCAGCAATACCACAGTTTGGCACCTTAACTTCTACTACAAAAAGTGGAGCAGCAACTGGTTTTACATTTTCCAAACCCGAAACAGGTTAGATTAATGTTCAGTTATCTACATTTCGCTTGTTTAAAGATTATCTCTGAAATAGATTTGAAATTAACGGAGTTGGCCTCATTTGCCATGAGGTCTGAAGTACTGACTGTCTCTCATTGTTTTCACTTACTGCTAAGGTCATGGGTTCAAGTCCAGTTTTATCCTGACTCTTTCTTTGAGAAATTTTGTTAGTTGAGGATGGTGCTTCTACTGGCTGATTTATGTATGTATCGTCCTCCACCAATGAATTTGACTGTCATGTGTGCTGTGAAATCATTAAATTTCAACGTTTTTATTTGTTCAAGGACATATCTTTGGGGACCTAAATTCATTGAAAACCAAACTGAGAAAAAAAAGCAGCAATATTTCAACTGATCATTAAAATCCAAATATTTCAATTATGTTTTGTGTTTAATTACTTACCTTTACATGCTCTCATTCAATTACCAATGTGCTTAGCAACATGTGGTAAACATGAGGAGAGATGTCAATCAGTTGGCATTTTGCACTCTAGGTTTTACTAAAATTCTTTGCAAACAACACTGGAGTGTCATAAGCTAAGTGCTTTATGTTGAAAGGTGTTAATAATAAGTCGGACAAATTTACTTGTCAAAAATATAAATTAATCATTGATAGAAAGAAACAAAACTTTGAATTTAATACTTGAATTCTGTATGCTATATATATCCTTGTGTGCGTGTTGTATTAAATACCTACTTAAAAGAGAGATGACAATTACATGCATATTTATGTAATGAAACGGGAAAAAGATGAATTAATACAGTAACTGTATTTAAACTTAATCAATGCACTTTAAATAATAGTTATTAAAATTAAAATTTTATTACTATTCATGAATAGTTGCACAAAGTACATGTTGGACCGAAAATTTGGAAACTTATGACTGCATTTCAGGTACATTTAAATTCTATACAGTATGAATGTAACAGATTTATGCTTGCAATCTATTCCTGCGGATTTCATTTCATTGTTGAGTCTCACACGAAATCAACAAAAACGTGAAAATGTTTGCTATTAAAGTACAAGTTAACCTGTACTGTGTTAAAACTGCACCGTCCTTATAAAATATGTATTTGCTGTGCTCCTACCAAGTGTTTTCCATGTGGATGGGTAGGTAGCTTATTTTTTTTTAACAAATTTTGATTTTGCACATAGTCATTTTTAAAAAAAATGAACAGAAATCATGAAAAAAATTTTTTAAATGCTTTGAAAGTCAATAAAAAAGTTTGGGTAGTTGCAATTTTGAGTGAAACGTAGGAGCATGGCAAACAATTTATTTTATAAGGACAGCCCTTTACTGATGTTGTTTCATTTTGACAGATGCAGTAGCTGGTTCTAGGGTGGGGTTTGGCGGACTTGGCACAAACACAACAGTGTCTACACCAGCTGCTACAGGTTTCAATTTTCAGACAAGCAGTCTTATTGGTGCAGGAGAATCAGGTAAGATAAATATCATATTGTCTGCTTCTGACTTCTTTAGAAAAAATCCGTAAAAAAGATAGTCACAATTTATGCTAAATATTAAAATTTTACTAGTTAATTATTAAATTGAAAAGTTAGAACTTATTGGTGTTGCCACTTAACACTTAACAAAGAGACTTTTATATGCGGTACAGTGTCTGTTACATGTAAGAGTATCTTGCACTTTTGAAAGAACAACTGCAGTTGAGAAAATCAAAAGTAAGTTCAGCGATAATGGAATTGTTTGTTGGAATATATAGCATCATTTTTATGCTGTTTGAGACTGCAGTGCGAGGGATTCGAACTCACGATCCCTGAACTGATAGTCAGGCACGCTACCATTTGAACTAACCAGGCACGGCTGTAGTAATGGTCAAACTATGGTGGATAATCTATACATGTGTAACAGGACAAGAAACATTTGCAGGCAGTCCAGGACTTGAACCCAGGACCTTTTGCTACAGGGCGAATGTTCTACCAACTGAGCTTACCGGACCGCTTACATACATTTCTTTTCTATTAGGTTACGTACACACTGTGCCATATGTTACATACATGTATTCCCTCATAAATTTGGAATTCATCCCCAAATTTCCATAGAGACCAGTGAATCGTGTGAATGCTTGTTAGAATATATGTAAGTCACAGTCCCACCTTGGACCCCAATGTAACAGTACAAGAAACATATGCAGCCAGTCTTGGACTCAAACTCAGGACCTTTCGCTTACAGGGTGAATGTTCTACTGACTGAGCTAACCAACCGCTTACATACATTTCTCTCCTAATAAGTTACATACACACTGTGACATACATGTATTCCCTCAATTACATACACACTGTGACATACATGTATTCCCTCAGTTACATACACACTGTAACATACATGTATTCCCTCAGTTACATACACACTGTGACATACATGTATTCCCTCAGTTACATACACACTGTGACATACATGTGTTCCCTCAGTTACATACACAGTGTGACATGTATTCCCTCAGTTACATACACACTGTGACATGTATTCTTTCAGTTACATACACACTATGACATGTATTCCCTCAGTTACATACACACTGTGACAAACATGTATTCCCTCAGTTATATACACTATGGCATGTATCCCCTCAGTTACATACACACTGTGACATGTATTCCCTCAGTTACATACACACTGTGACTAACATGTATTCCCTCAGTTATATACACACTATGACATGTATTCCCTCAGTTAAATACACACTGTGACATGTATTCCCTCAGTTACATACACACTGTGACATACATGTATTCCCTCAGTTACATACACACTATGACATGTATTCCCTCAGTTACATACACACTGTGACATGTATTCAAAACATTTCAGGGAAGCCTCCTGTTCTATCTATGGCATCTGCTGGCCAGAGTGCATCCGGTGGTTCCCTTCACAAGTCTACTTCCCAGCTAGGTTTGACTGGTCTTGAACAGGGAACCAGTGCCTCATGTAAGTAGTGATTATAAAAGAAACACACATATTTTACAAAATCACCAGGCCACATTGTATCATATATGATTGACTCTGCTGGCCATAGGACAGAAATGATATTTTCCTGTAGGTGTTGGCAGTCTGGCTCAATAGGAAATGTTGTTGTTGTTGTGTGGTGTTTAGCATCACTTTCAGCAATTTTTCAGTAATTTTTTGCGATAGTTTTTACTTCTGAGCACTGTAACACTGGAGTATCATGTCACAGACACATGGTATGATACCCCACCCAGTCACATTATACTGACACCGGGCGACCACACCTTGAACTCTCCTCTTAATGTTAAGCATCAAGTGAGGAAGCTTCTAGTACCATTTTTAAAAGTTTTGGTATGACCCGGCCGGGGATCGAAACTATGGCCTTCCGCATGCAAGGCGGGCACTTTACCACTAAACAACGCTGCGGTCACATTAGGAAATGTACAAAACAACCAATACAATCATAAATCAATGATCTGGATAACTGTTTACTATACATTTCAGTATATACTGTGTTTCCTTTCACTTTTTAAAAATTATGTACATATATGACATAAAATAAACATACAATCATGCTAACTTTTTTAAGCAGAAATATGAGAGACTTTAAAATAAAAAATCTATATTCTGATTTAATATAACTAACTCTTTACTCACATCTAAACTGTAAATAGTCATCCCTGCTGAGATGCAACTAAATTGACAATTTAATACAAAAACAAATAATAATAATTAAACATGTACATATTTTTATGCCTCTACAAAAATTTTTGAGGTGGCATATGATAATCGCAGCATCCGTCAGTCCATCCTTCTGTCCGTTATTTTGTGTCCGGTCTGTATCTTTGTCATGCATAGATGGATTTTGTTGATACTTGCTACAAATGATCAACATAGCATGACGATGTGTCGCGAGTAAGACCCACACCTGTATTTTGAAGTGGGGGGGGGGGGGGGGGGGGGGGCATGCGACACTTACCAGTGACATTTCTTGTTTATGATCATGTTGGTGAGACTTTAGTTAATTTATCTTACCGTTTCATGATCAAAACTTTGAAGACTAAATCTTGTTCACTATCTCTCATTTTCAGGTACATATAATCATATATTAATTTAGACATTATCCTACTTTCTCATCCGATAAATCGCCCAGATTTTTCAAAATAGAACATTCAATTTTACATAGAATGTCATGACTGTCAGTAGATTCTTGCATACTGGACATGGATTTCCGCATGTTTTTACTAGAAAGGAATTAATCATCCTACACCACCCTCCATGCACTTATCCTACCCTGATGTGATGTTGGAAAAAATTATGATGTGACATATTAAAACATATGACGTAATATATTAAATTTGACATCTTAAAACCCATCATGGTAAAATTTAATAACGGGACGGAATTTTCTATCATATCCTTCAACCCATGTAAGATACTTATATTGTTTACCTACTTCCTCAGCCAATGATATTGCTTCCGGAGAGAGCCTCAGCCAATGATATCGCTTCCGGAGAGAGCCTCAGCCAATAATATCGCTTCCGGAGACAGAAAATGGATCAACATCTAAGCTTGTTAAATATTCCATATATCTTTTAACCTATATGTAGACAGCAGATAAATCTATATAATGTATAATAAGTATGAGTTGTGGAAGGAGAAATGTCTGATTAAAGTTGATCCTTAGTAAATAATTGCATTCTCGATAAAGTTATAAGTGGATATAATCTCGGGTGTGGTATATTAGATTTATTTATCATAAGATTAGTGTGGTTAACTCTGTCATTGTTACTTAAATTTCTCCGGATTTAATTCTTAAGCATATATTTTTTAATTTGAACAGCTTCACAAACTAATGCTCCCAAATTTCCAACTGAAGCCCAGCCCCCTCCATACCCTGCCCAGAGGTCACGGTCACAAGAGGTTGTGACACAGCCTGACGTTGGTGAGTCCATCTCGGACACTGTCGATAACTCCTTCTCCAAGAGTATATTAGATGAGGTAAGGAAATTTACTATTCCGCTTACATGTATACTTAAAATCCATTCGCTCATAAAGTTATAAATTACACATAAAGATAAAAAATGACTCAAAAAAGACAGTAAGAATAAAACTACTTTGTAAAATCTAAAATTTATCTGAACTTGTCACAAATCAAAGAGTTTCAAAGACATTTAGTAGCTTTATTATACATTGTACTACGGTACTCAAAATAATTTAAGAACCACAGAATTAAATTTGTAAAATTTCATTATTAAATTCCATATTTTACCTTAGGAAAAAAACAAAAAAACTTTACATTTGTAAAAGAACATTTAATAATCACCAAATAACAGAAAGGATTTTTTTTTCTTAACAGAAAACATGGTCCTTAACTTATTTTGAAAGCTATACATATTTCAGATGTCAGTTTTTGCCCCATGCCAGGGTGTAGATAGAATTATATTTACTTGCTCTGACAAAAAAATATTATCTGGATATATATTTATATGTATATGAATAATGTTGATACCTTTCTGTTTAATGCACAATTTAGTAGACACCTTCTATTTTTTAAATAATTAACCAAGTTACAGGATAAATATTGAAAAAAAAGTAATTTTGTTGAGAAAACTGATTACAGATGCAGCACTTTGAGAGAGAGATCTCTGAGTTGAAGTTACGGGCATCTAAGACGGACTGCATAGTAGGCAGGAGACAGGACATAGTCAGGCTGAAGAAAGACACGGAGAATATGGAAATATTCTGTTCAGAGGTAAAAAATAGTGTACAGGTAAAAAGTAACAAGTCAAACTGTTTTGTTTTGGGGGGGTTTTTTTTGGGGGGGTGGGGGGGGGGGGGGGGGTTTCAGTTACCTATTGGTAACCCATTTATTCATCCAGTGAATAAGTGTGTTGCGGGTCGAGGTGGGCCATCCCACCAGATACTTTACATTGTAAGTAAAGATAAATAAAAATTCGTACTTGGAACAACATAGGGTTCGTATAGATCTTGTGTTACAAAAGCCCAATCTATGTTCCTGGCCCCAATTTCGCGAAACATTTGATTTTGGGATTTTCCTTATCTTATTATTTTGGACCGGTATACAAAGTAGAATCATTTACATTGATCGTTTTCATGACCAATGAGTAAAGATTTGTTCCAACTTCAGTTCTGTGTAGTCCTTAAATGTATAATTAGTTCAAGTATTTATTTAGAGAAATAGGGATTTTTTGAGTTGAGGAAAACCTCAGCTTGTTTAATGAAAGTCACTTCCCACCATGAAAATTGGTGTTTTACTATACTTCATTGATGTGATCTATCTGTAGTTGAGAAAATTACCATTTAACATTATTCATATTATCACTGCAATATAAATGAAACTTTTTTGATATTTAAGAATTTTTTTTCGTTTTGGGGGTGGGGTTGGGGGTGGGGGTGGGGGGACTGTTTACTTGCTATAAAAAAAAATATTTACAAATTTGTTTATCAAATCAAACAACTCCATACATGAAAGGTACTGTACATCCATTATAGTATTCGGACATAGTTATGTATAGCTCATCTCATTCCAGCCAAATGAATACAAAGTATGAGTTTTTTTCTAAAGAAGAATAGCTTCCCTCATTTTCCTTACCCCTATCTTCATTTTAAAGAGATTATTATTTCATAAATATTTCATTTGTGATACAGTCCACTGTTAATACAAGTTTTTTTTTACCAGTCATTCATATGGTGATGTCATATAGTTTACATTACCACTTTCCAGGAACAAAACAAAGATGTACAAGAACAGAATGCCTTGTGTCTGGACATGTTTGCCATGGCAGACGAGTGCCGTGTACGTACGCAACTATACACAGACCCCAAGTACCATCACCTTCAGAAATCCAGTTCTCTGGACCCTGATAATTCTGAAAAACTACAGCAGTTACAACTACAATATCAGGTAAATAGCAATGTGACAGTGGCTTGGAACCAGCTAAGGAAATCGATAAAATAAGAACGTGGAAATTTCATAGTCAGGCCAATCATTTCTTTTTCTTATATTTTAAATTTTATAAATTGTGATTCTTTATACTAACACTAAACGGGGACCAGTTAGCTCAGTCTGTAGCGTGTCTGACTATCAATTCAGGGTCATGAGTTTAAATCCCCATTCAACAACAGTCTCCATAATGACTGATATACAACCTCGTCTCATTGTCATTTGTCTCTCACCGCTGATTCAAGTGGGAGTTACCAGTTATTTGCGGGGGTGTGCTTGAGTACTTCCTTCCAGGATCTCAGGAAAGAATGAATAGGTTAACTGATGGTTTGTTAGCCCTTGATGGCATAAAAATGATGCTAAATATTAAAACAAACAAGCTAACACATAACATTATGAGCTGAAGGTCTGCTCATACTGGGAAACTTCTTTAGTGCATGTTGATGGGTTTAGTTGCAGGTGGTTCAGTGAAGAGTTCTAGGACTTGAAGCAGTATTGGTGATGTAATCTTGCTGTTATATTTGACTTTGAAACTTTACAAATATGGTTAGCTTTACAATTGTTAAAGGCTAACCTCGTGCTCTGACAAATATTTATTTGCAAAAAAATTTTTTCCCAGCCATATTGCGTGTAATGACTTCGAGTCTAAGTACCGGTTAGGAATCTTTAAAAAATGATTTAGCAAAATGAAGGTTCAAGTCCTGCTTGCTCCAAAAACTTTATGTGAGAAAGATTGCCAATTACTTGCACAGGAATGATTGTTCTACTTAGATTCATTATGCAGACTTTCTCCACCAATAAAACTGGATATGCCATTTATTACCTGAAATGTGTAGAAAATGGCATTAAACCCCGGTCAAATTTTTTTTTATTACATCTTACTTCTTGTGGGAATAGCCTAACAAGATGGGTAGATATTATAAATAATAGGCATATAGTACCAACATCAAAAAAAAACAAAGTTGAAGCTTAATAAAATAAAAATATTCTAAGTGACCTGGATGGAGGTGTAAAATGTAGTTGTGACATAGAGAATTTGGTTGAACACCATTTTCAACACATGACACCATATACATTGTATATAACATATTCAGTTTTAAAGGCTCATTAAACTTCCGAAACGGTCGTTTTCAGTTTTAATTTAAGTAAGTTTTACTTTTCCAGATGATAGAATACATGTTTATTTGATCACTGAGAGACTTTGCAAACGAAAAAATAAATATAAAGCACATTATTAGAACATAATTAAGAAAGGGTTTTGTTTACAAATTAATGTTCGTCTCTTTCTGATAAACACCTTCGGCAGAAAACGGGGAGCTACGAAGCCTGTTTGGAAACGCATAGGTTGGTAATATATGATCAATTCACTTCAGAGAGAAACATAGTATGGAGAACTGTAGGGGATGCGGCTAAAGATTAAATAAACGCTGGCGGTAATGATAGTTTTTAAGAACATCCCTTTTATTCCCCTCAGTGTATTAATGAACTGGAACCCACAAGCTAATTGTTTGCACGTAAGCAACGAATCGTTCATGTAAAATTAAAAATAAAATTACTTTTTTAATAACTGTATTAAACAAACCATCCTTGGTAGCCTCTCAATATTGACTGCGATAAAGTGATTTGTGACATAAAAGCGTGTGCGATAGTATCAGGCGTATATGCAAGGGAGGATCCTGAGCAAGAGTTACTAGACCAAACTAGTATTCCATACTAATTGATTTTCAGTGCGTATAAATAATATAATGCAATACAGTTTTATTGCATACATCAATATATTTAAAAAAAACAACAACAACCCAATAACGATACATAATATTAGTGAAACCATAACTTTTCTAATCTTGTTAATGAAACCCTTATCTAACGGTCTTCATCCGCACACTACCACTGCAGTATTCATTTGTGTACTTCCGAACACTGGCTAATGTACAGTCGGGAAGCAACCGAGTCTTTACAGAATAATAAAAATGTAAACAAAAGTTAAAAACTTGATCTGCTCGTCTAAGAAATACACATTTCGATCGAAGTTATGTATTTTCTCGCTTTTATAAAAACAGTCACTAAGGGGTCTACAAGAATGGTTTTAGCAATACAATAAGCACATTTAATTACAGTCATTTTTGTTTCATAATGTTTTTGGATTGAACTGGACTTGAACCAATGACTTCAACCTTTAGAGGCAAGTCGTTATTTGACAACGATGCCTTAGCCCACGGAGAGCCTTTAAATTTGAGGAAAACCTGTACAATAAGTTAAACAGCTAAAGAGTGAACACAACGTTAAATCTCATACAAGATAAGGATGTAGAGTCTTCCGTGGCCAAGTTGTCAGTCGCCGTCACAAGATCACTTACCTCTCACCGCTAAGGTCGTAGGTTCAAGTCCGGCTAGCTCCAAAAACTTTATGTGAGAAAGTTTCCAGTTACTTGTGAAAGGATGGTGGTTCTACTCAGTCTGAAGTCTTCCTCCATCAGTAAAACTGGATATGCCATAATTATATAACCTGGAAAAAGAAAGATAAGGATGTATTGTGTTCTGGTTGATAACTGGTTATCTGTTGACCATGTGTTTTCGTGTAGGTGTTGGACCAGGGATTGCGGGACATGGACCTTGTACTCGATACCCAGTGGGAGGAGTACCAGAACAGGAAGAAAAACAAAACCAGCAGGTATTGCATTTCCTACAAACCAAGTCAATTTTCAACAAACGTATTGCTAGGAAAATAAAATTGCCTTTCGATTCATAATATATTTTTTTTTAGATGTTTAAGTGTCAAGTCTTGATATGTTACCAGTATTCATAAATACAGGCTTATTCAGATAGATTTCAGGAGATTTTTTATATGCTCCTGCCATTAAGGAGCATTAAATGTTTGAGATCAATAACTTCTTAAAGACTCTGTCGTCCCATTAGAGCAATAAGGTATCAAATATATATGGAAAAAGAAGGCACTTGGTACCTTTTTGCACCAATTGGGCGCTATGTATTTTCAACATATATTTCGGTGTGCAGCTGTATAATTAATAAGTACAGGTCAAGATGATTATTTGTCAACATTTGTCAAATTTGCTGTGGCCTCTTTTCAACTTACTTTTCGGTAAATTGCCTGTAATGGTTTCAGCCATTAAGTCTGAAAGGGTCTATATATTAAATGAACATTTTGAGTGTATCAGTAGCTGTATAATTATGAAATATAGACCAAGTTAGATATTTGTCATCGATATTGTGACTTAATTTTCAGTTGTTCTACTCAGATTCATTCCAAGGTCTTTCTCAACCAATAAAACTGAATATGCCATATATAACCTCTTGTATGTTGAAAGAGATGTTAAACCCCATTAAAATAATAAATTAAAGTACAACATTGATTATACAACTACAGTCAAACCTGTCTTAAGCAGCCAGTCAAGGGATGGAGCAAAAGTGACCTTTTAAGACAGGTTGTTGCTTAATACAGATTAATTTGCTCTGAAAGCATAACAATCGGAAATAGCAAATGTGGCTGCTTAAGACAGGTGGCTGCTTACACAGGTTTGACTGTATTGGGTTTGTTTCTACCATATCAATGTTAACACTTTGTACATATTTTAGACTCCAGGCTCCGACCAATGATGCAATCTACCGAGTGGTTAAGAGTAACCGCAATATCACACTGGCACAGACAGTTAAACTACAGGAACTAGAAGAGAGACTGAAACAACTGAAGCTTTGCAACAAGACGACCTCATGGAGCAATACCATGGAAATATCATCAGGAAATATGACAGAGTGAGTGCCTCTTTGTTTGTTGGGCCAGCTGCATATATTATTGTTTTTAACCACATAAAATCGTTACATCTAGCTAGTTGCAAGCTTTACTATTTAATTTATGATTTTTCAGATTTGTTAAACTAGGTTTCAAAGGTTCTGTTTAATAACAGATGACTATTACGCTTGTCAACTTCCATGTTGCCAGAGCAGTCAAAATCTTATATTTCTATCAATGTTAACTTGTTTATTTTACATCAAACAAGTTCTTAAAACTGACACAAGCTTGTTCGAAGTACTGTCTGAGTTGAATCAGTACTAAGTATGTGTGAATAAAATGTCTTGCTCAAGGACACAGCACATAGCCGTGTCTGTGGAACAAACCCATGATCGTCCAGATTCCAGGTTCGATGCTCAAGGACACTACACATAGATGGGGCTGTGAAACAGACCCATGACCATCCAAATTCTGGGTCCAAGCTCAAGAACACCACACATAGCCCTAGCTGTGGAACAAACCCATGACCATCCAGATTCTGGGTCTGAGCTCAAAGACACCACACATAGCCCTGGCTGTGGAACAAACCCATGATCATCCAGATTCTGGGTCGGAGCTCAAGGACACCACACATAGCTGTGACTGTGGAACAAACCCATGATCATCCAGATTCTGGGTCTGAGCTCAAGGACACCACACATAGCCGTGGCTGTGGAACAAACCCATGATCATCCAGATTCTGGGTCTGAGCTCAAGGACACCACACATATCCCTGGCTGTAGAACAAACCCATGACCATCCAGATTCTGGGTCTGAGCTCAAGGACACCACACATAGCCATGGCTGTGGAACAAACCCATGACCATCCAGATTTTGGGTCTGAGCTCAAGGACACCACACATAGCCATGGCTGTGGAACAAACCCATGAACATTTAGATTCTTGATCTGAGCTCAAGGACACCACACATAGCCATGGCTGTGGAGCAAAGCCATGGTCATCCAGATTCTGGGACTGAGCTCAAGGACACCACACATAGCCGTGGATGTGGAACGAACCCATGACCATCCAGATTCTGGGTCGGAGCTCAAGGACACCACACATAGCCCTGGCTGTGGAACAAACCCATGACCATCCAGATTTTGGGTCTGAGCTCAAGGACACCACACATAGCCGTGGCTTTGGAATGAACCCATGACCATCCAGATTCTGGGTCCGGGCTCAAGGACACCACACATAGCCGTGGCTGTGGAAGGAAGCCATGACCATCCAGATTGTGGGTCCGAGCTAAAAGACACCACACATAGCCGTGGCTGTGGAAGGAACTCATGACCATCCAGATTATGGGTCTGAGCTCAAAGACACCACACATAGCCGTGGCTGTGGAACGAACCCATGACCATCCAGATTCTGGATCTGAGCTCAAGGACACCACACAGAGCCGTGGCTGTGGAACAAATCCATGACCATCCAGATTTTGGGTCTGAGCTCAAGGACACCACACATAGACCTGCCTGTGGAAGAAACTCATTACCATCCAGATTCTGGGTCTGAGGTCAAGGACACCACACATAGCCGTGGCTGTGGAACGAACCCATGATCATCCAGATTCTTGGTCTGAGCTCAAGGACACCACACATAGCCGTTGCTGTGGAGCAAACCCATGACCATCCAGATTCTGGGTCCGAGCTCAAGGACACCACACATAGTCGTTGCTGTGGAGCAAACCCATGACCATCCAGATTATGGTCTGAGCTCAAGGACACAACACATAGCCGTGACTGTGGAAGGAACTCATGACCATCCAGATTCTGGGTCTGAGCTCAATGACACAACACATAGCCGTGGCTGTGGAACAAACCCATGATCATCCAGATTCTGGGTCTGAGCTCAAGGACACCACACTTAGCCGTGGCTGTGGAAGGAACTCATGACCATCCAGATTCTGGGTCTGAGCTCAAGGACACCACACATAGCCGTTGCTGTGGAACGAACCCATGACCATCCAGATTTTGGGTCTGAGCTCAAGGACATCACAAATAGCCGTGGCTGTGGAACGAACCCATGATCATCCAGATTTGGGGTCTGAGCTCAAGGACATCACAAATAGCCGTGGCTGTGGAACGAACCTATGGTCATCCAGATTTTGGGTCTGAGCTCAAGGGCACCACACATAGCCGTGGCTGTGGAACGAACCCATGATCATCCAGATTCTGGGTCTGAGCTCAAGGACACAACACATAGCCGTGGCTGTGGAACGAACCCATGACCATCCAGATTTTGGGTCTGAGCTCAAGGACACCACACATAGCCGTTGCTGTGGAACAAACCCATGACCATCCAGATTCTGGGTCCGAGCTCAAGGACACCACACATAGCCGTGGATGTGGAACAAACCCATGACCATCCAGATTTTGGGTCTGAGCTCAAGGACACAACACATAGCCGTGGCTTTGGAATGAACCCATGACCATCCAGATTCTGGGTCCGGGCTCAAGGACACCACACATAGCCGTGGCTGTGGAAGGAAGCCATGACCATCCAGATTGTGGGTCCGAGCTAAAAGACACCACACATAGCCGTGGCTGTGGAAGGAACTCATGACCATCCAGATTATGGGTCCGAGCTCAAAGACACCACACATAGCCGTGGCTGTGGAACGAACCCATGACCATCCAGATTCTTGGTCTGAGCTCAAGGACACCACACAGAGCCGTGGCTGTGGAACAAATCCATGACCATCCAGATTTTGGGTCTGAGCTCAAGGACACCACACATAGACCTGCCTGTGGAAGGAACTCATGACCATCCAGATTCTGGGTCTGAGGTCAAGGACACCACACATAGCCGTGGCTGTGGAACGAACCCATGATCATCCAGATTCTGGGTCTGAGCTCAAGGACACCACACATAGCCGTTGCTGTGGAGCAAACCCATGACCATCCAGATTCTGGGTCCGAGCTCAAGGACACCACACATAGTCGTTGCTGTGGAGCAAACCCATGACCATCCAGATTATGGTCTGAGCTCAAGGACACAACACATAGCCGTGACTGTGGAAGGAACTCATGACTATCCAGATTCTGGGTCTGAGCTCAAGGACACCACACATAGCCGTGGCTGTGGAACAAACCCATGATCATCCAGATTCTGGGTCTGAGCTCAAGGACACCACACTTAGCCGTGGCTGTGGAAGGAACTCATGACCATCCAGATTCTGGGTCTGAGCTCAAGGACACCACACATAGCCGTTGCTGTGGAACGAACCCATGACCATCCAGATTTTGGGTCTGAGCTCAAGGACATCACAAATAGCCGTGGCTGTGGAACGAACCCATGATCATCCAGATTTTGGGTCTGAGCTCAAGGACATCACAAATAGCCGTGGCTGTGGAACGAACCTATGGTCATCCAGATTTTGGGTCTGAGCTCAAGGGCACCACACATAGCCGTGGCTGTGGAACAAACCCATGATCATCCAGATTCTGGGTCTGAGCTCAAGGACACAACACATAGCCGTGGCTGTGGAACGAACCCATGACCATCCAGATTTTGGGTCTGAGCTCAAGGACACCACACATAGCCGTTGCTGTGGAACAAACCCATGACCATCCAGATTCTGGGTCCGAGCTCAAGGACACCACACATAGCCATGGATGTGGAACGAACCCATGACTATCCAGATTATGGATCCGAGCTCAAGGACACCACACATAGCCGTGGCTGTGGAACGAACCCATGACCATCCAGATTATTGGTCCGAGCTCAAAGACACCATACATAGCCGTGGCTTTGGAACAAACCGATGACCATCCAGATTCTGGATCTGAGCTCAAGGACACCACACATAGCCGTGGCTTTGGAAGGAACCCATGACCATCCAGATTCTGGGTCTGAGCTCAAAGACACCACACATAGCCGTTGCTGTGGAACAAACCCATGACCATCCAGATTCTGGGTCTGAGCTCAAGGACACAACACATAGCCCTGGCTTTGGAATGAACCTATGGTCATCAAGATTATTGGTCTGAGCTCAAGGACACCACACGTAGCCGTGGCTGTGGAATGAACCCATGATCATCCAGATTCTTGGTCTGAGCTCAAGGACACCACACGTAGCCGTGGCTGTGGAACGAACCCATGACCATCAAGATTCTGGGTCTGAGCTCAAGGACACCACACATAGCCGTGGCTGTGGAACAAACCCATGACCATCAAGATTCTGGTTCTGAGCTCAAGGACACCACACATAGCCGTGGCTGTGGAACAAACCCATGACCATCCAGATTCTGGGTCTGAGCTCAAGGACACCACACATAGCCGTGGCTGTCGAATGAACCCATGGCCATCCAGATTCTGGGTCTGAGCTCAAGGACACCACACATAGCCGTGGCTGTCGAATGAACCCATGACCATCCAGATTCTGGGTCTGAGCTCAAGGACACCACACATAGCCGTGGATGTGGAACACACCCATGATCATCCAGATTCTTGATCTGAGCTCAAGGACACCACACGTAGCCGTGGCTGTGGAATGAACCCATGACCATCAAGATTCTGGGTCTGAGCTCAAGGACACCACACATAGCCGTGGCTGTGGAACAAACCCATGACCATCCAGATTCTGGTTCTGAGCTCAAGGACACATTACATAGCCGTGGCTGTGGAAGGAACTCATGACCATCCAGATTCTGGGTCTGAGCTCAAGGACACCACACATAGCCGTGGCTGTGGAACGAACCTATGACCATCCAGATTCTGGGTCGGAGCTCAAGGACACCACACATAGCCGTGGCTGTGGAACGAACCCATGACCATCCAGATTCTGGGTCTGAGCTCAAGGACACCACACATAGCTGTGGCTGGAAGGAACTCATGACCATCAAGATTCTGGGTCTGAGCTCAAGGACACCACACATAGCCGTGGCTGTGGAAGGAACACATGATCATCCAGATTCTGGGTCTGAGCTCAAGGACACCACACATAGCCTTGGCTTTGGAATGAACTAATGACCATCCAGATTCTGGGTCTGAGCTCAAGAACACCACACATAGCCGTGGCTGTGGAACGAACCCATGATCATCCAGATTCTGGGTCTGAGCTCAAGGACACCACACAAAGCCGTTGCTGTCGAATGAACCCTGGACCATCCAGATTCTGGGTTTGAGCTCAAGGACACCACCCATAGCCGTGGCTATGGAACGAACCCATGACCATCCATATTCTGGGTCTGAGCTCAAGGACACCACACATAGCTGTGGCTGTGGAACGAACCCATGATCATCCAGATTCTGGGTCTGAGCTCAAGGACACCACACATAGCCGTAGCTGTAGAACGAAGCCATGACCATCCCGATTCTGGGTCTGAGCTCAAGGACACCACACATAGCCGTGGCTGTGGAACGAACCCATGACCATCCAGATTCTGGGTCTGAGCTCAAGGACACCACACATAGCCGTGGCTGTGGAGCAAACCCATGACCATCCAGATTCTGGGTCTGAGCTCAAGGACACCACACATAGCCGTGGCTGTGGAACAAACCCATGACCATCCAGATTCTGGGTCTGAGCTCAAGGACATCACACATAGCCGTGGCTGTGGAGCAAACCCATGACCATCCAGATTCTGGGTCTGAGCTCAAGGACACCACACAAAGCCTGGGCTGTGGAACAAACCCATGGCCATCCAGATTCTGGGTCTGAGCTCAAGGACACCACACATAGCCGTGGCTGGTGAACAAACCCATGGCCATCCAGACTCTGGGTCTGAGCTCAAGGACACAACACATACCTGTGGCTGTGGAATGAGCCCATGACCATCCAGATTCTGGGTCTGAGCTCAAGGACACCACACATAGCTGTAGCTGTGAAACAAACCCATGATCATCCAGATTCTGGGTCTGAGCTCAAGGACACCACACATAGTCCTGGCTTTGGAAGGAACCCATGACCATCCAGATTCTGGGTCTGAACTCAATGACACCACACATAGCCCTGGCTGTGGAACGATCCCATGACCATCCAGATTTTGGGTCTGAGCTCAAGGACATCACACATAGCCGTGGCTGTGGAACGAACCCATGACCATCCAGATTCATGTCCCATGACATTAGGTCACTTGATTTCTTTTACATATTGATATGAAGCAGTAATACAACATGTATAGAATATGATTTTCTATTTAACTTAAGGATTCTTCTGTATAACCTTTCTATATTACTATTTCCAGCCCAGTGGAGTTATCTACCTTGGCTGATTCTCTGCTGTCAACTAGTCCAGTACGGGCGCCCAGTCAGAGTTGTTCTTCTGACAGCCAGAGTAGCCGAACTGTAGGCAGCAGCAAGTTGGCACGTCTGCGTGACCACCTGTATAGAAGACATGTACCAGTGGTTAGATCAACAAGGCCAGGTGGGATACATGTACCAATTTCTCAAACCACTGCTTGAATATATCGCTATACAAAAATATAAGAAATAAGCTGAATAAACATGTGGTGACTTGTCATCTTAAGGCATCAGTTGTTTCAATTCAAACCAAACTATTGTTGTTTTAAAGTTATAACTTTACTATATAGGGGACAGTTACAGTTAGTACTTATTTTTGTTACAAATTTATCATATTAACACTGACTTAGTTGTATAGTGGCATTGTTATAAAACATATCATTAAGATTTCACTATGTACTAGTTGCTCATTGAATGACTGGGCACAAACAATTGTTAAGCACATGAAGACATTTTTAAAAAAAAACAAATACAAAAAAAAAACACATCACCATTTGCAACACATAACTAGCTATATATTGCATATCTAGTATAAGTGGTTGAGGAAGTCCTCCGAATGAATCCAAGTAGAACCACAATCCATTCGCAAGTAAACTTTCTCACATATAGTTTTTGTACCAAGCTGGGCTTGAACCCACAACCTCAGTGACAAGAGGTAAGTGGTTGTTAAACAACAGCCCTGAAGCCACTTAGCCATGGAGGACAAACATAGAGATTCTTAGAATTATACAGAAAATTGCCAACAAGAATCTTTGTTGGTGTTCATGGTTTAAACTTATTTATTTTACAATTAATTGCAAACAAGTACAATCAACTTACATATAGATGAATTTCATTTTAAACCTTCTTGGATAAAACCAACAATAATCATATTTGTGGATTAACTTTAGCTCAATAACACCACTCAAAGCAGTGACTTTGGATCAACCCCACAATCTTCCAATCCTCAATCTGCAATACCACTAGATGACATGCTTATATTTGTGGTTGTAATGTTGTTAATTCAAGACTACATGTATATTGCAGAAAACCTGTCTATGTCGCGACTTGCAGTACCAACACAGTTGGTGTCGTCCCCGGAGAAATCCCCTCAGAAGCAGACTGGTAGGTTATGTAAGAGCTTCAAGTGTTCAAGTTACACTGCTGTGAACTTTGAGCTGATATATAGAGAATACCATGTTAGTGTCTGATATTATCAGTTTTATCAGGTGAGGCTTAAACAAAAACAGCGCCTCGTCCTTGTGTTTTTTTCATTTGAACCTGATGCAGTTGATTATATTGGACACTAACATGGTATTCTCTTTATCATGTCAATATTTCTAATTTTTCTTTTTTATGAAATTGAAAATCAGCATCAAATTTTTGTAACAGCATGTACAGATTCCGTTCGGGTCAAAATGTTTAATTATACATGATGACGTGATGTGCCTGATAAACTTACATTGACGTGATAAACCTGATAGAAGTGAATTTATTGACATGATAAATTATATGACCATATGATTCATTTTCTCTTCACAGCTCTCTGTCAGAAAAATGCATTTGATGTAGAAGTATTATGTGCATGCAATATAATAATTCCACATAACAATGCTGTAATGTTGTCATGATATGACTGAACAATTGAAAGCCATGTTAAACATCAACCTCAGAGGTCAAGGTCACACTTTCAGTTTGTTTGATATTTCATTTCTGGTCTGTAACTTTGTTTTACATGGAGGGATTTTAAAATAGTTCGATACAAGTGATCAGCATGTCATGATGATGTGTCGCCTGCATTAAACTGTAGAAATAACCAGACATTTACATTAGATGTCATGGTCAAGGTTACACAAAGGTCAAGGTCACACTTTGCTGTAAAAAAAAACAACAACATGAAATTGCGAGTCTAGTCTGAAACGTCAGTCCATGCCTCTTTATATTCATGGATACATCGCTACCTATTACAAAAAAATATATTGTTATTTTCACAATCCATTTATGGGGCATGCGACACTTATCAGTGACATTTCTTGTTTGTAGTATATAAAAAAGTGACGAACAGAACTTAAAACTACAGTACTTTTATTGACCACTAAATGGATACATAATTATTGTAACCCCTACAAGAAGTGGGTTCACAAAAGCAAAATAAGAAGAGTGTCAAAACACTAGATTTGAATAACATGTTGGTAGACATACAGTTATGAAAACACTTTTAGTGTCCAAGGTTATAAAACTTTGTTCCATGCTCAACTCAAGATTTCATGCTCAACTCAAAATTTCATGCTCAACTCAAGATTTCATGCAACTCAAGATTTCATGCTCAACGCAAGATTTCATGTTCAACTCAAAACGAATGGACTCATTATAACAAAATAGATATAACCACATTTAACTTTCTTCTTCAAATCATCATTACTACTTCCAAATCTGAAGCCGAGACAAAGTGTTGGGGCTTTACTTTGTGTTAATTTATAAATCCTTAAATTTATGTTTGAATACGAGTTGAGCGTGAAAAAAGTTTAATAACCTCTCAGGAGGTGATGAGAAAACTTTGTGTTGCCCACCACACTGTGTAGGGGAAGTATACTACTTAAGTTTATAATAATTTATTTTAATTATTTATTTTAAGCTCAATTGTGAAGTAAGCTTAAAGCCCAAACTGCCATTATAAAAGCCACAAGATGGCTCTGGGGCAGGTTTTATATAATTCAGTACATGAATCAAATCTGAGAACCCTTTTTCAAAATTTCACAGTCATCAACACAATGTTTTTGTTATAATGTTGCATACTACTAGATTATTGTTGATACATTTATTTGGCTAAAAAATAATTTCCAAAAAGTGTTTATTTGATTAAAAAGTTTAACTCCAACTGACAAAAATTTGAAATTTAGGGAGATGCACTCTGTACACATGGATCTGTGTTAATTCATCATCAGCAGATAGCCTAGTGTAGCATTGTTTTTAAAAAGGTTTTAATCTTATATCAATCATCCTAAAATTCATTTTTTGTGAGTGTATACAGAGTGTTGCTTTTTAGTTCTTCAGGTTGAGTCCAGGAACGAACCTGTGGCATATAGTTTGAGCAACCAAAACTGTATCTGACTGTCACTATTAAAATCGGTCCTACAAAATGGTCTAACATATAAAGTCCTTACATTCCAGTCTGGACTGATGTTCTAGAGCCCCTATTCTTGTTATGATATTTTTTCTGTTTCAGGAGTTAAGATGCCTACTTCGTCCTCCAGCCGTGCCATGGCATCACAATTTAGTGACAGAGCAGGTAATCTCATAGTGCTACAGATGTGCTTAATCTAATAATGTAACAGATTCGTAAGCAAACACCTTATAAAATGGATAATGTATTGATATAATAGATGAACCACATGCACATGTACTTAAGTGGTTACATATATACATGCACATGTATGTGTGTCGAATAGTTCAGGCTGTCCTAAAAAAATTGTTTCCCGTGCTCCTACATGTACCTACTCCCTCAAAATTGCAGCTACCCAAACTTTTTTATTGCCTTTTTAGATTTTTTTTCCTTATCAATTTTTCTTTAAAATGACTATGCAAAATCAAAATCTAGCAAAAATAAAAAAAAATACCTACCTACCTATCCACATGAAAAATACTGGGTCGGAGCATAGCAAACAAACATTTTTTAAGGATGGCCTTCAGTATTTGGGGGTATAGATCCTATTCGATCAATTTTGTTTGAATATGTATAAAACATTATGTTATGTATTGAAATGTTCAGGCCACAACCAAACAATATTCTCAATAACCTGAACAAAAATCGAGGTCAGAATATAAACACTGCATTCAGTAATCAAAGCAAAGCTTCAGGCTTTACTGGTCATGCAAGAATTGATCAATTTGATACAGCAATGACCTCACAGGCAAAACCATTTGGTAAGCTGTTAAATAGCTGCAGGAATTATGTTATTTTTTCTTCGTCAGCTAGAGTAGTTAAGCACTTGCCACTTCTCTAGTGCCATCGAGAGAAGTGACATCATAAATAGCAAACATGTAATTAGGAGATTAAATGCACTGTCAAGATATTCAATGTCTCCCTTACTTGGAGACGGTTAAACTATACAACATTGTGGAAAGTATGGTACATTCTTGTTGAAAAATGCTGTTCATGTATTTTTACTGGGGTGAGAAACCCAAGGGTTCCAGCCCTGTATTTACATAACATCCCAGTTTGAGAATGCACTCAATCTAGAATTTAAATTTCAGACTGGTCTAAGGCGCCATCTCGAGATCATTTACTTCGCACCGCTAAGGTTGTAGGTTTGAGTCCCGCTTGCTCCAAAGACTTTATGTGTGAAAGTTTCCAGTTAATTGCGGAAGGACTGTGGTTCTATTCAGTCTGAGGTCTTCCTCCACCAGTAAAACAGGATATGCCATAAATAACCTGAAATGTGTTGAAAATGGCGTTCCATTAAAAAAAAATTATTAGTTTTAATATCACTGTCAGTTACTGTGTTGATTTGCATAAGTTTGTCTGCAGAACATCTTAAATTCAAAATAAAATATTATGTTTTTTAAAGAACCGTTTTAAAATATTAACTTGAGTGCAGATAAAACTAATATGCCTATAAACTTTACAAAGTGTTATACTGTTACATACAGTCTCTATAATAATTGATATGATATATGACATATGACATTGTGTCTCATTATCATTCGTCTCTCACTGCTGATTCAAGTAAAAAAGTTATCAGTTACATGCAGAGATGGGGTGTGCTTGAGTACTGGTTACCTAACTTTTCAGGATCCCAGGAAACAGTGGTGAGGTTAACTGATTGTCTGTTAGTCCTTGATGGCATAAAAATGATGTTAAGTAATTATTCAATCAGTCATGATATCACATTATTCTCAGTAGACTGTAAATCAACATAATATATTTAAGGAAAAAAAAATTGTGGTTTGCAAGGAAAGAAATCTTGGGTAAAAAGTAGAAATTAGCATATTCCAATCTTCATTAACAGTTTTAATGCGAATCTCGACAGAGCCTCGGGGTAAGATTTAAACGGAGTTCAATAGAATATTCTTATTCTTATTTTGATCTGATACACTTGCAAGATTCTTCTAATTTGTGTTTTGTCCATGTGTATTAACATTTGTATAAGAATTCATACTTGGAGATATAGAAAAAGTACCATTATTGGTCACTCACAAGCAATATCATCATGGACCATTTTGATAGAAATGTAAAACGAAATAAACTAACAATATTTGATTCATTGAAAAATTGAATGCTGCCCTTTATATTAACCAGTACTGGTTTGTTTGTTGTAGGGAATTTAAATCAAGGACTGGGCGGCCAATCATCGATAGTCACTAAAACAGCACCCAATGTCACTGTACCCAAGACTGTTCAAAAGTTTGAGTTTGGTTCCAAGACGGGCCAGCCACAAGGAATAATCCCAGTGACGTCAATTGCAGCCCCTGTTCCCATTTTTGGTGCGCCTGCACAGGTTAAAGGTATAGTTGTATTACTTTTTTAATAGGCGACTATTATATACTGTGAACTCATTAATTTTTGTTAGGTACTAATTTTCGTGGGGAGCCTAGACAACGAAATCCACAAACTTAGTTTACGTTATGTAATGCTGTCAACATATAAATTACCTCCGTGTTCATATGCTTACGTGCATCGCATAATCCATCATTTATTTATATATTTTCTTTCGTCATATTGCATCAGTATTAACAATGATAATTTTGTAAACAGTGTAAGAATTTTTCAATACTCATATCATCTTTAGTTCTACATCCATCCGCTCATAGACATGTGTAGGGAGATGTGTTATAATTTACCCTACTGCACATGTATTACAATCAAATGTCAGAGGTGCTTAAAATAGACCGTCACCTTGTAGCTAAATGCTATTGAGTTAAAATAGTTTGAAACAATGTGCTGTATAGACCTACGGTAAACATTGTAAAAAAAGTGGAAAACATTGTAAAGGGACAGTATGTGTGCATACAAAGAAAACTAGTCTAAAACAAATTTTTAGTAAAGTAATATCTTCAATTTAGTTGTGTTTTTTATTTAATTTCTCTTTATGATCAAATATATGGTGATACGTTTTTTATGAATAAAACAAACAAATCTCTTAAAAGACATAACACATTCATTTACTGTCATCACAGTCACGTGATGTGGCATATACTATTGTTATTTACTGCAGGCCTGCCTTCTGAAACTCTTTCTGGATTAGATCTCGTACTTCTCCTTTCCTCTCCTCTTGTTTGCATAACAATAAGTTCAATCTTGTACTTATATATTAGGGTACTTATTGGCATGTGTCAGCTCTTATTAGCACAATTAGTATCATAGGCATTCAATATAGAGCTATGCAAGACGATCGACTGAAAATAGACTAATATATGAAACATCATTTACTTAAACATTAATACCTGTGTAGCCATATTCTTTTAAGTCAAGTACCATACCAGCAACAAAATAATATTGTTTTACGGCATACTTTAGTTTTATGATATTTTTATATTGACAATTTTTTTCTGTATGTGGTATATACGGTTGCTAACGGTACTGTCATACAAATAAAATATTACCATAGCAACTGAGCACAATTAGTGTGCACAGATAAACAGTCAGCGGGAATCATTCCTGTTGAGGGTTCAAGTTGGGTCGGACGCTTATGATATCTCAAGCAAATTTATTTGCGCTATAAGCAAAAGTGTCTGGCCATATATATAGGTTTTACACATATTAAAGAACCATAGTAACGCTAGTACACTTGGTACTAATATTTTTAACTCATATTTTGGCTGCACAAGGTAGAGTAGAATGCCTGGAGTCTCAATAATTAAACGTTAGTATTTGAATGTTGAAAAAAGTCGTATAAAGTCTGCATCAATATAAGCAATTAAAAATATTCAATTAAACAACTGATTAAGAAAAAATAGGAATGTCTATATTTATAAAACAATAAGTGTTTAAAATCCATAGTGGGTAATCATCGTTTATCGCCGTCATCTTCACCATCATCATCATTAGTTTTTAATGATCATCTTATCTTTTAATATAATCAACTTGTTTTTTAAGTAATCATTTTGTTTTTTAAATAATCATCTTATCCGGCTCGCCAAAATGACTTAGTTCAAAGTGCGAGGGTAAAGAAATACTTATACATACTTATTGGCACAGAGAGGTGTGATAAACCCTGATGAGCGACGTGTGTTTTACAGCAGAGGTTAATTACTGGAACTATGCAATGTCAAAACTGTTAACTTATTTTATTTTTATTTTTTTTGGAAATTGGGTTTCAGCAAATTTAAGTCCCCACGAATACGTTTTTGAAGTTGAAACTGTGAAATTTAATACCCATAAAAATAAATGATTTCACAGTATGTAAAATTCAAATTTAATCTCGACGTTTTCAATTCTATTACAGTTGCTTTTAAAATATTATTTGTATTTAATAGCTCGTTCACCATAATTTCATACAATAATTATACCCTCATTGAAATAATTTGAATTTGCTGTTCTTCAGTAACCAAGGTGAAGGAAGTGAATGGTATAAAACTGGAGGACATCACACCAAGTGGCTCAGAGAATGATGTTGAAGAAACTGATGAAGATGATGAGTATGACGAGGAGGAAGATTCCAGTGGCAGTGGTGGTAACGGACAGGGGTTTGGTCTGCAGTATAACATGGGGCCTGCTTCACAGACAGGTAAGTGGTGGTAACGGACAGGGGTTTGGTCTGCAGTATAACATGGGGCCTGCTACACAGAAAGGTAAGTGGTGGTAACGGACAGGGGTTTGGTCTGCAGTATAACATGGGGCCTGCTACACAGACAGGTAAGTGGTGTCAGCGGACAGGGGTTTGGTCTGCAGTATAACATGGGGCCTGCTTCACAGACAGGTAAGTGGTGGTTACGGACAGGGGTTTGGTGTGCAGTATAACATGGGGCCCGCTTCACAGAAAGGTAAGTGGTGGTAACGGACAGGGGTTTGGTGTGCAGTATAACATGGGGCCCGCTACACAGAAAGGTTAGTGGTGGTAGCGGACAGGGGTTTGGTGTGCAGTATAACATGGGGCCTGCTACACAGACAGGTAAGTGGTGGTTACGGACAGGGGTTTGGTGTGCAGTATAACATGGGGCCCGCTTCACAGAAAGGTAAGTGGTGGTTACGGACAGGGGTTTGATGTGCAGTATAACATGGGGCCCGCTACACAGACAGGTTAGTGGTGGTAACGGACAGGGGTTTGATGTGCAGTATAACATGGGGCCCGCTACACAGACAGGTTAGTGGTGGTAACGGACATGGGTTTGGTGTGCAGTATAACATGGGGCCCGCTTCACAGAAAGGTAAGTGGTGGTAACGGACAGGGGTTTGGTCTGCAGTATAATATGGGGCCTGCTTCACAGACAAGTAAGTGGTGGTAACGGACAGGGGTTTGGTCTGCAGTATAATATTGGGCCCGCTACACAGACAGGTCAGTGGTGGTTACGGACAGGGGTTTGGTCTGCAGTATAACATGGGGCCCGCTACACAGACAGGTCAGTGGTGGTTACGGACAGGGGTTTGGTCTGCAGTATAACATGGGGCCCGCTTCACAGAAAGGTAAGTGGTGGTAACGGACAGGGGTTTGGTCTGCAGTATAACATGGGGCCCGCTACATAGACAGGTCAGTGGTGGTTACGGACAGGGGTTTGGTCTGCAGTATAACATGGGGCCCGCTTCACAGAAAGGTAAGTGGTGGTAACGGACAGGGGTTTGGTGTGCAGTATAACATGGGGCCCGCTACACAGACAGGTCAGTGGTGGTTACGGACAGGGGTTTGGTCTGCAGTATAACATGGGGCCCGCTTCACAGAAAGGTAAGTGGTGGTAACGGACAGGGGTTTGGTCTGCAGTATAACATGGGGCCCGCTACACAGACAGGTCAATGGTGGTTACGGACAGGGGTTTGGTGTGCAGTATAACATGGGGCCCGCTTCACAGAAAGGTAAGTGGTGGTAGCGAACAGGGGTTTGGTGTGCAGTATAACATGGGGCCCGCTACACAGACAGGTTAGTGGTGGTAGCGGACAGGGGTTTGGTGTGCAGTATAACATGGGGCCCGCTACACAGAAAGGTAAGTGGTGGTAACGGACAGGGGTTTGGTGTGCAGTATAACATGGGGCCCGCTTCACAGACAGGTAAGTGGTGGTTACGGACAGGGGTTTGGTGTGCAGTATAACATGGGGCCCGCTTCACAGAAAGGTAAGTGGTGGTTACGGACAGGGGTTTGATGTGCAGTATAACATGGGGCCCGCTACACAGACAGGTTAGTGGTGGTAACGGACAGGGGTTTGGTGTGCAGTATAACATGGGGCCCGCTTCACAGAAAGGTAAGTGGTGGTAACGGACAGGGGTTTGGTGTGCAGTATAACATGGGGCCCGCTACACAGAAAGGTAAGTGGTGGTTACGGACAGGGGTTTGGTGTGCAGTATAACATGGGGCCCGCTTCACAGAAAGGTAAGTGGTGGTTACGGACAGGGGTTTGGTCTGCAGTATAACATGGAGCCGCTACACAGACAGGTTAGTGGTGGTAACAGACAAGGGTTTTGTATTCAGTGTAACATGGGGCCTGCTACACAGACAGGTTAGTGGTGTTAACAAACAAGGGTTTTGTATTGAGTGTAACATGGGGCTCGCTACACAAACAGGTAAGTGGTGGTTACAAACAAGGGTTTGGTTTGCAGTATAACATCGGACCTGCTACAGAGACAGGTAAATGGTGGTAACAAATAAGGGTTTTGTATTCATTGTAATATGGGGCCCGTTACACAGACAGGTAAGTGGTGGTAACAAACAAGGGTTTGGTCTTCAGTATAACATGGGGCGCGCTGTATAGACAGGTAAGTGGTGGTAACAGACAAGGGTTTTGTATTCAGTATAACATGGGGCCCGCTACACAGACAGTTTAGTGGTGGTAACAAACAAGTGTTTGGTCTGCAGTATAACATGGGGCCCGCTACACAGACATTATAGTGGTGGTAACAGACAATGGTTTGGTCTGCAGTATAACATGGGGCCCGCTACACAGAAAGGTAAGTGGTGGTAACGGACAGGGGTTTGGTGTGCAGTATAACATGGGGCCCGCTTCACAGAAAGGTAAGTGGTGGTAACGGACAGGGGTTTGGTGTGCAGTATAACATGGGGCCCGCTACACAGACAGGTAAGTGGTGGTAACGGACAGGGGTTTGGTGTGCAGTATAACATGGGGCCCGCTACACAGACAGGTAAGTGGTGGTAGCGGACAGGGGTTTGGTGTGCAGTATAACATGGGGCCCGCTTCACAGAAAGGTAAGTGGTGGTAACGGACAGGGGTTTGGTGTGCAGTATAACATGGGGCCCGCTACACAGACAGGTAAGTGGTGGTAACGGACAGGGGTTTGGTGTGCAGTATAACATGGGGCCCGCTTCACAGAAAGGTAAGTGGTGGTAACGGACAGGGGTTTGGTGTGCAGTATAACATGGGGCCCGCTTCACAGAAAGGTAAGTGGTGGTAATGGACAGGGGTTTGGTCTGCAGTATAACATGGGGCCTGCTACACAGAAAGGTAAGTGGTGGTAACAAACAAGGGTTTGGTCTGTAGTATAACATGAGGCCCACTACAAAGACAGGTAAGTGGTGGTAACAAACAAGGGTTTGGTCTGCAGTATAACATGGGGCCTGCTACACAGACAGGTAAGTGGTGGTAACAAACAAGGGTTTGGTCTGCAGTATAATATGGGGCCCGCTACACAGACAGGTAAGTGGTGGTAACAAACAAGGGTTTGGTCTGCAGTATAACATGGGGCCCACTACACAGACAGGTTAGTGGGGTTAACAAACAAGGGTTTTGTATTCAGTGTAACATGGGGCCCGCTACACAGACAGGTAAGTGGTGGTAACAAACAAGGGTTTGTTTTGCAGTATAACATGGGGCCCGCTACACAAACAGGTAAGTGGTGGTAACAAACAAGGGTTTTGTATTCAGTGTAACATGGGACCTGCTACACAGACATGTTAGTGGTGGTAACAAACAAGGGTTTGGTCTGCAGTATAACATGGGGCCAGCTATATAGACAGGTAAGTGGTGGTAACAAACAAGGGTATATTTTGCAGTATAACATGGGGCCCGCTGCACAGACATGTTAGTGGTGGTAACAGACAAGGGTTTGGTCTGCAGTATAACATAGGGCCCGCTACACAGACAGGTAAGTGGTGGTAACAAACAAGGGTTTTGTATTCAGTGTAACATGGCGCTCGCTTCACAGACTGGTTAGTGGTGGTAACAAACAAAGGGTTAGTCTGCAGTATAACATGGGGTCTGCGACACAGACAGGTTAGTGGTGGTAACAAACAAGAGTTTGGTCTGCAGTATAACATTGGGCCCGCTACACAGATAGGTAAGTGGTGGTAACAAACAAGGGTTTTGTATTCAGTATAACATGGGGCCTACTACACCGACAGGTTAGTGGTGGTAACAAACAAGGCTTTGGTCTGCAATATAACATGGGGCGCGCTATATAGACAGGTAAATGGTGGTGACAAACAAGGGTTTAGTCTGCAGGAAAACATGAGGCCCGCTACAGATACATGTTAGTGGTGGTAACAGACAAGGGTTTGGTCTGCAGTATAACATGGGGCCCGCTACACAGACATGTTAGTTGTGGTAACAGACAAGGGTTTGGTCTGCAGTATAACATAGGGCCGCTACAAAGACAGGTTAGTGGTGGTAACAAACAAAGGTGTTGTATTCAGTGTAACAGGGGGTCTGCTACACAGACAGGTTAGTGGTGGTAACAAACATAGGCTTTCTGTTCAGTGTAACATGGGGCCTGCTACACAGACAGGTTAGTGGTGGTAACAAACAAGGGTTTGGTATTTGGTGTAACATGTGACCCGCTACACAGACAGGTTAGTGCTGGTAACAAATAAGGGTTTTGTATTCAGTGAAACATGGGGCCTGCTACACAGACAGGTAAGTTGTTGTAACAAACAAGGGTTTGGTCTGCAGTATGATATGGGGCCCGCTACACAGACAGGTAAGTGGTGGTAACAAACAAGGGTTTGGTCTGCAGTATAACATGGGACCCACTACACAGACAGGTTAGTGGTGTTAACAAACAAGGGTTTTGTATTCAGTGTAATATGGGGCCCGCTACACAGACAGGTAAGTGGTGGTAACAAACAAGGGATTGGTTTGCAGTATAACATGGGGCCCGCTACACAGACATGTAAGTGGTGGTAACAAACAAGGGTTTGGTCTGCAGTATAGCATGGGGCCTGCTACACAGAAAGGTAAGTGGTGGTAACAAACAAGGGTTTGGTCTGCAGTATAACATGGGGCCTGCTTCACAGACAGGTTAGTGGTGATAACGGACAGGGGTTTGGTCTGCAGTATCACATGGGGCCTACTAAACAGAAAGGTAAGTGGTGGTAACAAACAAGGGTTTTGTCTGCAATATAACATGGGGCCTGCTACACAGACAGGTAAGTGGTGGTTACAAACAAGGGTTTGGTCGGCAATATAACATGGGGACTACTACACAGAAAGGTAAGTGGTGGTAACAAACAAGGGTTGGGTCTGCAGTATAACATGGGGCCCACTACACAGACAGGTAAGTGGTGGTAACAAACAAGGGTTTGGTCTGCAGTATAACATGGGACCCACTACACAGACAGGTAAATGGTGGTAATTGACAGGGGTTTGGTCTGCAGTTTAACATGGGGCCTGCTACACAGACAGGTAAGTGGTGGAAACAAACAAGTTCTTGGTTTGCAGTATAACATGGGATCCGATAAACAGACAGGTGAGTGGTGGTAACAAACAAGGGTTTTGTATTCAGTGTAACATGGGACCTGCTACACAGACAGGTTAGTGGTGGTAACAAACAAGGGTTTTGTATTGAGTGTAACATGGGACCTGCTACACAGACAGGTTAGTGGTGGTAACAAACAAGGGTTTGATCTGCAGTATAACATGGGGCCCACTACAAAGACAGGTAAGTGGTGGTAATTGACAGGGGTTTGGTCTGCAGTATAACATAGGGTCTGCTACACAGACAGGTTAGTGGTGGTAACAAACAAGGGTTTGGTCTGCAGTATAACATGGGGCCCGCTACACAGACATGTTAGTAGTGGTAACAAACAAGGGTTTGGTCTGCTGTATAACATGGGGCCTGCTACACAGACAGGTAAGTGGTGGTAACAAATAAGGGTTTTGTATTCATTGTAATATGGGGCCCGCTACACAGACAGGTAAGTGGTGGTAACAAACAAGGGTTTTGTATTCAGTGTAATATGGGGCCTGCTAAACTGACAGGTTAGTGGTGGTAACAAACAAGGGTTTGGTCTGCAGTATAACATGGGGCCCGCTATATAGAAAGGTAAGTGGTGGTAACAAACAAGGGTTTGGTCTGCAGTATAATATGGGGCCCGCTACACAGACAAGTAAGTGGTGGTAACAAACAAGCGTTTGGTCTGCAGTACAACATGGGACCCACTACACAGATAGTTTAGTGGTGTTAACAAACAAGGGTTTTGTATTCAATGTAACATGGGGCCCGCTACACAGACAGGTAAGTGGTGGTAACAAACAAGGGATTGGTTTGCAGTATAACATGGGGCCCGCTACACAGACAGGTAAGTGGTGGTAACAAACAAGGGTTTTGTATTCAGTGTAACATGGGACCTGCTACACAGACAGGTTAGTGGTGGTAACAAACAAGGGTTTGGTTTGCAGTATAACATGGGGCCAGCTACACAGACAGGTAAGTGGTGGTAAAAAACAAGGGTTTAGTCTGCAGTATTACATGGGGCCTGCGACACAGACATGTTAGTGGTGGTAACAAACAAGGGTTTGGTCTGCAGTATAACATGGGGTCTGCTACACAGACCGGTAATTGGTGGTAACAAACAAAAGTTTTTGTCTGCAGTATAACATGGGACCCGCTACACAGACAGGTTAGTGGTGGTAACAAACAAGGGTTTGGTCTGCAGTATAACATGGGGCCTGCGACACAGACAGGTTAGTGGTGGTAACAAACAAGGGTTTGGTCTGCAGTATAACATGGGGCCCGCTACACAGAAAGGTAAGTGGTGGTAACAAACAAGGGTTTTGTATTTAGTATAACATGGGGCCTGCTACACCGACAGGTTAGTGGTGGTAACAAACAGGGGTTTGGTCTGCAGTATAACATGGGGCCTGCTACACAGAAAGGTAAGTGGTGGTAACAAACCAGGGTTAAGTCTGCAGTAAAACATGGGGCCCGCTACACAGACAGGTTAGTGGTGGTAACAAACCAGGGTTTTGTATTCAGTTTAACATGGGGCTTGCTTCACAGACAAGTAAGTGGTGGTAACAAACCAGGGTTTTGTATTCAGTTTAACATTTGGCCCGCTACACAGAAATGCTAGTTGTGGTAACAGACAAGGGTTTGGTCTGCAGTATAACATGGAGCCGCTACACAGACAGGTTAGTGGTGGTAACAGACAAGGGTTTTGTATTCAGTGTAACATGGGGCCTGCTACACAGACAGGTTAGTGGTGTTAACAAACAAGGGTTTTGTATTGAGTGTAACATGGGGCTCGCTACACAAACAGGTAAGTGGTGATTACAAACAAGGGTTTGGTTTGCAGTATAACATCGGACCTGCTACAGAGACAGGTAAATGGTGGTAACAAATAAGGGTTTTGTATTCATTGTAATATGGGGCCCGTTACACAGACAGGTAAGTGGTGGTAACAAACAAGGGTTTGGTCTTCAGTATAACATGGGGCGCGCTGTATAGACAGGTAAGTGGTGGTAACAGACAAGGGTTTTGTATTCAGTATAACATGGGGCCCGCTACACAGACAGTTTAGTGGTGGTAACAAACAAGTGTTTGGTCTGCAGTATAACATGGGGCCCGCTACACAGACATTATAGTGGTGGTAACAGACAATGGTTTGGTCTGCAGTATAACATGGGGACCGCTACACAGACAGGTTAAACATGGGTTTTGTATTCAGTGTAACATGGGGCCCGCTTCACAGACTGGTTAGTGGTGGTAACAATCAATGGGTTAGTCTGCAATATAACATGGGGCCTGCGACACAGACAGGTACGTGGTGGTAACAAACAAGGGTTTGGTCTGCAGTAAAACATGGGGCCCGCTACACAGATAGGTAAGTGGTGGTAACAAAGAAGGGTTTTGTATTCAGTATAACATGGGGCCTGCTACACCGACATGTTAGTGGTGGTAACAGACAAGGGTTAAGTCTGCAGTATAACATTGGGCCCGCTACACAGACATGTAAGTGGTGGTAACAAATAAGGGTTTTGTATTCAGTGTAACATGGGGCCCGCTTCATAGACTGGTTAGTGGTGGTAACAACAAGGGGTTAGTCTGCAGTATAACATGGGGCCTGCGACACAGACAGGTTAGTGGTGGTAACAAACAAGGGTTTGGTCTGCAGTATAACATGGGGCCCGCTACACAGAAAGGTAAGTGGTGGTAACAAACAAGGGTTTTGTATTCAGTATAACATGGGGCCTGCTACACAGACATGTAAGTGGTGGTAACAAACAAGGGTTTGGTCTGCAGTATAACATGGGGCCCGCTACACAGACAGGTTAGTGGTGGTAATAATCCAGGGTTTTGTATTCAGTGTAACATGGGGCCTGCTACACATACAGGTTAATGGTGTTAACAAACAAGGGTTTTGTATTCAGTGTAACATGGGGCCCGCTATATAGACAGGTAAGTGGTGGTAACGGACAGGGGTTTGGTGTGCAGTATAACATGGGGCCCGCTTCACAGAAAGGTAAGTGGTGGTAACGGACAGGGGTTTGGTCTGCAGTATCACATGGGGCCCGCTACACAGAAAGGTAAGTGGTGGTAACGGACAGGGGTTTGGTGTGCAGTATAACATGGGGCCCGCTTCACAGAAAGGTAAGTGGTGGTAACGGACAGGGGTTTGGTGTGCAGTATAACATGGGGCCCGCTAAACAGACAGGTAAGTGGTGGTAACGGACAGGGGTTTGGTGTGCAGTATAACATGGGGCCCGCTACACAGACAGGTAAGTGGTGGTAACGGACAGGGGTTTGGTGTGCAGTATAACATGGGGCCCGCTTCACAGAAAGGTAAGTGGTGGTAACGGACAGGGGTTTGGTGTGCAGTATAACATGGGGCCCGCTACACAGACAGGTAAGTGATGGTAACGGTCAGGGGTTTGGTGTGCAGTATAACATGGGGCCCGCTTCACAGAAAGGTAAGTGGTGGTAACGGACAGGGGTTTGGTGTGCAGTATGACATGGGGCCCGCTTCACAGAAAGGTAAGTGGTGGTAATGGACAGGGGTTTGGTCTGCAGTATAACATGGGGCCTGCTACACAGAAAGGTAAGTGGTGGTAACAAACAAGGGTTTGGTCTGTAGTATAACATGAGGCCCACTACAAAGACAGGTAAGTGGTGGTAACAAACAAGGGTTTGGTCTGCAGTATAACATGGGGCCTGCTGCACAGACAGGTAAGTGGTGGTAACAAACAAGGGTTTGGTCTGCAGTATAATATGGGGCCCGCTACACAGACAGGTAAGTGGTGGTAACAAACAAGGGTTTGGTCTGCAGTATAACATGGGGCCCACTACACAGACAGGTTAGTGGGGTTAACAAACCAGGGTTTTGTATTCAGTGTAACATGGGGCCCGCTACACAGACAGGTAAGTGGTGGTAACAAACAAGGGTTTGGTTTGCAGTATAACATGGGGCCCGCTACACAAACAGGTAAGTGGTGGTAACAAACAAGGGTTTTGTATTCAGTGTAACATGGGACCTGCTACACAGACATGTTAGTGGTGGTAACAAACAAGGGTTTGGTCTGCAGTATAACATGGGGCCAGCTATATAGACAGGTAAGTGGTGGTAACAAACAAGGGTATATTTTGCAGTATAACATGGGGCCCGCTACACAGACATGTTAGTGGTGGTAACAGACAAGGGTTTGGTCTGCAGTATAACATAGGGCCCGCTACACAGACAGGTAAGTGGTGGTAACAAACAAGGGTTTTGTATTCAGTGTAACATGGCGCTCGATTCACAGACTGGTTAGTGGTGGTAACAAACAAAGGGTTAGTCTGCAGTATAACATGGGGTCTGCGACACAGACAGGTTAGTGGTGGTAACAAACAAGAGTTTGGTCTGCAGTATAACATGGGGCCCGCTACACAGATAGGTAAGTGGTGGTAACAAACAAGGGTTTTGTATTCAGTATAACATGGGGCCTACTACACCGACAGGTTAGTGGTGGTAACAAACAAGGCTTTGGTCTGCAATATAACATGGGGCGCGCTATATAGACAGGTAAATGGTGGTGACAAACAAGGGTTTAATCTGCAGGAAAACATGAGGCCCGCTACAGATACATGTTAGTGGTGGTAACAGACAAGGGTTTGGTCTGCAGTATAACATGGGGCCCGCTACACAGACATGTTAGTTGTGGTAACAGACAAGGGTTTGGTCTGTAGTATAACATAGGGCCGCTACGAAGACAGGTTAGTGGTGATAACAAACAAAGGTGTTGTATTCAGTGTAACAGGGGGCCTGCTACACAGACAGGTTAGTGGTGGTAACAAACATAGGCTTTCTGTTCAGTGTAACATGGGGTCTGCTACACAGACAGGTTAGTGGTGGTAACAAACAAGGGTTTGGTATTTGGTGTAACATGTGACCCGCTACACAGACAGGTTAGTGCTGGTAACAAATAAGGGTTTTGTATTCAGTGAAACATGGGGCCTGCTACACAGACAGGTAAGTTGTTGTAACAAACAAGGGTTTGGTCTGCAGTATGATATGGGGCCCGCTACACAGACAGGTAAGTGGTGGTAACAAACAAGGGTTTGGTCTGCAGTATAACATGGGACCCACTACACAGACAGGTTAGTGGTGTTAACAAACAAGGGTTTTGTATTCAGTGTAATATGGGGCCCGCTACACATACAGGTAAGTGGTGGTAACAAACAAGGGATTGGTTTGCAGTATAACATGGGGCCCGCTACACAGACAGGTAAGTGGTGGTAACAAACAAGGGTTTGGTCTGCAGTATAACATGGGGCCTGCTACACAGAAAGGTAAGTGATGGTAACAAACAAGGGTTTGGTCTGCAGTATAACATGGGGCCTGCTTCACAGACAGGTTAGTGGTGATAACGGACAGGGGTTTGGTCTGCAGTATAACATGGGGCCTACTAAACAGAAAGGTAAGTGGTGGTAACAAACAAGGGTTTTGTCTGCAATATAACATGGTGCCTGCTACACAGACAGGTAAGTGGTGGTTACAAACAAGGGTTTGGTCTGCAATATAACATGGGGACTACTACACAGAAAGGTAAGTGGTGGTAACAAACAAGGGTTGGGTCTGCAGTATAACATGGGGCCCGCTACACAGACAGGTAAGTGGTGGTAACAAACAAGGGTTTGGTCTGCAGTATAACATGGGACCCACTACAAAGACAGGTAAATGGTGGTAATTGACAGGGGTTTGGTCTGCAGTTTAACATGGGGCCTGCTACACAGACAGGTAAGTGGTGGAAACAAACAAGTTCTTGGTTTGCAGTATAACATGGGGTCCGATAAACAGAAACGTGAGTGGTGGTAACAAACAAGGGTTTTGTATTCAGTGTAACATGGGACCTGCTACACAGACAGGTTAGTGGTGGTAACAAACAAGGGTTTTGTATTCAGTGTAACATGGGACCTGCTACACAGACAGGTTAGTGGTGGTAACAAACAAGGATTTGGTCTGCAGTATAACATGGGGCCCACTACAAAGACAGGTAAGTGGTGGTAATTGACAGGGGTTTGGTCTGCAGTATAACATAGGGTCTGCTACACAGACAGGTTAGTGGTGGTAACAAACAAGGGTTTGGTCTGCAGTATAACATGGGGCCCGCTACACAGACATGTTAGTAGTGGTAACAAACAAGGGTTTGGTCTGCTGTATAACATAGGGCCTGCTACACAGACAGGTAAGTGGTGGTAACAAATAAGGGTTTTGTATTCATTGTAATATGGGGCCCGCTACACAGACAGGTAAGTGGTGGTAACAAACAAGGGTTTTGTATTCAGTGTAATATGGGGCCTGCTAAACTGACAGGTTAGTGGTGGTAACAAACAAGGGTTTGGTCTGCAGTATAACATGGGGCCCGCTATATAGAAAGGTAAGTGGTGGTAACAAACAAGGGTTTGGTCTGCAGTATAATATGGGGCCCGCTACACAGACAAGTAAGTGGTGGTAACAAACAAGCGTTTGGTCTGCAGTACAACATGAGACCCACTACACAGATAGTTTAGTGGTGTTAACAAACAAGGGTTTTGCATTCAGTGTTACATGGGGCCCGCTACACAGACAGGTAAGTGGTGGTAACAAACAAGGGTTTGGTTTGCAGTATAACATGGGGCTCACTACAGAGACAGGTAAGTGGTGGTAACAAACAAGGGTTTTGTATTCAGTGTAACATGGGACCTGCTACACAGACAGGTTAGTGGTGGTAACAAACAAGGGTTTGGTTTGCAGTATAACATGGGGCCAGCTACACAGACAGGTAAGTGGTGGTAAAAAACAAGGGTTTAGTCTGCAGTATTACATGGGGCCTGCGACACAGACATGTTAGTGGTGGTAACAAACAAGGGTTTGGTCTGCAGTATAACATGGGGCCTGCTACACAGACCGGTAATTGGTGGTAACAAACAAAAGTTTTTGTCTGCAGTATAACATGGGACACGCTACACAGACAGGTTAGTGGTGGTAACAAACAAGGGTTTTGTATTCAGTGTAACATGGGGCCTGCTACATGGACAGGTTAGTGGTGGTAACAAACAAGGGTTTGGTCTGCAGTATAACATGGGGCCCGCTATATAGACAGGTAAGTGGTGGTAACAAACAAGGGTTTAGTCTGCAGTATACCATGGGGCCAAATACACAGACATATTGGTGGTGGTAACAGACAAGTGTTTGGTCTGCAGTATAACATGGGGCCCGCTACACAGACAGGTTAGTGGTGGTAACAAACCAGGGTTTTGTATTCAGTGTAACATGGGTCCTGCTACACAGACAGGTTAGTGGTGGTAACATACAAGGGTTTTGTTTTCAGTGTAACATGGGGCATGCTACACAGACAGGTAAGTGAAGGTAACAAACAAGGGTTTAGTCTGCAGTATAACATGGGGCCCACTATATAGACAGGTAAGTGGTGGTAACAAACCAGGGTTTAGTCTGCAGTTTACATGGGGCCCGCTACACAGACATGTTAGTGGTGGTAACAGACAAGGGTTTGGTCTGCAGTATAACATCGGGCCCGCTACACAGACAGGTTAGTGGTGGTAACAAACAAAGGTTTTGTATTCAGTGTAACATGGGGTCTGCAAGAAAGACAGGTTAGTGGTGGTAACAAATATAGGTTTTCTGTTCAGTGTAACATGAGGCCTGCTACACAGACAGGTTAGTGGTGGTAACAAACAAGGATTTGATATTTGGTGTAACATGGGACCCCCTGCACAGACAGGTTAGTGCTGGTAACAAATAAGGGTTTTGTATTCAGTGAAATTTGGGGCCTGCTACACAGACAGGTAAGTTATTGTAACAAACAAGGGTTTGGTCTGCAGTATAACATGGCGCCCACTACACAGACAGGTAAGTGGTGTTAACAAACAAGGGTTTTGTATTCAGTGTAACATGGGGCCCGCTACACAGACAGGTAAGTGGTGGTAACAAACAAGTGCTTGGTTTGCAGTATAACAAGGGGTCCGATAAACAGACAGGTGAGTGGTGGTAACAAACAAGGGTTTTGTATTCAGTGTAACATGGGACCTGCTACACAGACAGGTAAGTGGTGGTAACAAACAAAGGTTTGGTCTGCAGTATAACATGGGACCCGCTATATAGACAGGTAAGTGGTTGTAACAAACAAGGGTATATTTTGCAGTATAACATGGGGCCCGCTACTCAGACATGTTATTGGTGGTAACAGAGAAGGGTTTGGTCTGCAGTATAATATGGGGCCCGCTACACAGACAGGTAAGTGGTGGTAACAAACAAGGGTTTTGTATTCAGTGTAACATGGGGCTCGCTTCACAGACTGGTTAGTGGTGGTAACAAACAAAGGGTTAGTCTGCAGTATAACATGGGGCCTGCGACACAGACAGGTTAGTGGTGGTAACAAACAAGGGTTTGGTCTGCAGTATAACATGGGGCCCGCTACACAGATAGGTAAGTGGTGGTAACAAACAAGGGTTTTGTATTCAGTATAACATGGGGCCTACTACACCGACAGGATAGTGGTGGTAACAAACAAGGCTTTGGTCTGCAATATAACATAGGGCGCGCTATATAGACAGGTAAATGGTGGTGACAAACAAGGGTTTAGTCTGCAGTAAAACATGGGGTCCGCTACAGAGACATGTTAGTGGTAATAACAGACAAGGGTTTGATCTGCAGTATAACATGGGGCCCGCTACACAGACAGGTTAGTGGTGGTAACAAACGAGGGTTTGGTATTCAGTGTAACATGGGGCCCGCTAAACAGACATGTTAGTTGTGGTAACAGACAAGGGTTTGGTCTGCAGTATAACATAGGGCCGCTACAAAGACAGGTTAGTGGTGGTAACAAACAAAGGTTTTGTATTAAGTGTAACATGGGGCCTGCTACAGAGACAGGTAAGTGGTGGTAACAAACATATGTTTTCTGTTCAGTGTAACATGGGGCCTGCTACACAGACAGGTTAGTGGTGGTCACAAACAAGGGTTTGGTATTTGGTGTAACATGGGACCCGCTACACAGACAGGTTAGTGCTGGTAACAAATAAGGGTTTTATATTCAGTGAAACATGGGGCCTGCTACGCAGACAGGTAAGTTGTTGTAACAAACAAGGGTTTGGTCTGCAGTATAACATGGGGCCAGCTACACAGACAGGTTAGTGGTGGTAACAAACAAGGGTTTGGTCTACAGTATAACATGGGGCCTGCTACACAGACAGGTAAGTGGTGGTAACAAACAAGGCTTTGGTCTGCAGTATAATATGGGGCCCGCTACACAGACAGGTAAGTGGTGGTAACAAACAAGGGTTTGGTCTGCAGTATAACATGGGACCCACTACACAGACAGGTTAGTGGTGTTAACAAACAAGGGTTTTGTATTCAGTGTAACATGGGGCCCGCTACACAGACAGGTAAGTGGTGGTAACAAACAATGGATTGGTTTGCAGTATAACATGGGGCCTGCTACACAGACAGGTAAGTGGTGGTAACAAACAAGTGTTTTGTATTCAGTGTAACATGGGACCTGCTACGCAGACAGGTTAGTGGTGGTAACAAACAAGGGTTTGGTCTCCAGTATAACATGGGTCCCGCTATATAGACAGGTAAGTGGTGGTAACAAAAAAGGGTTTAGTTTGCAGTAGAACATGGGGCCCGCTACACAGACATGTTAGTGGTGGTAACAGACAAGGGTTTGGTCTGCAGTATAACATGGGGCCCTCTACACAGACAGGTTAGTGTTGGTAACAAACAAGGATTTTGTATTTAGTGTAACATGGGGCCCGCTTCACAGACATGTTAGTGGTGGTAACAAACAATGGGTTAGTCTGCAGTATAACATGGGGCCTCCGACACAGACAGGTTAGTGCTGGTAACAAATAAGGGTTTTGTATTCAGTGAAACATGGGGCCTGCTACACAGACAGTTAAGTTGTTGTAACAAACAAGGGTTTGGTCTGTAGTATAACATGGGGCCAGCTACACAGACAGGTTAGTGGTGGTAACAAACAAGGGTTTGGTCTACAGTATAACATGGGGCCTGCTACACAGACAGGTAAGTGGTGGTAACTATAAAGGGTTTGGTCTGCAGTATAATATGGGGCCCGCTACACAGACAGGTAAGTGGTGGTAACAAACAAGGAATTGGTCTGCAGTATAACATGGGACCCACTACACAGAGAGGTTAGTGGTGTTAACAAACAAGGGTTTTGTATTCAATGTAACATGGGGCCCGCTACACAGACAGGTAAGTGGTGGTAACAAACAAGGGATTGGTTTGCAGTATAACATGGGGCCCGCTACACATACAGGTAAGCGGTGGTAACAAACAAGGGTTTTGTATTCAGTGTAACATGGGACCTGCTACACAGACAGGTTAGTGGTGGTAACAAACAAGGGTTTGGTCTGCAGTATAACATGGGGCCCGCTATATAGACAGGTAAGTGGTGGTAACAAAAAAGGGTTTATTTTGCAGTATAACATGGGGCCCGCTACACAGACATTATAATGGTGGTAACAGACAAGGGTTTGGTCTGCACTATAACATGGGGCCAGCTACACAGACAGGTTAGTGGTGGTAACAAACCAGGGTTTTGTCTGCAGTATAACATGGGGCCCGCTACACAGATAGGTAAGTGGTGTTAACAAACAAGGGTTTTGTATTCAGTATAACATGGGGCCTGCTACACCGACATGTTAGTGGTGGTAACAGACAAAGGTTTGGTCTGTAGTATAACATGGGGCCCGCTACACAGAAAGGTTAGTGGTGGTAACAAACAAGGGGTTAGTCTGCAGTAAAACATGGGGCCTGCGACACAGACAGGTTAGTAGTGGTAACAAACAAGGGTTTGGTCTGCAGTATAACATGGGGCCTGTGACACAGACAGGTTAGTGGTGGTAACAAACAAGGGTTTGGTCTGCAGTATAACATGGGGCCCGCTACACAGAAAGGTAAGTGGTGGTAACAAACAAGGGTTTTGTATTTAGTATAACATGGGGCCTGCTACACCGACAGGTTAGTGGTGGTAACAAACAGGGGTTTGGTCTGCAGTATAACATGGGGCCTGCTACACAGAAAGGTAAGTGGTGGTAACAAACCAGGGTTAAGTCTGCAGTAAAACATGGGGCCCGCTACACAGACAGGTTAGTGGTGGTAACAAACCAGGGTTTTGTATTCAGTTTAACATGGGGCCTGCTTCACAGACAAGTAAGTGGTGGTAACAAACCAGGGTTTTGTATTCAGTTTAACATTTGGCCCGCTACACAGACATGCTAGTTGTGGTAACAGACAAGGGTTTGGTCTGCAGTATAACATGGAGCCGCTACACAGACAGGTTAGTGGTGGTAACAGACAAGGGTTTTGTATTCAGTGTAACATGGGGCCTGCTACACAGACAGGTTAGTGGTGTTAACAAACAAGGGTTTTGTATTGAGTGTAACATGGGGCTCGCTACACAAACAGTTAAGTGGTGGTTACAAACAAGGGTTTGGTTTGCAGTATAACATCGGGCCTGCTACAGAGACAGGTAAGTGGTGGTAACAAATAAGGGTTTTGTATTCATTGTAATATGGGGCCCGTTACACAGACAGGTAAGTGGTGGTAACAAACAAGGGTTTGGTCTTCAGTATAACATGGGGCGCGCTGTATAGACAGATAAATCGTGGTGACAAACAAGGCTTTAGTCTGCAGTAAAACATGGGGCCCGCTACACAGACAGGTTAGTGGTGGTAACAGACAAGGGTTTTGTATTCAGTATAACATGGGGCCCGCTACACAGACAGTTAAGTGGTGGTAACAAACAAGTGTTTGGTCTGCAGTATAACATGGGGCCCGCTATATAGACAGGTAAGTGGTGGTAAAAAACAAGTTTTTAGTTTGCAGTATAACATGAGGCCCGCTACACAGACATTATAGTGGTGGTAACAGACAATGGTTTGGTCTGCAGTATAACATGGGGACCGCTACACAGACAGGTTAAACATGGGTTTTGTATTCAGTGTAACATGGGGCCCGCTTCACAGACTGGTTAGTGGTGGTAACAATCAATGGGTTAGTCTGCAATATAACATGGGGCCTGCGACACAGACAGGTACGTGGTGGTAACAAACAAGGGTTTGGTCTGCAGTAAAACATGGGGCCCGCTACACAGATAGGTAAGTGGTGGTAACAAAGAAGGGTTTTGTATTCAGTATAACATGGGGCCTGCTACACCGACATGTTAGTGGTGGTAACAGACAAGGGTTAAGTCTGCAGTATAACATTGGGCCCGCTACACAGACATGTAAGTGGTGGTAACAAATAAGGGTTTTGTATTCAGTGTAACATGGGGCCCGCTTCATAAACTGGTTAGTGGTGGTAACAACAAGGGGTTAGTCTGCAGTATAACATGGGGCCTACGACACAGACAGGTTAGTGGTGGTAACAAACAAGGGTTTGGTCTGCATTATAACATGGGGCCCGCTACACAGAAAGGTAAGTGGTGGTAACAAACAAGGGTTTTGTATTCAGTATAACATGGGGCCTGCTACACAGACATGTAAGTGGTGGTAACAAACAAGGGTTTGGTCTGCAGTATAACATGGGGCCCGCTACACAGACAGGTTAGTTGTGGTAATACTTCAGGGTTTTGTATTCAGTGTAACATGGGGCCTGCTACACAGACAGGTTAGTGGTGTTAACAAACAAGGGTTTTGTATTCAGTCTAACATGGGGCCCGCTATATAGACAGGTAAGTGGTGGTAACAAACAAGGATTTAGTTTGCAGTATAACATGGGGCCCGCTACACAGACATGTTAGTGGTGGTAACAAACAAGGGTTTTGTATTCAGTGTAACATGGGGCCCGCTACACAGACAGGTTAGTGGTGGTACCAAACAAGGGTTTTGTATTCAGTGTAACATGGGGCCTGCTACACAGACATGTTAGTGGTGGTAACAAACAAGGGTTTTGTATTCAGTGTAATATGGGGCCCGCTACACAGACAGGTTAGTGGTGGTAACAGATAAGGGTTTGGTATTTGGTGTAACATGGGGCCTGCTTCACAGACAGGTTAGTGGTGGTAACGAACAAGGGTTTGGTATTTGGTGTAACATGGGGCCTGCTACACAGATAGGTTAGTGGTGATATCAGACAAGGGTTTGGTCTGCAGTATAACATGGGGCCCGCTACACAGACAGGTTAGTGGTGGTAACAAACAAGCGGTTTGTATTCAGTATAACACGGGGCCCGCTACACAGACAGGTAAGTGGTGGTAACAAACAAGGGTTTTGTATTCAGTGTAACATGGGGTCTGCTAGAATGACATGTGGGTAGAAGGTTATTTAGTGCCAAATGAGAAATTATTAAGAATATTTAAAAAACCGAAAACACTACAGATAGATTATAATAATATTATATTAACTGAATAGTGTTTTGTATGAGATATATCGGGTTCATATGAAACTATGTTAATTCCTGTTTTAATAATAATTCTGAATAAATATTTTTTGGGGAAGTGTATGGTGATATTATGTTTTTTTATAGCTATACATCTAGTTATTTTCATGAATTAGAAACAAATAAAATTGCAAGAATTTGATCTGAGGTTAAAGCCCCAATTGCAATATAGAAGCCGCATGATGGCTCTTGGGCAGGTTTTATATAATTTTATTCATGACTCAAATCAGTGGAGGCTATTTTCAAAACTAAAAAGTTACCACTACATTGTTGTTGTTGTTATAACTTTACATACAACTAGGTTATAGTTATTACATTTAATTGGCAAGTGCTATTTAAAAGTGTGTATTTACCAAAATTTCTAAGGAGGAGATTAGGAGGTGATTATGACTAGTGTGGCATACTGTGTTGTAGGAGATTATGACTTGTGTGACATACTGTGTTGCAGAAGATTATGACGTGTGACATACTGTGTTGTAGGAGATTATGACTTGTGTGACATACTGTATTGAAGGAGATTATGACTTGTGTGACATACTGTGTTGTAGGAGATTATGACTTGTGTGACATACTGTGTTGTGGGAGATTATGACTTGTGTGACATACTGTGTTGTTGGAGATTATGACTTGTTTGACATACTGTGTTGTAGGAGATTATGACTTGTGTGACATACTGTGTTATAGGAGATTATGTATGAGAGACAAATTTACACAAAGTTTGATAGTTAAATATTAGTTCAATCATCATTTATGCATACGTCAGTCATTAGTTTTGCATATATCAATCATTAGTTACACATATATCAATCATCAGTTATGCATACATCACTTATGAGTCATGCATATATCAATCATCACTTATGCATACACCATTCATCAGTTATGCATATAATCATTATTTATGCATACACCAATCATTAGTTATGCATTTATCAAACACCAGTTATGCATATAATCATCAGTTATGCATATAGCAATCATCAGTTATGCATATAGCAATCATCAGTTATGCATATAATCATCAGTTATGCATATATCAAACACCATTTATGCATATAATCATCAGTTATGCATATATCAATCATCAGTAATGCTTATATCAACTACATTTGTTATTTTAAACAGATTCATACATTTTCTTTTTGTCTTGATACACTGTTATCTAATGTTCTTTCAATGGAATGGCCATATTTTATGTTGAGAGAACATGTGGCCTGACCCTTTTGCCTATGGTCGTATATGATTTATATGCACACTATATAATGTAATATATATTTATACTTGTATGTCAGTCTAATTCCGGGGGTATAACAGGGCTGTTTGGTAAACCTGTGTCCATGACTACCACTGATAGCAGTCAGCCTGCAACAACAGATCCAGGTATGATATCTATGTTTACTAGTGCAGGGGGTATAACAGGGCTGTTTGGTAAACCTGTGTCCATGACTACCACTGCTAGCAGTCAGCCTGCAACAACAGATCCAGGTATGATATATATATGTTTACTAGTGCAGGGGGTTTAACAGGGCTGTTTGGTAAACCTGTGTCCATGACTACCACTGATAGCATTCAGCCTGCAACAACAGATCCTGGTATGATATATATGTTTACTTGTGCTGGGGGTATAACAGGGCTGTTTGGTAAACCTGTGTCCATGATTACCACTGATAGCAGTCAGCCTGCAACAACAGATCCAGGTATGATATATATGTTTACAAGTGCAGGCGGTATAACAGGGCTGTTTGGTAAACCTGTGTCCATGATTACCACTGATAGCAGTCAGCCTGCAACAACAGATCCAGGTATGATATATATGTTTACTAGTGCAGGGGGTATAACTGGGCTGTTTGGTAAACCTGTGTCCATGACTACCACTGATAGCAGTAAGCCTGTAACAACAGATCCAGGTATGATATATATGTTTACTAGTGCAGGGGATATAACAGGGCTGTTTAGTAAACCTGTGTCCATGATTACCACTGATAGCAGTCAGACTGCAACAACAGATCCGAGTATGATATATATATATATATATATATATATATATATGTTTACTAGTGCAGGGGGTATAACTGGGCTGTTTGGTAAACCTGTGTCCATGACTACCACTGATAGCAGTAAGCCTGTAACAACAGATCCAGGTATGATATATATGTTTACTAGTGCAGGAGGTATAACAGGGCTGTTTGGTAAACCTGTGTCCATGACTACCACTGATAGCAGTAAGCCTGTAACAACAGATCCAGGTATGATATATATATTTACTAGTGCAGGAGGTATAACAGGGCTGTTTGGTAAACCTGTGTCCATGACTACCACTGATAGCAGTAAGCCTGTAACAACAGATCCAGGTATGATATATATGTTTACTAGTGCAGGAGGTATAACAGGGCTGTTTGGTAAACCTGTGTCCATGACTACCACTGATAGCAGTCAGCCGGCAACAACAGATCTAGGTATGATATATATGTTTACTAGTGCAGGGGGTATAACAGGGCTGTTTGGTAAACCTGTGTTAATGACTATCACTGATAGCAGTCAGCCTGCAACAACAGATCCAGGTATGATATATATGTTTACTAATGCAGGGGGTATAACAGGGCTGTTTGGTAAACCTCTGTCCATGACTAACACTGATAGCAGTCAGCCTGCAACAACAGATCCAGGTATGATATATATGTTTACTAGTGCAGGAGGTATAACTGGGCTGTTTGGTAAACCTGTGTCCTTGACTATCACTGATAGCAGTCAGCCGGTAACAACAGATCCAGGTATGTTATATATGTTTACTAGTGCAGGGGGTATAACAGGGCTGTTTGGTTAACCTGTGTCCATGACTACCACTGATAGCAGTATCCATACACCTGCAGTGAGAATTGTACTAAAGTTATATTCTTCCATATTCTGTATTTGTGTTTGGTTTGTGTTCCTAACTAGTTGCGTATGTAGCGTGCATAGGCATTAGAACGCCAACGGCCCAACTTCATAATAACTTCACTTGACAACCTCTTAGATGCCAGCTCTGTCGCCCGACCAATTCTAAAGCTATGAGAACGAAAAAAGCCCTTTTTTGGGTTTACAAACTTTATGCATTTTGACAATACGCCAGTGAATTGCGTTCTTGTGACAGGGCGTTTGTCCATATGGCAAAACAATGGCCCCCTGAAGTGTGGCCTCACTGAGCAAAAATCTATCAAAGCCCTGACTGGGCAGATTAGAGGGTCTTCATCACGGGGGATTTTAAGAATAGTCGGCGGGCCCCTTTGATTTGTTTTGGATGCTCTTAGTGATAGTATAATGCTTTTGAGACCCTTAGAAAAGCTAATGTCACCAAACAATAAGGTCTGCAACAAAAGCATTGGTGATGATACTACTAGTTCACTGATTCTGAATAAACCAAAATAGGCCAATAAAAAAGCAGCTTTAAACAGCTTAGTCTCATATAGGTTATGACATACTGAGGATAATGAAGAACAAATATCAGCTAGCATTTTAGCCGAAATGGTGCCCTCTTGTCCTTAGTTCTGCGTGAGCGGCGGCAACCTTCCATCAATTTCTTTATAATGAAAACCTCTCCGAGATCAACCCAGTTATTAAGCTTATGATAATAACTTATGCCCGCTATATATGTTGCTATGGATTGAGGAGCCAAGCCAATTTCAAAACAATATGAGATAAACATAACAATTTCCTCCGACTTTGCTGGCCAATTTGGTGAGATTGCGTATAATTGACGAAATTTTTCGAATGCACAGAGAGCGTTTCTGTAAGTAAGGGATGTATTAGCAGCAATGCCTGCATTCAATAGCTGCTGTGCCCTGGTTCGAAGACACTCCACAGACGGGCCGGGATGGCACACCAAGTTGGATTTGCGTCTGGCGCCAGCTGTCTGGATTTTGTTAACTGTAAGCGAGATAAAGCATCGCAAATTAGATTTTTCGCCCCTTCCAAATGCACTGCCCGCAATACTTCATTTATTTGCAAACATTTCATTGTCAATAAGCGGACTAATCGCATAACCTGTTCCGATTTTGATGTCATGGAATTGATAATGTGAACCACTGCAATATTATCACAGTTAAATCTTATCTTTTTATTAACAAGTCGGTGCCCCCATATGTGCAACGCCACCACAATGGGGAATAATTCTAGCATTGTAATGTCCCCAGTGAGACCCTGCTCATGCCAGCCGAGTGGCCATGGCGCACATGCCCATTGTCCCTGAAAGTAAATCCCAAAACCAAGGTCAGGCCCCCCTGCACTATCAGTAAAAAGTTGAACATCATCGTTTGCCACCCAAAACCTATCGTGAAAAATTGCAATCTCATTGTATTTCTGAAAGAATTCCAACCACATAGCCAATCAAGCTTGATGCCCTTGTTCACTCGTATATGATGATGAGGCTTGGTAAGGCCACACATAGAATTAATTAACCTTCTACAGAATGGCTTACCCGCAACCACAGCTCTGCAACAGAAATTCGGAGAACCTATCAGTGATTGCATAGCTCGCAGGCATGTTTTTTCCTTAGCTAAAACCTCTGAAATCTTCCTTATCACCTCGTCGATCTTTTCGCGAGGGATTCGCACCATCATATTGTTTGAGTCTAACTCCAAGCCTAAAAACACTAACACCTCGGTCGGACCCTCTGTTTTCTCCTCGGCAATAGGAACATTCAGCTCCCTCAGAATATCTTTAAATATACACATGATGTTAGCGCCCAATGTTGTTGAAGTGTCACCACCAAGAAAATCATCTAGATAATGAATCACATTTTCCGACGATATTTCATATTTTACACAGAAATTCAGGAAAGTGGCGAACTTTTCGAAAGTGCTACAACTAATTGAACAACCAAAGGGCAGGCATTTGTCATTGTAGTAATGATCATTAAACTTGAAACCAAGCAGTTCAAAATCTGATACACTTACAGGTAGCAAGCGAAATGCATTGCGAATATCCATCTTAAACAACTTGCAATTTTTGCCCAAATCTTGTATCATGAAAACTGCTTCATCAAAAAGTGTATATTGGATCGAGCACAATGCTGGATCAATAAAATCATTTACTGAATTGCCTGTAGGATAGGACAAATGATGGATCAACCTATATTCTCCAGGTGTCTTTTTAGGGACTAAGCCAATTGGAGATATAGTAGACGCTCCAAAAAAGGGCCAGCAACTCTCCCTGTCATAAATTCTTTCTCAGTCTTTCGTTGCACCACCGCAGGTGACTCTAAGACAGATTTAAGGTTTTTTGGTTCTAATGCAACTCTAGGTCCAGTATAATTTATAGAAAAACCATGCCTAAAACCATCTATCAAATACTTTGCATCCTCGGGGTTATAATGCCTGCTTTTCACGACCAAATTTTCAATATTGACAGGCGAGGATGCCAGAGTATCAATATCACGATTAATATGGGTGTGTTCTGTTGAATGCTCCCCTACCGAAACCCCTTCTTTGTCGTTGCCCTGGTGCAAATGGTCTAGATTGACCCCGAAAAGTATGTTTGTCCATCTGAGCAGACCCTACTGTTGTGGGCGCTGGTGGTCTGTGCCCAAGCACCATGTGAGAGATCACACCCTGAACAAACATGAGCAAACCGACAGGATGGCCATTTACAATAACCTGGACCTTTATTAAAATCTGAACATTAGTAGCTTAATCTGCGTGGTCTTGAGTAGGCATTCATCTGATGCGGCTGCCCCACATTGTCCCTAATTAACATACAGCGCCACCACAGATCGTTATTTATGGCTGCCAATGAAGAAGGGGCAGTGGCCTGTCTAATTCTTAATTGCTCATCTTAATGGAGGCATGCGAGACCACCCTGCCTAGTTGCACACTCCCGGATATTAAACATATAATGAAGCAGTTCACTGGCTCTGTCGGCATGTTCTTATACAACAATTGACATAAATATGACAAAACAATCTGTCTACAGTTCTATAGACGTAATTTTGTCCCTACATTCCTCCAGAGTACAAATTGCTCAGCTCTAGAGCACCCTTTACATTAACGCGACATACTCCCCTTTGCCTATCTGCTGGCGCAGTTGTAAAGGGACGTGTGCAAAAATGTCATCCTGTGCGCAACGCACTGAATTGAACACGGCGAGGTTTGCCATCCCGGTAGATTTGTCTGCCGGGGCGACAAAAGTATCGCCACCACACCCAAAAGGTGCCGTTTCATCCGATGGGATGTCAACGACACCAGAAGCTTTCATAATTTGAGCAAAATCAATCACATCGACAGATTACCCGGGTCATTTGTTGATCCCGACGGCCCTACCGGGTCTTTTTTGTTGGCACCGTCAACCTGCGTGCTAGCCGCACTTGATGTACCCTTCGGCGCTAACTACGGCCGAAGCAATCCGCATGAGTTTACTTAACGACAACATCCGAGACTAATCAAATGAATGTAAACAAATACACGAAAATAATCTGCCAAAATAAATGTGATTATTTTTATTCGAAAAATAATCTGTAATATGTTTCCTAGTGCAGGGGGTATAACACGGCTGTTTGATAAACATGTGTCTATAACTACCACTGATAGCAGTCAGCCTGCAACAACAGATCCAGGTATGATATATATGTTTACTAGTGCAGGGGTAATAACAGGGCTGTTTGGTAAACCTGTGTCCATGACTGCCACATATAGCAGTCAGCCTGCAACAACAGATCCAGGTATGATATATATGTTTACTAGTGTATGGGGTATAACAGGGCTGTTTGGTAAACCTTTGTCCATGACTACAACTGATAGCAATCAGCCTGCAACAACAGATCCAGGTATGATATATATGTTTACTAGTGCAGGAGGTATAACTGGGCTGTTTGGTAAACCTGTGTCTATGACTACCACTGATAGCAGTCAGCCTGCAACAACAGATCCAGGTATGATATATATGTTCACTAGTGCAGGGGGTATAACACGGCTGTTTGGTAAACCTGTGTCCATGACTGCCACTGATAGCAGTCAGCCTGCAACAACAGATCCAGGTATAATATATATGTTTACTAGTGCAGGGGGTATAACTGGGCTGTTTGGTAAACCTGTGTCCATGACTGCCACTGATAGCAGTCAGCCTGCAACAACAGATCCAGGTATGATATATATGTTTACCAGTGCAGGGGGTGTAACAGGGCTGTTTGGTAAACCTGTGTCCATGACTATCACTGATAGCAGTCAGCCTGCAACAACAGATCCAGGTATGATATATATGTTTACTAGTGCAGGGGGTTTAACAGGGCTGTTTGGTAAACCTGTGTCCATGACTATCACTGATAGCAGTCAGCCTGCAACAACAGATCCAGGTATGATATATATGTTTACTAGTGCAGGGGGTATGACAGGGCTGTTAGGTAAACCTGTGTCCATGACTACCACTGATAACAGTCAGCCTGCAACAACAGATCCAGGTATGATATATATGTCTACTAGAGCAGGGGGTATAACTGGGCTGTTTGGTAAACCTGTGTCCATGACTACCACTGATATCAGTCAGCCTGAAACACCAGATCCAGGTATGATATATATGTTTACATGTGCAGGGGGTATAACAGGGCTGTTTGGTAAACCTGTGTCCATGACTACCACTGATAGCAGTCAGCCTGCAACAACATATCCGGGTATGATATATATGTTTACTAGTGCATGGGGTATAACAGGGCTGTTTGGTAAACCTGTGTCCATGACTACCACTGATAGCAGTCAACCTACAACAACAGATCCAGGTATAATATATATATGTTTACTTGTGCAGGGGGTATAACAGGGTTGTTTGGTAAACCTGTGTCTATGACTACCACTGATAGGTGTCAGCCTGCAACAACAGATCCGGGTCTGATAAATATGTTTACTAGTGCAGAGGGTATAACTGGGCTGTTTGGTAAACCTGTGTCCACGACTACCACTGATAGCAGTCAGCCTGCAACGACACATCCAGGTATGTTATATATGGTTACTAGTGCAAGGGGGGGGGGGTATAACTGGGCTGTTTGGTAAACCTGTGTCCACGACTACCACTGATAGCAGTCGGCCTGCAACAACAGATCCATGTATGATATATATGTTTACTAGTGCAGGAGGTATAACTGGTCTGTTTGGTAAACCTGTGTCCATGACTACAACTGATAGCAGTCAGCCTGCAACAACAGATCAAGGTATGATATATATGTTTACTAGTGCAGGGGGTATAACTGGGCTGTTTGGTAAACCTGTGTCCATGACTACCACTGATAACAGTCAGCCTGCAACAACAGATCCAGGTATGATATATCTGTTTACTAGTGCAAGGGGTATAACAGGGCTGTTTGGTAAACCTGTGACCATGACTACCACTGATAGCAGTCAGCCTGCAACAACAGATCCAGGTATGATATCTATGTTTACTAGTGCAGGGGGTATAACAGGGCTGTTTGGTAAACCTGTGTCCATGACTACCACTGATAGCAGTCAGCCTGCAACAACAGATCCAGGTATGATATATCTGTTTACTAGTGCAGGAGGTATAACAGGGCTGTTTGGTAAACCTGTGTCCATGACTACCACTGATAGCAGTCAGCCTGCAACAACAGATCCAGGTATGATATATATGTTTACCAGTGCAGGGGGTGTAACAGGGCTGTTTGGTAAACCTGTGTCCATGACTATCACTGATAGCAGTAAGCCTGCAACAACAGATCCAGGTATGATATATATGTTTACTAGTGCAGGGGGTATAACACGGCTGTTTGGTAAACCTGTGTCCATGACTATCACTGATAGCAGTCAGCCTGCAACAACAGATCCAGGTATGATATATATGTTTACTAGTGCAGGGGGTATGACTGGGCTGTTTGGTAAACCTGTGTCCTTGACTACCACTGATAACAGTCAGCCTGCAACAACAGATCCAGGTATGATATATATGTCTACTAGTGCAGGGGGTATAACTGGGCTGTTTGGTAAACCTGTGTCCATGACTACCACTGATATCAGTCAGCCTGAAACAACAGATTCGGGTATGATATATATGTTTACTTGTGCAGGGGGTATAACAGGGCTGTTTGGTAAACCTGTGTCCATGACTACCACTGATAGCATTCAGCCTGCAACAACATATCCGGGTATGATATATATGTTTACTAGTGCAGGGGGTATAACAGGGCTGTTTGGTAAACCTGTGTCCATGACTACCACTGATAGCAGTCAACCTACAACAACAGATCCAGGTATGATATATATGTTTACTTGTGCAGGGGGTATAACAGGGCTGTTTGGTAAACCTGTGTCTATGACTACCACTGATAGGTGTCAGCCTGCAACAACAGATCCGGGTATGATAAATATGTTTACTAGTGCAGGGGGTATAACTGGGCTGTTTGGTAAACCTGTGTCCACGACTACCACTGATAGCAGTCGGTCTGCAACAACAGATCAAGGTATGATATATATGTTTACTAGTGCAGGAGATATAACTGGTCTGTTTTGTAAACCTGTGTCCATGACTACAACTGATAGCAGTCAGCCTGCAACAACAGATCCAGGTATGATATATCTGTTTAATAGTGCAGGGGGTATAACAGGGCTGTTTGGTAAACCTGTGACCATGACTACCACTGATAGCAGTAAGCCTGCAACAACAGATCCAGGTATGATATATATGTTTACTAGTGCAGGAGGTATAACAGGGCTGTTTGTTAAACCTGTGTCCATGACTACCACTGATAGCAGTCAGCCTGCAACAACAGATCCAGGTATGATATATCTGTTTACTAGTGCAGGAGGTATAACAGTGCTGTTTGGTAAACCTGTGTCCATGACTACCACTGATAGCAGTCAGCCTGCAACAACAGATCCATGTATGATATATATGTTTACTAGTGCAGGAGGTATAACAGGGCTGTTTGGTAAACCTGTGTCCATGACTACCACTGATAGCAGTCAGCCTGCAACAACAGATCCAGGTATGATATATATGTTTACTATTGCAGGGGGTATAACAGGGCTGTTTGGTAAACCTGTTTCCATGACTACCACTGATAGCAGTCAGCCTGCAACAACAGATCCAGGTATGATATATATGTTTACTAGTGCAGGGGGTATAACAGGGCTGTTTAGTAAACCTGTGTCCATGACTACCACTGATAGCTGTCAGCCTGCAACAACAGATCCAGGTATGATATACAGTCAAACCTGTACTAACGGTTACCTGTTATAAGCAGCCACATGCCTTAAGCGACCAGTTTCAGACCCTCCCGTCGAAATTTACTACATAATTTAACTGCAATAGGCGGTCACCTGGTCGACTCGTCCAGCGACCAACATTTTTGGTCCCAAATGCATTAAAGAACTCCTTAAAACGGCCACCAAATGAACAAATTTTACCGTAAAATATCGATTTTGACATATAAAAATTTCATTACGGCCACCGAATTAATATTTAATTAAAGTACTTAAAACCAAATAAATCAAATAATTATAATATATCTTTCATTTAAAATAAGTTTCTTTGAGTATAAACTTTCTTAATTGGCTGTAAACAAACCAAACAAAGCTGTTATTGTGTTCTACATAATCCAATTTTTCCGACTCAAAAACGTAGTGCGTGGTAATTTTCACATCTCTATTTTTAGTTCGCGTAATTGGTAAAATAGACAGATCAATGTGTTTTGTGTAAACACGTTAACTGCGAAAAAGTCGGCATATAAAAAGATTAAAGAAGCTAACGTTTTTGAGACGATAATTAGAATGGCAGTTTGTTCGTGCTTTTAACGAACTATAAGGAATTAACTCATTAAGTTCACACTTGTAAAGAGCGCTAATTGTGGAAAATTGTAAAATTTGGAAATGATTTATTGTGACTTAAATCATAAATGTTTTGATTGTCAGCGTGTTAACAATGCCACCAAAACGGAAGTGTTTGACTTTGGATGAACGTTTTGAGGTTGTGAAATTGTTAGTCTGGTAAAAGCAGTAGATTTATCGCGGATAAATTAGGTGTTGGGAGGACCCAAATTCAAAATGTGTGTAAACGGAAACGTGAATTTATGGAGGAGTACGATTCTAATTCAAACCCGGAGAGTAAACGTGTTCGTCGAGTGACTGCCAATGATGAGATTAATGAATTGTGTTACAAGTGGTTTGGTGATGCTACTTCGCGAAAGGTTAACGTTTTGGTCCCCCTTCTGCAGCAGAAAGCTTTGAAAATTGCCAGTGATTTGAACATTGAGACTTTTAAGGCATCAAATGGATGGTTGGAACATTTCCTTAAACGTCACAAAATAGTGTTTAAGACAATGAGTGGTAAATGAACAGACAAATAAACTAGATAAAGAATGAGATTCAATATGTTTATTATGGTATATTTACATGATCAATGATTACAATGATTATAATATTGTGTTATAATACTGTTCAATAAAACAATTTTCAATTTCAGCTGTTTTTTGGTCATTTTCTATTAAAAAATGATTATTAAATCATTTAATCCCTCCAAATATAAGTGTATGTATACGTAGTATCACATACATAAGAAAACAATATAAAAAAATACTTCGCTAATCTGGGTGAAAATTGATGACCTTGTAGTAGGCAGCCACCTGTCTTAAGCAGCCAATTTGGCCTTTTCCCTTGGCTGGCTGCTTAAGACAGGTTTGACTATATATATTTACAAGTGCAGGAGGTATAACAGGGCTGTTTGGTAAACCTGTGTCTATGACTACCACTGATAGCAGTCAGCCTGCAGCAACAGGTCCAGGTATGATATATATGTTTACTAGTACAGGGGGTATAACAGGGCTGTTTGGTAAACCTGTATCCATGACTACCACTGATAGCAGTCAGCCTGCAACAACAGATCCAGGTATGATATATATGTTTACTAGTGCAGGGGGTATAACTGGGCTGTTTGGTAAACCTGTGTCCATGACTACCACTGATAGCAGTCAGCCTGCAACAACAGATCCTGGTATGATATATATGTTTACTAGTGCAGGAGGTATAACTGGGCTGTTTGGTAAACCTGTGTCCATGACTACCACTATTAGCAGTCAGCCTGCAAGAACAGATCCAGGTATGATATGTATGTTTACTCGTGCAGGGGCAATAACAGGGCTGTTTGGTAAACCTGAGTCCACAACTTTCACTGATAGCAGTCAGTCTGCAACAACAGATACAGGTATGATATATATGTTTATTAGTGCAGGGGGTATAACAGGGCTGCTTTGTAAACCTGTGTCCATGACTACCACTGATAGCAGTCAGCCTGCAACAACAGATCCAGGTATGATATATATGTTTACTAGTGCAGGGGGTATAACAGGGCTGTTAGGTCAACATGTGTCCATGATTAACACTGATAGAAGTCAGCCTGCAACAACAGATCCAGGTATTATATATATGTTTACTAGTGCAGGGGGTATAACAGGGCTGTTAGGTAAACCTGTGTCCATGATTAACACTGATAGCAGTCAGCCTGCAACAACAGATCCAGGTATGATATATATGTTTACTAGTGCAGGGGGTATAACAGGGCTGTTTGTTAAACCTGTGTCCATGACTACCACTGATAGCAGTCAGCCTGCAACAACAGATCCAGGTATGATATATATGTTCACTAGTGCAGGGGGTATAACAGGGCTGTTTGGTAAACCTGTGTCCATGACTACCATTGATAGCAGTCAGCCTGCAACAACAGATCCAGGTATGATATATCTGTTTACTAGTGCAGGAGGTATAACAAGGCTGTTTGGTAAACCTGTGTCCATGACTACCACTGATAGCAGTCAGCCTGCAACAACAGATCCAGGTATGATATATATGTTGATTAGTGCAGGGGGTATAACACGGCTGTTTAGTAAACCTTGTCCATGATTAACACTGATAGCAGTCAGCCTGCAACAACAGATCCAGGTCTGATATATATGTTTACTAGTGCAGGGTGTATAACAGGGCTGTTTGGTAAACCTGTGTTCATGACTACCACTGATATCAGTCAGCCTGCAACAACAGATCCAGGTATGATATATATGTTTACTTGTGCAGGGGGTATAACAGGGCTGTTTGGTGAACCTGTGTCCATGACTACCACTGATAGCAGTCAGCCTGCAACAACAGATCCAGGTATGATATATATGTTTACCAGTGCAGGGGGTATAACAGGGCTGTTTGGTAAACATGTGTCAATGACTACCACTGATAGCAGTCAACCTGCAACAACAAATCCAGGTATGATATATATGTTTATTTGTGCAGGGGTGGGGGGGGGGGGGTATAACAGGGCTGTTTGGTAAACCTGTGTCTATGACTACCACTGATAGCTGTCAGCCTGCAACAACAGATCCGGGTATGATATATATATTTACTAGTGCAGGGGGGTATAACTGGGCTGTTTGGTAAACCTGTGTCCATGACTACCACTGATAGCAGTCAGCCTGCAACGACAGATCCAGGTATATTATATATGTTTACTAGTGCAGGGGGGTATATTTGGGCTGTTTGGTAAACCTGTGTCCATGACTACCACTGATAGTAGTCGGCCTGCAACAACAGATCCAGGTATGATATATATGTTTACTAGTGCAGGAGGTATAACTGGGCTGTTTGGTAAACCTGTGTCCATGACTACCACTGATAGCAGTCAGCCTGCAACAACAGATCAAGGTATGATATATATGTTAATTAGTGCAGGGGGTATAACTGGGCTGTTTGGTAAACCTGTGTCCATGACTACCACTGATAGCAGTCAGCCTGCAACAACAGATCCAGGTATGATATATCTGTTTACTAGTGCAGGAGGTATAACAGGGCTGTTTGATAAACCAGTGTCCATGACTACCACTGATAGTAGTCAGCCTGCAACAACAGATCCAGGTATGATAGATATGTTTACTAGTGCAGGGTGTATAACAGGGCTGTTTGGTAAACCTGTGTCTATGACTACCACTGATAACTGTCAGCCTGCAACAACAGATCCGGGTATGATATATATGTTTACTAGTGCAGGGGGTATAACTGGGCTGTTTGGTAAACCTGTGTCCACGACTACCACTGATAGAAGTCAACCTGCAACAACAAATCCAGGTATGATATATATGTTTACTAGTGCAGGGGGGTATAACAGGGCTGTTTGGTAAACCTGTGTCTATGACTACCACTGATAGCTGTCAGCCTGCAACAACAGATCCGGGTATGATATATATGTTTACTAGTGCAGGGGGTATAACTGGGCTGTTTGGTAAACCTGTGTCCATTACTACCACTGATAGCAGTCAGCCTGCAACGACAGATCCAGGTATATTATATATGTTTACTAGTGCAGGGGGGTATATTTGGGCTGTTTGGTAAACCTGTGTCCACGACTACCACTGATAGTAGTCCGCCTGCAACAACAGATCCAGGTATGATATATATGTTTACTAGTGCAGGAGGTATAACTGGGCTGTTTGGTAATCCTGTGTCCATGACTACCACTGATAGCAGTCAGCCTGCAACAACAGATCCAGGTATTATATATATGTTAATTAGTGCAGGGGGTATAACTGGGCTGTTTGGTAAACCTGTGTCCATGACTACCACTGATAGCAGTCAGCCTGCAACAACAGATCCAGGTATGATATATCTGTTTACTAGTGCAGGAGGTATAACAGGGCTGTTTGATAAACCAGTGTCCATGACTACCACTGATAGCAGTCAGCCTGCAACAACAGATCCAGGTATGATATATCTGTTTACTAGTGCAGGAGGTATAACAGGGCTGTTTGGTAAACCTGTGTCTATGACTACCACTGATAACTGTCAGCCTGCAACAACAGATCCGGGTATGATATATATGTTTTTCTAGTGCAGGGGGTATAACTGGGCTGTTTGGTAAACCTGTGTCCACGACTACCAATGATAGCAGTCAGCCTGCAACGACAGATCCAGGTATGTTATATATGTTTACTAGTGCAGGGAGGTATAACTGGGCTGTGGTAAACCTGTGTCCACGACTACCACTGATAGCAGTCGGCCTGCAACAACAGATCCAGGTATGATATATATATTTACTAGTGCAGGAGGTATAACTGGGCTGTTTGGTAAACCTGTGTCCATGACTACCACTGATAGCAGTCAGCCTGCAACAACAGATCAAGGTATGATATATATGTTTACTAGTGCAGGGGGTATAACAGGGCTGTTTGGTAAACCTATGTCCATGACTACCACTGATAGCACTCAGCCTTCAACAACATATCCAGGTATGATATATCTGTTTACTAGTGCAGAAGGGGATAACAGGGCTGTTTGATAAACCTGTGTCCATGACTACCACTGATAGCTGTCAGCTTGCAACAACAGATCCAGGTATGATATATATGTTTACTAGTACAGGGGGTATAACACGGTTGTTTAGTAAACCAGTGTCCATGAATACCACTGATAGCAGTCAGCCTGCAACAACAGATCCAGGTATGATATATATGTTTACTAGTGCAGGGGGTATAACTGGGCTGTTTGGTAAACCTGTGTCCATGACTACCACTGATAGCAGTCAGCCTGCAACAACAGATCCAGGTATATTAAATATGTTCACTAGTGCAGGGTGTATAACAGGGCTGTTTGGTAAACCTGTGTCTATGACTACCACTGATAGCAGTCAGGCTGCAACACCAGATCCAGGTATGATATAAATGTTTACTAGTGCAGGGGGTGTAACTGGGCTGTTTGGTAAACCTGTGTACATGACTACCACTGATAGCAGTCAGCCTGCAACACCAGATCCAGATATGATATATATGTTTACTTGTGCAGGGGGTATAGCAAGGCTGTTTGGTAAACCTGTGTCCATGACTACCACTGATAGCAGTCAGCTTGCAACAACAGATCCGGGTATGATATATATGTTTACTAGTGCAGGAGGTATAACAGGGCTGTTTGGTAAACCTGTGTCCATGACTACCACTGATAGCAGTCAACCTGCAACAACAGATCCAGGTATGATATATATTTTTACTAGTGCAGGGGGTATAACAGGGCTGTTTGGTAAACCTGTGTCTATGACTACCACTGATAGCTGTCAGCCTGCAACAACAGATCCGGGTATGATATATATGTTTACTAGTGCCTGAGGTATAACTGGGCTGTTTGGTAAACCTGTGTCCACGACTACCACTGATAGCAGTCAGCCTGCAACGACAGATCCAGGTATGTTATATATGTTTACTAGTGCAGGGTGTAGAACAGGGCTGTTTGGTAAACCTGTGTCTATGACTACCACTGATAGCAGTCGGCCTGCAACAACAGATCCAGGTATGATGTATATGTTTACTAGTGCAGGAGGTATAACTGGGCTGTTTGGTAAACCTGTATCCATGACTACCACTGATAGAAGTCAGCCTGCAACAACAGATCAAGGTATGATATATATGTTTACTAGTGCAGGGGGTATAACAGGGCTGTTTGGTAAACTTGTGTCCATGACTACCACTGATAGCAGTCAGCCTGCAACAACAGATCCAGGTATGATATATCTGTTTACTAGTGCAGGAGGTATAACAGGGCAGTTCGATAAACCTGTGTCCATGACTACCACTGATGGCAGTCAGCCTGCAACAACAGATCCAGGTATGATATATATGTTTACTAGTGCAGGGGGTATAACACGGCTGGTTAGTAAACCAGTGTCCATGACTACCACTGATAGCAGTCAGCCTGCAACAACAGATCCAGGTATGATATACAGTCAAACCTGTACTAACGGTCACCTGTTATAAGCAGCCACCTGCCTTAAGCGGCCAGTTTCAGACCCTCCCGTCGAAATTTACTACATAATTTAACTGCAATAGGCGGTCACCTGGTCGACTCGGCCAGCGACCAACATTTTTGGTCCCAAATGCATAAAAAACTCCTAAAACGGCCACCAAATGAACAAATTTTACCGTAAAATATCGATTTTGGCATAAAAAAATTTCATTACGGCCACCGAATTAATATTTAATTAAAGTACTTAAAACCAAATAAATCAAATAACTATAATATATCTTTCATTTAAAATAAGTTTCTTTGAGTTTAAACTTTCTTAATTGGCCGTAAACAAACCAAACAAAGCTGTTATTGTGTTCTACAAAACCAATTTTTCCGACTCAAAAGCGAGTGTAGTGCGTGATAATTTTCACATCCCATTTTTAGCTCGCGTAATTGGTAAAATAGACAGATCAAAGTGTTTTGTGTAAACACGTTAACCGTGAAAAAGTCGGCATATAAAAAGATTAAAGAAGCTAACGTTTTTGAGACGATAATTAGAATGGCAGTTTGTTCGTGCTTTTAACGAACGATAAGGAATTAACTCATTAAGTTCACACTTGTAAAAAGCGCTAATTGTGAAAAAATGTAAAATTTGGAAATGATTTATTGTGACTTAAATCATAAATGTTTTGATTGTCAGCGTGTTTACAATGCCACCAAAACGGAAGTGTTTGACTTTGGATGAACGTGTTGAGGTTGTGAAATTGTTAGAGTCTGGTAAAAGCAGAAGATTTATCGCGGATAAATTAGGTGTTGGGAGGACCCAAATTCAAAATGTGTGTAAACGGAAACGTGAAAAACGGAAACGTGAATTTATGGAGGAGTACGATTCTAATTCAAACCCGGAGAGTAAACGTGTTCGTCGAGTGACTGCCAATGATGAGATTAATGAATTGTGTTACAAGTGGTTTGGTGATACTACTTCGCGAAAGGTTAACGCTTCGGTCCCCCTTCTGCAGCAGAAAGCTTAGAAAATCGCCAGTGATTTGAACATTGAGACTTTTAAGGCATCAGATGGATGGTTGGAACCTTTCCTTAAACGTCACAACATAGTGTTTAAGACAATGAGTGGTAAATGAACAGACAAATAAACTAGATAAAGAATGAGATTCAATATGTTTATTATGGTATATTTACATGATCAATGATTACAATGATTATAATATTGTGTTATAATACTGTTCAATAAAACAATTTTCAATTTCAGCAGCTTTTTTGGTCATTTCTTATTAAAAAATGATTATTAAATCATTTAATCCCTCCAAATATAAGTGTATGTATACATAGTATCACATACATAAAAAAAAAACAATATACAAAAATACTTCGCTAATCTGGGTGAAAATTAATGACCCTGTAGTAGGCAGCCACCTGTCTTAAGCAGCCAATTTGGCCCTTTCCCTTGGCTGGCTGCTTTCGACAGGTTTGACTGTATATGTGTACAAGTGCAGGATGTATAACAGGGCTGTTTGGTAAACCTGTGTCTATGACTACCACTGATATCAGTCAGCCTGCAGCAACAGGTCCAGGTATGATATATATGTTTACTAGTGCAGGAGGTATAACAGGGCTGTTTGGTAAACCTGTGTCTATGACTACCACTGATAGCAGTCAGCCTGCAGCAACAGGTCCAGGTATGATATATATGTTTACTAGTGCAGGAGGTATAACAGGGCTGTTTGGTAAACCTGTGTCTATGACTACCACTGATAGCAGTCAGCCTGCAGCAACAGGTCCAGGTATGATATATATGTTTACTAGTGCAGGGGTATAACTGGGCTGTTTGGTAAACCTGTGTCTATGACTACCACTGATAGCAGTCAGCCTGCAGCAACAGGTCCAGGTATGATATATATGTTTACTAGTGCAGGAGGTATAACAGGGCTGTTTGGTAAACCTGTGTCTATGACTACCACTGATAGCAGTCAGCCTGCAGCAACAGGTCCAGGTATGATATATATGTTTACTAGTGCAGGGGTATAACTGGGCTGTTTGGTAAACCTGTGTCTATGACTACCACTGATAGCAGTCAGCCTGCAGCAACAGGTCCAGGTATGATATATATGTTTACTAGTGCAGGAGGTATAACAGGGCTGTTTGGTAAACCTGTGTCTATGACTACCACTGATAGCAGTCAGCCTGCAGCAACAGGTCCAGGTATGATATATATGTTTACTAGTGCAGGGGTATAACAGGGTTGTTTGGTAAACCTGTGTCTATGACTACCACTGATAGCAGTCAGCCTGCAGCAACAGGTCCAGGTATGATATATATGTTTACTAGTGCAGGGGTATAACAGGGTTGTTTGGTAAACCTGTGTCTATGACTACCACTGATAGCAGTCAGCCTGCAGCAACAGGTCCAGGTATGATATATATGTTTACTAGTGCAGGGGTATAACAGGGTTGTTTGGTAAACCTGTGTCCATGACTACCACTGATAGCAGTCAGCCTGCAACAACAGATCCAGGTATGATATATATGTTTACTAGTGCAGGAGGTGTAACTGGGCTGTTTGGTAAACCTGTGTCCATGACTACCACTGATAGCAGTCAGCCTGCAACAACAGATCCTGGTATGATATATATGTTTTTCTAGTGCAGGAGGTATAACAGGGCTGTTTGGTAAACCTGTGTCCATGACTACCACTGATAGCAGTCAGCCTGCAACAACAGATCCAGGTATGATATATATGTTTACTCGTGCAGGAGGTGTAACTGGGCTGTTTGGTAAACCTGTGTCCATGACTACCACTGATAGCAGTCAGCCTGCAACAACAGATCCAGGTATGATATATATGTTTACTAGTGCAGGGGGTATAACAGGGCTGTTTGGTAAACCTGTATCCATGACTACCACTGATAGCAGTCAGTCTGCAACAACAGATCCAGGTAAGATATATATGTTTACTAGTGCAGGAGGTATAACTGGGCTGTTTGGTAAACCTGTGTCCACGACTACCACTGATAGCAGTCAGCTTGCAACAACAGATCCGGGTATGATATAAATGTTTACTACTGCAGGAGGTATAACTGGGCTGTTTGGTAAACCTGTGTCCACGACTACCACTAATAGCAGTCAGCCTGCAACAACAGATCCAGGTATGATATATATATGTTTACTAGTGCAGGGGGTATAACAGGGCTGTTTGGTAAACCTGTGTCTATGACTACCACTGCTAGCAGTCAACCTGTAACAACAGATCAAGGTATGATATATATATATGTATACTAGTGCAGGGTGTATAACAGGGCTGTTTGGTAAACCTGTGTCCATGACTACCACTGATAGCAGTCGGCCTACAACAACAGATCCAGGTATGATATATATGTTTACTAGTGCAGGGGGTATAACTGGGCTGTTTGGTAAACCTGTGTCCGTGACTACCACTGATATGTGTCAGCTTGCAACAACAGATCCAGGTATGATATATATGTTTACTAGTGCAGGTGATATAACAGGGCTGTTTGGTAAACCTGTGTCCATGACTACCACTGATAGCAGTCAGCCTGCAACAACAGATCTAAGTATGATATATATGTTTACTAGTGCAGGGGGTATAACAGGGCTGTTTGGTAAACCTGTGTCCATGACTACCACTGATAGCAGTCAGCCTGCAACAACAGATCCAGGTATGATATACATGTATATGTTTACTAGTGCAGGGGGTATAACAGGGCTGTTTGGTAAACCTGTATCCATGACTACCACTTATAGCAGTAAGCCTGCAACAACAGTTCCGTGTATGATATATATGTTTACTAGTGCAGATAGTGTTTAATACATTTTTGGGCCGTTACAGATATCCTAGTCTGGGGAGACACAGTAAAGGAACATAATGAAAACTTAAGGAATGTCCTTGAAAGATCTGATGTCGTTAAAAACATATTCGTGTGAATGCTTACAAATTGGAATTCCGATATTTTGGTCATGTTCTGTCCTCCCAAGGGCTCAAACCCGACCCTGAGAAAATATCTGCAATCAGAGATATGGAACCTCCCAAAGACAAGCCAGAACTTGAACAAATCTTAGGCATGATGGTATACCTATCAAAATTTGCCCCAAACCTGTCAGAGGTCACACAATCCCTCCGACAAGTACTAAAGAAAGATGTTGTTTTTTTCACTGGCAAGAACCTCAGGTTAAGGCTTTTCAGAAAATGAAAGACATATTAACCCAAACACCAGGTCCTATACTGTCATATTTTGACCCCACAAAACACATTGTTTTGCAAATTTGGTCTAGGCGCAACACTGTTACAAGACGGTAAGCCAATAGCTTACGCAAGCAAGTTACTTACACAATCTGAGATAAATTGGGCACAAGTAGAAAAGGAGCTATACGCTATTCTATTTGGCATGAGTAGGTTTAGACAATATGTATATGGTCGCCATATAACAGTACATACTGACCATTTACCGCTTCTAGCAGTCATGAAAAAAGCAATCTATGTAGCACCAGCTAGGTTACAGCGTATGATGTTACAATTACAAGGTTATGACTTCGCTTAAGAGCACCGACCAGGAACTCAGATACCCCTGGCTGATACCCTCTCAAGAAAATTTCTACCCAACACATATCCAGAACTGTCCGAAGCAACAAACCTTCATGTACATTTTGTCACAACAAACTTGCCGTATAGTGACAGAAAGTTACACGAGATAAGATTACACACAGATCAAGACCCTGAGTTAGTACATTTAAAACAGGTTATTTTGTCAGGTTGGCCTGAAAAGCGCTCAGATTGCCCTACCCAGCTACATGATTACTGGACTTATAGAGATGAGCTCAGTGTCATGGACGACATTATCTTCAAGGGTCAAAGGTTAATCATTCCTTCGAAATTAAGAACAAGTTTGCTTAACATTCTACATACTGGTCACTTTGGAATTGAGAAATGTCTGAGACGCGGTAGAAATACAATGTTTTGGCCAAAAATTATTGCCGATATTACCAACCATGTTGGTAATTGCGAAATATGCATTGAACACAGATGTTCAAATCCGAAGGAACCTATGGTATCTCATGAAATCCCAGAGTACCCCTGGCGAACTGTAGGCTCTGATGTATTCACATTAGATGGTCAAGATTATCTTCTGGTATGTGACTACTACTCTAACTATTTTGAATTAGGGAAATTACACAACACAAACAGCTCTTGTGTAATTAAGCACATGAAACCTTGGTATGCCCATCGCGGGATTCCAGCTAAACTAGTGACAGACGGAGCTAGTTACTACACATTGCAACATATTCAGGACTTTGTAAGAGATTAAGACATTAACCATGTTCGATCCTCTCCATACTATGCACAGTCCAATGGTTTAGCTGAATCTTGCGTCAAGATAGCTAAACAAATGATCAAAAAGTCCAAACAGTCCGGTACAGAACTTTCAGTAGCATTGCTAGAATACCGGGCAACCCCATTAAACTCTGGTTTTTCCCCAGCTGAATTGTTAATGGGAAGGAAAATAAGGTCGCTCTTACCTTCTGATCCTAAACAGCTGATTCCAAGTACCACAAATCTCAAGACAGTAAGAGAAAAACTGTACAAAGAAAAAACTAAACAGAAACAGTATTACGACAAAAATAAGAAATCTTTACAATCCGTTAAGATTTGAGAACCAGTTAGGATTAAACACGGAACTTGGAAACCCGCAGTTGTGATAGAAAAACACAACAATCGTTCGTATACCGTACGTACACATGAAGGTGGAGAATACTGTAGGAACAGGCGTCATTTACTGAAAACAAATACCTCATCACAATACCCCCATTCACCCCCAGCAGAAACAAACCAGAAATCAGACATACATGTACCACCATTAGATTCTAACTCAAACCCCTGTGAATCTCATTCACCAGATACAGAAAATGAAGAAAATCTTATCACTGATTACCAGAATGTAAATTCCCAGCCCAGTGAAAATAGCAGTATGATATATATAGGTATTATATATATTTTACTAGTGCAGGGGGTATAACAAGGCTGTTTGGTAAACCTGTGTCCATGACTACCACTGATAGCAGTAAGCCTGCAACAACAGATCCTGGTATGATATATTGTTTACTAGTGCAGGGGGTATAACAGGGCTGTTTGGTAAACCTGTGTCCATGACTACCACTGATAGCAGTCAGCCTGCAACAACAGATCCAGGTATGTTATATATGTATACTAGTGCAGGGGGTATTACAGGGCTGTTTGGTAAACCTGTGTCCATGACTACCACTGATAGCAGTCAGCCTGCAACAACAGATCCAGGTATGATATATACCGTATGTTTACTAGTGCAGGAGGTTTAACAGGGCTGTTTGGTAATCTGCCTACCACAAGTAACTGTAAGCCTTCATTGTATGACCCAGGTATGATATATATGATTACTAAGGTTTAAATGAGCCCAGTTAGCTCAGTCGGTAGTGCGACTGACTATCATTCTAGGGATCATGGGTGCCACATTTTCTTTCGTGATTGATACATGACGTTGCGTCACATTTTTATTCATCTCTCACTGCTGATTCAAGTGGGAAAGTTATCTGTTACTTGTGCTCAAGTACTGGTTAACCTTCCAGGATCACAGGTGGTTTCATGGTTTTGATAATCAGTGTCCTATCGAAAGAATAACGCCAAGCATAGTTTGTTTATAAGTTTTGGGGAAGAAATTAAATTTACATGACTATTTATATAAAGTACATCGTGATCGGTGGCATTCATATCTTTTTCAAGAATAGGAAATGAGTGGTTTTAACTTATTTCATTAAATCATTCATTCTTGAAGCATAAAATAAAACTTCAAGTTTATTTATAAACAATAATTCTTTTTAAACATCAAACTGTAAATATGACAAAACATTTTACATGATTTTTTTTCAGCATTGTCCAAGACAACAGTTTCATCGGATACCACAGATACAAGATCCAATATAGGCTCTGCTGACACCTCAAACAGTCTTCCAGGAAGTAAACAGACGACTGCTACCAGTGCTAATGGCTTTTTTGGAAAACCAACCTCGTCCAGTTCATCGGGAAGTGTATTTGGTCAACCAGTCAGTCCTACAGCAGCAGTTCCTCCTGCATCTTCATTGTTTGGCCAGTCATCAACACCATCATCTGCTCCAACTAGTGATCTGTTTGCACAGCCCAGTTCAACAACTAATGATGCAACTACAACAGTGCCATCTAGTGGTGGACTATTCAATAAACCAGCTTTAAATACTACTTCCACTGGTCAGCAGACCTCTTCTAGCAGTGCAGCAACTACACCTGGTACTGGGTTATTTGGCAAACCAGCAACAAGCACTACTACAGAGACATCTGGTACTGGACTATTTAGTCAACCAGCAACAAGCAACGCTACAGCGACATCTGGTACTGTCTTTGTGTTTTACTCCATTTCTTGGGGCCTCATTCAACTATACTTAAACTTTGTCTATAGTTTTTGAATGAGTGGAGCCATATACCATTATTCTGGGTGACTTTGACCGATATGCATAATTAACTTTACTTCTTTCTTTACACATATGTCTTTTTCATTGAAAATTAACAGACAAATGTCATAAATGAAATTGCATCTTTATCGGTGTTATTTGTTCATAGTCTTCATAAAGCGGTGCTCTACCTTCTATCTTCCCTTCAATGACCAAGCCTGGCCCGGTTAGCGCAGTCGGTTACGCCCCACCCGGCAACAGTCTCCATGATGATTGATATACGACATTGTGTCTCATTATCATTGGTCTCTTATCACTGATTCAAGTGGGAAAGTTACCAGTTTCATGTGGAGATGGGGTTTGCTCGAGTTCTGGTTAATCCCAGGAAACAGTGGTTAGGTTAACTGATCATCTGTTAGCCCTCGATGGCATAAAAATGATGCTAAATATTCAATCAATTAATCAATCAATCAACCTACTATGACCTCAATGTTAGAAGAGTTTGTTATTTCCCTACTGATGCCACTGGCTTGTTCTGTAGGTTTTGTAAATTACAACATGGTAATGCAGAAAGCTAGAGATACTGTGGATAATAAATCTCGCCTCAGATGAAATAAGCTCAGTTTTAGTAGAATTAACTAAATTTGTTACATAACTTACCCTCAGGTGGCAGTGGAGGTTTATTTGGAAAATCTGGTACAAGTTCCAGTGGATTATTTGGACAGCCTGCAGCCAGCAATGCTGGGCCATTTAGCACTTCCACTAGCGGGTCTGGATTCGGCACCACAACGTCAGGTTCTCGGTTTTGTTTTGGACAGACATCATCGCCTGGTTTTGGAAGTCCAGCATTTAGTCAAAGTTCAGGATTCGGCCAAACCACAAGGTGAATATATTATTGATTATGTCTTTTTAAAGAAAAACTCGACAACACTTCAGTAGTTTAGTGGATAGAGTGTTGACCATTCATTCCAGAGGTTCGATCCCAATCTCAATCTGCTGCATCTTAAAAAATAATTCTCCATACTGGTTCATATAAGCCTTGAGATTTCTATGCAAACAAGCTCAAATAAGTATGTTAAGTATAAATTAAACATTCAGTTAAAAAATGTACATAGTTAATTGGCATGTTTGTATACATGTAGTGTATAAGACAAGTGATATAAGTCCCATGATACCGGTAGATAAACTTTGACATATTTCAGTGCTAGTCCTGGGTTTGGTCAGTCTGGGGGAGATAGCGTAAGGGGAAGTGGTGGTAGTGGTATGTTTAGTGGACTGGGCGGCAAACCTAGTGCAGAGAAGGCCAACACTAATGTATTTGGTACCAGTCAAACATTCGGTGGAGCAGGACAATCTGGATGTAAGTATTTATATTTCTTCCTACAAATTGTTTTTGTTTACCAGAGCTGTGGAAATGGAAAATGAAGTAAATATTTCACACATGTGTAAAGTCTAATTGAATTTTATTTATTATGTCTCGGGGTTTTGTTCACACTACTATGATACCTATCTTAAGGTGACATTAAAATCAGAAAATATGTGGTACTGATTTCAATTCTGGCAAACAAAAAACAGTCAGATCTTGTCAGGAGAGCGCTTCAAGGTCATGGACCTCTTGTAATATCATCGGCAAAAATAAGAGTGCTACCAGCTTTGAAGTGATATCAACAATGGTTGCATAGTGCGGGTATTATTAGGATTAAATTATGTTGTTGTTGTATGGTGTTTAGCATCACTTTCAACAATTTTTCAGTCATATCGCGATGGTGTCTACTTGAGACAGTATTCTGAGCACAGTCACACTAGAGTATCATGCCGCAGACATCCCACCCAGTCACATTATACTGACACCGTGGCTGACCAGACCTAGAACTCACCTCTTAATGCTGAGCGTCAAGCGAAGACGCTTCCAGTACCATTTTTAAAGTCTTTGGTATCACCTGGTCAGGGATCGAATCCACGACCTTCCGCATGCGAGGCAGACACTCTACCACTTGACCACGCTGGGGTGATAGGATTAAATGAGCATTTTCACTAGTATTATACAAGTAAGAATTGACAATGGATTAGCTGTTCCGTGCTTCTGAGTACTGTGATTAGCCGGACTCTGTGCAAAAGGCATAACCCTGCTTTTGTTGTGATCAAGATTTGCGGTCTTGATCATCACCAAATCTATCATGTGACAGGAACTACTTATTTTATTAGTTTAGTTTAAACTTATTTTTTTTACTTCAATTGTGAAACAAGTTCTTACAGCTTTAATAGGCAAATCACAATTCGAAATCTTCCAGGTTAGAACCAGTACTAAGCACATGCGGAAAAATGTCTTGCTCAAGGATACCACACAAATCCGTGGCGGAGAACCAAACCCACAACCCTTCGATCATGGGTTCGGTGCTCTACCACTGGACCACGTGCTCTACTCTTATTTTATTGATGCAAGCACTACCAAGTCAAACAATAAAAACATATTATGGATATTTTATTGTCCTTTTTAAAAATGTAGAATAAAATAAATTGAACACTACAATAATAACAATCAAAATAGAACGGCATATAAATATTTATAGAAGCCCGGCTTTCAGTAGTTTGAATACTTTGTTTGGTATTAGCGTAATTATCAAAATTACTGGCAAATTGATGAACTTTCAAATATGTTATATTGATTGGAACTCAAATATGACAGTGGTTCTATCTGGCAATCAAAATTTGAAACTTGTTACACAGTAATATACATTTAATTGTTAACTGCAACAATTTCAGCAACGGGATTGTTTGGAAGTGGTGCAACTCAGACATTTGGTAGTGCAGGTACTACCAGTAGCAATGGAGGACCATTGTCTGGTGGTACAGCAGGGGGAGCATTCAGTGGAGGGTCAGGGGTTAGATCTACAGGGTTTGGTGCTGGACAACAGCAGTCAGCTGCAGGTAGTAGACTGGTTTGACATGTTTTTTTACACTGCTATTATTTATATAACCTGTAAGTACATGCAAAGACGCAACATTCCTCTTGAATATTAAGTCATGTCTTAGAAGACCACTAAATTTTTTCAAGATGTTTTTTTATGTGAATAAAATTTAATTTTATATTGAGTTGATTTAATGTCCAATAAGAATAATTTCAATGAAAGATTGTTTTTATGTTGCTTAGTACATTATGAAAGTATGGCATTTACTACGTAGTTATGTTTGAATTTCACTGAACATTTTTGTATCCTCTTTTGTTTAAACCACTGGATATAGGAGTGAATTCCATCTTCATTTGCAGGTGGTTTTGGCAGTGCTCCAGCATTTGGGGGCAGTCCTGCTTTTGGATCAAGTCCAGCCTTTGAATCAGGTCCCAAATTTGCTAGTCCGCCAGCCTGCGGTAGTGGAGGTACAGGCGGGGGATTCGGTACTGCACCTGCATTCGGAAATTCAGCTGGTGGGAGCACTTTTGGGTCAGCTGCTACTAGTGGTGGCTCTACAGCAGGATTTGCTGGGTAAGAATTACACAGATGGAATCTATCTGGCAATATTATTTACTTTATAAATTAACGCTTTTAACATAAAAATTTCAAATCCAGAGATTTAATGTTAGCTACATTTGCAGGTGGTACCCTATCTTTGATTATTAGAATATTTGTGTTTCTTGTTAAAATATGTTAAATAATTTAATCCTTACATGTATTTCAGATTTGCCAGTGCAGGTAGCCCAACATTTGGAGCTCTTGCCCACTCGACTGAAACACCCACTTTTGGAAATATTGGTCAGCCTGGAGCAGGTGAAGGAGGGTCAGGTTTTGGGGGTGGTTTTGGAAGCCCCACATTTGGTGATGCCGATCAGCAGCCTCAAAACACAGGAAAATATGAGTCATAGTGTGTTTACATACCACCTCGGTAAATACGAGTCATAATGTGTTTACAAACCACCTCAGTAAATATGAATCATTATGTGGTTACATACCACCTTGGTAAATACGAGTCATAATGTGTTTACATACCACCTCGGTAAATATGACTCATAATGTGTTAACATACCACCTTGGTAAATATGAGTCATAATGTGTTTACATACCACCTCGGTAAATATGAGTCAGAATGTGTTTACATACCACATCCGTAAATATGTTTACATACCACTTCGGTAGATACGAGTAATAATGTGTTATCATACCACTTCGGTAAATATGAGTCATAATGTGGTTACATACCACCTCTGTAAATATGAGTCATAACGTGTTTAAATACCACCTCGGTAAATATGAGTCATAATGTGTTTACATACAACCTCAGTAAATATGAATCATTATGTGGTTACTTACCACCTCAGTAAATATGAATCATTATGTGGTTACATACCACCTCAGTAAATACGAGTCATAATGTGGTTACATACCATTTCGGTAACTATGAGTCATAATTGTTTACATACAACCTCGGTAAATATGTTTACATACCACCTCGGTAAATTTGAATCAGTATGTGGTTACATACCACCTCATTTAATACGACTCATAATCTGTTTACAAACCACTTCGGTAAATACGAGTCATAATGTGGTTACATACCACCTCAGTCAATATGAATCATTATGTGGTTACATACCACCTCATTAAATACGAGTCATAATCTGTTTACAAACCACCTCGGTAAATACGAGTCATAATGTGTTTACATACAACCTTGGTAAATATGAGTCATAATGTGTTTACATACCACCTCAGTAAATATGAGTCATAATGTGTTTATATACCACCTTGGTAGATATGAGTCATAATGTGGTTACATACCACCTCGGTAAATATGTTTACATACAACCTCTGTAAATATGAGTCATGATCTGTTTACAAACCACCTCGGTAAATATGAGTCATAATGTGGTTACATACCACCTTGGTAAATATGAGTCATAATGTGGTTACATACCACCTCGGTAAATATGTTTACATACCACCTCGGTAAATACGAGTCATAATGTGTTTACAAACCACCTCGGTAAATACGAGTCATAATGTGTTTACATACCACCTTGGTAAATATGAGTCATAATGTGTTTATATACCACCTCAGTAAATATGAGTCATAATGTGTTTATATACCACCTTGGTAGATATGAGTCATAATGTGGTTACATACCACCTTGGTAAATATGAGTCATAATGTGGTTACATACCACCTCGGTAAATATGTTTATACCACCTCTGTAAATATGAGTCATAATGTGGTTACATACCATATCGGTAAATATGTTTACATACCACCTCCGTAAATATGAATCATTATGTGTTTACATACCATCTTGGTAAATTTGAGTTATTATGTGGTTACATACCCCCTTGTTTTGCACCGCTTACTGTCAAACAAATGCTGATGGACTGCGGGGAATTTTCTCCTATGCTAGAACTACTTGTGTTTTTTTTACTTTCTAAGATTAGAAATAAGAAATTATTTTTTAAACCTGTTAAGTTGCATCATTAAATGACCACTTTTCTTTCAATGCTAAGGTCGAATTAGCTAGCTAGCTAGAAGTCGACCAGTCTGCCTATCATTTGATGATTGTTGTACAATGTATATCAGAATGTAGAACATGGAAATGATGATACAGTGTAGGTAATAGACTGTGATTTTTATGTCTCTTAGTATCATTGGGACAGCAATGTCATAGCTAGATTTAATTACTTTTTTAAAAGTGCTGCGCTTAGAGACCAAACTCCTTTACTTTAAAAAGTGGATATCTGTGTTTGCTTTAAACTTAATATTTAGTTTACAACCATTATGAAACAAGTCCTAACAACATGTAGAAAACATACTCATTGTCTTTCTCAGTAAAGTTACATGAAGACAAATAATGGCATACTGAAGGTGCACCACTTGGATGTTGTTGAGCATCTAACCCCTAACCTACATATCATGGCCCCAACACTCCAATACAAGACCATGTCCCCCATCCTGACCTACAGATCATGGCCCCAACACTCCACTACAAGACCATGTCCCCCATCCTGACATACAGGTCATGGCCCCAACACAAGACCATATCCCCCATCCTGACATACAGATCATGGGCCCCAACACTCCACCACAAGACCATGTCCCCCATCCTGACATACAGATCATGGGCCCCAACACTTCACCACAAGACCATGTCCCCCATCCTGACATACAGATCATTGGCCCCAACACTCCACCACAAGACCATGTCCCCCATACTGACCTCCAGATCGTGGCCCCAATAATCCACCACAAGACAATGTCCCCCATCCTGACCTACAGATCATGGCCCCCAAAACTCCACCACAAGACCATGTCCCCCATCCTGACCTACAGATCATGGCCCCCAACACTCCACCACAAGACGATGTCCCCCATCCTGACCTACAGATTATGGCCCCAACACTCCACCACAAGACCATGTCCCCCATTCTGACCTACAGATCATGGCCCCAACACTCCACCACAAGACCATGTCCCCCATCCTGACCTACAGATCATGGCCCCAACATTCCAACTCAAGACCATGTCCCCCACACTAACCTACAGATCATGGACCCTAACACTCCACCACAAGACCATGTCCCCCATCCTTACATACAGATCATGGCCCCAACACAAGACCATGTCCCCCATCCTGACATACAGATCATGGGCCCCAACACTCCACCACAAGACCATGTCCCCCATCCTGACCTACAGATCATGGGCCCCAACACTCCACCACAAGATCATGTCCCCCATCCTGACCTACATATCATGGCCCCAACACTCTACCACAAGACCATGTACCCCATCCTGACTTACAGATCATGGGCCCCAACACTCCACCACAAGACCATGTCCCCCATCCTGACATACAGATCATGGGCCCCAACACTCCACCACAAGACCATGTCCCCCATACTGACCTTAAGATCGTGGCCCCAACACTCCACCACAAGACCATGTCCCCCATCCTGACCTCCAGATCATGGCCCCAACACTCCACCACAAGACCATGTCCCCCATCCTGACCTACAGATCATGGCCCCAACATTCAAACTCAAGACCATGTCCCCCATCCTAACCTACAGATCATGGACACTAACACTCCACCACAAGACCATGTCCCCCATCCTTACATACAGATCATGGCCCCAACACAAGACCATGTCCCCCATCCTGACATACAGATCATGGGCCCCAACACTCCACCACAAGACCATGTCCCCCATCCTGACCTACAGATCATGGGCCCCAACACTCCATCACAAGATCATGTCCCCCATCCTGACCTACATATCATTGCCCCAACACTCTACCACAAGACCATGTCCCCCATCCTGATTTACAGATAATGGGCCCCAACACTCCACCACAATATCACGTCCCCCATCCTGACCTACAGATCATGGGCCCCAACACTCCACCACAAGATCATGTCCCCCATCCTGACCTACATATCATGGCCCCAACACTCTACCACAAGACCATGTACCCCATCCTGACTTACAGATCATGGGCCCCAACACTCCACCACAAGACCATGTCCCCCATCCTGACATACAGATCATGGGCCCCAACACTCCACCACAAGACCATGTCCCCCATACTGACCTTAAGATCGTGGCCCCAACACTCCACCACAAGACCATGTCCCCCATCCTGACCTCCAGATCATGGCCCCAACACTCCACCACAAGACCATGTCCCCCATCCTGACCTACAGATCATGGCCCCAACATTCAAACTCAAGACCATGTCCCCCATCCTAACCTACAGATCATGGACACTAACACTCCACCACAAGACCATGTCCCCCATCCTTACATACAGATCATGGCCCCAACACAAGACCATGTCCCCCATCCTGACATACAGATCATGGGCCCCAACACTCCACCACAAGACCATGTCCCCCATCCTGACCTACAGATCATGGGCCCCAACACTCCATCACAAGATCATGTCCCCCATCCTGACCTACATATCATTGCCCCAACACTCTACCACAAGACCATGTCCCCCATCCTGATTTACAGATAATGGGCCCCAACACTCCACCACAATATCACGTCCCCCATCCTGACATACAGATCATGGACCCCAACACTCCACCACAAGACCATGTCCCCAATACTGACCTTAAGATCGTGGCCCCAACACTCCACCACAAGACCATGTCCCCCATCCTGACCTCCAGATCATGGCCCCCAACACTCCACCGCAAGACCATGTCCCCCCTCCTGACCTAAAGATCATGGCCCCAACACTCCACCACAAGACCATGTCCCCCATTCTGACCTACAGATCATGGGCCCCAACACTCCACCACAAGACCATGTCCCCCATCCTGACCTACAGATCATGGCCCCCAACACTCCACCACAAGGCCATGTCCCCCATCCTGATCTACAGATCATGGCCCCAACACTCCACCACAAGACCATGTCCCCCATCCTGACATACAGATCATGGCCCCAACACTCCACCACAATACCATGTCCCCCATTCTGACCTACAGATCATGGCCCCAACACTCCACCACAAGACCATGTCCCCCATCCTGACCTACAGATCATGGCCCCAACACTCCAACACAAGACCATGTCCCCTATCCTAACCTGCAGATCATGGACCCCAACAAGTCACCACAAGACCATGTCCCCCATTCTGACCTACAGATCATGGTCCCCAACACTCCACCACAAGCTCATGTCCCCGATCCTGACCTACAGATCATGGGCCCCAACACTCCACCACAAGACCATGTCCCCCATCCTGACCTACAGATCATGGCCCCAATACTCCACCACAAGACCATGTCCCCCATCCTGACCTACAGATCATGGGCCCCAACACTCCATCAGAAGACCATTTCTCTCATCGTGACCTACAGATCGTGGCCCCAACACTCCACCACATGATCAAGTCCCCCATCCTGACCTACAGATCATGGGCCCCAACACTCCACCACAAGACCATGTCCCCCATCCTGACATACAGATCATGGAACCTAACACTCCACCACAAGATCATGTCCCCCATCCTGACCTACAGATTATGGCCCTAACACTCCACCACAAGACCATGTCCCCCATCCTGACCTACAGATCATGGGCCCTAACACTCCACCACAATACCATGTCCCCCATCTTATATATTTCAGATTGGACAGTTTGTTGCATCATAGGGTATTTAGCATTCCGTCAATGTACAAAATGTTACTAGCGCATTAAAATCTGTCTGAATGTAATGCAGGGCGCATAGAAAAATTTTGGAAAATGGTCTTTAGAAATTGCAACTGTTTGAATAAAACCATTATATGTAGAGATTAATTATAAACATTAAAAAAAGTTAAAAGCAATCAAGAGTGAAGAGTTAGAGGGTTTAAAAATGTTCCAACACGTTTCCTTTCAGAGAGTTGCTGTCCTCATTTGCTCATATTCTTGGCAGAACACTGCTTTATTTTGCGGCATGCTTAATAATTCAAAATGTTTACTTTCTATTTTTTTCAAGATTTGGTGGCGGTGGTTTTGGGTAAATATTTGTTCATGAAATATAATTGGTACCCAGTAACATGATATGAAATATGTGCACTATATAATTGGTACCCAGTAACATAATATAGAGCTTGTACACTATATAATTGGTACCCAGTAACACAATATGGAACTTGTGCACTATAAATGTCCCATTACATGAATTTCCACAAAAGTATGTGCAAAAGTTTCATTGGTTTATAACATGTTCATGTTTTGAATTAGTCTATTTTCATTTTCAATGCATTGTAGTTTATAAATGACCGTTCCACCTTTAATACTGGAGTAAGACTATGAATAAGAACACATGTAAATCTCGTACAGTTGGTCTGGCACTCAAATTTTCATAGAAGAACATATACCTGTTACAGTTTGCTCCATTTTGTCATTGTGTTCAATTGTTGAGACACAGTCAACATTTGTATTCTTTTTGTTAACTTTTAGATCCAGTCCATCGTTCAGTGGTTATAAAGGATAAAGTCTTAACAAAGGTCGAGCAGAGGTCAAGCTTAAAAATGAAGGACACAAGCTTACTAACAAAAGGACATTAATGAATTTTATATGCTTGTAGGATAATTTCCATCCGGAATAGTTATAGTGAACGGAATGCAAATGAACAACCTATGTTTATTTTCAAAAGGATGTGTGCTTGTGAAATTACAATTACTCTGTTTAAAACTTACAGGCAGACATTTACTTAATGTTCCCTCTTTATCTTAAAATCCAGATATTGTTATCCCAGTTAATATGACATTCTTTAATCAATAGCACAGCAATTTGAAAATCACATTCTTTCATCTGTGTTAAGCCCCGTTTTCTATTAATATTGGGTGTGTACATGTAGCTGAAAAAAAGTAAATTAGAGGTCAAGTTCGATATTTGTTGACGTCAGGCAATTGTTCAATATTTGTGAATGTTGATTAAATTTTACAGGAGTTATGACCCTTTTCAACTTATTTTTTTGTTAAACTTACTATTACATATTGTTGGGGCACACGTGTCCAATGGACTCTGTTTTAGTTATTCCATGATTGGCAAATAAATAGTCAAAATTAGTATAAGGTAATTTGAAATTATCATTCTTTAGTCTGTGTTTTGTTATTGTTTGAATGGTGAAAAGATATCATAAATATAGCACATGTATATGTGAATATGTGTGAAAATCAACACTTTGTTGTGAACAAATATAATAAAAATTGGTATTCTGAAATCAACATATTTGACTCAATGTATTGTTGAAATGGACATAGTATTATGGTACTGTAAAACTGACTTCCTTTGATCAGTGTATTGTTGAAATGGACATCGTCTTTTGGTACTGTAAAACTGACATTCTTTGATCTGTGCATTGTTGAAATGGACATCGTCTTTTGGTACTGTAAAACTGACAATCTTTGATCAGTGTATTGTTGAAATGGACATCGTCTTTTGGTACTGTAAAACAGACATTCTTTGATCAGTGCATTGTTGAAATGGACATCGTCTTTTGGTACTGTAAAACTGACATTTTTTGATCAGTGCATTGTTGAAATGGACATCGTCTTTTGGTACTGTAAAACTGACAATCTTTGATCAGTGTATTGTTGAAATGGACATCGTCTTTTGGTACTGTAAAACAGACATTCTTTGATCTGTGCATTGTTGAAATGGACATCGTCTTTTGGTACTGTAAAACAGACATTCTTTGATCAGTGCATTGTTGAAATGGACATCGTCTTTTGGTACTGTAAAACTGACATTTTTTGATCAGTGCATTGTTGAAATGGACATCGTCTTTTGGTACTGTAAAACTGACATTCTTTGATCAGTGCATTGTTGAAATGGACATCGTCTTTTGGTACTGTAAAACTGACATTCTTTGATCAATGCATTGTTGAAATGGACATCGTCTTTTGGTACTGTAAAACTGACAATCTTTGATCAGTGTATTGTTGAAATGGACATCGTCTTTTGGTACTGTAAAACAGACATTCTTTGATCTGTGCATTGTTGAAATGGACATCGTCTTTTGGTACTGTAAAACAGACATTCTTTGATCAGTGCATTGTTGAAATGGACATCGTCTTTTGGTACTGTAAAACTGACATTTTTTGATCAGTGCATTGTTGAAATGGACATCGTCTTTTGGTACTGTAAAACTGACATTCTTTGATCAGTGCATTGTTGAAATGGACATCGTCTTTTGGTACTGTAAAACTGACATTCTTTGATCAATGCATTGTTGAAATGGACATCGTCTTTTGGTACTGTAAAACTGACATTCTTTGATCAATGCATTGTTCATTATAAATGGACATCATGTAAATGGTACGTTAAAAAAAGTCTTTAATCAATTCATTGTTGCCAATAAATATCACACATGCATGTATGGTGGCTTTGTAAAATTCACATCTTTCATCAATGCTTTTATATTGCATCATGGAAAGAAGAAATTCAGACATTTCCTGATATTATATACCCTGTACCAGATACCCTGTTGTTGTCCATACAGACCATATATCAGAGGCCGTATTCGCCAAACATTCTTGAGAAGAATATTTTTAGACTAAAGCTTGAAAATCTAAATATCAACCTTAGGTGTCTAAGATATCCGTGGCATATAGAATAATTGTGAGTGTTTATTTGACTCTATGTTAGGTGCCCCTGGATGCTTGCAAATTTTGATCTCTAGAATGGTCTCTAAGTGTGTTTTTTCAAAATTCATTATTGAGTTCAAATCTTAGAATATTCTTCAGAAGAGTTGGTGAATACCACCCCAGAGAATCTCAAACAGCATGTAATAAAATAAACCATTGTTGTTACATTGCCTACAAAATGCATGGTTTGAGAGGAGAGAATTGGGTTCAATGTCATTGTCAACACATATCTGGCCCTCATGGTATGGGTTCGATACTCTACTATTGGTTAGGATTAGTTTTTCAATCACATGTATATTGGTACAAGCACTGTTGGTACAACCTTGGCTTTGAGAAGTAAATAATTTGAGACGGCACCTTTGATCATAGAGAACACTTTGATATCAAAAGTAAAAAAAAATGGCATTTTCTAACTTCATGTACCTTGATTAATCAGGGTGATAATAAAAACGAGGTTTCAATTAATTACACGTTCTGAAATCAGTCACACAGACTCTAATGATACAGTTAAGGTCGACAATGATATATATAGTCGCAGATATTTTTGGTACGAATCATAAATCTTCTAACGATCGCATCTCTACAAAAATGCTAGTTATGTTAAGTGCAAATATATGTATAGCCTGCGTATATATACATGTATGTAAAAACAACTGCCAAAAGGTGTTTACACTTATTGCATTCATTTTTACATTAGTTTTCCAACAGATTTCGAGGAGGAAAATGAGTAAATGCAGAACTTCAAATCTTGTATGAGATTTTACAGTGCGGGTGTCTGTGTCCAAGTTTTATCATTCTTGCCTTTGTACATTACTAATTTATTGGAGTAGTCTAATAGTAGATCAGTGGAAGGGGGATTGGTAGATAGAAGGTCAAATCATCCACTAGGACCAAGTGTTGTATGCTTAAACCAGACACTTCAGTACTGGTCGCAATCAGAAAAACGTGCATGATTTGTAGAAGCTGTAAGAAGTATAACAAAGACAACATCTTAAGTTCTACAGAATTTATTTTACCTATTAAAATAATCGGCATCATTTTTTGTAAACTAACAGTTTAAAAAGTTTGAATTGTTACTATTGTACAAATATATTCATCCATATAAACTGATTTAACTTTCAAAAAAACACAGACAAAAATATATTATTTGATTAAAAATACTAGAAATATCTATATAGACATAATTACTTAAATACCAATATCACAGAAGAAATGAACAATATACACTGATGTTATAGCAAAAAGAATATTACAATTTGCAGAGTTTGCTGTCGTAACGAGGCACTTGTTTTTCTATGGGTACATCTTTCTTCCACACGGGCGGTATGATGCACAGAGGTTTGCCCTTGTTGGGTCTCCAGACCAACATCTGGGCACTGTTGGCGTTGGGGGGCATGAGTGCACAACGAGGTATGGGGATGTTCTCATCCAAGATGATGGGCTGTCTGGGAACTGGGTCACTGATCAGCTTTGCTCTTTGACCTAGAATGGAACAATGGTACATGTTGTATCAACTTTTATATATTATAAATATTACCGACCGCTGTGTTTATAAGGGGACATAGTATTATTATCTGTCCATCCATCTGGCCCATGTTTGTATTCATTCTGTAACTTGTACATGCATGGGATTTGAATACGGGTGCAAATGATATGTAAAATGCAATAACCAGGTCTGTAACTCTAAGGCAAAAATACTACTTGGACATTTAAGTTGTAAAAAAGCAGATATTTTATATATAGCATTTGAATTTTGTCCCTATTCCATAACTCTTAATGCGATAAAGAATTTTGATATAATTTTATACAAAATATTTATCACATAAAGAATTTTTGCAGAACACAGCAATCAGTTCTGTAACCTGAGGTCAAGATTAGATTTTGGCTATTTGCATTGTAAAAAAGAAACAATTAATGTGTGTTTACTATGCTCCCCCAAAGGGCGGAAGCATATAGTCGCCACTTCGTATGTCCGTCCCTAATTATTGTCCGGGCTGTTTCTGAAACTTGCTAGGATGCATCATTACCAAGTGCAGATGCGCATACTGTATTTGTGTTCCGGTTCGATGATTTTTCACAGAGTTATGGCCCTTTGATTCTATTTGTGACCAAATAAGTGTCCGGGCTATTTCTCTACAACGTCTGGTTGAAATTTTATGAAACTTGCTAGGATGCATCATTACCAAGTGCAGATGTGCATACTGTCTTTGTGTTCCGGTTCGATGATTTTTCACGGAGTTGTGGCCCTTTGATTCTATTTGTGACTAAATTATTGTCCGGGCTATTTCTCTACAACGTCTGGCTGGAATTTTATGAAACTTGCTAGGATGCATCATTACCAAGTGCAGATGCGCATACTGTCTTTGCGTTCCTGTTCGATGATTTTTCACGGAGTTATGGCCCTTTGATTCTATTTGTGACCAAATTCTTGTCCGTGCTATTTCTCTACAACCTCAGATTGGAATTTTATGAAACTTGCTATGTTTGTGTTCCGGTTCGATGATTTTTCACAGAGTTATGGCCCTTTCATTCTGTCTGTGACCAAGTTCTTCTCCGCTCTATTTCTCTTCAACATTTGGTTGGAAATTTATGAAACTTGCTAGGATGCATCATTACCAAGTGGAGATGTGCATATTGTCGTCATGACGTTATTTCACTACAACATCTGGTTTTAAATTTGTAAAACTAGCTATGATCTGCACATATTGTCATTTTGGTCTGGTTCAATGATTTGCGAATGAGTTCTGTCGAGTTCAGAGCCACATATTATTCCTGCTATGCAGTTTGGTATTTTTCAACCAATTAGCCGGTACAAAGTTAAACACGCACTTGCACGGTCAGGGAACTCTATCACTCGCGTCGACAGTTTGTCACAGATTCACGTCGACAGTATTATTGTTTTGTAAATTTTGTCACAGTAACTAGTCGATGGCGGGGACATAATCGCTGATATGTTAATATAATCAAACGTATGAAGTATATATTTGACATTCCGGGGAATGTAGTATATTATAAGTAAAATACGATCAAATTGAACATCTGATTATGAATATTTCTTTAAGTTTAATTTTTTTAAAATGTCACAGGTTTGTGACGACAGGGTAATGGAGGCGTGTCGATCGTTTTTTTAATGTCACGGATTCAGTGTCAATATATTAACATTGTAGAATAGTTCAACCTTACGCCATTACTGCCATTTACACTTCGAGTCTCGTACAGAGGCTGTCCGGCATATAGTTATAGAGCAGTGTCGTTATGTTACGGATTAAGCCGGAGAAAGTTGGAACCGACGCACGGAAGCAAAACAATACCTCGGTACTTACAGCACAATAGCAATAGCCATGTATCGTGAGACTTCTGCTGGTAGTTTAAAACTCTACATATAACGAATCATTTTAGGGAAAAATTGTCACTTTTTATACGTAATTCCGTATTTACGTTTTGAGTGATGTATTTTTCAAGCTCATCGATTGAGTCATGTCTTGTTCTCAATTAACTGCCCAAGTTTGAGACTCGGTTTAAAATCTTCCGTTATTCTCCAGTATTCGTTTTCTTTTATCTAACACATAAGAAATTTAATTAAGATTTTAACTTGGATTTTTTTCAATCTTTTCTGGATTAATAAAACACAACACATATGGTAACGTTGTATTCGTTTTTTTTATGAAATACTAAAACAAAATGTACATGGAAACTATCATGATCTGCAGGAGAAAACATGAAAGACAAGTAAGGATAACGTGGATACCCGCAAGTATACTTGGGATTCTGGAGATGTGCTTATTTACACATGTCAATATATCGTACATTTGACCCACCCGCAAGAAAAAAATCTTGTATTCATGTGTTTTATATGATTAGGTACGGACCATTTTATTTTAAGGGAGGGGGGAGGGGGCTTGGATTTTCCTTTGAGCCAGATTTTTTTTTCATTTCTTGAGAGCCAAAATATTTTTTTAACTTGAAAGGTTGATTAGATCTTTTTTTTTTTTTAAAGATAAACCCTCTCTCAAGAGTATGGGTGAAAGATGGATTTTTTTTCATCATTTTATTTTTTCACTTCAAAGCCGAGCTGTGATATTTTTTTCTTGCAAACTGAGGGCTCGATTAAACCTGGAGAGACAAAGACCGGAACCGAACGTTGACGTATTTACGTCAGTGTCTGTTGCCAGCTACCTTCGCTGTTGGGCAGCATGGCGTTTCAGTACAGACTATTCGTTTGCGCCGTTACTCCCAACTAATCAGAGTAGCGCAGCGCCCATACACTTGAACTGGTCAAATAATGACCCGACGTCACTTCTCTTGTGCAACGTCATCTGAACTGGAGCTAAATCATAGTTGCAGCCCATGTTCACTAGGCAATACTTGTACCAGGTCACTGTTTTCACATGGCAAGAAAGTTTCCCTTGGTCCTTGCAATAATTGAGAATATCTGGGTCATAAAACCACCAAAATCATAATCTCTTTGACTTGGCTCAAGCGTTGCTACGGGGATCGAGGAATTTGCCAAATGCATTAGTTTTGCATTACGTTACGTCGAGACGCGGTAACATTATTGAATACATACCTGCAAATGATCGATTGGCAAATCCTTACTCAAACTCGATGATCTAAACGTTACGTAACGCGTGTCTGATAGTTTATGTTTTTTTTATTTTGACCCCCTCCCCCCACCCACTCCCACACACACCGATTTCCCTTTGGTATCGCTATGAAAATGTCCGTGCCAGCCAGACTTCCAGACTTAGCAAAATGATATCAATCCGCAAATAAATGAACAGTTTTGGTACATATCTAATGCACTACATTTTAGTTACATACTTTTATATTATATTACGTAATTATATTATATAATTTAATATATAAAAAAATAAATATAGATACATATAAAAATATTACTTACAATATATTTATTTGTGATGTCTATTAGTTTTGGGTTTTAGAGAATATATTGGTCTCTTCTGTTATCTTCTTTAATGTTTTTTTTTCAAACTTTGGGGACCAAAGTCTTCAAAGCAGGAGGGAACTATAATGCACTACATTTTAGTTACATACTTTTATATTATATTACGTAATTATATTTTATAATTTAATATATAAAAAAATAAATATAGATACATATAAAAATATTACTTACAATATATTTATTTGTGATGTCTATTAGTTTTGGGTTTTAGAGAATATATTGGTCTCTTCTGTTATCTTCTTTAATGTTTTTTTTTCAAACTTAATAACTCGGATAACAATTTGATTGAGAAGTTGTATTAATTGATTACTGTAAATACTTAACATATAGCAGGCAAGCCGGGGTATTTTGCTGAAGTTGTTTGTCTATACTATCCATGTAACATTCTTCAATTAAGTTCTAAAAACATACTTAATCACAGATGTCCACAGTCACATAATATTTGTCACCTTAAACTATTTTACTAATGGAAAGTTAATTACCTGGCCAAGCCAAGGTGCAAACATAAGCCAAGTATTTCCTGTTTACAAAGAGGTGTCACAGCTAACTTGAGACCAAAATCTCTGTTAAGCAGACGCTATCAATACAATGTGTAATTGAGTAAATTTTTGTTGTCATAATGGTTATCACACTTGAACTGGGTTTTCGGTATAAAATACAAGACGATGATGTTCAAAGATCATACCATTTCTACCTACATACAATAAAGGATACGTTTGGAGATCTTACACATTGTCTTATATTATTCCAGGTATGTGAAATTATCATTTTTCATTTTATTCTTTTAAACTTCTATTTTGCTTTGAATATGCTTGTTCTCACATGTGTTTTATTACATTGCTTAAAATGCGGACATGTTGTAATTGAGAGTTTACTATCTATTATATATCATTCAACACATAATGTTGCTCAGTGCGGAAACTCTGCTACTAAAATATGTTGTAGACATTTCGGCTTTATTTTCAATGGTTAAATATTATTACTTATTTTTGAATGAATACTTTGTTCTTTAATGAATATTAACATAACTACTTTTTTTCAAGACAATACATAGTAAGAATTTTTGGTAAATCATACCTTAACATTATTATTGGAGTTTACAATTATTTCTTTATTATATTGAGATTAGTACATTGTTAACATAACTAGGTTTCGAAGACAACCTATATTTAGATTTTTATTATTAACATAGCTAGGTTTTGAAGACAACTTATAATTAGATTTTTTGGTAAATCATATTTTAATGATATTATTGGAGTTAACAGTCATTTCATTGTTAACTCAATTATTATATTGTGCAAACGCTTTTCCAATAAAAATAGGGTTTGAAATGTTTTAACGAATACAAACTTATTTAGATAATTCATTTTCATCTCATGTAGAATTATAAGAAACAAACTTGTTCGGTTGATTATGAATATGATTTTGGTCAAATTGACATGTGTGTTACCTCTCACATTAAATTAAAAAAAAGCGAGTCACCCCATAACTAATTATGATGGTATTATATAATCATGCATACATGCATCTTTGAATGTTACAGACTATTGTGTTAATTACACGTCTGGATACTGTAAACAACAAACTTGTATATTGTAATGTATCCATAACTTTAATATTATGTTTGAATGTTTTTTTTAACATGTATCTTACACATTGTCTTGTATTATTTCAGAGAAAAAAACATAAATCAAGAGCATAAAACATGCCTCGTTTCCATTTTCGTCCAAAGACACATGCATAGGTAAGACATTATTTGGCTAATAGAAAATTCCACGTAACTTCTAACCAGCTTAGTTAATCTACTTTCTCGTTCCTGGAACTATATCATCGGCAGAGGAAATAAGTTAACATCTACTGACAGTCATAACATTCAATGTAAAATGAAAAGTGTTATTTTCGAAAATCTGAGCTGTTTCATTGGTGTCTAAGAAAGGACATCTAATCAATGATAGGCCTTCATCCGGAACACAATACAGCGAGGAATCTTCGACAAAATATATGTCCATTCCTGCCAATAGTGTCGCCTAGAATCTGTGACCCTGTAAAGAAGAATCCGTGACACTTAAATCAACATCGACACAAACATGTGACATGTGAAGCTTTTTTCAAACGGAATTTCTCACATGGTATAAGTAAAAAGTCAATTAGTTAAAACTCTTTTTTAAAACAAAATTACTGATCAACAATTATAAATGATATTTTGCACTGATTAATGTTTTTATTGACAATTTCATCTCTACTTTCGTTTTACATACATATTTAGCGAGGATTTATTAATTCTTGCGTTTTGAACATTTTCTTATTCACACATGATTGATTGGAACATTGAAAATACTAATTAATATCAGGTGAATATCTCAATCTTGTAAAAAATTTAAAACTTATAGCTGTATCCAGTAAATAATCGACTTTATACATCAAAGTATGCCGTGTTTTTAAGATCGACAAGAATCTGTGACAAACTGTCGACGCGAATCACTCTTCGTTGTGACAGAGTTCCCTGTCCATGACTTGGGGAGTATCCATCGGTTCCACCGACATTTTCTTGTTTATTGTAGGTAAACGGTATACCATAATTTGTTGATATTTATTATTGGCATTGACAAATGGTACGCGGTTCAGATGATTACATGAGATATTGTTATAATAATACAGACATGTCTGTCCAAGTAGTTGTTCTGGACGAATCTAGCTCCACGCTTTGTACCTGCTGTAACCGGTTAACGCCACAGTGTGTATGTGGACCTGCTGTAACCGGTTAACGCCAGTGTATGTGGACCTGCTCTTACCGGTTAACGACAGTGTGTGTGTGGACCTGCTGTAACCGGTTAACACCAGTGTATGTGGACCTGCTCTTACCGGTGAACGACAGTGTGTGTGCAGGGTAAGAAGAAGTCAGTATTTAAGTCTACATGATAGCCTTATACAAACGGTTACTAAATTAGTATTCATTCCACAATAAATCATCAATCGTAATTTAAAGACTCGTCTGTATCATTATAATAACAATAATTGATAAAATAAGTAATAATAAGCACCGAATAGTTAATGTTAATTAGTTTAACACATAATTAGTTAAAAATAAGATTAAAACAAGAACTCAAATAATCAACTGGTATCCCCTTCGTCACCATAATCAATAAGTTCACCGAATGTTTCACCAACCATCATCCATCAATCAGTCATTCAGATTTACATTAATCAACTTTGATATTTTGAATAATCATCTTTTTCCTGCTCGACAAATGACCAGTTCAAAGGGCGTTAGTAAACCAAAAAATATACATATACTATTATAACGTTGGCCATACGAGTCCTTGACTAAGATACATAATACTTACGCAGTTTTTTAACTAAATTACGACTTTCTTCTCATTCACTTAGAATCGAAACTGGTAGATATTCCAGAGACAGATTAGATAGAAACGAACGTAAATGCCAAATTTGTAACAGTAACGATATTGAATACGAGTTTCATTTTGTTTTATTGTGTTCTATGTAAACTGATATTAGAAATAAGTTTATAAAAAAAAATTATATTAGAAGACCAAGTATGGTCAAATTTGTAACCTTGCTTCAATCTTCAAACAAAATTGAACTTGCTGAACTTAGCAAATACATATCGGAAGCTTTAAAAATTAGACGCTCTATTCCGAAATTTATTTTAAATTAATGAATTAATAGTACATTCTCACGAAAGCTATGTCAAATGTTATGTATGTGTTGTTAATAAATAAGCTGAATCACTTTATTATAATTGGGTGGGTAAAATACTAAGATTATATGGGTAAATCATATGTTTTTTGTTACTTAATATATTGTGTTTAACAGACACGTCTATGTACTTAACATTTTATACTTTTGCAAAATTTAATGTTTATAATGCTTATAACTGTCATGTGCAAAAATATTGTCAATTGTATGTATAATGATGAGAAACTGTAAAGTTTAAGTCAATAAAATATGTCTGTGTCTATGTCATAATATAACTGCAGGTACTTGACTAAATTTCGGTTGGCACAGTTCGCGTTTTCCTAGTTTGGCAAACACAACTCATTCTGAACCAACCAACAGATATATGCGATTTTAGTATCCAAAAGAGAAATTGATTGCAATTTTGGGTGATTTGATTTATTTGAAAGAAATAACGAGATTTTGCACTTACAGCCATTTCTTGTGATTATTTTCTAAACGAGATCTAACCGGCAAAAGAACAACTCCAGACAATATTACATGGAAGACAATTAAAAAAACATACAAGAAATCAAGGAATTATATAGAGATATATACAAATCCTTGAAGAAATTGAACAAGTTTCATGCGAAAAAGACTTAGGAATTATGTTTGATAGTAAATTAGACTTCAACGAACACATTCAGTCTAAAGTTAAAAAAGCAAACAGAAACCTGGGACTTATGTGCAAAACATTTACATACTTGGATAAAGAAATATTTTTACACCTGTACAAGGCACTTGTGAGGCCCAAGCTAGAATATGGATCAGTAATTTGGTATCCAAATTTGAAAAAAAGATAAACGAGCAATCGAAAATGTTCAAAGACGAGCAACACGGATTGTGGGTAATCTCAGACAGTTGTGTTACCAGGATAGGCTCAAAACATTGGGTTTACCAACTAGAGGTGATATAGTACAGGTATACAAAATTATCAAATGAATGGATAAGGTAGAACAAAATCAGTTTTTCAAGTTTCTAAATTCCACAACTGGAGGACAATCATTTAAACTCTTTAAGAATAGACCAAGAACAGTTTTGAGGATGTGCTTTAGTCACAGGGTGGTGGATACATGGAATAAACTCCCTGACCATACAGTTGACCCTCCTATCCTTAATGCTTTAAAGGCAAGAATTAACGAGAACGATGTGATCCCAAACACATTCCTGGCAAGCTCTACTATAAAAAGTAATATTAGTTTTTAATCAGAATTTTAATCGTTTTTAAGTACAATGAGAACGCGTGAAATATGATGAAAAACTATGTAAATATGGATGAAAGAAAAAATGAGTTAATATAAATAACGAGTAAAAAGTGCTGATACGAAAGTGTTACTATGTAAAAAAAAATGATATCGTGAACAATATAAATCAGTGAAAACACTGAAAAACTCGAGGGACCATAAAAACCTCTGCTTTAAGTGCATTTGCATACTGCGGTCTACTAACCATATGAACAATACTAATAAATAAGATTAAAATGAAACGTCGATGTAAATGTTGGCCGCCCATGAATAATTTATTCATAAAATTAACATTTTTATGATGTGTACTTAAACTTGATTACGTTCAAACTAGTTCACTACTTGTTTGTGGGAAAATTCGTAAAAAACGGAAGATTCAACCCTTAATAGTTTTAATTAAGAAGAAACATGTTAAATAATTGATCATCAGATATGGTCAGCATTGTTATAAGCTCTTACACGGTGGGTGAAACAAGTTTTGCAACGTCATAAAAAATGTACACAAATGAGCTGACCACACCAAAAATATCGCCGCTTCAGGTAAGAAATGTCTTGTAACTTTTTTAATAGTATAACAATCGTCACGGGATAAAGAGCAACGTACCCGCCCAACAGTAACAACGGTAGTGTTAGATGTTTTGCACCTGGCATACTTTTTTCTCGAAAACGGAAAAAAGTTTTAAAAAAAATTGTAGGAGTACTTCCACACCCAAGCGAAAGAGAAGTAGATTTTGTGCGTATTTCATGAAATAAAGAAAAATAAAGACAAATTTAATATCAGCGACCTGTATAATTCTGAACAAATTATACATTTTTGTGTGCTAAAGAACGTCCGATGATATTTCAGTAGAAACGGAGAATGAATTGATAATGAGAACGTCCACACTCTGATTTTATATGAGTACTTCAACACCCAATGTGTGGGTGCAAAAAGCATGCAGCTAAATGACATACTGTCGAAGGGCATTCTGTTTGCAATTTATCAGTTCCATATTGACACTTCCAAAATGTTCTTTCGATAGCGAAGTATATCGTGTTACGGTTAACTGGTGCAACATAAGTAACAACATACTTTGTCAGGTACCTCTCGCAGTTTGAGTACGTTGTAGTGCGGTGTACAATGACGACTCGTCTGGGTGCTGGAACTCAGGCCGAAGAGTGCTTCTCTCTTCTTGATATATTTTACTAAATGTATAAAGATTAAGATTTGATGAACATTTATAAGAACATTGATTATCAATACGTCATCTCGTGTTGTTGTTTTTCATTTGGAGATTACAATGCCGATTCTGAAGCGATGATCCATTTTCAAATTCCACCAAGTCAACATCGCCTGAGTCAACATTTCGTTAGTCCTTGCTTTATCATTTTACCTCCGTAAGTCAAACAGGCTGTCTGATGATTGATATTCTTACTTTTGCTTTCCAGTATACCTAAATATATCCCTGGTGTTCTTTCACCATCAACATAAAAATGATCGAACTAACGAAGGACTGTTGGATAATGAAGTTTACTTTTGATTTAATTGGAGAATGTTTGCTTTAAGTGACTATTCCCTGCATGACCTCTGCTTCATTTTTGAAAACTCCCATGAAATAAACAAAACGTCCGCCAAAGATCATCCAACCAAGTTTCCAGTTGATTTTAGCTTTATGTAAATAGCGCATTCGTGTAGCATTCTGACATTGATACCAGCGTACAACATCGATTCGTAAAAGGAAGCAATGGTGGCTGTTGGGAATATCCCTGTATATGCTGAAAAATGCAATTAAAGCTTAATCAAGTCGGGTTTCTTCCGACAATCTTTGCATAACACATGATACTAGGCGTGGCATTTCTTTAGTTGTATCAGAGTGGCCGTTACGCGTTTCAGTGTTTTCAGTTTCAATTGTTTCTTCATTTTGTCCATGCTTTAGTGGATTTCTGAGATTCACTGGGTCTGTTAATCATCAGTTATAACGGTTTAATCATTTGTGTATTAGTATTTTCTGTAAATGGTAGTTCCCGTGCAGTGCACAATAATAATAATAAAAGTATTTCACATTAACTGACAGTGGCATGTATTTTTTTAATTCGAATTCAGATTTATCATTAGTTTTACGTTCAGTGTTTTCGCCTTCTCCTTCGACCCAGTTCAAAAAGGTGAAGTCAGAAACTTCAGACTCCTGTCCAGTTTCGCTGTGTATCTTAGTAAAATTCTCATAGGATTTGGGGCATATGTTAACAGAATTGACTGAAACTTCATTTGATCCAGATTCATTCAAGTCGTTTCTGGCAAATAAAGAGCATACAAAATTCTGTTTAAATTGTTTTGATAATGGAAAATCTCGGTATAAAGTTGATCCAAATGTTGATGGCGATTTAAACGGGGATTTTTTTTCTTTTCTGGCTTTTTAGAAGTAAATGTGATTTTTACTATAAAATGTTGTGTAAAGCCATTTTGTCAGGGCAGCATACTGATATTTCAATTTTTGAAGACTTTGCCTTTTTGTCTATGGAGGTTGAGGTTAGATATCAGCTTTCTCATTGTCAACAAACTGAAACACAAACAATTGGAATATGTTTATAATGAAAAACTGAAATATACGCTGAACAGAAATAATTTCTCTCAATCAGTAAACCATTAATTTTGCAGTTTCTATTTCAAGGTGTTCCCATAATAGTAACCGTTTTTTAATGTTCCATTTTAGTATTTCCTTAAACAAGGGCATTAAAATTTGAGATTCGCTTATTAACATTCCCCAAAAAACTGTAACAGGTCATAATCAAATATACAAGGTCAACATTTTTATTGATCTCAATTAACAAGGGATTAATAGAAACTATATCTATCTTCAAAGGTTAGGCTATCCATTCCAATAGCGTACATTGTATACACGTATATTGCACTGAAATTTTGGACAAAAATAAAATGTTTATCTTAGATTCACCAAGGAATTGTTACATGTAATAAATATCGAATATCTACAGAACTTTTAATAGTTGTGCTTCTGGTTGATTTTTCTTGCATCGCTCCTTTTTGGAAATTCTTTTCATTATGTTTATTTATTCAAGTTCGATGTCACCTTAGTGACAGTTTTAATAGTGAGCGGAAAGGTGATAAAACCTCAATGATATCCATTTCATTTAAACAACAAATGTAGAAACTCGAACGACCAACAGATCCCAAATATTCGGTGTAGCCTTATTAAGATACCATATCTACTAAGGCTAACTGTGTGAGGCATGTTACAATCACACAGCCAACATTTTTAGGTCGTACTCGAACGGCGTGTGGTACCTGACAAAGTATGTTGTTACTTATGTTGTCACCCAGTTAGCCGAACTTATTGGAAGCGTCGATATGGAACTGATAAATAACAAACAGAATTCCCTCCGATAGTATATGTCATTTAGCTGCATGCTTTTTGCATCTCTTTGAAGACACCCACACATTGGGTGTGAAAGTACTCAAAAATAAATTCAGAGTGTGGATGTTCTCATTATCATTTCATTCTCCGTTTCTGCTGAAATATCATCGGAAGTTCTTTAAGACACGAAAATATATCACTTTTTCATAATGATACAAGGCACTGATATTAGATTTTTCTTTATTTCATGAAAATACGCCCAAATTTTATTTCTCTTTCACGTTGGTGTGGAAGTACTCCAACAAATCTTTAAAACGTTTTCCGTTTTCAGGAAAAAAAAGTACGCTAGATGCATAAAATCTAATACTCATGACCGCCGTTAAGTTAATTGCTGTGCAGGTACGAAAGGGTGCAGGACGAAGCGTACCACTGTCTTTCCGTACCACTGCCTTTACGTACCATTTCAGGACGAAGCGTACCACATATAGATTATGTAGTAGTAAATACCTGGTGGGACGCTCGATAATACGTTATAAACTAGGTGTGAATAACAAATATCATTTGCTCAAATCAGTGACTGACAAAAGTAATGGGTATTATAAGGTTAATTAATCCCGATTAATTGTAAAAGCAGTACAATATAGTAATTGTAAGTTAGGTTATAAAGAACGAGAAAACATATAGATCACTTTCTTTTTTATATAAGCATTTTATTTTTTTCGCATAATAACGCATAAAATAAGCACAAGCATACATACATACATACATACATTTTTTTTCTTCATTCATTCATAATAAAAATCATAACTCATCGATCAGTATAAGCACATTTCATATAAAGCACATAATTATAATTAAAAGCCAAACATACATTTTTTTCTTCATTCACTATTAAAATTTCAATATTTACAACAATTTCATATATCATAATAAAAATCATAACTCGTCGATCAGTATAAGCACATTTTACATTTATTGAAGCTGTGACACAGTGTCTGTGATGTCAGCGGCAATTGTGTCTGTTGATTCTGATCTACATTCTCCGCAAGACCATTCCAGATTGATCTGCCCCCTCTACAACTGACGATACTGAGCATGTGTGATCCCTGCAATAAAAATATAAATAAATAATTAAGACATAGATACTAGATATATTCAAAATTTAATTTATTATTATTCTCGCTTTATTTTCGCTATTGTAGTACTTAGACAAGATGAACATCAGGGTGAAATGGTAGATAACTGCAACTGCATGCACAGTTTTCCAAGTAGGAGTAGTCGGTCTTGGAACGCAGTTTGAAAACAAAATGCATTTTATAATTCTTACAATGTGCAATAAATATGGGTACTACTAAAACCCGGTCAAACTCCGGCCGATCCGGTCACTTTTCCGGCCGTAGGGAAACGGCAAATGTGGCGTATATATTAGTGATTATGATATTAAACTGCCGTAATACCATTAATTATGTACTGCCCTTGACATATATATCAAGAAAATATATGAAAAAAAAAAAAAATAAGGCGTTTAATTTGGTCTTGAAGTTTACCTTTTTATGACGTGTTTTTTAACGATTTTCGCCGTTTTTGACTAATTCCGGCTGCGTTTGAATGGCTATTTAAAGTAATTCGTTGTAAATAACCATGGTTTTAATCAATTCTTACAAAGATTAAAATATGCTGAATCTATAACAATGAAAATAACAACAAAATCAATGATATATAATTTTATTTCGCTCGATAGAGAGGACATATACTTTCTATAAAAGAACTGGCGATTTCACCGGTGTGGCGTATTTACCGCACGTTGTAAGATTTAGACTATTAATTTGAATTATTTCGCTACTATAATATATATATTTATTTGATCAAGCACATTAACATAAGTAAGGGTAAAAAAAACATGCATTAACATGCATTGTTAATAAAGTATTAGACTAGTTGACCATTTATAATATATCAGCTAGTACAGATTTAAATCTTTAATCGTGTAAGACAAGTATTCATCCACAGTATACACATCTACGGTATAACAACTTATTTCTAGTTTTTTAAGGAATAACATATTAGCTCTTATCATAAAATTATGTTGATTGTCTTAGGTTCATATTTAAGAAATTGCTTTAAATCAATATTAATAAATTCTAGGCTTCTAAAATCAAAAAGTTAATTAAAAACATTCCCATAAAAGTATGAAGTTATAAATTAATATCATCATATATATTATAATCATCTCCACATATATATTAATTCAATTCTTTATATTGTCACATAAAATTTAACTTTGACAATTTGTTTCCATTTCTTTGTATATGAATGCTTGTACCTTTTGTTACTACATGTTGTATCGTTAAAATGTATAAATATGATTCGTAAAGGTAAACGTTCTATACACAGCATTGAAGCTGCATGCACACAACGTTGTATTTTTTATTCGTTTATCTTTGTTATTATGTTTTGTTACGTCTTGTAACTATTGTCTAAATCTTACGTTTTGTTACCTCTTGTAAATATTGTCTAAATCTTACAACGTGCGGTAAATACGCCACACCGGTGAAATCGCCAGGTTTTTATAGAAAATATATGTCCTCTGTATCGAGCGAAAAAAACAATTATATGTTATTGATTTTGTTGTTATTTTCATTGTTATATATTCAGCATATCTTAATCTTTGTAAGAATTTATTAAAACCATGGTTATTTACAATAAATATACTTTAAATAGCCATTCAAACGCAGCCGGAATTAGTCAAAAATGGCGAAATATCGTCAAAAAACGTCATAAAAAGGTAAACTTCAAGACCAAATCAAACGCATTATTTTATTTTTTTCATATATTTTCTTGATATATATGTCAAGGGCAGTACATTATTAATGTGATTAGGTATGTTTAACATCATAATCACTAGTTTAAAAGGCAAATTTGCCTTTTCCCCACGGCCGGAAAAGTGACCGGATCGGCCGGAAATTGACCGGGTTTTAGTAGTACCCAATAAATATGCAACACCGTTTCCGTCCTTCTTGGAAAGGAAAGTGAGCACAAAATAAAGTAGCTTTTTATTACAATCCATTAACTTTTAATGAGAAATGTCGGATGCTTTACCGCCAGAAAAAGATGTTAAGGTATTGTAAAATGAAATATATTTTAACGAGAATGTTGTCAACATAGTTTTTGAAACTGAAAGGATCAGTCAAAACGGCCCCTAATTACGCGGTGACTGGAAAATCGAAAGACACCTAGATTTAGCTATTTTAGGCATAAATGATCATGTTTCTATTATTTTATATATCAGATATGAATTTGAAATTGTTTTTACAAAAAAACTTTGTTTTTAGCGGGTTGGACTTAAATGCGAAATGGAGTGTAAATAGCGAAATGGAGATTTGAAATTACTATTTTGCTTTTGTTTCTTAAAGGGGAACGCAACCCTGTGTATAAAACAGGATAATATGAATAGCTATGAGTTCAGCTTTCTATTAATAGTATTATTATGCATAAATTCGAGTCCATAAAGATATATCAGCTCGTTTTGTAACGGTCATTTTCGCACATCGACTTTATGGTGGAAGTCGCCATATTGGATACCTGTGTGACGTCATAACTGCACTTCCGGTTTAAAACATAATTGATTTATACGCTACAGCAGATGTAGAAACGTGCAATTATAGTCACCGGCAAAAGTACTCGCAAGAATAATAAAATGGATTTTAGTAACGGAGAAGGACTTGTGGCCTACAACTTTGAACCAGAATTTTCAGAACCAGAGTTAAATGAATTAGAAGACGAGAGAAATAGTGAGACGGCACAGTTGTTCACACACGTGAAAGATTTTTGCAGCTGCGAAAACTGTAATGATGCTTTCGTCTGACGAAAATACGTGCTGCAGATGCAATTTCACACTATTGGAAATTTAGAAGATTTAGAATGTATCACAGAAATAATACAAAGATGTCACAGCAATGTCTTATGAAGTTTTCACCCAAAAAGATGATAACTGTTAAACAGTCACACCGATCATGAACCAGAGATCAAACCCGAAACCCATCAATCACAACTCTGACATCTTATCATGTAGCCTGACATTGATGATTGAATTTTTCAAAATAGTAAAATTACCCTTAGCTTGATAAAAAAGTAATTATTGCCGTCAGTGTTGATGTAGATCCAGGCGAGCCTGCACATTCATGCTGTACTATCAGGGTATATACTGTTTGCTACTCAGTCAATACATTATCAAAAAAAAAACACTAATTAGACCAAGAATGGAATTTAAGGGAAAATGTTTTGTTACATATATTTACCTGTCTAAGAGAGATTAAGAAATAATATTATATCTCTTTTCTTATCGTGTTTAGCTGGTGCGGCCATTGTTGCGTACTGAGAAATGGCTGATAAAATTTTGATTTCATATCCTTTTTAGTAAATTTAGATGAAGCATGAATGAGTTGGGTTTTTTTTTTTGTGTTGTTTTACATAACTGGCACTGTCTTTTGGTTATTCAAATGGTGTTACTACCCAATTTGATATATGATGATTATCTATTCTACCAGTTCTCTGAACATATATGAATGTGTATCCTTATAGGGAGTGTCATATGAAATATAATGTCTACAGGCATATTGCACAAAGTGTATGTTACTGTCCAGCTACTGGCACCCTGCTGAGCTTTCATAATTCACCAACACCACATTCACACCATGTGGTAATGAGAAATACCCTGCCACATTGTGCATATTGTACCCTAATAAGCGTGATCACCCCAGGTTTAATGACCCCAGGGTTTATGACAGGATGTTATATCACATAGTATTATGTCTTATTACTAATTTAAACATTTTCAGTTAATTAGGGTTTCAATATCAATGCAAACTTACAAGTAAAAAAATTATGTTATATGATTTTATGAATATTTTTCATAAATTGTATACCAGAACACTATTTTAACAGTAAAAAAAACTTTTCATGTATTAATGAATAAATAAAGGAACAAAGGTTTTACTTTATCTTTTTTCATTGCGAAGTAGAGGTAGTTCAAATGTCTATTCAAGAATAATGACCTAGTTGACTGTGAAAAAGCCATATATCAATAAACTAAATTGCCTATTGATTATAAAATTAATAAAATGAGTGTATGAACAATGAATGGTTGACTGGATATTTAGCATCAATTTTTGTCATCGAGGGTTTACTGTTCAGATGTTCAGTTAACCTAACCACTGTTTCCTGCAAAAGTTAACCAGTACTTGAGCACACCCAACAACCGCAAGTAACTGATAATTTTTCCACTCGAATCAGCAGTGAGAGACAAATGATATTGAGACACAATGTTGTATGTCAGTCATCACAGAGACTGTCGCCGGGTTGGGATTCGAACTCGAGACACCAGGATTGTGGTTAGACACGTAACTGACTGAGCTAATCGGGCCTGTCACAATTAATTGGCCTTAATTTGTATTTTAATAACAACTTTTAGATACCATGTCGTTTTCACACCTTATGTTTTGGCATTAACCTCTTGTTTTTATTGTTAATTGGATTATCACACCTGTTCAAACAGCCTGCAATTATAATATTGTGAAAGTTTGATATATCAATTTCACAATATTTTGGAAGAGTATATAAAATTACAAATTAAATTTCAGAAATCAACTGAGCTATATGTTATAAGCACATTTTTAAGAGCTTCCCACTGGATAATATACACTAAGTTTATATGTATGTCGCATATGGTCATCTTCGTACTGAAATCATCAGAAATTGTATCCTTGGATAGTAGTACGCCAAGGCATTGGTACGCTTCATTCTACAATCTTAAGTCCTACCCCAAAGTATAAAGGCGTTTTGCGCGTGATGTCACCAGAAGCTTGACACTGAGGCAATGTGAAATCACATATTAGGAAAACTAAAAACAACACTGCCCACAAAACATATCGCATTACTCCACCCACTTATTCCGCTGGAGAAAACAATGTTTAATGGGTTAAGTCCTTCAATTCAGAATCGTTTTCGCGTTTAATTGTCTACCTTCGATGTTCACTAATGCACTGTATATCTGTATATAAACTGATTACGTATATTAGTGTATATACATAAGAGTTTCAGTAGAGAGCAGTCACTAACGACACAATACAATTTGCGCGATAACTAGAACGGAAGTGCAGTTATGACGTCACCGAATACCTCCATCACAAAAGAGCTACAAAATGGCGGCGCCCATAGCATTTAGGAAACGCTTGAAATCATGATATTTAATGTCATTTTTCTCATTTGATAAATTTCGTACAATTAAAATTTGTTGATTTTTGTGTTATTTACATGTCTATTTAACGATAAATAGCCATTTATATTCTGACGTGCGGTACCCTTTAAATAAATCAATTAAACACGTATACAAATGCTATTATTGATGTATGATAATATGGTTGATGTGTCAAGTTAAAAAAAAAGTCAAAATTAATTGTTAATTCCCACACACATGTAATTATAATATTACCAATACAGTATCGATACCCATTATAATTACACTTAAATAGGGGTGGCACGATTTACCCAATACTACCCAATACTACCACATACTACCCAATACTACCACATACTATTGCAAACTAGCTATAAATACACTTAATTTAAGTGTGTTTGAGTTTATTCTTGCTTTATCTTTAAAAATTGTCTTTGATAAAAGATTTACCATACATTATTATTGAATTTTTTTTTTATTTTATTCGGCAGATAAACGGTTATTCATACGAAATACTTATCAGTGATAATCACTCAATGTGCGTTGATTCATATCGCATTACATTTGTGTTCCAAAGTAACGATAATTAAGCTTTAAAAAATAATTTTCGCATGAACAGTATAAATAAGAATGGGATTAAGAAGGCTATAAATATATAGATGTATCTCCTGTATTTTGTATTAAAAGCGATATATACCAGATATAAACCTTTTTGTTTGCAATGAAATCATATTCTTTTATATTGGCAAAATTTTATATATTTTTTTAATTTTTTTATGAAAATAAAATGGGTCGGGGCGGCATGAAGATTAGGGTGCAGGATGATAAACTAGCAATTGATTTATTATGGCCTTAACGAAAATTCTTATTGATAACCGATGGGTGCGTGCGTTCTTATAATTTCATATTTGATTTCATTAATTATTATGATTCCCGTTTTTCAAATTCAATTTACATGAATATGTGCGTGCGTGCGGCGTGCGTGCGCGAACGTGTGTGCGAGCGTTCATGCGGATGTGTGCGTGCGCGTGTCTATTTATTTTTTTCTTTAATAACACTTCGTCATTCATATTGCATTAATGCAAAGAAAGAAGTATTCAACCATGTTAAATTGATCAAGCTTTTAGGGCTCGCAATTCCTTGTATAATCATAATACATTATATATGCATCTATGTTTATTTGTTGATATACTCAAGTATATATTTGACAAAGTGTTTTATTTATATTTGTCCAACCTCAGAAACTAGTAACAAATGTATGTATTTAAATAACGTAATATTTCAAATTTGATAGAAGCTAACAAAATATTGATTTATTATCTGCATGTCATGTGTTACATTTATTATTTCCAAGGGTGGAATCAAGCCCCCCCCCCCCCCCCCCAAAAAAATTTGGCAATCGTAGGTTTTTCTTCTACACATTTACCCTGAACTCAAGTAGCATGATGTTTGAGTATATTCTACTGTCGCCCAGTGTTTGGTCGTTTTTTTCTTTGTCGTTAAATCTATATCGTTTCGGGTAATTTTACGCGAAACAGTTTGTTATGGCGGCACCATCAACGCGAGTAAAATTAAAAAAACAGCTGAATAGCTTTTTTACATGTAGATCATCTGCAGAAGAAAATATATGTATATTGGATGTCATGACATGTGTAAATGATTTTAAATAGACCAGTCTGCTAAAACATGTATACAATTAAAATATCTACACTGCCTAGACCAAACTTTCAAAAGCACCGAGACAGAAACAACCAAACTGGTTGACAAACTGAGGCAAACAAAAAATCAATACAACACTGAAATCTATGTTTTCATTCAATAAATAGGATTAATGATACGCCTTCCCAAAAACACTACCGGAACAGGTTTTCACGCTATTTGGTTTTACCTGTGACACGTGTGAATGTTGTATACATTGTTGCCCCGTCATTAATTAGGTGATAAGCCAATATTTACTTTGCGTGATTGGCTTATATAAACTATGACTAATGGTTAAAAAATCATAAAGAAAAAAACATATTTTACCCTTTTTCCCTTGTTTTTCATTATTACTATTTTTAGTTTATAAATCTTTTGTTCAATTGTTAGAAAACAGTTACTATAAGTTGACTTCATAACTCTTGCCGTGTCAGTGATCTTGTTTTCCCATTTCATATAACTAAATACACACTGCCTTTAAATTAATCAGTCGGTATTTTCCGTATATTTACAAACATGGTTATTACGTGGCAATCAGTTAATTATGTTTTGAATTATTTAAATTATGTTATAAAAACAAACACTTGTATGCTTTTTTATTTTCAATTCTTTTGAACTACTACAGGGCTTGTTTGAAAAGTTGTAAGGAATCTGAAAGAAATATATATATATATATATATATATATATATATATACATTTGTACATAGCGCGGCGGATTCTGTTTCACACCTTTCTCCCTTACTAAGGAAACCGTTTACCACTATCGCCCGATGGGCACAATTGTAGGTAAAATAATTATTCAATTTCAACACTTCATAACTTCTTTATTTCTAATCTGATTTTAATTTTGTTTATATGACAAAAAACTATAAAACATCAGCATGCCAATCATGTAAATAAAATTTAAATGAAACTATAAGGATTTTCCACCAGCAAAATATTAATTCGAAATAAATTTTCATTACCTACATTTAAATTTAATGACCAGCTCTTTTCGACTGTCTGTATCACATTCATTTGATTTTAATTATCTTTTCAGTTTAAGTAGTTATTCTATGCTTTATATGTACAAAATTTTAAATCAGTTGATAAATAAAGAAGTTAGTATGCACCACCAGCTACTCTTTCTAAAAAAAACAAATTTAACACTACCGCCAGATTTTACACCTGTCCGTTTAATTTTATAGATGATACTTACGTCAAATGTAATTTTTTATTGATTTTAAAAATAGTAAGGTCTTAAATTGTTTTATTTTATGTATGAATTCGGTCGTACATATTGAACAACAACAATAATAAAACAAATACACAAATGTTTACTTTCAATATCTTTTAAAACTTTAACATGGATTATTGAAACAGAGAAGATTGTTTGGTATCACTATTTTGGCATTTGCAAATTGCAAACAGAAGTCATTGAAGCATAAATAATACCTGCTGTCATAAACAGCAGGAAGTATGTAAGTGCGCCACATGTGGTATAGGTATATTATATTTCAGTTTCAGTTTCAGTTTTATTGGCATAACGACAATACACAATTGCCTATGGCCATTTACAGAGAATATTTAAACAAATATGGCATAGACACACAATATATAAACATAGATAAGACATTCACAAACAAACAGTCAAATATTGTGAGATAACAAATCTAGACATTATATTTTCAATAAATCATTTAAGTGAATATAGTTAAGAAGCAGTCGTTGTATTCAAGGTAGTTTTTCTAAGAGTAAAAGCCTCAGTAATATATCTTGATGTATTACGCACTAGTCGTTTATTTGTAGATGAAAGTAGATTTATAAATTTATTAACTGTTGGAAATGATATATTTTTTAGATATTTAGTTCTTATTGTTCTGTATTTTGGACAACATAAGAGAAAATGATACTCTGATTCATCAACATTTAAGGAACATAATTTACAAATTCGATTTTCTCTTTCTACAGTATTATATCTGCCTGATTCTATTTCTAAAGTATGGGCACTAAGACGTAAACGTGTCAGATTTTTGCGGTTATTTTCGTTTGAAATAAAATCTAAGTACTCTTCATATTTAAAATCTACTTTAAACTTATTAAAATATTGTAGTTTTTGCATAGTCTGGACAGATGCAGTCCACGTTTGCATGTATTGGTCTCTAATTCTTTGTTTAAATAAGATAGAATAGTTTATAATTGGGTTGAAATTTTGCCAAATGTCTCCAAATCCTAGATTATTTATGAAAGATTCCATACATTTGGCCCAACATTTATTATTTTGAAAGTTACATTGCTCATTAAAAGATTTATACAAAATTGAATTCGGTTGCTTCATGATCTTAGTCCAGTACATAACGGAACGTTCTTTAGCAATCACAGATATAGGAAATCTACCTAGTTCACCTAAAACAGCTATGTTCGGAGTTTGCTGTTTTACACCTAAAATATGTTTGCAAAATTTTATGTGTAATTTATCTAAACTTTTAAATTCATATATTCCCCAAATTTCCGACCCATATAAAAGTATAGGTAAAACCATTGAATCGAAAAGTTGTAACTTGGTTTTAATATCTACATTGATTCTACTAAACACCCAAAGCAAACAATTGTACGCTTTAAGTGCTTGCTTATGTTTTTTCCTTTTCTTGCCATGATTATTGTCATTTTCAGATGCATCATCATTCATAAAACGATTAAGTTCATTAATTCACAAAACGGAGGGTACCATCCATAGGCAACGTTTGTTTTCAGTATTTTGCCAATATAAAACAATATGATTTCATTACAAACAAATTTTTTTTTTTAAAATTCCCGGGTATATATCGCTTTTAATACAAAATACAGGAGATACATCTATATATTTGTAGCCTTCTTAATCCCATTCTTATTTATACTATTCATGCGAAAAGTGAAATATGTATCAACGCACATTGAGTGATTATCACTGATAAGTATTTCGTATGAATAACCGTTTATCTGCCGAATAAAATAAATAAAAGAAGTCAATAATAATGTATGGTAAATCTTTTATCAAAGACAATTTTTAAAGATAAAGCAAGAATAAACATAAACACACTTAAATTAAGTGTATTTATAGCTAGTTTGCGATAGGATGTGGTAGTATTGGGTAGTATTGGGTAAATCGTGCCGCCGCTTAAATAGATATAGCTATCAAATATGATTCAATTTCATTAAAACAACAACAAAAAATTACTTCAAATAAAGATTTGATTTAAATAACGTTACACACACGGGATACAGTGTGAAAAATTTAATAGCGCTGCTCAAACATCGACTGCGAAATGGAGATCAATGTGTAAATTGCAAAATGGAGTTTCTTATGTTTAGTGCGGAATTTATTAATAAAATTGCTATTTTACGTTTTTACGTTGAGTTAATTAATATAAAAAAAAATTTTAATAAAGATTTTAATTATGTTACAGACATTGTGAAAAGTTTAATATCTTAGCTCGAAAATCAACTGCGAAATGGAGTTTCTTACGGAAAGTGCGAAATGGAGTTTCTTATGTCAAGTGTGAATTGGGGTTTCTTACGTTCGTAAAGTGTGAAAATGAGTAATGCAATCGATATTTTACATTTATTTCTGTAAGCTAGTAAATATATGTAGTTTTTTTTTTTTTGTATTCTGTATAAATAATCGTTCGATGTGTCAAGTTAAAAAAATAATGACAGTAGAGATCCGTATTTAAAGTGCGAAATGGAGTTTCTTATATAAATTGCGAAATGGAGATCTGTATGTAAAGTATGTAATGGAGTTTCTTATGTAAAGTGTGAATGAAATCGCTATTTTACATTTATATGAAAATGTTTTGTTGTGTTATGAAATGTTTCTCGTGTCAAATAATAAAATACGAACAATATCAATCTTGATTTCACAATATATACTTTATTGTAGTTTCTCTGCCATTTTTATGTCTTTATTAAACTACCAATTAACATGGATTAAATAGTATTTAATCAATAAAAAATAAACTTCGTTAAATTAAAAATCAATAAAAGAAATATAAATAAATACTTAATGAGGATTTAATTTAAATAATGTTACACACAGGATTTATTGTAAAAAGTTTAATACGTAAACTAAGATATGACTGCAAAATGGAGATCGATGTGTAAATAGCGAAATGGAGAAATCAGAGACAGCATATTTGTAGAACTGTTTCCTCACACCGGTCATTTCATTATGGTTTCTTGTCGGGGCGAACACGCAAGGGTCAGTCTACTTGAGGTAGACCGTCCTATCCCGGCTTAAACCTACATCTATTAATCTAATTCAATGTTGGGGCAAATACCCAATATTTTTGTCAATGTGTCTTTCAGTTATAACGAGTTACTTCCCTTTATTTCAATTATTACTGAAATACACTTATTTTTATCTAATTCACATAAGTTTCTTTGTTTAAACATCAGTAATGGTTGACCAAATGTTTAATTAATATAAATCTAGAAGTTATTGGGTTATGTTTATGTATATTTTTATTCTGATAGGTATAATTCAAGTGTATTTCAGTATTCCCAGAGTTGTCTTTTCTACGGTAATGCACAAGTTCATTTAATAAATAAATATAGCAACAATGTATATATATCTGGTAATAAGATTATTTAATTAATAATTAAAGGTTAATGTTATATTCTTGACTGTGTTTATTTATTTTTTATAACAAATCTAATAAATATAGCAACAGTATATATACATATCAGATAATAAGGATAGTATTAATGGATAAAGTTATAACAACAAATAATAATATGTTTGTTTAATCTAATTGTCTGAATGAGTGATCAGTGTTAATCATTAATATGAAAACATATCAATAAATAAAATTATTCACTTATATGATTAGTACAATTATTTTATTTAAGTATCAGGGTTTCCCCCAGGCATTTATCGCATGTCGCATGCGACATGCCTTCAAAGTTGCCGGACATTTTGCGACAGGTCATAATCGGCACTACATGCCTTAATTCCCGGAGCGACAGACCATAAATATCTACTTCAATAATACACAAATTGATCAGGTCTCATAAAAAATCCACGCATACTGGGCCGATATCATAACTACCATACCACCCGCTATCGTTTACTGTGCAGACCTTACTGCACACAGGCGGCTATTTCTTTGATCTGTCAGAGTAAGCAGTAGACCGTTTTCTGATTGTCGTAAAATGTGTATGTGTTTGTCGTAAACTGTATCTCTCCATGAGGCTGGCATAATTACGTCACAGGTGTACCTGTCAATCAAGTGTAATACTGACGAGTAACATTGTAACTAGTCACTTGTACGCAAGATCACTGCGAATCTGTTGATTTGACCACACCTTGTCCTCAATCTGCCATGTGCTTCAATCATTGGTTTGTTTATTCCAATGACTATGGAAACAATGAATGTGTTAATTGGAGGGTCAGGTAGGGACAGGTACACGACGTGACCGTTCACAGGTTGTATTATCAAGACAATAGATTTATTAATTTGTGGAACAGGTACGTGTCGCTACCTTTATGTTAGGTATTTAATGGTTTCAGTCAAGACAATAGAAACGTTGATTAGAGGAGAGGGTACATGTCATTAAACATGTTTGTTTTCATGGGTATATTTCAGTAGGCAGATTGTTCCATAAAAGTTATAATTTATTATATTGATAAGAGATCAACAACATCAAAAACTTTTTTTCAATCTAAGAATACTACTCTGTTTATGTTTCCACCATTTATTTCTTGAAGCCATTTGTCAGTTATATTCATTAGTGCTGTTTGACAGGAGCGATTTGGCCTAAACCCAGATTGAGATGTATGTAATAGGTTAAAAACTGACAGATACTTATAAAGTTGTTTGGATCTCCCTTTTTTGTATTGGAGCGTCTTTTGCAATTTTAAAAAGTTGAGGGCAATTTCCACTTTCTATGACTATTGAATATATAAGTTTATGAAGAAACTATTGCAGGTCACTGGTGCACTTATTCATAATATTCTAGGGCCTATGTTATCTAGGCAAGAAGATTTGTTCATATCAATATTATATAGTTCTTTAAAAAGGGTTATCTTATTGACTAGTTAAAATACTGTTCATGTGGATGCTTTCTTTGAACATATCTTTAATTCTTGAAAACTTGGAGATTGTTCACTGGACTGACTTCTAAGATTTTTTACACTAGAAGTGAAGAAATCATTAAATTCATTTGCAGCATCATGAGGATTTGTGATTTTTAAACCATCATTAGAATTAAGTACTGTTGAACTGAATGTTGTGTTTGAAGGACTTAAGGAAAAAATACATTTCCATAATGATTTTGGGTCCTTATAGTCTTTAGGTAAGAGCTCGAGCTTTGCTTTTTCATTTAATACTTACGATAAACACATGTTTAACTATTTTTTGTTATTGTATAACTATTATAAAGGTAAAAAAAATAAAGTTAGGTAATCACACTGTTAATGTCTTTGTATTCATTTTATGACAACAATATAAAATAGAAATATATACATGAACGTAAATCTAAAAAAAATCCACAAATGGAGGGGCTACCCCTCCCGTACCCACCCCGCCGTATTAATGCAACATGCCTTCACAAATTTCTAGGGGAAACCCTGAGTATGTATGAAATAAATGATAAAAAATGCACATATCTGATTCTTTTTCTCCAAACGAATAAGATATACATCTTTGTAATATATTAAGGAGTATAAATTGCAAGTGCATGAAACAAATGGAAAGGGAAATAAGAATACAAACAATTGAATGTTAATTGATCTTTATTACGACACAGATATATAAAATATGAAGCAGAATCTGAAGAAGAAGAAAATGAATGGGAATAGCGTTAAATAGTTTAGTTTTAGCCAAAGGCCAGAAGTGCTTATGCGATGGCGCGTTGTCTGTCGTCCGTCGTCTGTCGTCTGTTAGCAGCACTTTCTCTGAAACCACTAGGCCAATTAAACTGAAACTTCACATGCATGTTTCTGTTGCATAGGAGACTATACAGAAGATTATTTTTTTTTCGATCTGAAATTCAAGATGGCCGCCGTTACTAAAAATAGTCCAAAACTTAAAAAATCTTCTTCTCATGAACGGCCTAACAGATTTTCAAAATGTTTATGTAGTAATGATGACCAACTATAGTATTGTTAGATTTGTTCAAATGGTGTCCCTAGGGTTAAATATGACCCCGCCCCGAGGGTTCAATTAGGGGACACATGTCATTATAATTTATTTATTTTTTTTTCTTTTTAAAATTGAAATGATTTTGCCTATATCTTCACAGAAGCATTGTTTGGTGAAGGAGGTTCAGATTTGTAAAAATTAATGGGTTCCACTATCTAAAGGGGTCAGGAGGGGCCACAAAAGGATAAAAATTCAGAATTACTAAAATTGTTTTCTTGAGAACCGGTATATCAGATTTGGCATAAATTATCCCTATGTGTAGGGGTTTGTTGCAGATAAGAATTTAGTGGCTAAAATTTATAGGGGCCCTGTAAGGGGACTTAGAATTTTACATAGGGATACTATGGGAAAACAGAAAATTCTCTTTTTCTTTCATTTTTAGCTCTACTGGCCAAAGGCCAGAAGTGCTTATGCGATGGCGCGTTGTCCGTCGTCTGTCGTCTGACATCTGTCGTCTGTTAGCAGCACTTTCTCAGAAACCATTGGGCCAGTTAAACTGAAACTTCACATGGGTGTTTCTATTGCATAGGAGACAATGCAGAAGATTTTTTTTTTTCAATCTGAAATTCAAGATGGCCGCCGTTACTAAAAATAGTCCAAAACTTAAAAAATCTTCTTCTCATGAACGGCCAAACAGATTTTCAAAATGTTTATGTAATAATGATTACCAACTATAGTTTTGTTAGATTTGTTCAAATGGTGTCCCTAGGGTTAAATATGACCCCACCCCGAGGGTTCAATTAGGGGACACATGTCATTATAATATTTTTTATTATACCCCCGACAAACGAAGTTTTGAGGGGGTATATTGGAGTCACCCTGAGGTCGGTCTGTCGGTCTGTCCGTTGCAATTTTCCTTGTCCGGAGCATCACTTGAAAAGTACTGGATGGAATTTCATCAAACGTCATACAATGGTAGAATATAATGAGAGGAAGTGCAGTGTACAAGAAACATAACTCTATACTTACTAATTACAGAGTTATTGCCCTTTGATATTATTTCTTGTCCGGAGCATAACTTGAAAAGTACCGGATGGAATTTCATCAAGCTTCATGCAATGGTAGAATATAATGAGAGGAAGTGCAGTGTACAGGAAACATAACTATATTCTTGCTAATTACAGAGTTATTGCCCTTTGATATATTTCCCTTTGATATTTTTTCTTGTCCGGAGCATAAGTTGAAAAGTACCAGATGGAATTTCATCAAGCTTCATACAATGGTAGAATATAATGAGAGGAAGTGCAGTGTACAGGAAATATAACTCTATTCTTGCTAATTACAGAGTTATTACCCTTTGATATATTTCCCTTGTCCGGAGCATTACTTTTAAAGTACTGGATGGAATTTCATCAAACTTCATACAATGGTAGAATATAATGACAGGAAGTGCAGTGTACAAGAAACATAACTCTATTCTTGCTAATTACAGAGTTATTGCCCTTTGATATATTTCCCTTGTCTGGAGCATTACTTTTAAAGTACTGGATTGAATTTCATCAAACTTCATACAATGGTAGAATAAAATGAGAGGAAGTGCAGTGTACAAGAAACATAACTCTATTATTGCTAATGACAGAGTTATTGCCCTTTGATATTTTTTCTTGTCCGGAGCATAACTTGAAAAGTACCTGATGGAATTTCATCAAGCTTCATACAATGGTAGAATATAATGACAGGAAGTGCAGTGTACAAGAAACATAACTCTATTCTTGCTAATTACAGAGTTATTGCCCTTTGATATATTTCCTTTGTCCGGAGCATTACTTTTAAAGTACTGGATGAAATTTCATCAAACTTCATACAATGGCAGAATATAATGAGAGGAAGTGCAGTGTACAAGATACATAACTCTATTCTTGCTAATTACAGAGTTATTGCCCTTTGACATATTTCCCTTGTCCGGAGCATTACTTTTAAAGTACTGGATGGAATTTCATCAAACTTCATACAATGGTAGAATATAATGACAGGAAGTGCAGTGTACAAGAAACATAACTCTATTCTTGCTAATTACAGAGTTATTGCCCTTTGATATATTTCCCTTGTCCGGAGCATTACTTTTAAAGTACTGGATGGAATTTCATCAAACTTCATACAATGGTAGAATATAATGAGAGGAAGTGCAGTGTACAAGAAACATAACTCTATTCTTGCTAATTACAGAGTTATTGCCCTTTGATATATTTCCCTTGTCTGGTGCAGTACTTTTAAAGTACTTTGAAAGCCATCAGTGATAACAGTTTAATAAAGTTCATGAAAGAACCAAGTTGATGAATACATGGAGTTCGAGCAAAGCAGGTTCGATATTGTATTCCTAGTGCTCTTGTTTGTTTCTTATCCATAAAGTTGTTGTCCCTCAACATAACTCGAAAAAGTATAACATTTATTGATTGCCATGAAAGCTTGTACACTGCACAATAATTAAAAAGACGGTTTTTAATTTTAACAAAACCATAAAAAAATTAACAATACAAAAAACTCAATCCATAACATTCTCTTTTATTAAGAATTTTTTTTGTCTGGAGCATAACTTTAAAACTATTGGATATGATTTAATAAAACTTCATACAATGGTTAACCATTTTCTGTCATGGCGGCGTTCGGGGGTATTCATCTCCTTCAGTGATAGGTCTAGTTTATTTTTTTTAAAAATGGAAATGATTTTGCCTATATGTTCACAGAAGCATTGTTTAGTGAAGGAGGTTCAGATTTGTAAAAATGACTGGGTTCCACTGTCTTAAGGGGTCAGGAGGGGCCCCAAAAGGGGAAAAATTGGGAATTACAAAATTCGTTTTCTTAAGAACCGGTATGTCAGACTTGTTCATATTTTGCATAAATTATCCCTATGTGTAGGGGTTTGATTGCAGATAAGAATTTAGGGGCTAAAATTTATAGGGGCCCTGTAAGGGGACTTAGAATTTTACATAGGGATACAATCGGAAAATGGAAAATTCTCTTTTTCTTTCATCTGTTCTTAAACCACTAGGCCAATAAGACTGAAACTTCACATGGGTGTTCTATTGCATAGGAGACTATATAGAAATTTATTTTTTTTCGATCTGAAATTCAAGATGGCCGTCATTACTAAAAATAGTCCAAAACTTAAAAAATCTTCTTCTCATGAACGGCCCAACAAAATTTCAAAATGTTTATGTAGTAATGATGACAAACTATAGTTCTGTTATATTTGTTCAAATGGTGTCCCTAGGGTTAAAAATGACCCTGCCCCGAGAGTTCAATAAGGGGACACATGTCAATATAATTTTTTTTTTTTATTTTTTTTTTTAAATGGAAATAATTTTGCCTATATCTTCACTAAAGCATTGTTAGGTAAAGGCGGTTAAGATTTGTAAAAATGACTGGGTTCCTATGTCTTAAGGGGTCAGGAGGGGCCCAAAAAGGGTACAAATTGGGAATTAGTAAAATTGTTTTCTTAAGAACCAGTGTGTTAGATTTGTACATATTTGATATAAATTATCCCTAAGTGTAGGGGTTTGATTGCAGATAAGAATTTAGGGGTTAAGATATATAGGGGCCCTGTAAGGGGACTTCGAATTTTACATAGGGATACAATGGGAAAACAGAAAATTCTCTTTTTTCATTTATTCTGAAACCAGTAGGCCAATTAAACTGAAACTTCACATGGATGTTTCTATTGCATAGGAGACTTTACAAAAGATTTATTTTTTCTATCTAAAATTCAAGATGGCCACCGTTACTAGAAATAGTCTAAAACTTAAAAAGTCTTCTTCTCATGAACGGTCCAACAGATTTTCAAAATGTTTATGTAGTAATGATGACCAACTATAGTTTTGTTAGATTTGTTCAAATGGTGTCCCTAGAGTTAAAAATGACCCCGCCCCGATGTTTCTATTGCATAGTAGAATTTCAAAAAGTGCTATGGCCACTATGAGTCAGTAGAGCGTCCTCAGGCCCTCTTGGGCCTCTTGTTTCTGAAACCACTACGCCAATTAAACTGAAACTTCACATGCATGTTTCTGTTGCATAGGAGACTATACAGAAGATTTTTTTTTTTTATCTGAAATTCAAGATGGTCGCCATTACTAAAAATAGTCCAAAACTTAAAAAATCTTCTTCTCATGAACAGCCCAACAGATTTTCAAAATGTTTATGTAGTATTGATGACCAACTATAGTTTTGTTAGATTTGTTCAAATGGTGTCCCTAGGGTTAAATATGACCCATCCCGAGGGTTCAATTCGGGGAAACATGTCATTATAATATATTTTTTTTTTTTTTTTAAAAATGGAAATGATTTTGCCTAAATCTTCACAGAAGCATTGTTTGGTGAAGGAAGTTCAGATTTGTAAAAATGACTGGGTTCCGCTGTCTTAAGGGGTCAGGAGGGGCCCCAAAAGGGCAAACATTGGGAATTTCTAAAATCTTTTTCTTAAGAACCGGTATGTTAGATTTGTTAATATTTGGCATAAATTATCACTATGTGTAGGGGTTTGACTGCAGATAAGAATTAAGGGGCTAAAATTTACAGGGGCCCTGTAAGGGGACTTACAATTTTACATAGGGATACTATGGGAAAACAGAAAATTCTCTTTTTCTTTCATGAAAACAGAAAATTCTCTTTTTCTTTCATCTTTTCTGAAACCACTACGCCAATTAAACTGAAACTTCACATGCATGTTTCTGTTGCATAGGAGACTATACAGAAGATTTCTTTTTTTCGATCTGAAATTCAAGATGGCCGCCATTACTAAAAATAGCTAAAACTTAAAAAATCTTCTTCTCATGAACGGCCCAACAGATTTTCAAAATGTTTATGGAGTAATGATGACCAACTATAGTTTTGTTAGATTTGTTCAAATGGTGTCCCTAGGGTTAAATATGACCCCGCCCTGATATTTTTATTGCATAGGAGAATTTCAAAAAGTGCTATGGCCACTATGAGTCAGTAGAGCGTCCTCAGGCCCTCTTGGGCCTCTTGTTTTTTATACACATAAATCTATAAGTAGGTCATGTTTGTTTTGGTCTAAACAAAGAGTTATGGGTATGTGTAATATATTCTTGGACAATCAGGAACATTTTGTGCTGAATGCGTTTCGTTATCCATAAATCATAACTATTGAACTGGAGATATTAAAATTGACTGGAGTTGTACATCACTACTCAATTCTTTCGATTTTGGAGCCATTTTTTTTACAATAACAAATTTACATGTAAACACTGCAGACGGCATTAACAGTGTGTATTACAAAACTTGATCATTAATGCCTTAAATAACTAAATCTAGGTTTCTTTCGATTTTTCCAGTCACCACTATTTACGTTAGTTAATAACCCTTACCCCGACAAATGTTAACGATTACAGGTTTGAATGAATTTACATTTTAATCTTTTTTATCTTGTCAAACTATTTTATCACATTTCCCACTATTGCTACTCTTATGTTTCCAGGCTTCTCCACAGGCCATAATGGCATTTAAGCACAGGGGCTATCAGTAATGGTATTCCCCTATCAGAAATGGTATCCCCCTATCGCTTGACTATCAGAAATGGTATCCCCTAGCGCTTGAATTCTTTAACAAAATTTTGCAAAAGCTTACTTTTTTCTTAATCATTATTTTTCTTTGCATTCGGATCCAACATGCCTTCAGATTTGAAACTAATTTGCGACATCCCATAAATCCTCTGACATCCCTTAATTGCCTAGTAAGCATGCCTTTATATCCAGCTGTGTTTTGATAAACCCACCCCATACTGTTAATAAAGATGTTATTTTTCACAGCTTGATATGACCAGACAGATTTTGCTGCATATCAGGACCGCTTAATATCATGCACAATTGACCAGTATCAATGGGTCTAAGGTTCTGGTTCTGTAATTGTAATTAATTGGGTTTATATTAATTGACTTGATTTACATTATTAAAACGACTCTTATTATCTAGTTAAAGAAAGTTTGTCAGTGGAAATGTTGAATTAATACTTAATTTGTAAATGATATAAGCATTTTTAGCTCTACTATTCGGAGAATTAAGAGAGCTATTCTACTAATTTAGATACAATGCCCATCTGCTTGATTTTGCACGTAAAGGCTCGTGGCAAAAAATGAAGATAGACAGATTATTAAATTATTACCAATATAACACAAATATAAATGTGAAACACTCGGTTTTTAATTCTGAGATCTTTCGCTGTCAGAGCGAGTTCTCTAACGACCAAAATAACCGGACCGCTTACACACACACTTCTCTCTTTACAGGTTATTTTCACTCTGAGATATTCCACAACAAATTGGGAATTCATCCCTGAATTTTGATAGAAACCACAGAATCAATGTGAATGTTTTTCAGAGAATTTAAAAGTGGCAGTCTCACAGTCACATTGGTGTCTAGCAAATGTAACGGGACAATTAAAATATGCAGCCAGTCCGGTACTCGAACCCGGGACACTTTGCTGACAGGACAAATTCTGTATTGACCAAGCTAACTGGCTAGTTACACACACTTCTCTCATTACAGGTTACTTTCACACTGACAAAAAAAAAGAATATTGCACACATATAAAAGTGTATGTTAAATGTATTTTGCAGGACTACAAGTTTCAGCAGCTTTGTAAGGTCAGGGTATCACGTAGTCCAGCAGCACTGCCATTAACTCGTGCATCACTTATAGTGGCATCATCCAAATATGGACTCACATTTGTTGGAGTAGAGAAAGGTGAGTTTATCGGGAAAACAGTTTTTTGGTAAAAATTAAAGGGACACACGGCAATCTTGAAATATATTATTACTCCTCTCCATGCATCTAATCTTTATCTTTGAATGTGAAAATATTATTGAAAAGATTATAATTATCATAAAAGAATAAAAACAGTCATGAAAGTTTACATGTAAATAAACAAGGTTTATAGGAATTTAAATTCAAGTTCCTTACTATTGTAGTCCCAATTCTAGCAGTACCATTGTTTTTGGTATCCAACTTTCAATTTCATTTTGTGTGAGCATAAATACTATTTCAGAACACCGTTTCCAGTTGATTAACATAATTTGATTGTTCAGGCTTAATATCATAATTTAATTTGTCATGTGGTCAAGTGTAACCAATCATATTTATGCCTTCTTTGTTATTGTTTTTTTTAAATCTATTCACAATAACATTCGCATTAAACCGCCAACTGTCCCCATCACGTTTCCTCATTTCTGAGCAGTGCCAGCTGGTTTAGTACTGGGTGGTATGCTAGTTTCTTATCATGGTGAATCAGCTTTGTTCGTCTAAGCTTTTCCCCAAGACAGAAACAGGCATGCTCTCTCAATTTATTACCAGACGTTTATCATTCACCATTGCATAAATGTATAATAACATCAGTTATAAAGTGAGCTAAGTCAGCATATGCCAATAAATATAAATCGAATAAACTGTTGTAGTCTTTCTTCCCATGAATGTAATAGAGTACAATCTCTTTTTTTTTCTGACAATTTGATGGCATGCAACTTCTTGATTGCCAGATTCTTGTCAGTGAATCCGTATATGAGCGTATACATATACACACAAACTTTACATATATACACTCGGGTCCCGTTATAACGCGGATCTTGGGGTCCACAAAACGAAAACCGCGTTATAAGCGGACCGCGTTATAGCGATAATTACCTCGAAAAAAAATCGATGTCGGTTTTTCACACCTATCGTGCTGTCCTACTGTGAATGGTATTGTTTGCATTGTAATATGATACAACGCGTATTTAGTTACAACAGATACACTTAGATATGTATGAAATTAATACAAAGAAAGAAAAGAAAGAAAAACGTTTTCGTGTTTTTTTTTTATACTAAAATTGGCAGCCATTTCCGTTTAACCCGGAAGGAGAAAAAACGGTGTCTATATAAAAAATCGCGCTTCAATTTAAACTCAACGCTGTTAGTATAAAAATATTAAAAATATAAATCTGAAGTATTAACAACAATTAAATAATAAAAATAAGTTTGTGTTTACGATCCGATAAGATACCCGCGATATATTAATACCTGTCAACCGCTTCGTTGCTTGATCACGTGATCACTCGATAATAACAAAGTTTGCATATGGCTTCCGTGTTTGGCGCGTGTCAGCATTTATTGAAGCACTCGGGATTATTACAAACTGTTAATTGTCAATGCTGGCATGAATCAATCCCTTAAACAATCCTTTAAACCACCATGAGGTAATGGTTATAACAGTTTGTTATAATCAAGGCTAGTTGATGAGTAGAAGATGAGCGATTATCAAATCAAAACATGGCGACGATCTATTGTTTGGTTGTCATTTGGTCATTCGCGCATATTTTCAAGTTTTGTATCACGACCTTTCCCCCCCGCCGAAAAATTGGGAGCCAAGCAAAAACCGCGTTATAACGAAATTCGCGTTATATCGGACCGCGTTATAACGGGACCGCAGTGTATATATCTATCTGTACATGGTATGACTAAATTTCTAAACACAGTTTCAGTTTGCCAGCTCCAAATGACATGTCATTGTGGTTGTAACTTACAGTTCTCATGTCCCAATGAACAAGGTCTGTTTATTAAATGATTATCTTTCAATAGATTCGCGGACAAAAGCCCCCCCGGACAAAAGCCCCCCCGGACATAAGCCCCCTCAAACCGGTAGGGCGGACATAAGCCCCCTCGATGTTTTTGCAAGGCGGACATAAGCCCCCTCGTCTAATTTTTTGGGGCGGACAAAAGCCCCCTCGACTATTTAAGCAGGGCGGACAAAAGCCCCCTTACCTAGAGTAATATAGTTGATAAACCCCCCTTCACCTTTGGTCATAGGTCTGCTCAAATGTTTATCTTCTTAACAATTTCCGAATCAATAATGGTTAAACATGTCTTAAAAAAAAGAATAGCGTATTTGGTTTAAAGCAAGGGAGAGTACTCGTTATAACTCTCAATGCGCAACGTCATTTATTGACGACATACCTAATGTACACTCTGTTTTTATCGTTAAACTTAACCCTACTCGGCGCCTTTTCCCATTATTTTTTTTATGTCTGGCGATGAAAGCGTTTATAAGCCCCAACAATAAGGTTAATAAATTATAACTTTGAACGATCCGCACTACTACTGCAAACAGAGCAGACACTGATCAAGCCACTACTCGGCTATCATGATTTTGATTAGTTACACCGTAATTATCCCGATGTTGTACAAATCCTGGGTGATTAAAGTTAATGTTATGTTGTTGTTGATAACTGTAAGTTTGTAAACATGCGATCATATTATAAATGCTGGAATTTTGTTTGACTGAATAAAGTTATCTTTCACATAAGTAAATTGAAGCTGTTTTCAACAAAAATAAAGGCTTCAATGGGGAAAAAATTACCGATAATAATTATTATTATAACTTGTGCATTAGGTGTGTCGTCTGTGACGCTGTGTCTGATACGCTATTTTGGCAAACAGTTTATTTTATTTTATACGGATTGAGGGGGGCTTTTGTCCGCTCTGTACACGAGGTAAGGGGGCTTATGTCCGCCCTATATTTTTTGGGATCGAGGGGGCTTTTGTCCGCCCTGCTAAAATGGTCGAGGGGGCTTATGTCCGCCCCTTGAGATTAGCCGAGGGGGCTTATGTCCGCCTTGCAAAAACATCGAGGGGGTTTATGTCCGCCCTACCTGTTGGAGGGGGCTTTTGTCCGGGGGGGCTTTTGTCCGTATACCCTTTCAATAAGCCAGCTGGGCCCGATGAGCTGCTCAGTCGGAAACGCATCTGGCTATCAATCCAGGTGTCGTGAGTTTGAATCCCCACCCGGCAACAGTCTCTGTGATGATTGCTTTACAACATTGTCTCATTATCATTGGTCTCACCGCTGATTCAAGTGGGAAAGTAATCAGTTACTTGAGGAAATTAGGTGTGCTCGATTTCTGGTTAACCTTTCAGGAACCCATGAAAAAGTGGTTAGGTTAACTGATTGTCATTTAGCCCACGATGGCATTAAAATGTCGCGTAATATTTAATCCATCAATCAATTCAATAAGCGGATTCAAATTGTCATCATAATTAAACTGTCAATTGCAGGGATCAAAGTGTTGCGTTCTGCTGACTTTCTGTCTCAGGACCAACAGCATGCGGCTGACCGGTTACAACACATCATCACAGACTTCCCGACCCTGGCGGAGATGGATGTTGGGGCCGAAGTGACTCATGTTTCTCTCAGCTGTGATGACCTGACCCTGGCAGTGGTCACATCAGCACCCGTGGTCCTACATGTGTACGATGTCAGAAACTTTGCTGTGAAGGTATATGATCACTTGTTGTTCTTTACAAAATGTTTTGAACTTGGAACAGTACATTAGAATGTTTGTAATATTTATGTAGTACCATAGTTTTGACATACATTTAATTTTTTTCTGTTTTCGAATTCTCGGTTGAGTTTCATGTTCAATATTAACCTGAAACTGATTATAATATTTTTTTCCATAATGTCAGTTCCATTATAAATTGGATGAAGTGTTATTTAGAATACAACGACTGAGAGTTGAACAATGCTACTTTGATTAGACTGCAAATTATTCTCATGCAAAAAAAACCCACCTTAACAGTTACCAGTAAACTTGTTTCCTTTTTTTAAGCCATGAAAATAATGATATGTAGTACATATGGAAGCCTAAACTATGTTATTTTGAATAATTTATGCGTGCAGAGATGTAATAAAATAAATACAAATTCTTCTTATGATTTTGCAGCTACATAATGTCAATGTTCCTATTTTGTCCTGATAAAGATTTTATAAGATTTTTGCAGGATACTGCCCCTGTCACACCCTTCTTAAAAGTGGATAATGGCCTTGGTGACACCCTGCTGTTGGACATGGCTTGGAACCCTGCACTGCCAGCATTGCTGGTTACCTGCGTAGCTAGTGGTCGTCTAGACATGTACGAGATCACAGACAAGCTCAGTAAAAGGGCATCACTAAACACTGGCAAGGCTAGATGTGGTATGTGTCCCGTTTGAAGAGACAATAAAACATAATCTGATATTTTCATTTGTTGTTTGCAACCTGTGCTGCTAAGACTTCCTTTTATCATGTAACTGAAGCCTTTTTGTATCGAAATCATTTAGCTGATAGAACTTACTTAGTTTCATACAGTCATGTGCAGTTACCTCCAATATTTTTATTTCTATTGCAGTTGGTTTAAATAAACTATATAGACAAACTGCATTAAATTTATCAATGAAAAAATATCATCTGATGATGAAAACATCAGGCTAGTCCACTGTCTGGTGCCCAAAAGGCTTCTTGATAAATATATGTGAAGCCCAAGGTACTTTTCGATAACATTAAGCTAAACTATTGTTTTTCTCCTGTTAATAAAAGCAATTGTGCATTTAATCCTTTAAATAAATCTCGTTTCTTAACTACTTTCGTGTTGATCAAATATGGCCTTCAAACACTTGTGAAGTTTGCATTAAGGTTTCATAATTATGGAAGATACTAAATTCAAAATGGAGAGATTCCTCCAAAACTACCTCACAATATAGATAGATCCAGCCATGATGACTCGATCCAAAATTTGAAATTTTAGGAGAGGAAAAACTAGAACTTCTAAAGTAATGAATTTAAATTATTTAAAAAATAGTGTAGCCAGGAAGGTTGCTTTCATGCAGAAGATGGTAGATAGATGAAATAGCTAACGTCACAATGCACCCATAATAAAGTCATTCAAGAGTAAAGTTTAGGTGGGCCTTGATATAAAATAGTACTTAGAAATGAACAATATAGGGCCCCAATAACCAGAGTTTTTATTGGGAGAATGTCCCATAGATGAACAATGTAGGGCCTCACGTACTGGAGTTTTTATTGGGAGAATGTCCCATAAATGGATGCCATAAACACTATATATCCAAGGGTATATACACATGGGTCATGAGATTGATTACTCACTGGTTCCTCGGTGATGATTGGACATGAGCTTGGTTCTGTGTCTCCCACCTCTGAATATGTGGAGAAGTAGTCTGATCTGTACAAATGCTTTTTAATACATGTATACTTGGCTTCAGTATGTTGGAGTCCCAAGGGCAAGCAGTTGGTGGTGGGGCAGGACGATGGCAGCCTAGTGCAGTATGATCCAGATCTTCAGGAGAAGCGCAGATGGGAATACCCGTCTGTATTGCAAGATCCCTCATATCAAGGTACCAATCTATATTACTTCTGTCTTGCCTCTTGTACCTGTATCCTATCTCTACTACAGATACCATGTTTTAGTAATTGTAAAACATGCAATCGACCTAAGTATCTCATTGGTTACTTCCATGATATGGTTGATATCTACAATCTTTTCCCCTTTTATGGCTATGAAAATATCAAAGCTATTAAATCACACAAAATGACATCCAAACTTTGTTAAGATTTTCAATTTTCAACATTATTATTTACTTGAACAATTTTAAATGTTCTATATTCATTATTTTTGTCTGCCTCTTTTCTTTACATGCCAGAAAGACATACTGGTACAGTGTTTGAACCATATTCATATTTTCCTGTTTCATACCTATAACAGCCTAATGGCTGACTGGTGTCCATTTATTCACTTGCATGTGTAGTTCATTTAAGTACCTGTATATTTATATAGAGGATATTTGATGCTTTTTAAGTGAATACATGATATATTTTAAGAGAAATCCCTTTGAAATGAAATTTCTAAGTATTCACTAAAAATATAAAATATTCGGTTTTCTACGCTAAATGCAAATTAATTTTTTAAAAAAAGAAGATATTTTCAACATTCATTTATTAATCATTTGCTTATTTTATTCTTTTTGGATGAATACATGAAAAATGATGCCTGTATGCAGGTATTAAGTGCAGATATCCACCATTTTTAGTTGTGTTTTTTTATTCATATTAAATGATGATAGTTTATTTGATGAGTGTAAATCAATTCATCTAACCTTCCCTGAGGCACTCAACAATTAACACATGAAACATGATGAGATAAAGCCAGGAAATATATGATTTAGAACTATTTAAAATAAGCAACTGACAATGTTATACAAGAAAATATTAATATTCAGCTATACATTAAGGATTCACTACACTGTTAATTTTGTTCTTTGTTCTTTATAAAATAAGGTCTCGCTACACAGTTAAATTTTGTTCTATATAAAATAAGGTCTCACCACACAGTTAAATTTTGTTCTTTGTTCTATATAAAATAAGGTCTCACTACACAGTTAAATTTTGTTCTATATAAAATAAGGTCTCACTACACAGTTAAATTTTGTTCTATATAAAATAAGGTCTCACTACACAGTTAAATTTTGTTCTTTGTTCTGTATAAACTAAGGTCTCACTACACAGTTAAGTTTTGTTCTATATAAAATAAGGTCTCACCACACAGTTAAATTTTGTTCTTTGTTCTATATAAAATAACGAAACGATACACGGATGCAACAGGGCGAACGATCCATGAACGATACAAAACAATAATGCAAACTTTAAACGCATCAAATAATAAAGATTCGGATATCCTCTAATATTGTCATAGTTATATTGACAATGAAATAAATAATAAAATGAAATGATTGCTCTCTTTGTCATTTAAAATCTTTAAATTGCTATACCTGTAACTTTAATTTTATTTCTTTGTTACAAGTTTTAATCCCGAATTATCCTTGAAAAACATTGCCTTGGGCATCGTTTCTTTACTTGTAAAAGTATGATAAAACAATCAGATGACACATGACCTGCTTACACAACTACCCCAATTAACTGATTTAATTATCTGAACACCGATTTATGTTGCTGTTCTGTTATATGATTGCCAATCAGGAAAAGTTTTCACGCAATTTTAGAAAATCTGTTTGTTACACCAAAGCCTTTCCACTTAGGGCTTTTCCAGAATTGTATATATACATGTTTATATATATATAACAAACACATGTAAAGGGTTGGTGTTTGATTGTTACTGGGTGTCTTCCAAAATGTTTGTTTTCAATATAGGCATTTGTTAAAAAAGATTACTATTAAGCTAATAAGAGTTATTAATAACTACACATACCTAAATTTGTGTACAGAATGAACACGCTGTCCCTTTCACTATCACCTTGTGCTAATTTCTGATGACGTCACCAGTGAAACAAACATTTTATTCACTAAGTGGGTATCTTGGAAATTTTTGATGGAAGGATATCAGAGGAATTCTATCGGTGTAATGTATATAAAAAGTCCTTGAAAGCATCAGACGGAAGTACATGTACCAGCGATTTTAGAAGCCATGCCACACGACATAAAACTTTTACCCTTTAAAGACATCTTTTTTATGGAAACATCCCCGCCTCCCCCATGCATTTACCGTAGTGAAATAGAACGCGATGTTTAATGACACAAGAAACTGTCAGAGTGACGACATTGCACATTGCCACGAGGTCAAAAATAAATTGTGTCGGAGTTATAGACATAAAGTGTGTGCGTTCGCTACATAAATTAAGGCATGTGTATTTGTAAATATATTTATCTTTGCGGATTATCTAAATTATTTTGTTTAATGAATTGTTATAATTGTTTAACATGACAATCTATCGAAATTCATAACTGGAATTAAAATTGGAAAAATACCTGTAAATAATGCATTATTCCTGTAAATAAAATAAATACTTGCTGAGGCGTCTATACTCTGTTTCTTGCATAATAGCAGATTATACACCACTGCAGATATAAAAAACACAGACTGATTCACATTTATTTACTATATACTTTTTCGATACCGTAATATTAACGTTAGTGTAAACCAATCTGGCAATGTTTGGCCAATCTAATAGTTACGTGACCGTAACGTGTTTATCTGATGTAATTGACATGCCCCGTACCATGTGTATTAAATTTCAATGATTGAGTTTTATGAAACATATTAATCTGTTGTCATGCTACAAATCATCAACTAATATGGTAGACCATATCTAACATAGGGTGGCTTAGTTAGCAATATTTCAGAATGATTTTAATCAATATTTCAGAAAGATTTTAATCAATATTATTTTAATTTATTTAATTAATATATTATCATATAAAACCCGGCAATTTCTCCTCAATATCTAGTTCTTATTATTTATTCTACTGCGGTGTTACAATTGGACAACCAGAGATGATGCAATTGGTGAACATGTCATGTAAACGACAAATGGTAAAAGATACACGGTAAACGATACATGCTAAACGATTCAAACGCAAACACAGGCTAAAATGCGTTCACTATCGTTTTGAACTGCATTTTAGTATTTTCTCTAACGTTTATCATTAAAAAAATGCAAACCATTAACGAAATCAAAAAAATGCATTTCAAACGCAAAACAAATGCGTTTGACACGCAAAACAAACGCAATTGAAATGCATTTTTGGTGTACTTGAACGGATTACTGTCTGTATATGGTGTACAATCCAGTATTTTATGCTAATATACATACAATGTACATGTACAGTTGTTACTCACCAACTCGAACTCTTTTATTTCGAAATTCCGGTTATCTCAAATTTGAAATTCAGTCACGGAAAATTGAGTGAATGAAATCAAACACTAATTGACATTTAGCATATTTGAGTAAATATTGACAGTCAAATATAGGTATTTACATGTACACATATATTTTCAATGATTTATGACATGGGTGGGGTAACAGTGAAAAGATGCACAAAGGTAGACTCCTGATAAATCGAAGTCCGGATATTTCGAATTATTTTTTACGGTCCCATGGAATTCGAAATAAGGAGTTTCAACTGTAAATAACATTTTGTAATTATAATACATGTAGATTTATAATCATGTGCTTGACATATTCAGCCCTGGATGTGATGTGGTTGTCAACATATACCTTTATTGTGTCGTACATCTCCAATAGAGCGAACTGTAGTGATCAACCACGGGGTGTTTTGATTAATGGATCTGTAAGTAAACAATATGTTATTGACATATTGATATTTAGCTATTGTTGTATCATGGAGATATATAATCATATTGTATACAAAGTTTATTGTGGAGCATGTAGTCTGACTGTAAAATATCAGGCTTTGGACCAGAGGGTGATCTGTCTGACCCTCGGCTACTGCCATGTGTGCAGCACTAGACCAGAATACAATATCTGTCTTATTACTAGTTCTACCCAGGAACACTTTGGGCATGGTTAATATAACTCTCAGAACTTTCTCTGGTACCAATAGCTCAAAGATAAAATCAAATTTTCCATATCATCATCACAATTGTTTGGTATTGTGGATATAATTTGCAGCAGATTATAAAAAGAGGACGAGAAAAACATGAGAAGAATGCCATGAAGCAAAAATTCAGTTGAATTCAAATCATTACATAAAATGATACAAGGGTTGTTGAAAAAGTTTGTGGATAAATTGATTTACAGAGACACAAAAAGCAAATCTATGAATTAAATGGCATGTGTTTGATTTGCAATTTATTGCTGGAAGCCAAATATCAAAAAAATATTCGAAATATTACACTTCCTACACTAACATAAACAATACCACGCAGATGGCTGGAGCTGTATGAAGTTCATGTATAAACTGACATGATGTAGTAATGAACCCGTTAATTTTGTTATTAAAACTGAATTACAACAAAAGTGATTTTTCTACAAACTTTTTGAACACCCCTCACATATTCAGATAATGTATATTGATAAGATAAAAGAAAGACGTAACTGCAATGTAATATGTTGTTCAAAGCAAACGGCTAACTGTGTTAGATATTGAAATCACTTATAAACTGAATGCAGCACACTTTTTGTTGAAACGCTTGCTGTGCTTATTACCATATTGACATAAAGCTGATGCCAAGTCTGCTTAAAATTAATTTTACATTTATCTGAAATCAGCACAATCTAGATATTGGCCGAAACAAACAAAAATCCACAAAGACCTGTTGTAATAAAGATGATATCAATAAAACATTTGTTTGGTAAATTTTTAGAAAGAAAACCCCGCCACCTATTCAGACTTTGAAGATATTTGCTTCGGCACTGGAGAAGAAAGAAAGAGGAAATATTTGTACAGTTACGTTCAGAAATGGTAAGATAAAATTATTTATTTTTGGATCACCTTGTTAACATACATGACACACATTTTCAGGTACATGATGTACTACTAATTTTCATCATCATTTATATGTTAAAAACAAAAACCTTGTGATTAAAGTATCAGCATATCCAATTTGTGTAGGAAACTATTATTTAAGGATGTGAAATGCTCATGAATTAATGGACACGGACCAATTCAATATCTGTTTAAACTTACGAGACTGTTTAAAAGAAACAACTTCTAGAATAATTCATAGAGGAGTGTCAAAAACATACCAGACCTGCAAATAACGACTTGTACATGTATCTCTACAAAAAAGCAGTTTTCATAGAACTTACTTGAATACAATGTATATCAACAATGGTTATATTTTCTGGAGTATAGAAAGATGTGTAAATCTGCATGTATGCCGATTCAATTTATCTGAGTGTGTGTTAGCTTGAGATCATAATTAGCATTTGGGACAATAGCTACATATTTTACCAAAAGTTAAATACATTTTCGTGTATAAGGCCTAAATTAAATAATAGCGTGGTTCCAGTTTCCCAACCGGGATGCCAACCCTAAACATTTATTCCCTTAAAACAATTAAAAAATTGGCTGTATCTGCCGTGTCCACAATTTTTGTTCCCGGTGGCATTGGTAGCTTTTATACCCGATCGCCGGAAGTGATCAAAGTAATGATAGTAGCAACATGGCGGCCTCTGGCTAGAGCTGCCTTGCCATTGTGTATGACAAGTGTGTCCACATACAGACATAATACATACTCGCAGAAAACAGATAATATCGACATTCCAAAAAAATAATTTGCAATAAATAAATAAATAATGTACCTGCCATATTTTGTATTGCCATGTAACAGGAACCACACTTTTAATTAATTAAGGCCTTATATAAGAAATCAATGAGCACCAGCTATGTAAATTCTTGTGCACCTATATTGATGTGTGAAATTGCACTGTTTCAGGGACATGGTGTTGGCAGGTTCTAGTAATTCCTCGGAGATTGGAATCATGGGAAAACATGCAGATGATAAGGTAAGGTTTTTAAATCATGTCAGTAGTAAAATAGGGGTAACATTTTGTGTTTTAATTTTTTTTCATAAAACTTAAAGGTTTCCCATGGTCGTGTGGTCTAAGGCGTCCGTTATCTCTGGATTTCTTGTCTCTCACTCAGTGTTTTCTCCAGCTCCAATTTTTTTCGGGTCATTAATGACCCACTGACTGAAAATCTGGGGGTCATCAGTTGACTAGTCTTAAATTTAATAATAGAGGTAAGAAAACATATTTTGCTAAAACAGTTTTGCCTCCTGTTTCACAGAAATTCCAAAATCAAAACTGCTACTTCAAAACAATTTAACTTCAAACAAATGTGTCTCTTTTACCAAAAAGTTACAAAAACTAGAAACTAGTTGTCTTTTCCTTTCGAACGACAGTGTGGGACATTAACTTTTCTAATGTCATGGCCCACCTGAATTATCATGGTCCTAAAATATTTATGATTCTAATCATTTTTATGTGTATTGTTTCTTATCTAATATATATGACTGTTATAAATTTAACCTTTATTGTATTCAAGTTGAACTCAAGTAAACATGCTAACTGAGATGTAAACACTTCAGCAAAACTGGGAACGTTGGAACCTGGATGATGCAGCAAGGGCTGAGTGTCCCCTAACAGAGGATTATAATGACACGTACCCCATGGGGATAACTGTGGACTACTCTTCCCAGACCCCTATACCCCTCGGAGATGAGAAAATACACCCAGCATCACCCATCATGCTGGTACTGTCCACAGAGGGGCTCATTATCCCATACCATATGATGTATATGCACAAAGATGTTCCTACTATAACAGCCCCTGTGGAGCAACTCAGCACTGCCGGACTCCGTAAATATCAAGGTTTGTCATTATTAAAGAGAGAGAGATAATATCCCGTATTAGTGAAATCTTCTATTGTATATTTTTAATGGGTATGGAATTTTCATCCTACACACCCTTGACGGATTTATCATACCCTCCTTGTGCTATGACATAATGTCATATGATGTTAATAATTATAGTTAGCGGAATCTGGTACTGTTATGGCTTTACTCTGATTACAGTATAATCTTACTTGGCCATACATAGAAAGTCTGTCACTGATTTGGTCCCTGCGGACCTTGCATAACAAGATATTGTGCTCTGGTACCAGTGTCTGCTTTCTTATATAATGATCTATTAACTTCTAATCCACAGCCACCCCATCTCAGCCGGCTGCTGTTAAGAACTTGTTTGGAGGGAACCAGTCATCTTCGATGCCAATATCTGGTGCGGGAATGGGAGCAACATTTGGCCAATCAACTGCTAAACCTGCATTTGGTGCTGTAACTGACCAAACACCATTTAGTTTCCCTCTTAAGTCTGGAAATGCTCCTGCCTTCTCCTTTTCTAGCACAGAGGCACCAGTAATGGGTAGTACTGCTAGCACAGGGGCACCAGCCATGGGTAGTACTGCTAGCACAGGGGTACCAGCCATGGGTAGTACTGCCTCACCAGCGGGTTTTTCTTTTGGTCAGAATACTGGCTCCGGTGCAACTTTTAGTTTTGGACAAAAGACTTCAGCTGTCGATAGTTCAGGTGAGTCATGTTCAAAATAACTTCATGTATTTAATAGAACAGTTATTATACCCCCGACAAACAAAGTTTTGAGGGGGTATATTGGAGTCACCCTGAGGTCGGTCTGTCCGTTGCAGTTTTCCTTGTCCGGAGCATCACTTGAAAAGTACTGGATGGAATTTCATCAAACGTCATACAATGGTAGAATATAATGAGAGGAAGTGCAGTGTACAAGAAACATAACTCTATTCTTGCTAATTACAGAGTTATTGCCCTTTGATATTTTTTCTTGTCCGGAGCATAACTTGAAAAGTACCGGATGGAATTTCATCAAGCTTCATACAATGGTAGAATATAATGAGAGAAAGTGCAGTGTACAGGAAACATAACTATATTCTTGCTAATTACAGAGTTATTGCCCTTTGATATATTTCCCTTTGATATTTTTTCTTGTCCGGAGCATAACTTGAAAAGTACCGGATGGAATTTCATCAAGCTTCATACAATGGTAGAATATAATGACAAGAAGTGCAGTGTACAGGAAACATAACTCTATTCTTGCTAATTACAGAGTTATTGCCCTTTGATATATTTCCCATGTCCGGAGCATTACTTTTAAAGTACTAGATGGAATTTCATCAAACTTCATACAATGGTAGAATATAATGAGAGGAAGTGCAGTGTACAAGAAACATAACTCTATTCTTGCTAATTACAGAGTTATTGCCCTTTGATATATTTCCCTTGTCCGGAGCATTACTTTTAAAGTACTGGATGGAATTTCATCAAACTTCATACAATGGTAGAATATAATGAGAGGAAGTGCAGTGTACAGGAACCATAACTTTATTCTTGCTTATTACAGAGTTATTGCCCTTTGATATATTTCCCTTGTCCGGAGCATTACTTTTAAAGTACTGGATGGAATTTCATCAAACTTCATACAATGGTAGAATATAATGACAGGAAGTGCAGTGTACAAGAAACATAACTCTATTCTTGTTTATTACAGAGTTATTGCCCTTTGATATATTTCCCTTGTCTGGTGCAGTACCTTTAAAGTACTTTTAAAGCCATCAGTGATAACAGTTTAATAAAGTTCATGAAAGAACCAAGTTGATGAATACATGGAGTTTGAGCAAAGCAGGTTCGATATTGTATTCCTAGTGCTCTTGTTTGTTTTTTATCCATAAAATTGTGGTCCCTCAACATAACTCGAAAAAGTATAACATTTATTGATTGCCATGAAAGCTTGTACACTGCACAATAATTAAAAAGACCGTTTTTAATTTTAACAAAACCATAAAAAAATTAACAATACAAAAAACTCAATCCATAACATTCTCTTTTATTAAGAATTTTTTTTGTCTGGAGCATAACTTTAAAACTATTGGATATAATTTAATAAAACTTCATACAATGGTTAACCATTTTTTGTCATGGCACCTTCAGTGATTGGTCTAGTTTATAACTGAAATAACAGTTCAATCAAAAGATAAACATAAAAGTAGTTTTAAGAAGTTACTTGTTGAACTACTTAAAGAAAACTTTTTAACTTTTTGGACCAAACTGGACACAAACCCATAACCATTTGGAGCTCTGACTGCCTGCTGCCATTGTTTTTTGGTAAGAAAATGTGGAACCCACCTTTTGCATACTTCACTCATATCCAACTGCTCTGTAATTATGCTACAAACAGTTTAACTATTTGTAAAGCAATTTTACAAAGTTTAAGGTGGCTGACATCATAAGTAGCGATTTGATTTTGTCCATTTTACAAGATGCTTCGGCACATTGATTGTCCTTGACAAGTGCATTTGGATCTTGCTGAAATCTCTTATACCAGGCGTAAATTCTAGATTTTAACATGAGGTTTGCAGTCACTTTGCCAAGTAAAATTTTTATAGAATATATACTCATACGCTATATTTCAGGAAGTCATTTAAGGAATGTATGTAATGATAGATAAAATACATTACTCAAATTTTCAGTGCTATCAAACCCTAATAAAGAGATTTTATACATGAAATATATTTCTTGCACATTTATCACATGATGGCCAAGGTTTATTATTATGCTCACCCAAAGGTCGCCGCTTCGTCCATGCGTCCGTACATCCCCAAGTTCTTGTCCAGACTATTTCTCTACAACCTCTGGTTGGAATTTTATGAAACTTGCTAGGATGCATCATTACTAAGTGCAGATGTGCATATTGTCTTTGTGTTGCAGTTTGATGATTTGTCACGGAGTTATGGCCCTTTGATTCTGTCTGACCAAATTCTTGTCATGAAGTTATGGCCCTTTAATTGAATCTGTGATCAAATTCTTGTCTGCGCTATTTCTCTACAACCTCAGGTTGGAATTTTATGAAACCTGCTAGGATGCATCATTACCAAGTGCAGATGCGCATATTGTCTTTGTGTTCCAGTTTGGTGTTTTTTTACAGAGTTACGGCCCTTTGATTCTGTCTGTGATCAAATTCTTGTCCGCACTATTTCTCTACAACCCCATGTTGGAATTTTATGAGACTTGCTAAGATACATCACTACCAAGTGGAGATGCGCATATTGTCTTTGTGTTCCGGTTCGATGATTTTTCATGGAGTTTTAGCCCTTTCATTGAGTCTGTGACCAAATTATTGTCCTCACTATTTCTCTACAACCTGAGGTTGGAATTTTATGAAACTTGCTATGTTTGTGTTCCGGTTCGATGATTTTTCACAGAGTTATGGCCCTTTCATTCTGTCTGTGACCAAATTCTTCTCCGCTCTATTTCTCTACAACCTTTGGTTGAAATTTTATGAAACTTGCTAGGATGCATCATTACCAAGTGGAGATGGGCATATTGTCTTCATGACACTATTTCGCTACAACCTCTGGTTTTAATTTTGTAAAACTTACTAGGATATGCGCATATTGTCATTTTGTTCCAGTTTAATGATTTGCGAATGAGTTCTGTCAAGTGCAGAGCCATATAATCTGTATAATCCCTAATTCAGAAAATACAGATTAGACAAACACTTTGGTAGAGTGCCTATATATGCATCTGATAGCTTAAAACCAGCTGAAGTTATAGCCTAATGTGACTTACAGGTAGCCATGATTGGATAGGTAGCAAACTGCAGTCCTTACTATAATGGTGTGTATGTTTAACACTACACTTTCCATGTAATCTTATTTAAACACTCCAGGATGTTACCTTTTCCAAAAAGTGACATTTAATTCAGTAGTTAAAATCACATTGCTTTTGTAAAACACTTTCACACTTCTGATTTACATTCATTTTAACGACTGAAAAATGATGTTTTGTGTCCTTTTCTTCAAAAGTCTATTATTTCCTGTGAAAATGGAGATGGTCATTCAGTACTGGATGGGTGTTCAATAACGAGTACACAGTATCATTTTTTGCTAATACAAAATGTTATACATTAACATTTTCCAGATAACGACTTCTTCATGCAACTACATACATAAAGACTTTGTATATACATGTATATACACCCAATCATTATATTAGTACATTTGTTTTTAATATAGATATGTTAGCACACAGAAACTAAAGTGGTGCAGTGTTTGTTAAACAAGTACATGTATTAATATGCCATATGTAACAACTGAATCTTTATAATGAAATCAGTAATTATATCCATCATTGAATGTATATTTGTAATAACAATTTGCTGAAATGTTTGATCATGTTTGATCACCTATTTCAAAGTATGTTGTACAATGTATTATATCACAAAATAAAGAATAATGTAATGACTTCTCTTAAGAACTCTCACAGTTACTTCCCCCGTTCAGTATCATTACAGCCGGGCCCAATTAGCTCAGTTGGTTTCCCGTCTGACTATCAATCCAGGGGTTGTGAGTTCGAATCCCCCGCCCAACAACAGTCTTGTGATGATTGATATACGACATTGTGTCTCATTATCATTCTTCTCTCACCACTGATTCAAGTGGGAAAGTTATCAGTTACTTGCGGAGATGGGGTGTACTCGAAAACTGGTTAATCCCAGGAAACAGTGGTTAGGTTAACTGATCGTCTGTAGCCCTCGATGGCATAAAAATGACGCTAAATATGCAACCAACCAACCAGTATCATTACCTGACTCTGTGACATATAACAACGGTTCTGCACAAACATGTTTGGTATTGAAGTGGTTACATTAAGGTTTGTGTTCAGCCCTGGCTAGCTCAGTCAGTAACACATGACTGTCAGTCCAGAGGTCATGAGTTTAAATCCCTGTCTGGCAACAGTCTCTAAATCCCGTCTGGCCACAGGCTTTAAATCCCTGTCAGGCCACAGTCGCTATATCTGGCCAGTCTCTAAATCTCATCTGGCCACAGTCTCTAAATCCCGTCTGGCCAGTCTCTATATCTGGCCACAGTCTCTAAATCCCATCTGGCCACAGTCTCTAAATCCCATCTGGCCAGTCTCTAAATCCTGTCTGGCCAGTCTCTATATCTGGCCACAGTCTCTAAATCCCATCTGGCCACAGTCTCTATGATGATTGGTTATGAACTTTGTCCTACAGCCATGAATCTCCTACAGCTGAATATTTCGGGAAGTAATCAATGACTTGCAGAGATGTCTAGTACTGTATAATTACCTAGTGAATCCCAGGAATGATGATTAGGTGTACTTTCAGAGATGTCCAGTACTGTATAATTACCTAGTGAATCCCAGGAATGATGATTAGGTGTACTTGCAGAGATGTCTAGTACTGTATTATTACCTAGTGAATCCCAGGAATGATGATTAGGTGTACTTGCAGAGATGTCTAGTACTGTATAATTACCTAGTGAATCCCAGGAATGATGATTAGGTGTACTTGCAGAGATGTCTAGTACTGTATAATTACCTAGTGAATCCCAAGAATGATGATTAGGTGTACTTGCAGAGATGTCCAGTACTGTATAATTACCTAGTGAATCCAAGGAATGATGATTAGGTGTACTTGCAGAGATCGTCCAGTACTGTATAATTACCTAGTGAATCCCAGGAATGATGATTAGGTGTACTTGCAGAGATGTCCAGTACTGTATAATTACCTAGTGAATCCCAGGAATGATGATTAGGTGTACTTGCAGAGATGTCCAGTACTGTTTAATTACCTAGTGAATCCCAGGAATGATGATTAGGTGTACTTGCAGAGATGTGTAGTACTGTATAATTACCTAGTGAATCCCAGGAATGATGATAAGGTGTACTTGCAGAGATGTCCAGTACTGTATAATTACCTAGTGTCCCCAGGAATGATGATTAGGTGTACTTGCAGAGATGTGTAGTACAGTATAATTACCTAGTGAATCCAAGGAATGATGATTAGGTGTACTTGCAGAAATGTCTAGTACTGAATAATTACCTAGTGTCCCCAGGAATGATGATAAGGTGTACTTGCAGAGATGTCTAGTACTGTATAATTACCTAGTGAATCCCAGGAATGATGATTAGGTGTACTTGTAGAGATGTCTAGTACTGTATAATTACCTAGTGAATCCCAGGAATGATGATTAGGTGTACTTGCAGAGATGTCCAGTACTGTATAATTACCTAGTGAATCCCAGGAATGATGATTAGGTGTACTTGCAGAGATGTGTAGTACTGTATAATTACCTAGTGAATCCCAGGAATGATGATTAGGTGTACTTGCAGAGATGTCTAGTACTGTATAATTACCTAGTGAATCCCAGGAATGATGATTAGGTGTACTTGCAGAGATGTGTAGTACTGTATAATTACCTAGTGAATCCCAGGAATGATGATTAGGTGTACTTGCAGAGATGTCCAGTACTGTATAATTACCTAGTGAATCCAAGGAATGGTGATTAGGTGTACTTGCAGAGATGTCTAGTACTGTATAATTACCTAGTGTCCCCAGGAATGATGATAAGGTGTACTTGCAGAGATGTTTAGTCCTGTATAATTACCTAGTGAATCCCAGGAATGATGATTAGGTGTACTTGCAGAGATGTCTAGTACTGTATAATTACCTAGTGAATCCCAGGAATGAAGTTAAGGTGTACTTGCAGAGATGTTTAGTCCTGTATAATTACCTAGTGTCCCCAGGAATGATGATAAGGTGTACTTGCAGAGATGTCTAGTACTGTATAATTACCTAGTGAATCCAAGGAATGATGATTAGGTGTACTTGTAGAGATGTCTAGTACTGTATAATTACCTAGCGAATCCCAGGAATGATGATTAGGTGTACTTGCAGAGATCGTCTAGTACTGTATAATTACCTAGTGAATCCCAGGAATGATGATTAGGTGTACTTGCCGCCATTATAAAATAAAAAAAAGGCACAAAACCTTAAACAAGCAAATTATTTACATTGTTATGATTACTTAGCAAATTATTTACATTGTTATGATTATGATTACTTAGCAAATTATTTACATTGTTATTATTATGATTACTTAGCAAATAATTATTTACATTTTTATTATTATGATTACTAAGCAAACTATTAACATTGTAATGATTATGATTACTTAGAAAATTATTTACATTGTTATTATTGTGGTTACTTAGCAAATAATTATTTGCATTGTTATTATTGTGATTACTTAGCAAATTATTTACATTGTTATGATAATGATTACTTAGCAAATTATTTACATTGTTATGATTATGATTATTTAGCAAACCATTTACATTGTTATGATAACTTAGCAAATTATTCACATTGATATGATTATGATTTTTTTTACCATTATGTCACGTGATGAAAGGATCTTAAACTAGTTGTTGAATAGAAGTTTTATGAAATTTGATGGGACCTTGTGTGGCCTAAAAGACTGACATGTGATCACTTGCCTTTCATCATTTAGGTCCAACTCACGTGATCAAGTGTCCTGTTGCCAGCACAGTCAAATCTGTGTGAGTGGTCACCCAGGGCTCAAACTAGAGGGCGACGTGGGCGACAAAGTCGCTTTTTTCTGCGTCGCTTCGGGGGTTTTTTTTGGGACGGCAAAGTTTTAAGTCGCATTAAAATTAGCAACATCGCTTTTTTTCTAGATGCTAGCGAAGTGCAAATTACAACTATAACCAATATTTGGTATATTCTCTAATCCGTGGATAAGTGTCGCCCCATGGGGGAATGCAAATTGCAATAATCGGTTACTTCTGATCCAAATATCCCCAGGCAATTTTTGGCATATATGTTTACACCCCATGCCAACATCGTATAGGTTGCTAGGCAATGCAATCGTTTGGCTGACCAAGATCAAGGTTTCCCTTGCATAGAGTTAAAACATCCAGCGTCTAATTGAAAGCGATCATTTTTTTCAACTGTTAATCAAAATTTTCCATGAACAAAGTAACTTTCCACATATGAAGTAATCATCCTATGTGTTTGCGAGATGCATAGTTGATTGACAAGAGTGTAATTCAATTCTGAATTATACGTTTAAAATGAATAATAAGCGCTTTTAAAATGAATAATAAGCGCTTTTGATTTTTACAAATTACTGATGATTAAAGTCACCTTTAATAAGCAGCCACTTGTCTCAAGCAGCCACATTTGCTATTTTCTATTTCTATGCTTTCAGAGCAAACTTACCTTTATTAAACAATAACCTGTCTTAAATGGTCACTTTTGCTCCTTCCCTCGATTGGTTGCTTTAGACAGGTTTGATTCTACTTATGGAAGTTGGTTCTACTCGAATTCTTTCTGAGGTCATTCTCCAGCAATGAAACTGGTTACCATGTACATGTATAAATTGTATTGTTTTGAAAAATGCATTATGCTATTTCATTCTTTTGTCAAATGCAGCAGCTGGTTCCAGTCTTGGGTCTGGTGGACTTGGCACGAAGACAACATCTACACCAGCTGGTACAAGCTTTGGTTTTCAGGCAAGCAGTCAGGCTCGGTCAGGGGCATCATTGTCTAGCAAACCAGTACCAGCTGCTCCCTCAACTGCCCTAGGTCAGGCTTTGTCTACTCCATCAGCAATACCACAGTTTGGCACCTTAACTTCTACTACAAAAAGTGGAGCAGCAACTGGTTTTACATTTTCCAAACCCGAAACAGGTTAGATTAATGTTCAGTTATCTACATTTCGCTTGTTTAAAGATTATCTCTGAAATAGATTTGAAATTAACGGAGTTGGCCTCATTTGCCATGAGGTCTGAAGTACTGACTGTCTCTCATTGTTTTCACTTACTGCTAAGGTCATGGGTTCAAGTCCAGTTTTATCCTGACTCTTTCTTTGAGAAATTTTGTTAGTTGAGGATGGTGCTTCTACTGGCTGATTTATGTATGTATCGTCCTCCACCAATGAATTTGACTGTCATGTGTGCTGTGAAATCATTAAATTTCAACGTTTTTATTTGTTCAAGGACATATCTTTGGGGACCTAAATTCATTGAAAACCAAACTGAGAAAAAAAAGCAGCAATATTTCAACTGATCATTAAAATCCAAATATTTCAATTATGTTTTGTGTTTAATTACTTACCTTTACATGCTCTCATTCAATTACCAATGTGCTTAGCAACATGTGGTAAACATGAGGAGAGATGTCAATCAGTTGGCATTTTGCACTCTAGGTTTTACTAAAATTCTTTGCAAACAACACTGGAGTGTCATAAGCTAAGTGCTTTATGTTGAAAGGTGTTAATAATAAGTCGGACAAATTTACTTGTCAAAAATATAAATTAATCATTGATAGAAAGAAACAAAACTTTGAATTTAATACTTGAATTCTGTATGCTATATATATCCTTGTGTGCGTGTTGTATTAAATACCTACTTAAAAGAGAGATGACAATTACATGCATATTTATGTAATGAAACGGGAAAAAGATGAATTAATACAGTAACTGTATTTAAACTTAATCAATGCACTTTAAATAATAGTTATTAAAATTAAAATTTTATTACTATTCATGAATAGTTGCACAAAGTACATGTTGGACCGAAAATTTGGAAACTTATGACTGCATTTCAGGTACATTTAAATTCTATACAGTATGAATGTAACAGATTTATGCTTGCAATCTATTCCTGCGGATTTCATTTCATTGTTGAGTCTCACACGAAATCAACAAAAACGTGAAAATGTTTGCTATTAAAGTACAAGTTAACCTGTACTGTGTTAAAACTGCACCGTCCTTATAAAATATGTATTTGCTGTGCTCCTACCAAGTGTTTTTCATGTGGATGGGTAGGTAGCTTATTTTTTTTTAACAAATTTTGATTTTGCACATAGTCATTTTTAAAAAAAATGAACAGAAATCATGAAAAAAATTTTTTAAATGCTTTGAAAGTCAATAAAAAAGTTTGGGTAGTTGCAATTTTGAGTGAAACGTAGGAGCATGGCAAACAATTTATTTTATAAGGACGGCCCTTTACTGATGTTGTTTCATTTCGACAGATGCAGTAGCTGGTTCTAAGGTGGAGTTAGGTGGACTTGGCACAAACACAACAGTGTCTACACCAGCTGCTACAGGTTTCAATTTTCAGACAAGCAGTCTTATTGGTGCAGGAGAATCAGGTAAGATAAATATCATATTGTCTGCTTCTGACTTCTTTAGAAAAAATCCGTAAAAAAGATAGTCACAATTTATGCTAAATATTAAAATTTTACTAGTTAATTATTAAATTGAAAAGTTAGAACTTATTGGTGTTGCCACTTAACACTTAACAAAGAGACTTTTATATGCGGTACAGTGTCTGTTACATGTAAGAGTATCTTGCACTTTTGAAAGAACAACTGCAGTTGAGAAAATCAAAAGTAAGTTCAGCGATAATGGAATTGTTTGTTGGAATATATAGCATCATTTTTATGCTGTTTGAGACTGCAGTGCGAGGGATTCGAACTCACGATCCCTGAACTGATAGTCAGGCACGCTACCATTTGAACTAACCAGGCACGGCTGTAGTAATGGTCAAACTATGGTGGATAATCTATACATGTGTAACAGGACAAGAAACATTTGCAGGCAGTCCAGGACTTGAACCCAGGACCTTTTGCTACAGGGCGAATGTTCTACCAACTGAGCTTACCGGACCGCTTACATACATTTCTTTTCTATTAGGTTACGTACACACTGTGCCATATGTTACATACATGTATTCCCTCATAAATTTGGAATTCATCCCCAAATTTCCATAGAGACCAGTGAATCGTGTGAATGCTTGTTAGAATATATGTAAGTCACAGTCCCACCTTGGACCCCAATGTAACAGTACAAGAAACATATGCAGCCAGTCTTGGACTCAAACTCAGGACCTTTCGCTTACAGGGTGAATGTTCTACTGACTGAGCTAACCAACCGCTTACATACATTTCTCTCCTAATAAGTTACATACACACTGTGACATACATGTATTCCCTCAATTACATACACACTGTGACATACATGTATTCCCTCAGTTACATACACACTGTAACATACATGTATTCCCTCAGTTACATACACACTGTGACATACATGTATTCCCTCAGTTACATACACACTGTGACATACATGTGTTCCCTCAGTTACATACACAGTGTGACATGTATTCCCTCAGTTACATACACACTGTGACATGTATTCTTTCAGTTACATACACACTATGACATGTATTCCCTCAGTTACATACACACTGTGACAAACATGTATTCCCTCAGTTATATACACTATGGCATGTATCCCCTCAGTTACATACACACTGTGACATGTATTCCCTCAGTTACATACACACTGTGACTAACATGTATTCCCTCAGTTATATACACACTATGACATGTATTCCCTCAGTTAAATACACACTGTGACATGTATTCCCTCAGTTACATACACACTGTGACATACATGTATTCCCTCAGTTACATACACACTATGACATGTATTCCCTCAGTTACATACACACTGTGACATGTATTCAAAACATTTCAGGGAAGCCTCCTGTTCTATCTATGGCATCTGCTGGCCAGAGTGCATCCGGTGGTTCCCTTCACAAGTCTACTTCCCAGCTAGGTTTGACTGGTCTTGAACAGGGAACCAGTGCCTCATGTAAGTAGTGATTATAAAAGAAACACACATATTTTACAAAATCACCAGGCCACATTGTATCATATATGATTGACTCTGCTGGCCATAGGACAGAAATGATATTTTCCTGTAGGTGTTGGCAGTCTGGCTCAATAGGAAATGTTGTTGTTGTTGTGTGGTGTTTAGCATCACTTTCAGCAATTTTTCAGTAATTTTTTGCGATAGTTTTTACTTCTGAGCACTGTAACACTGGAGTATCATGTCACAGACACATGGTATGATACCCCACCCAGTCACATTATACTGACACCGGGCGACCACACCTTGAACTCTCCTCTTAATGTTAAGCATCAAGTGAGGAAGCTTCTAGTACCATTTTTAAAAGTTTTGGTATGACCCGGCCGGGGATCGAAACTATGGCCTTCCGCATGCAAGGCGGGCACTTTACCACTAAACAACGCTGCGGTCACATTAGGAAATGTACAAAACAACCAATACAATCATAAATCAATGATCTGGATAACTGTTTACTATACATTTCAGTATATACTGTGTTTCCTTTCACTTTTTAAAAATTATGTACATATATGACATAAAATAAACATACAATCATGCTAACTTTTTTAAGCAGAAATATGAGAGACTTTAAAATAAAAAATCTATATTCTGATTTAATATAACTAACTCTTTACTCACATCTAAACTGTAAATAGTCATCCCTGCTGAGATGCAACTAAATTGACAATTTAATACAAAAACAAATAATAATAATTAAACATGTACATATTTTTATGCCTCTACAAAAATTTTTGAGGTGGCATATGATAATCGCAGCATCCGTCAGTCCATCCTTCTGTCCGTTATTTTGTGTCCGGTCTGTATCTTTGTCATGCATAGATGGATTTTGTTGATACTTGCTACAAATGATCAACATAGCATGACGATGTGTCGCGAGTAAGACCCACACCTGTATTTTGAAGTGGGGGGGGGGGGGGGGGGGGGGGGCATGCGACACTTACCAGTGACATTTCTTGTTTATGATCATGTTGGTGAGACTTTAGTTAATTTATCTTACCGTTTCATGATCAAAACTTTGAAGACTAAATCTTGTTCACTATCTCTCATTTTCAGGTACATATAATCATATATTAATTTAGACATTATCCTACTTTCTCATCCGATAAATCGCCCAGATTTTTCAAAATAGAACATTCAATTTTACATAGAATGTCATGACTGTCAGTAGATTCTTGCATACTGGACATGGATTTCCGCATGTTTTTACTAGAAAGGAATTAATCATCCTACACCACCCTCCATGCACTTATCCTACCCTGATGTGATGTTGGAAAAAATTATGATGTGACATATTAAAACATATGACGTAATATATTAAATTTGACATCTTAAAACCCATCATGGTAAAATTTAATAACGGGACGGAATTTTCTATCATATCCTTCAACCCATGTAAGATACTTATATTGTTTACCTACTTCCTCAGCCAATGATATTGCTTCCGGAGAGAGCCTCAGCCAATGATATCGCTTCCGGAGAGAGCCTCAGCCAATAATATCGCTTCCGGAGACAGAAAATGGATCAACATCTAAGCTTGTTAAATATTCCATATAACTTTTAACCTATATGTAGACAGCAGATAAATCTATATAATGTATAATAAGTATGAGTTGTGGAAGGAGAAATGTCTGATTAAAGTTGATCCTTAGTAAATAATTGCATTCTCGATAAAGTTATAAGTGGATATAATCTCGGGTGTGGTATATTAGATTTATTTATCATAAGATTAGTGTGGTTAACTCTGTCATTGTTACTTAAATTTCTCCGGATTTAATTCTTAAGCATATATTTTTTAATTTGAACAGCTTCACAAACTAATGCTCCCAAATTTCCAACTGAAGCCCAGCCCCCTCCATACCCTGCCCAGAGGTCACGGTCACAAGAGGTTGTGACACAGCCTGACGTTGGTGAGTCCATCTCGGACACTGTCGATAACTCCTTCTCCAAGAGTATATTAGATGAGGTAAGGAAATTTACTATTCCGCTTACATGTATACTTAAAATCCATTCGCTCATAAAGTTATAAATTACACATAAAGATAAAAAATGACTCAAAAAAGACAGTAAGAATAAAACTACTTTGTAAAATCTAAAATTTATCTGAACTTGTCACAAATCAAAGAGTTTCAAAGACATTTAGTAGCTTTATTATACATTGTACTACGGTACTCAAAATAATTTAAGAACCACAGAATTAAATTTGTAAAATTTCATTATTAAATTCCATATTTTACCTTAGGAAAAAAACAAAAAAACTTTACATTTGTAAAAGAACATTTAATAATCACCAAATAACAGAAAGGATTTTTTTTTCTTAACAGAAAACATGGTCCTTAACTTATTTTGAAAGCTATACATATTTCAGATGTCAGTTTTTGCCCCATGCCAGGGTGTAGATAGAATTATATTTACTTGCTCTGACAAAAAAAATATTATCTGGATATATATTTATATGTATATGAATAATGTTGATACCTTTCTGTTTAATGCACAATTTAGTAGACACCTTCTATTTTTTAAATAATTAACCAAGTTACAGGGTAAATATTGAAAAAAAAGTAATTTTGTTGAGAAAACTGATTACAGATGCAGCACTTTGAGAGAGAGATCTCTGAGTTGAAGTTACGGGCATCTAAGACGGACTGCATAGTAGGCAGGAGACAGGACATAGTCAGGCTGAAGAAAGACACGGAGAATATGGAAATATTCTGTTCAGAGGTCAAAAATAGTGTACAGGTAAAAAGTAACAAGTCTAACTGTTTTTTTTTGTTTTTTTTCAGTTACCTATTGGTAACCCATTTATTCATCCAGTGAATAAGTGTGTTGCGGGTCGAGGTGGGCCATCCCACCACACACTTTACATTGTAAGGATAGATAAATAAAAATTCGAACTTGGAACAACATAGGGTTGGTATAAATCTTGTGTTACAAAAGCCCAATCTAAGTTCCTGGCCCCAATTTCGCCAAACATTTGATTTTGGGATTTTCCTTATCTTATTATTTTAGACTGGTATATAAAGTAGAATCATTTACATTGATTGTTTCCATGACCAATGAGTAAAGATTTGTTCCAACTTCAGTTCTGTGTGGTCCTTAAATGTATAATTAGTTCAAGTATTCATTTAGAGAAATAGGGATATTTTGAGTTGAGGTAAACCTCAGCTTGTTTAATGAAAATCACTCCCTACCATGAAGATTGGTGTTTTACCATACTTCATTGGTATGATCTATCTGTAGTTGAGAAAATTACCATTTAACATTATTCATTTTATCACTGCAATATAAATGAAACTTTTTTAATATTTAAGAATTTTTTTCGTTGTGGGGGTGGGGGGGACTGTGAACTTGCTATAAAAAATTTTTTTTACAGATTTGTTTATCAAATCAAACAACTCCATACATGAAAGGTACTGTACATCCATCACAGTATTCGGACATAGTTATGTATAGCTCATCTCATTTCAGCCAACTGAATACAAAGTATGAGTTTTTTTTATAAAGAAGAATAGCTTCCCTCATTTTCCTTACCCCTATCTTCATTTTAAAGAGATAATTATTTCATAAATATTTCATTTGTGATACAGTCCACTGTTAATACAAGTTACTTTTAACCAGTCATCCATATGGTGATGTCATATAGTTTACATTACCTCTATCCAGGAACAAAACAAAGATGTACAAGAACAGAATGCCTTGTGTCTGGACATGTTTGCCATGGCAGAGGAGTGCCGTGTACGTAAGCAACTAAACACAGACCCCAAGTACCACCACCTTCTGAAATCCAGTTCTCTGGACCCTGGTAGTTCTGAAAAACTACAGCAGTTACAACTACAATATCAGGTAAATAGCAATGTGACAGTGGCTTGGAAATTGATAAAATAAGAAAGTGGAAATTTCATAGTCAGGGCAATCATTTCTTATTCTTATATTTTAAATTTTATAAATTGTGTGATTCTTTATACTAACACTAAACAGGGACCAGTTAGCTCAGTCTGTAGCGTGTCTATCAATTCAGGGTCATGAGTTTAAATCCCCATTCAACCACAGTCTCCATAATGATTGATATACAAACTCGTCTCATTGTCATTTGTCTTTCACCGTTGATTCAAGTGGGAGTTACTTGTTACTTGTGGAGGTGTGCTTGAGTACTGGTTAACCTTCTAGGATCTCAGGAAAAAGTGGATAGGTTAACTGATGGTTTGTTAGCCCTCAATGGTGTAAAAATGATGCTTTATATTAAAACAAACAGGTTTACACATAACATTATAAGCTGAAGGTCTGCTCATACTGGCAAACTTCTTTAGTGCGTGTTGATGGTCTTCAGTGAAGAGTTCTAGGACTTGTGGCAGAATTGGTGATGTAATCTTGCTGTTATATTTGAGTTTGAAACTTTACAAATATGGTCAGCTTTACAGTTGTTAAAGGTTAACCCCGTGCTCTGACAAATATTTATTTGCAAAAAGTTTTTTCCCCAGCCGTATTGCGTGTAATGACTTCGAGTCTAAGTACCGGTTAAGAATCTTTAAAAAATGATTTAGCAAAATGAAGGTTCAAGTCCTGCTTGCTCCAAAAACTTTATGTGAGAAAGATTGCCAATTACTTGCACAGGAATGATTGTTCTACTTAGATTCATTATGCGGACTTTCTCCACCAATAAAACTGGATATGCCATTTATTACCTGAAATGTGTTGAAAATGGCATTTAACCCCACTCCAATTTTTTTTTTTTTCATCATACTTCTTGTGGGAATAGCCTAACAAGATGGGTAGATATTATAAATAATAAGCATATAGTACCAACATCAAAACAAAATAAATTTGAAGCTTAATAAAATAAAAAATTTCTAAGTGACCTGGATGGAGGTGTAAAATGTAGTTGTGACGTGGAGAATTTGGTTGAACACCATTTTCAACACATGACACATTGTATATGGCATATCCAGTTTTAAAGGCTCATTAAACTTACGAAACAGTCGTTTTTAGTTTTAATTTAAGTCAGTTTTACTCTTCGGGATAGAATACATGTTTGTTTGATCACTGAGAGACTTTGCACACGAAAAAATAATATGAAGCACATTATTAGAACATAATTAAGAAAGGGTTTTGTTTAATGTTTGTCGCTTTCTGATAAACACCTTCGGCAGAAAACGGGGACCTATGAAGCCTGTGATGCGTAGGTCGGTAATATATGATCAATTCACTTCAGAGAGAAACATAGTATTGGGAACTGTAGGGGATGTGCCTAAAGATTAAATAACCGCTGTGTATTAATGAAATCTAACCCAATGAATCGAAGCTAATTTATTGCACGTAAGCGACGAATCATTCATATAAAATTAAAAATAAAATTACTTTTTTATTAACTGTACTAAACAAACCATCCTTGTTAGCCTCTAAATATTGACTGCGATAAAGTGATTGTGACATAAAAGCGCGTGCAATAGTATCACACATATATGCAAGGGAGGATCCTGAGCAAGAGTTACTAGACCAAACTAGTATTCCATACTCATTGTTTTCAGTGCGTATAAATAATATAATGCGTACTACGTGCGAACATCCCCTTTATTCCCCTCAGTGTATTAATGAACTCGAACCCACGATCTAATGTATTGCACGTAAGCGACGATATCAATATATTTTTTTAAAAAAGAAGAAAACCCAGTAACGATACATAATATTGGTGAAGCCATAACTTTTCCAATCTTGTTAATGAAACCCTTATCTAATGGTCTTAATCCACACACAACCACTGCAGCATTCATCTACGTACTTCCTAACACTGGTTGAGGTACATTCAGAAAGCAACCGAGTCATTACGGAATAACAAAAATGTAAACAAAAGTTAAAAGCTTTTTCCGCACGTCTAAGAAATACACATTTCGATCAAAGTTATTTATTCTCTCACTTTTATAAAAACAGCCACTAAGGGGTCTACAGGAATGGTTTTAGCAATACAATAAGCACATTTAATTACAATCATTTTTGTTATTATCAAAAAGTGTGCATTTTGGAAGTTTAATGGTGGAAGGAAACCTCAGAATGAATGAGTAAAACTGCTCTTCGATGCCATAGTCCACGGAGGTCCTTTAAATTTGGGGAAAACCTGTGTAATAAGTTAAAACAAGTAATATGCAATAATTCAGAATAAAATAAATTTCAGTATGGTTTAAATGATTTTGTACAGTTCAAATGTGAAGAGGATTTAGAATTTGAGTCGAAACTTTTTTATCTTCTTGCTTGTACAATACGGTCACACTTGTTCATTTACAATAACAGCTAAAAGGTGAACACAACGTTAAATCTTGTACTAAATAAGAATGTAGGGTCTTCCATGGCCGAGTTGTCAGGCGCCGTCTCAAGATCACTCACCTCTCACCGCTAAGGTTGTAGGTTCGAGTCCCGCTCGCTCCAAAAACTTTATGTGAGAAAGTTTCCAGTTACTTGTGGATGGATGGTGGTTCTACTCAGTCCAACTCAGTCTGAGGTCTTCCTCCATCAGTAAAACTGGATATGCCATATATAACCTGGGAAAAGAAAGATAAGGATGTATTGTGTTCTGGTTGATAATTGGTTATCTGTTGACCATGTGTTTTCATGTAGGTGTTGGACCAGGGACTGCGGGATGTGGACCTTGTACTCGATACCCAGTGGGAGGAGTACCAGAACAGGAAGAAAAACAAAACCAGCAGGTATTGCATTTCCTACAGACCCAGTCAATTTTCAACAAATGCATTGCTGGGAAAATAAAATTACCATTTGATTCTAAATATAATTTTTTAGATGTTTAAGAGTCAAGTCTTGATATGTAACTGATTTCATAAACACAGGCTTCTTGTGGAGATTTTTATGCTTCAGCCATTAAGGGGCATTAAATATCACTGGTCTGTGCGTGTCCGTCCGTTGACATGATTTAAGATCAATAACTTCTGAAAGATTCTATGTATTTTCAACTAATATTTCGGTGTACTGCTGTATAATTAGAAAGTACAAATCAAGATAATTATTTGTCAACATTCGTCAAATTTTACAGGAGCTGTGGCCTCTTTTCAACTTACTTTTTGGTAAATTGCTTGTAATGGTTTCAGCCATTAAGTCTGAAAGGGTCTATATATTAAATGAACATTTTGAGTGTATCAGTTGCTGTATAATTATGAAATATAGACCATGTTAGATATTTGTCATCGATATTGTGACTTAATTTTCAGTTGTTCTACTCAGATTCATTCCAAGGTCTTTCTCAACCAATAAAATTGAATATGCCATATATAACCTCTTGTATGTTGAAAGAGATGTTAAACCCCATTAAAATAATAAATTAAGGTACAACATTGATTATACAACTACAGTCAAACCTGTCTTAAGCAGCCAGTCAAGGGATGGAGCAAAAGTGACCTTTTAAAACAGGTTGTTGCTTAATACAGATTAATTTGCTGTGAAAGCATAACAATGGGAAATAGCAAATGTGGCTGCTTAAGACAGGTGGCTGCTTAATAGAGGTGGCTGCTTACACAGGTTTGACTGTACTGGGTTTGTTTCTACCATATCAATGTTAACACTATTTCAGACTCCAGGCTCCGACCAATGATGCAATCTACCGTGTGGTTAAGAGTAACCGCAATATCACACTGGCACAGAAAGTCAAACTACAGGAACTAGAAGAGAGACTGAAACAACTGAAGCTTTACAACAAGACGACCTCATGGAGCAATACCACGGTATCGTCAGGAAATATGACAGAGTGAGTGCCTCCTTGTTTGTTTGGCCAGCTGCATATATTATTGTTTTTTACCACATAAAATCGTAACATCTAGCTAGTTGCAAGCTTTACTATTTAATTTACGATTGTTCGGATTTGTTAACCATTTACTCCATAGATACTCATTTTCCCCACACAAATCACAGAAGGCCTTTGAAAACAGTGCAGGAAGAGTTCAGATTGCAAACAATCTGAACACTTCCTGCACTGTTTTTCACTCTGTCAGTTAATATAAACATAATTCACCCAATAATTCAAAAGCCTTCTATATTAGGTCTCCAAATGCGTCTATATGAAGTAAAGGGTTTCAAAGGTTCTGTTTAATAACAAATGAATATTACGCTTGTAAACTTTCATGTTGCCAGAGCAGTCAAAATCTTATATTTCTATCAATGTTAACTTGTTTATTTTACATCAAACAAGTTCTTAAAACTGACACAAGCTTGTTCGAATTATTGTCTGGGTTGAATCAGTACTAAGTATGTGTGAATAAAATGTCTTGCTCAAGGACACCACACATAGCCGTGGCTGTAGAACAAACCCATGACCATCCAGATTCTGGGTCTGAGCTCAAGGACACCACACATAGCCGTGGCTGTGGAACAAACCCATGACCATCCAGATTCTGGGTCTGAGCTCAAGGACACCACACATAGCCGTGACTGTGGAAGGAACCCATGACCATCCAGATTCTGGGTCTGAGCTCAAGGACACCACACATAGCCGTGGCTGTAGAACAAACCCATGACCATCCAGATTCTGGGTCTGAGCTCAAGGACACCACACATAGCCGTGGCTGTAGAACAAACCCATGATCATCCAGATTCTGGGTCTGAGCTCAAGGACACCACACATAGCCGTGGCTGTGGAAGGAACCCATGACCATCCAGATTCTGGGTCTGAGCTCAAGGACACCACACATAGCCGTGGCTGCGAAACAAACCCATGATCATCCAGATTCTGGGTCAGAGCTCAAGGACACCACACATAGCCCTAGCTGTGGAACAAACCCATGACCATCCAGATTCTGGGTCTGAGCTCAAGGACACCACACATAGCCGTGGCTGTAGAACAAACCCATGACCATCCAGATTCTGGGTCTGAGCTCAAGGACACCACACATAGCCGTGGCTGTAGAACAAACCCATGACCATCCAGATTCTGGGTCTGAGCTCAAGGACACCACACATAGCTGTGACTGTGGAACAAACCCATGACCATCCAGATTCTGGGTCTGAGCTCAAGGACACCACACATAGCCGTGGCTGTAGAACGAACCCATGACCATCCAGATTCTGGGTCAGAGCTCAAGGACACCACACATAGCTGTGACTGTGGAACAAACCCATGACCATCCAGATTCTGGGTCTGAGCTCAAGGACACCACACATAGCCCTAGCTGTGGAACAAACCCATGACCATCCAGATTCTGGGTCTGAGCTCAAGGACACCACACATAGCCGTGACTGTGGAAGGAACCCATGATCATCCAGATTCTGGGTCTGAGCTCAAGGACACCACACATAGCCCTGGCTGTGGAACAAACCCATGATCATCCAGATTCTGGGTCTGAGCTCAAGAACACCACACATAGCCGTGACTGTGGAACAAACTCATGATCATCCAGATTCTGGGTCTGAGCTCAAGGACACCACACATAACCGTGACTGTGGAACAAACCCATGACCATCCAGATTCTGGGTCTGAGCTCAAGGACACCACACATAGTCGTGGCTGTGGAACAAACCCATGATCATCCAGATTCTGGGTCTGAGCTCAAGGACACCACACATAGCCGTGGCTGTGGAACAAACCCATGATCATCCAGATTCTGGGTCTGAGCTCAAGGACACCACACATAGCCGTGACTGTGGAACAAACCCATGATCATCCAGATTCTGGGTCTGAGCTCAAGGACACCCCACATAGCCGTGGCTGTGGAACAAACCCATGACCATCCAGATTCTGGGTCTGAGCTCAAGGACACCACACATAGCCGTGGCTGTGGAAGGAACCCATGACCATCCAGATTCTGGGTCTGAGCTCAAGGACTCCACACATAGCCGTGACTGTGGAAGGAACCCATGACCATCCAGATTCTGGGTCTGAGCTGAAGGACACCACACATAGCCGTGACTGTGGAAGGAACCCATGACCATCCAGATTCTGGGTCTGAGCTCAAGGACTCCACACATAGCCGTGACTGTGGAAGGAACCCTTGACCATCCAGATTCTGGGTCTGAGCTCAAGGACACCACACATAGCCGTGGCTGTGGAACAAACCCATGATCATCCAGATTCTGGGTCTGAGCTCAAGGACACCACACATAGCCGTGGCTGTGGAACAAACCCATGATCATCCAGATTCTGGGTCTGAGCTCAAGGACACCACACATAGCCGTGGCTTTGGAAGGAACCCATGATCATCCAGATTCTGGGTCTGAGCTCAAGGACACCACACATAACCGTGACTGTGAAACAAACCCATGATCATCCAGATTCTGGGTCTAAGCTCAAGGACACCACACATAGCCGTGGCTTTGGAAGGAACCCATGATCATCCAGATTCTGGGTCTGAGCTCAAGGACACCACACATAGCCGTGGCTTTGGAAGGAACTCATGACCATGCAGATTCTGGGTCTGAGCTCAAGGACACCACACATAGCGGTGACTGTGGAAGGAACTCATGATCATCCAGATTCTGGGTCTGAGCTCAAGGACACCACACATAGCCGTGGCTGTGGAACGAACCCATGACCATCCAGATTCTGGGTCTGAGCTCAAGGACACCACACATAGCCATGGCTTTGGAACGAACCCATGATCATCCATATTCCAGGTTCCATGCTCAAGGACACCACACATAGATGTGGCTGTGAAACAGACCCATGACCATCCAGATTTTTGGTCTGAGCCCAAGGCCACAACACATACCTGTGGCTTTGGAATGAATCCATGACCATCCAGATTCATGTCCCATGACATAAGACCACTTGATTTCTTTTACATATTGATATGAAGCAGTAATACAACATGTATAGAATATGATTTTCTATTTAACTTAAGGATTCTTCTCTATAACTTTTCTATATTACTATTACAATGTTTCCAGCCCAGTGGAGTTATCTACCTTGGCTGATTCTCTGTTGTCAACCAGTCCAGTACGCGCGCCCAGTCAGAGTCATTCTTCTGATAGCCAGAGTAGCCAAACTGTAACCAGCAGCAAGTTGGCACGTCTGCGTGACCACCTGTATAGAAGACATGTACCAGTGGTCAGGTCAACAAGGCCAGGTGGGATACATGTACCAAATTCTCAAGCCACTGCTTGAATATATCTCTATACAAATATATAATAAAATAAACTGAATAAACATGTGATGACTTGTCATCTTAAGGCATCAGTTGTTTCAATTCAAACCAAACTATTGTTGTTTTAAAGTTATAACTTTACTATATAGGGGACAGTTACAGTTAGTACTTATTTTTGTTACAAATTTATCATATTAACACTGACTTAGTTGTATAGTGGCATTGTTATAAAACATATCATTAAGATTTCACTATGTACTAGTTGCTCATTGAATGACTGGGCACAAACAATTGTTAAGCACATGAAAACATTTTTTAAACTTTCTCACATATAGTTTTTGTACCAAGCTGGGCTTGAACGCACAACCTCAGTGACAGGAGGTAAGTGGTTGTTAAACAACAGCCCTGAAGCCACTTAGCCATGGAGGACAAACATTAGAATTATACAGAAAATTGCCAACAAGAATCTTTGTTGGTGTTCATGGTTTAAACTTATTTATTTTACAGTTAATTGCAAACAAGTACAATCAACTTACATATAGATGAATTTTATTTTAAATCTTCTTGGATAAAACCAACAATAATCATATTTGTGGATTAACTTGCTCAAGAACACCACTCAAAGCAGTGACTTTGGATTAAACCCACGACCTTCCAATCCTGTATCTGATGCAATACCACTAGATGACATGCTTATATTTGTGGTTGTAATGTTGTTAATTCAAGACTACATGTATATTGCAGAAAACCTGTCTATGTCGCGACTTGCAGTACCAACACATTTGGTGTCGTCCCCGGAGAAATCCCCTCAGAAGCAGACTGGTAGGTTATGTAGGAGTTTCAAGTGTTCAAGTGACACTGCTGTGAACTTTGAGCTGATATATAGAGAATACCATGTTAGTGTCTTATATTATCAATTTTATCAGGTGAGGCTCAAACAAAAACAGCGCCTCGTCCTTGTGTTTTTTTCATTTGAACCTGATGCAGTTGATTATATTAGACACTAACATGGTATTCTCTTTATCATGTCAATATTTCTAATTTGTCTTTTTTATGAAATTGAAAATCAGCATTAAACTTTTGTAACAGCATGTAGAGATTCCGTTTGGGTCAAAATGTTTAATTATACATGATGACGTGATGTGCCTGATAAACTTACATTGACGTGATAAACCTATGTTTATCAGACAGGCAGTTATTGAACAGAAGTGAATTTATTAACATGATAAATTATATGACCGTATGATTCATTTTCTCTTAACAGCTCTCTGTCAGAAAAATGCAATTAATGGAGAGTATTATGTGCGTGCAACATAATAATTCCACATAGCAATGCTGTAATGTTGTCATGATATGACTGAACAATTGAAAGTCATGCTAAACATCAACCTCAGAGGTCAAGGTCACACTTTCAGTTTGTTTTGATATTTCATTTCTGGTCTGTAACTTTGTTTGACATGGAGGGATTTTAAAATAGTTTGATACAAGTGATCAGCATGTCATGATGATGTGTCACCTGCATTTACCTGTAGAAATACCCAGACCTTTACATTAGATGTTATGGTCAAGGTCACACTTTACTGTAAAAAAACAACAACATGAAATTGCCTGTCTAGTCTGAAACGTCAGTCCATGACTCTTGATATTCATGGATACATCGCTACCTATAATAAAATATATTGTTATTTTCGCAATCCATTTGTGGGGCATGTGACACTTATCAGTGACATTTCTTGTTTGTAATATATCAAAAAACGACAAACAGAAATTAAAACAACAGTATTTTTATTTACCACTAAACTGATACATAATTATTGTTTTCCCTACAAGAAGTGGGTTCACAAAAGCAAAAAAAGACGAGTGACAAAAACAATAGATTTGAATTACATGTTGGTAGACATACAGTTATGAAAACGTTTTAGTTTCCGAGGTTATAAAACTTGTTCCATGCTCAACTCAAGATTTCATGCTCAACTCAAGATTTCATGCTCAAATCAAGATTTCATGCTCAACTCAAAACGAATGGACTCATTATAACAAAATAGATATAACCACATTTAACTTTTTTCTTCAAATCAATATTACTACTTCCAAATCTGAAGCCGAGTCAAAGTGTTGGGGCTTTACTTTGTGTTAATTTATAAATCCTTCAATTTATGTTTGAATACGAGTTGAGCGTGAAAAAAGTTTAATAACCTCTCAGGAGGTGAGGAGAAAGCTTTGTGTTGCCCACCACACTGTGTAGGGGAAGTATACTACTTAAGTTTATAATAATTTACTTATTTAAGCTCAATTGTGAAGTAAGCTTAAAGCCCAAACTGGCATATTAAAGCCAAAAGATGGCTCTGGGAAGGTTTTATATAATTCAGAACATGATTGAAATCAGAGAACCCTTTTTCAAAATTTCACAGTCATCAATGCATTGTTTTTGTTATAATGTTCCCTACAACTAGATTATTGTTAATACATTTAATTGGCTAAAAAATAATTTCCAAAAAGTGTTTATATGCAATTTGATTAAAAAGTTTAACTCAAACTGACAAAAATTTGAAATTCGAGGGAGATGCACTCTGTACACATGGATCTGTGTTAATTTACCATCAGCAGATAGCCTAGTGTAGCGTTGTAACTCACCATCAGCAGATAGCCTAGTGTAGCATTGTAACTCACCATCAACAGATAGCCTAGTGCAGCGTTGTAACTCACCATCAGCAGATAGCCTAGTGTAGCGTTGTAACTCACCATCAGCAGATAGCCTAGTGTGGCGTTGTAACTCACCATCAGCAGATAGCCTTGTGTGGCATTGTAATTTGATAGTCTCCTCTTAAAAATATTTACTACCCTGGCTGTAAAAGTTCGGGGTTTAAAGCTTATATCAATCATCCTCAAGTTCATTTTCTGTGAGTGTATACAGAGTGTTGTTTTTGAGTTCTTCAGGTTGAGTCCAGGAACGAACCTGTGGCATATAGTTTGAGCAGCCAAAACTATATCCGCAACACTACTGCCACTTTTAAAATCGGTCCTTCAAAATGGTCTAAAATGTAGAGTCATTACATTCCATTCTGGACTGATGTTCTAGAGCCCCTATTCTAGTTATGATATTTTTACTGTTTCAGGAGTTAAGATGCCTACTTCGTCCTCCAGCCGTGCCATGGCATCACAATTTAGTGACAGAGCAGGTAATCTCATAGTGCTACAGATGTGCTTAATCTAATAATGTAACAGATTCGTAAGCAAACACCTTATAAAATGGATAATGTATTGATACAATAGATGAACCACATGCACATGTACTTAGGTGGTTACATATATACATGCACATGTATGTGTGTCGAATAGTTCAGGCTGTCCTAAAAAAAATTGTTTCCTGTGCTCCTACATGTACCTACTCCCTCAAAATTGCAGCTAACTTTTTTATTGCCTTTTTAGATTGTTTAATTTTTTTTCCTTATCCATTTTTCTTTAAAATGACTATGCAAAATCAAAATCTAGCAAAAAAAAATTACCGGTAGCTACCTACCTATCAACATGAAAAATACTGGGTCGGAGCATTCCTTTTTTAAGGATGGCCTTCAGTATTTAGGGGTATAGACCCTATTCGATCAATTTTGTTTAAATATGTATAAAACATTATGTTACGTATTGAAATGTTCAGAGGATGAAAAAAGTGTATTGTAATAAGAATAGGAGTTTTTGTGAAGTTAGTGACAGAGAGAGAGAGGAAAAAAATACACATGCGTTAATGGGCTTTTTTTAAGTACATGTATGTCTTTACTCCATTTTAGTAACTACTTGACTTCCATCAATGAACCTTTACATGTGTTTTCATTACTGCCAAATGGACAATAGGGTTAGGGTTAAACACACGAGCAAAAGCAACTTTGATTGGTCCATTTTATTGCGGAAAAAGACAAGTACAGATACCATAAGTTCAAACATTAGGTACCATTGAGAAATTTAAAGTATATTTAAAGATGGCAATTCTGGAGCGAATTCATGTTCAAATGACTCGGATTTACTTTTTTTTTTTCAGTTGAGAAACTGTTGTGCCGAATTGTTTTCCCTTCTTACAGATATTGACATACATGTACAAGATTTTACTGATTTATAATTCTGAAAAATAATCAATACTATCTGGGGCTTTGGTATCAATGCTGCTTGTCCTCCCATCACAAACATTTTAAAATCAAATAAATGTTCAGGTTAGTTTCTTAAATCTGACTTGTTCTGGACAAATGTTTACATGATATGGCAAAAGGACGAGTGGAATTTTACGACTCTGATGTCTGATTCCATTGTTTGTCTTCCGCTTACAGGGAACTTTGTTGGAATGGCGAGAAGATCCACACCGGCTGTTCCAGTAAACAATTTGACGGACAACAATAGGCCGACACCAACCAATATTCTCAATAACCTGAACAAAAATCGAGGTCAGAATATTAACACTGCATTCAGTAATCAAAGCAAAGCTCCAGGCTTCACTGGTCATGCAGGAATGGATCAGTTTGATACAGCAATGACCTCACAGGCAAAACCATTTGGTAAGCTGTCAAATAGCTGCAGGAATTATGTTATTTTTTCTCCGTCAGCTAGAGTAGTCAAGCACTTGCCACTTCTTTAGTGGCATCGAGAGAAGTGACATCATAAAAAGCAAACATGTAATTAGGAGATTAAATGCACTGTCAAGATATTCCATGTCTCCCTTACGGTACTTGGAGAAGGTGAAACTATATAACATTGTGGAAAGTATGGTACATTCTTGTTAATAAAATGCTGTTCATGTTTTTTTACTGGGCTGAGAAACCCAAGGGTTCCAGCCCTGTATTTACAAAACATCCCAGTTTGAGAATGCACTCAATCTAGAATTTAAATTTCAGTTTTGGGTCCTCCGTGTCCGACTGGTCTAAGACGCCATCTCGAGATCATTTACTTCGCACCGCTAAGGTTGTAGGTTTGAGTCCCGCTTGCTCCAAAGACTTTATGTGAGAAAGTTTCCAGTTAATTGCAGAAGGACCGTGGTTCTATTCAGTCTGTGGTCTTCCTCCACTAGTAAAACAGGATATGTCATATATAACCTGAAATGTGTTGAAAATGGCGTTCCATTCAAAAATTTCAGTTTATTGCATTATTTATGATTAGTTTTAATATCACTGTCAGTTATTGTGTTGATTTGCATAAGTTTGTCTGCAGAACATCTTAAATTCAAAATAAAATATTAATTTTTTTAAAGAATCGTTTTAAAATATTAACTTGAGTGCAGATAAAACTAATATGCTTATAAACTTTACAAAGTGTTATACTGTCACATACAGTCTCTGTAATGATTGATATGATATATGACATTGTGTCTCATTATCATTCGTCTCTCACTGCTGATTCAAATGAAAAAGTTATCAGTTACATGCGGAGAGTACTGGTTACCTAACTTTTCAGGATCCAGGAAAACAGTGGTGAGGTTAACTGATTGTCTGTTAGTCCTTGATGGCATAAAAATGATGTTAAGTATTCATTCAATCAGTCATGATATCACATTATTCTCAGTAGACTGTAAATCAACATAATATGTTTAAGAAAAAAATCTTTGTGGTTTGCAAGGAAAGAAATCTTGGGTAAAAAGTAGAGATTAGCATATTCCAATCTTCATTAACAGTTTTAATGCGAATCTCTACAGAGCCTCGGGTAAGATTTAAACGGAGTTCAATAGAATATTCTTATTCTTATTTTGATCTGATACACTTGCAAGATTCTTCTAATTTGTGTTTTGTCCATGTGTATTAACATTTGTATAAGAATTCATACTTGGAGATATAGTAAAAGTACCATTATTGGTCACTCACAAGCAATATCTTCATGGACCATTTTGATAGAAATGTGAAAAGAAATAAACTAACAATATTTGATTAATTGAAAAATTTAATGCTGCCCTTTATATTAACCAGTACTGGTTTGTTTGTTGTAGGGAATTTAAATCAAGGACTGGGCGGCCAACCATCGATAGTCACTAAAACAGCACCCAATGTCACTGTACCCAAGACTGTTCAAAAGTTTGAGTTTGGTTCCAAGACGGGCCAGCCACAAGGAATAATCCCAGGGGCATCAGTTGCAGCCCCTGCTCCCATTATTGGTGTGCCTGCACAGGTTAAAGGTATAGTTGTTTTACTTTTTTAATATGCGACTATTATATACTGTGAAATCATTAATTTTTGTTGGGTACTAATTTTCATGGATTTCGTGGGGAGCCTAGACAACGAAATCAAATACCCACAAACTTAGTTTACGCTATGTAATGCTGTCAACATGTAAATTACCTCTGTGTTCATATGCTTACGTGCATCGCATTGTGGTAAATAATCCATCCTTTATTTATATATTTTCTTTCGTCATATTGCATCAATATTTACATTGATAAGATTGTAAACAGTGTAAGAATTTTTTAATACTCATATCATCTTTAGTTCTACATCCATCTGCTCATAGACGTGTGTAGCGAGATGTGTTATAATTTACCCTACTGCGCATGTATTACAATTAAATGTCAGAGGTGCTTAAAATAGACCGTCACCTTGTAGCTAAATGCTATTGAGTTAAAACAGTTTGAAACAATGTGCTGTATAGACCTATGGTAAACATTGTAAAAAAAAGTGGAAAATATTGTAAAGGGACAGTATGCGTGCATACAAAGAAAACTAAAACAAGTTTTTAGTAAAGTAATATCTTCAATTAAGTTGTATTTTTTATTTAATTTCTCTTTATGACCAAATATATGGTGATACATTTTTTATGAATAAAACAAACAAATCTCTTAAAAGACGTAACACATTCATTTACTGTTCATTATCACAGTCACGTGATGTGGCACATACTGTTGTTATTTACTGCAGCCTGCCTTCTGAAACCCTTTCTGGATATTTCTCCTTTCCTCTCCTCTTGTTTTCATAACAATAAGTTCAATCTTGTATATTAGGGTACTAATTGGCATGTGTCAACTCTTATTGGCACCGAGGGGTGCGATAAACCCTGACACACGACGTGTGTATTACAGCAGGGGTTAATTACTGGAACGCACTATGCAATGTCGAAATTGTTAACGTATTTTATTTATTTTTATTGTTTCGGAAATTGAAGTTTGAGGTTGAAACTACAAAATTTAATGAAAATAAATGATTTGACAGTGTGTCAAATTCAAAATTAATCTCAAGGTTTTGAATCTATCACAGTTGCCTTTAAAATAATTTTTGTATTTAATAGCTGATTCACCATAAATTCATACAATAATTATACCTTATTGAAAATTAATGAATTTGAATTTGCTGTTCTTCAGTAACCAAGGTGAAGGAAGTGAATGGTATAAAACTGGAGGACATCACACCAAGTGGCTCAGAGAATGATGTTGAAGAAACTGAGGAGGATGATGAGTATGATGAGGAGGAAGATTCCAGTGGCAGTGGTGGTAACGGACAGGGGTTTGGTCTGCAGTATAACATGGGGCCCGCTACACAGAAAGGTAAGTGGTGGTAACGGACAGGGGTTTGGTCTGCAGTATAACATGGGGCCCGCTACACAGAAAGGTAAGTGGTGGTAACGGACAGGGGTTTGGTCTGCAGTATAACATGGGGCCCGCTTCACAGAAAGGTAAGTGGTGGTAACGGACAGGGGTTTGGTCTGCAGTATAACATGGGGCCCGCTACACAGAAAGGTAAGTGGTGGTAACGGACAGGGGTTTGGTCTGCAGTATAACATGGGGCCCGCTTCACAGAAAGGTAAGTGGTGGTAACGGACAGGGGTTTGGTCTGCAGTATAACATGGGGCCCGCTACACAGAAAGGTAAGTGGTGGTAACGGACAGGGGTTTGGTCTGCAGTATAACATGGGGCCCGCTTCACAGAAAGGTAAGTGGTGGTAACGGACAGGGGTTTGGTGTGCAGTATAACATGGGGCCCGCTACACAGACAGGTAAGTGGTGGTTACGGACAGGGGTTTGGTGTGCAGTATAACATGGGGCCCGCTACACAGACAGGTAAGTGGTGGTTACGGACAGGGGTTTGGTGTGCAGTATAACATGGGGCCTGCTACACAGACAGGTAAGTGGTGGTTACGGACAGGGGTTTGGTGTGCAGTATAACATGGGGCCTGCTACACAGACAGGTAAGTGGTGGTAACGGACAGGGGTTTGGTGTGCAGTATAACATGGGGCCTGCTACACAGACAGGTAAGTGGTGGTAACGGACAGGGATTTGGTGTGCAGTATAACATAGGGCCCGCTACACAGACAGGTAAGTGGTGGTTACGGACAGGGGTTTGGTCTGCAGTATAACATGGGGCCCGCTACACAGAAAGGTAAGTGGTGGTAACGGACAGGGGTTTGGTCTGCAGTATAACATGGGGCCCGCTTCACAGAAAGGTAAGTGGTGGTAACGGACAGGGGTTTGGTGTGCAGTATAACATGGGGCCCGCTACACAGACAGGTAAGTGGTGGTAACGGACAGGGGTTTGGTGTGCAGTATAACATGGGGCCCGCTACACAGACAGGTAAGTGGTGGTTACGGACAGGGGTTTGGTGTGCAGTATAACATGGGGCCCGCTACACAGACAGGTAAGTGGTGGTTACGGACAGGGGTTTGGTGTGCAGTATAACATGGGGCCTGCTACACAGACAGGTAAGTGGTGGTTACGGACAGGGGTTTGGTGTGCAGTATAACATGGGGCCTGCTACACAGACAGGTAAGTGGTGGTAACGGACAGGGGTTTGGTGTGCAGTATAACATGGGGCCTGCTACACAGACAGGTAAGTGGTGGTAACGGACAGGGATTTGGTGTGCAGTATAACATAGGGCCCGCTACACAGACAGGTAAGTGGTGGTTACGGACAGGGGTTTGGTCTGCAGTATAACATGGGGCCCGCTACACAGAAAGGTAAGTGGTGGTAACGGACAGGGGTTTGGTCTGCAGTATAACATGGGGCCCGCTTCACAGAAAGGTAAGTGGTGGTAACGGACAGGGGTTTGGTGTGCAGTATAACATGGGGCCCGCTACACAGACAGGTAAGTGGTGGTAACGGACAGGGGTTTGGTGTGCAGTATAACATGGGGCCCGCTACACAGACAGGTAAGTGGTGGTTACGGACAGGGGTTTGGTGTGCAGTATAACATGGGGCCCGCTACACAGACAGGTAAGTGGTGGTAACGGACAGGGGTTTGGTCTGCAGTATAACATGGGGCCGCTACACAGACAGGTCAGTGGTGGTTACGGACAGGGGTTTGGTGTGCAGTATAACATGGGGCCCGCTACACAGACAGGTAAGTGGTGGTAACGGACAGGGGTTTGGTCTGCAGTATAACATGGGGCCCGCTTCACAGACAGGTAAGTGGTGGTAACGGACAGGGGTTTGGTGTGCAGTATAACATGGGGCCCGCTTCACAGACAGGTAAGTGGTGGTAAAGGACAGGGGTTTGGTGTGCAGTATAACATGGGGCCCGCTACACAGACAGGTAAGTGGTGGTAACGGACAGGGGTTTGGTCTGCAGTATAACATGGGGCCCGCTTCACAGAAAGGTAAGTGGTGGTAACGGACAGGGGTTTGGTGTGCAGTATAACATGGGGCCCGCTACACAGACAGGTAAGTGGTGGTTACGGACAGGGGTTTGGTGTGCAGTATAACATGGGGCCCGCTTCACAGAAAGGTAAGTGGTGGTAACGGAGAGGGGTTTGGTCTGCAGTATAACATGGGGCCCGCTACACAGAAAGGTAAGTGGTGGTAACGGACAGGGGTTTGGTCTGCAGTATAACATGGGGCCTGCTACACAGAAAGGTTAGTGGTGGTAACAAACAAGGGTTTGGTCTGCAGTATAACATGGGGCCCGCTACACAGACAGGTTAGTGGTGGTAACGGACAGGGGTTTGGTGTGCAGTATAACATGGGGCCCGCTACACAGACAGGTAAGTGGTGGTTACGGACAGGGGTTTGGTGTGCAGTATAACATGGGGCCTGCTACACAGACAGGTAAGTGGTGGTTACGGACAGGGGTTTGGTCTGCAGTATAACATGGGGCCCGCTTCACAGAAAGGTAAGTGGTGGTAATGGACAGTGGTTTGGTGTGCAGTATAACATGGGGCCCGCTTCACAGACAGGTAAGTGGTGGTAACGGACAGGGGTTTGGTGTGCAGTATAACATGAGGCCCGCTTCACAGACAGGTAAGTGGTGGTAACGGACAGGGGTTTGGTCTGCAGTATAACATGGGGCCTGCTACACAGAAAGGTAAGTGGTGGTAATGGACAGGGGTTTGGTCTGCAGTATAACATGGGGCCTGCTACACAGAAAGGTAAGTGGTGGTAACGGACAGGGGTTTGGTCTGCAGTATAACATGGGGCCTGCTACACAGAAAGGTAAGTGGTGGTAATGGACAGGGGTTTGGTGTGCAGTATAACATGGGGCCCGCTACACAGACAGGTAAGTGGTGGTAACGGACAGGGGTTTGGTCTGCAGTATAACATGGGGCCCGCTTCACAGAAAGGTAAGTGGTGGTAGCGGACATGGGTTTGGTCAGCAGTATAACATGAGGCCCGCTTCAAAGACAGGTAAGTGGTGGTAACGGACAGGGGTTTGGTCTGCAGTATAACATGGGGCCCGCTTCACAGAAAGATAAGTGGTGGTAGTGGACAGGGGTTTGGTCAGCAGTATAACATGAGGCCCGCTTCAAAGACAGGTAAGTGGTGGTAACAGACAGGGGTTTGGTCTGCAGTATAACATGGGGCCCGCTTCACAGACAGGTTAGTGGTGGTAACGGACAGGGGTTTGGTGTGCAGTATAACATGGGGCCCGCTTCACAGAAAGGTAAGTGGTGGTAGCGGACAGGGGTTTGGTCAGCAGTATAACATGGGGCCCGCTTCAAATACAGGTAAGTGGTGGTAACGGACAGGGGTTTGGTCTGCAGTATAACATGGGGCCCGCTTCACAGAAAGGTAAGTGGTGGTAGCGGACAGGGGTTTGGTCAGCAGTATAACATGAGGCCCGCTTCAAAGACAGGTTAGTGGTGGTAACGGACAGGGGTTTGGTGTGCAGTATAACATGGGGCCCGCTTCACAGAAAGGTAAGTGGAGGTAGCGGACAGGGGTTTGGTCAGCAGTATAACATGAGGCCCGCTACACAGAAAGGTAAGTGGAGGTAGCGGACAGGGGTTTGGTCAGCAGTATAACATGAGGCCCGCTTCAAAGACAGGTAAGTGGTGGTAACGGACAGGGGTTTGGTCTGCAGTATAACATGGGGCCTGCTTCACAGACAGGTAAGTGGTGGTAACGGACAGGGGTTTGGTCTGCAGTATAACATGGGGCCTGCTACACAGAAAGGTTAGTGGTGGTAACAAACAAGGGTTTGGTCTGCAGTATAACATGGGGCCCGCTACACAGACAGGTTAGTGGTGGTAACGGACAGGGGTTTGGTCTGCAGTATAACATGGGGCCGCTACACAGACAGGTTAGTGGTGGTAACGGACAGGGGTTTGGTCTGCAGTATAACATGGGGCCTGCTACACAGAAAGGTTAGTGGTGGTAACAAACAAGGGTTTGGTCTGCAGTATAACATGGGGCCCGCTACACAGACAGGTAAGTGGTGGTTACGGACAGGGGTTTGGTGTGCAGTATAACATGGGGCCCGCTACACAGACAGGTTAGTGGTGGTAACGGACAGGGGTTTGGTCTGCAGTATAACATGGGGCCTGCTACACAGACAGGTTAGTGGTGGTAACGGACAGGGGTTTGGTCTGCAGTATAACATGGGGCCCGCTACACAGACAGGTTAGTGGTGGTAACGGACAGGGGTTTGGTCTGCAGTATAACATGGGGCCTGCTACACAGACAGGTAAGTGGTGGTAACGGACAGGGGTTTGGTCTGCAGTATAACATGGGGCCACTACACAGACAGGTAAGTGGTGGTAAGGGACAGGGGTTTTGTATGCAGTATAACATGGGGCCTACTACACAGACAAGTTAGTGGTGGTAACAAACAAGAGTTTGGTATTTGGTGTAACATGGGGCCTGCTACACAGACAGGTTAGTGGTGAAACAAACAAGCATTTGTTATTTGGTGTAACATGGGGCCTGCTACACAGACAGGTTAGTGGTGAAACAAACAAGAGTTTGGTATTTGGTGTAACATGTGGCCTGCTACACAGACAGGTTAGTGGTGGTAACAAACAAGCGTTTGGTATTTGGTGTAACATGGGGCCTGCTACACAGACAGGTTAGTGGTGGTAATAAACAAGTGTTTGGTATTTGGTGTAACATGGGGCCTGCTACACAGACAGATTAGTGGTGAAACAAACAAGCGTTTGGTATTTGGTGTAACATGGGGCCTGCTACACAGACAGGTTAGTGGTGGTAACAAACAAGCGTTTGGTATTTGGTGTAACATGGGGCCTGCTACACAGACAGGTTAGTGGTGAAACAAACAAGCATTTGGTATTTGGTGTAACATGGGGCCTGCTACACAGACAGGTTAGTGGTGAAACAAACAAGCGTTTGGTATTTGGTGTAACATGGGGCCTGCTACACAGACAGGTTAGTGGTGAAACAAACAAGAGTTTGATATTTGGTGTAACATGGGACCTGCTACACAGACAGGTTAGTGGTGGTAACAAACAAGCGTTTGGTATTTGGTGTAACATGGGGCCTGCTACACAGACAGGTTAGTGTTGGTAACAAACAAGCGTTTGGTATTTGGTGTAACATGGGGCCTGCTACACAGACAGGTTAGTGGTGAAACAAACAAGCATTTGGTATTTGGTGTAACATGGGGCCTGCTACACAGACAGGTTAGTGGTGAAACAAACAAGCGTTTGGTATTTGGTGTAACATGGGGCCTGCTACACAGACAGGTTAGTGGTGAAACAAACAAGCGTTTGGTATTTGGTGTAACATGGGGCCTGCTACACAGACAGGTTAGTGGTGGTAACAAACAAGAGTTTGGTATTTGGTGTAACATGGGGCCTGCTACACAGACAGATTAGTGGTGAAACAAACAAGAGTTTGGTATTTGGTGTAACATGGGGCCTGCTACACAGACAGGTTAGTGGTGAAACAAACAAGCGTTTGGTATTTGGTGTAACATGGGGCCTGCTACACAGACAGGTTAGTGGTGGTAACAAACAAGCGTTTGGTATTTGGTGTAACATGGGGCCTGCTACACAGACAGGTTAGTGGTGAAACAAACAAGCATTTGGTATTTGGTGTAACATGGGGCCTGCTACACAGACAGGTTAGTGGTGAAACAAACAAGCGTTTGGTATTTGGTGTAACATGGGGCCTGCTACACAGACAGGTTAGTGGTGAAACAAACAAGCGTTTGGTATTTGGTGTAACATGGGGCCTGCTACACAGACAGGTTAGTGGTGAAACAAACAAGCGTTTGGTATTTGGTGTAACATGGGGCCTGCTACACAGACAGGTTAGTGGTGGTAACAAACAAGCGTTTGGTATTTGGTGTAACATGGGGCCTGCTACACAGACAGGTTAGTGGTGAAACAAACAAGCATTTGGTATTTGGTGTAACATGGGGCCTGCTACACAGACAGGTTAGTGGTGAAACAAACAAGCGTTTGGTATTTGGTGTAACATGGGGCCTGCTACACAGACAGGTTAGTGGTGAAACAAACAAGAGTTTGATATTTGGTGTAACATGGGACCTGCTACACAGACAGGTTAGTGGTGGTAACAAACAAGCGTTTGGTATTTGGTGTAACATGGGGCCTGCTACACAGACAGGTTAGTGTTGGTAACAAACAAGCGTTTGGTATTTGGTGTAACATGGGGCCTGCTACACAGACAGGTTAGTGGTGAAACAAACAAGCATTTGGTATTTGGTGTAACATGGGGCCTGCTACACAGACAGGTTAGTGGTGAAACAAACAAGCGTTTGGTATTTGGTGTAACATGGGGCCTGCTACACAGACAGGTTAGTGGTGAAACAAACAAGCGTTTGGTATTTGGTGTAACATGGGGCCTGCTACACAGACAGGTTAGTGGTGGTAACAAACAAGAGTTTGGTATTTGGTGTAACATGGGGCCTGCTACACAGACAGATTAGTGGTGAAACAAACAAGAGTTTGGTATTTGGTGTAACATGGGGCCTGCTACACAGACAGGTTAGTGGTGAAACAAACAAGCGTTTGGTATTTGGTGTAACATGGGGCCTGCTACACAGACAGGTTAGTGGTGGTAACAAACAAGCGTTTGGTATTTAGTGTAACATGGGGCCTGCTACACAGACAGGTTAGTGGTGAAACAAACAAGCATTTGGTATTTGGTGTAACATGGGGCCTGCTACACAGACAGGTTAGTGGTGGTAACAAACAAGCGTTTGGTATTTGGTGTAACATGGGGCCTGCTACACAGACAGGTTAGTGGTGAAACAAACAAGCGTTTGGTATTTGGTGTAACATGGGGCCTGCTACACACACAGGTTAGTGGTGGTAACAAAGAAGGGTTTTGTATTCAGTGGAACATGGGGTCTGCTAGATAGACATGTGGGTAGAAGGTTATTTAGTGCCAAATGAGAAATTATGAAGAATATTTAAAAAACCGAAAACACTACAGATAGATTATAATAATATTATATTAACTGAATAGTGTTTTATATGAGATATATTGGGTTCATATGAAACTATGTTAATTCCTGTTTCAATAATAATTCTGAATAAATATTTTGGGGGGAAGTGTATGGTGATATTCTGTTTTTATGCCCCCCAAAAAAATTTTTGGGTGGCATATAGTAATCGCAGCATCCGTCCGTCTGTCCGTCCGGGTGGACAAATGGGTATTTAAGTGTCTAGGGTTTAGGGTTAGTAATTTTTATGGACAGTTAAAAAGCTGTTGAAAAAACATTACGTGGCTGTTCTAGACACTTAAAAAACACCTCTTAGGTGGCTTTTTTTCTCTTATGTGGCTAAAATTTAGCCACACAAGTAATACGATTGACGCAAAGAAGCCACTTAAATACCCATTTGTGAGAACGTCCGTCCGTCCTTCCGTCTGGTATTCCATTTCTGGCCTGTAACTTTGTCATGCATAGATGGATTTTGTTGATACTTGCTACAAATGATCAACAGAACATGACGACGTGTTGCGAGTGAGACCCACACCCCTACCTCAAAGGTCAAGGTCACAATTTCAGTTTGTTTGACAACACTTTGAGTTTATGTGAGATTTCGTTTCTGGCCTGTAACTTTGTCGAGCATAGATGAATTGTAATGATACTTGCTACAAATGATCAACATAACATCATGACATGTTGGGGGGCATGTGACACTTAACAGTGACATTTCTTGTTTTTACAGCTATACATATAGTTATTTTCATGAATTAGAAACAAATAAAATTGCAAGAATTTGATCTGAGGTTAAAGCCCCAACTGCAATGTAAAAGCCGCAAGGTGGCTCTTGGGCAGGTTTTATATAATTTTATACGTGATTCAAATCAGAGGACACTTTTTTTCAAAATTAAAAAGTTACCACTGCATTGTTGTTGTTGTTATAATTTTGCATACAACTAGGTTATGGTTATTACATTTAATTGGCAAGTGCAATTTAAAAGTGTGTATTTACCAAAATTTCTAGGGAGGAGATTAGGAGGTCATGTACATTTAATTGTAAACAAACACACATGTATCTGCGCATATTCAGCATTTCAGCAGCCGAGTAATGGTGTATTTTTAGAATACTGTACCATGACTGACAGGTAAAGAAATCAGCTGTTGTACATTAGCCACTCCTACATAACTGTCTGCCTTGGCAGAAAAATTTGGGCCTTTAAGGCAGTCATGAAAATTTAGAGGTCGTGAACCTGTGATGAATAGCAACCATAGAGAATGTTGGTGTGGAAATTTGGATGGCAACAATATTATGAACGTGGGTCAGAATTTTTAAATCGGAGATTGAGTGGTTACCTTGGAGAACGTGAGCGTGTTTTTATTTCATGTAGCTAATGTAGCTGTTGTCTATGTTAATATTTCAGGAATAACAGTGACACCTGTGAATATGAGGCCAAATTTACCTGGCAACATTACCACCAGCACTCCTGTCAGCAGGAAACTGTTTGGTTCAGGGGACACTACGTCCACAGGAGGATTTAACTTTGCTGCTGCAGCTGATTCAACATCAGGTAATGGGAAAGTCCATTCTAGCACCATTAAGCTGTTTCTGAAATAGTGATTTAGGAACCTTCTGGAACAGGAAAATTCAGTTATAATTAAGATGTTGTCAGATACAGATTTCATGTACCAGAATTATATCATATAGCATGTGCAAAACATATATCATGTACCAAAATTATATTATGTACCAGACATATATCATGTACCAGAACTATATTATGTACCAGAATTATATCATATATCACGTACCAGACATATATCATGTACCAGAATTATACCATGTACTAGAATTATATCATGTACTAGAATTATACCATGTACCAGACATATATCATGTATTAGAGTTATACCATGTACCAGACATATATCATGTACTAGAATTATACCATGTACCAGACATATATCATGTACCAGAATTATATCATGTACTAGAATTATATCATGTACTAGAATTATACCATGTACCAGACATATATCATGTACTAGAATTATACCATGTACCAGACATATATCATGTACTAGAATTATATCATGAACTAGAATTATATCATGTACCAGAATTATATTATGTACCAGACATATATCATGTACCAGACATATATCATGTACCAGAATTATACCATGTACCAGACATATATCATGTACCAGACATATATCATGTACTAGAATTATATCATGTACCAGAATGATACCATGTACCAGACATATATCATGTACCAGAATTATATTATGTACCAGATGTATATCATATACCAGACATATATAATGTACCAGAATTATATTATGTACCAGACATATATAATGTACCAGAATTATATTATGTACCAGACATATATCATGTACCAGACATATATCAGAATTATATCTTGTACCAGATTGAATCCTCTGTGATGTAACAATAAATCATTACTTTAATTGTGATTCTGTGTGATTTGTTTTCTTTAACAACATAATAACATTCTTTTTATTGAGAGAGAGAGAGAAAGAAAAAGTAAAGAAGATATGAAGAGATTCAGTATTGTAGGTTATAAGTTGAATTTGATATAATAAACATGTGACTTCTGACTGAACCATTCACTCATTAGCAGTGCCGCCGCCAACAACAGTTACAAACCAGACTGGTACCAAAGCTAGTGGGTTCAATTTCTCCAGTTTTGGAAGCAGATCACAATCTGATATACAGTCTGGAACAGCAGTAGCTGGGGACCAGAACAAAGCAGATACAACAACAACCAGTGATAAAGAGAAAACTGGATTTAAGTTCGGATCTAGCAGTACTGGTTCTGGACTTTCATTCGGTGGTATGTTTTTTTCTTTCAAAAGCTTTTAATAAATCAACATTTTATACCACTTTACAGAATTGCATGCTTGAGGTATATGAGACACTTTTTGTTTTATAAATGATGCTATTTGAGTAGTAGAAGAATGACATTAAATAATATGACTTGTGTGATGACATACTGTGTTGTAGGTGATTATGGCTTGTGTGACATACTTTGTTACAGGAAATTATCACTTGTGTGACATACTGTGATGTAGGAGATTATGACTTGTGTGACAAACTGTGTTGTAGGTGATTATGACTTGTGTGACATACTACGTTGTAGGAGATTATGACTTGTGTGACATACTGTGTTGTTGGAGATTATGACTTGTGTGACATACTGTGTTGTAGGAGATTATGACTTGTGTGACATACTGTGTTGTAGGAGATTGACTTGTGTGACATACTGCATTGTAGGAGATTATGACTTGTGTGACATACTGTGTTGTTGGAGATTATGACTTGTGTGACATACTGCATTGAAGGAGATTATGACTTGTGTGACATACTGTGTTGTAGGAGATTATGACTTGTGTGACATACTGTGTTGTAGGAGATTATGACTTGTGTGACATATTGTGTTGTAGGAGATTATGACTTGTGTGACATACTGTGTTGTAGGAGATTGACTTGTGTGACATACTGTGTTGTTGGAGATTATGACTTGTGTGACATACTGTGTTGTAGGAGATTATGACTTGTGTGACATATTGTGTTGTAGGAGATTGACTTGTGTGACATACTGTGTTGTTGGAGATTATAACTTGTATGAAATACTGTGTTGTAGGAGATTATGACTTGTGTGACATACTGTGTTGTAGGAGATTATGACTTGTGTGACATATTGTGTTGTAGGAGATTGACTTGTGTGACATACTGTGTTGTTGGAGATTATGACTTGTATGAAATACTGTGTTGTAGGAGATTATGATATGTGTGACATACTGTGTTATAGGAGATTATGTATGAGACAAATTTACACAAAGTTTGATAGTTAAATATTAGTTCAATCATCATTTATGCATACGTCAGTCATTACTTTTGCATATATCAATCATCACTTATGCATACACCATTCATCAGTTACACATATAATCATCAATTATGCATATATCAATCATCAGTTATGCATATAATCATAAGTTATGCATATACCAATCATCAGTTATGCATACACCAATCATTAGTTATGCATACACCAATCATCAGTTATGCATATACCAATCATTAGTTATGCATACACCAATCATTAGTTATGCATATATCAAACACCAGTTATGCATATAATCATCAGTTATGCATATACCAATCATCAGTTATGCATATAGCAATCATCAGTTATGCATATAAGCATCAGTTATGCATATATCAAACACCAGTTATGCATATAATCATCAGTTATGCATATATCAATCATCAGTAATGCATATATCAACTACATTTGTTATTTTAAACAGATTCATACATTTTCTTTTTGGTTTGATACACTGTTAGCTAATGTTCTTTCAATGGAATGGCCATATTTTATGTTGAGAGAACATGTGGCCTGACCCTTATGCCTATGGTCGTATATGATTTATATGCACACTATATAATGTAATATATATTTATACTTGTATGGCAATAAAAATATTTAATCTACACCTCCCTCTACAGGTCAGTCTAGTTCCGGGGGTATAACAGGGCTGTTTGGTAAACCTGTGTCCATGACTACCACTGATATCAGTCAGCCTGCAACAACAGATCCAGGTATGATATATATGTTAACTAGTGCAGGGGGTATAACAGGGCTGTTTGGTAAACCTGTGTCCATGACTACCACTGATAGCAGTCAGCCTGCAACAACAGATCCAGGTATGATATATATGTTAACTAGTGCAGGAGGTATAACAGGGCTGTTTGGTAAAGCTGTGTCCATGACTACCACTGATAGCAGTCAGCCTGCAACAACAGATCCAGGTATGATATATATGTTTACTAGTGCAGGGGGTATAACAGGGCTGTTTGGTAAACCTGTGTCCATGACTACCACTGATAGCAGTCAGCCTGCAGCAACAGGTCCAGGTATGATATATATGTTTACTAGTGCAGGGGGTATAACAGGGCTGTTTGGTAAACCTGTGTCCATGACTACCACTGATAGCAGTCAGCCTGCAACAACAGATCCAGGTATGATATATATATTTACTAGTGCAGGAGGTATAACAAGGCTGTTTGGTAATCTGCCTACCACAAGTAACTGTAAGCCTTCATTGTATGACCCAGGTATGATATATACTAAGGTTTAACTGGGCCCAGTTAGCTCAGTTGGTAGTGCGACTGACTATCATTCTAGGGATCATGGGTGCCACATTTTCTTTCGTGATTGATACATGACGTTGCGTCACATTTTTATTCATCTCTCACTGCTGATTCAAGTGGGAAAGTTATCTGTTACTTGTGCTCAAGTACTGGTTAACCTTCCAGGATCACAGGTGGTTTCATGATTTTGATAATCAGTTTCCTATCGAAAGAATAACGCCAAGCATAGTTTGTTTATAAGTTTTGGGGAAGAAATAAAATTTACATGACTATTTATATAACGTACATCGTGATGGGTGGCATTCATATGTTTTTCAAGAATAGGAAATGAGTGGTTTTTAACTTATTTCATTAAATCATTCATTCTTGAAGCATAAAATTAAACTTCAAGTTTATTTATAAACAATAATTCTTTTTAAACATCAAACTGTAAATATGACAAAACATTTTACATGAATTTTTTTTCAGCAGTGTCCAAGACAACAGTTTCATCGGATACCACAGATACAAGTTCCAATATAGGCCCTGCTGACACCTCAAACAGTCTTCCAGGAAGTAAACAGACGACTGCTAATGGCTTTTTTGGAAAACCAACCTCGTCCAGTTCATCGGGAAGTGTATTTGGTCAACCAGTCAGTTCTACAGCAGCAGTTCCTCCTGCATCTTCATTGTTTGGCCAGTCATCAACACCATCATCTGCTCCAACTAGTGGTCTGTTTGCACAGCCCAGTTCAACAACTAATGATGCAACTACAACAGTGCCATCTAGTGGTGGACTATTCAATAAACCAGCTTTAAATACTACTTCCACTGGTCAGCAGACCTCTTCTAGCAGTGCAGCAACTACACCTGGTACTGGGTTATTTGGCAAGCCAGCAACAAGCACTACTACAGAGACATCTGGTACTGGACTATTTGGTCAACCAGCAACAAGCAACGCTACAGCGACATCTGGTACTGGACTATTTGGTCAACCAACAACAAGCACTGCTGCAGCGACATCTGGTACTGGACTATTTAGTCAACCAGCAACAAGCAACGCTACAGCGACATCTGGTACTGGACTATTTGGTCAACCAACAACAAGCACTGCTGCAGCGACATCTGGTACTGGACTATTTAGTCAACCAGCAACAAGCAACGCTACAGCGACATCTGGTACTGGACATTTTGGTCAACCAACAGCAAGCACTACTGCAGCGACATCTGGTACTGGACTTTTTGGTCAACCAACAACAAGCACAACTACAGCAACATCTGGTACTGGACATTTTGGTCAACCACCAACAAGCACTGCTGCAGTGACATCTGGTACTGGACTATTTGGTCAACCAGCAACAAGCACCACTACAGCGACATCTGGTACTGGACATTTTGGTCAACCAACAACAAGCACAGCTACAGCTACATCTGGTACTGGACTTTTTGGTCAATCAACAACAAGCACCACTACAGTGACATCTGGTACTGGACTATTTGGTCAACCAACAACAAACACAACTACAGCTACACCAGGTAGTGGATTATTCGGCAAATCATCAACATCTGCAGGTGGAGGATTGTTTGGACAGACAGGCACAGCCACCACAACTTCATCCACAGGTATTTATTTTATAATAATTAATTTAAGCTTAATCGCGAAGCTTAAAGAACCATTTTCATGTCCTGGGTAGAACCAGTACTGTGTGATTTTTTAGAGGAATTGGTTCAAGCTTGTGATCAAACTCGCAAACTCTGGCATGAGCGGCCAACATTTTATCCATTACATAACCGTCCTTCCCGCACATATTTGTGATACTTGTTGTAGTTTATATCCATTACAGTACCGTCCTTCCCACATGTATTTGTGATACTTGTTGTAGTTTATATCCATTACAGTACCGTCCTGCCCGCAGGTATTTGTGATACTTGTCGTAGTTTATATCCATTACAGTACCGTCCTGCCCGCAGGTATTTGTGATACTTGTCGTAGTTTATATCCATTACAGTACCGTCCTGCCTGCAGGTATTTGTGATACTTGTTGTAGTTTATATTCATTACAGTACCGTCCTGCCCGCAGGTATTTGTGATACTTGTTGTAGTTTATATCCGTTACAGTACCGTCCTGCCCGCAGGTATTTGTGATACTTGTTGTAGTTTATATCCGTTACAGTACCGTCCTGCCCGCAGGTATTTGTGATACTTGTTGTAGTTTATATCCGTTACAGTACCGTCCTGCCCGCAGGTATTTGTGATACTTGTTGTAGTTTATATCCGTTACAGTACCGTCCTGCCCGCAGGTATTTGTGATACTTGTTGTAGTTTATATCCGTTACAGTACCGTCCTTCCCGCAGGTATTTGTGATACTTGTTGTAGTTTATATCCGTTACAGTACCGTCCTGCCCGCAGGTATTTGTGATACTTGTTGTAGTTTATATCCATTACAGTACCGTCCTGCCCGCAGGTATTTGTGATACTTGTTGTAGTTTATATCCATTACAGTACCGTCCTTCCCGCAGGTATTTGTGATACTTGTTGTAGTTTATATTCATTACAGTACCGTCCTTCCCGCAGGTATTTGTGATACTTGTTGTAGTTTATATCCATTACAGTACCGTCCTGCCCGCAGGTATTTGTGATACTTGTTGTAGTTTATATCCATTACAGTACCGTCCTGCCCGCAGGTATTTGTGATACTTGTTGTAGTTTATATCCATTACAGTACCGTCCTGCCCGCAGGTATTTGTGATACTTGTTGTAGTTTATATCCATTACAGTACCGTCCTGCCCGCAGGTATTTGTGATACTTGTTGTAGTTTATATTCATTACAGTACCGTCCTGCCCGCAGGTATTTGTGATACTTGTTGTAGTTTATATCCATTACAGTACCGTCCTTCCCGCAGGTATTTGTGATACTTGTTGTAGTTTATATCCATTACAGTACCGTCCTTCCCGCAGGTATTTGTGATACTTGTTGTAGTTTATATCCATTACAGTACCGTCCTTCCCGCAGGTATTTGTGATACTTGTTGTAGTTTATATCCATTACAGTACCGTCCTGCCCGCATGTATTTGTGATACTTGTTGTAGTTTATATCCATTACAGTACCGTCCTGCCCGCAGGTATTTGTGATACTTGTTGTAGTTTATATCCATTACAGTACCGTCCTGCCCGCAGGTATTTGTGATACTTGTTGTAGTTTATATCCATTACAGTACCGTCCTGCCCGCAGGTATTTGTGATACTTGTTGTAGTTTATATCCATTACAGTACCGTCCTGCCCGCAGGTATTTGTGATACTTGTTGTAGTTTATATCCGTTACAGTACCGTCCTTCCCGCAGGTATTTGTGATACTTGTTGTAGTTTATATCCGTTACAGTACCGTCCTGCCAGCAGGTATTTGTGATACTTGTTGTAGTTTATATCCATTACAGTACCGTCCTGCCCGCAGGTATTTGTGATACTTGTTGTAGTTTATATCCATTACAGTACCGTCCTGCCCGCAGGTATTTGTGATACTTGTTGTAGTTTATATTCATTACAGTACCGTCCTGCCCGCAGGTATTTGTGATACTTGTTGTAGTTTATATCCGTTACAGTACCGTCCTGCCCGCAGGTATTTGTGATACTTGTTGTAGTTTATATCCATTACAGTACAGGTATTTGTGATACTTGTTGTAGTTTATATCCATTACAGTACCGTCCTGCCAGCAGGTATTTGTGATACTTGTTGTAGTTTATATCCATTACAGTACCGTCCTGCCCGCAGGTATTTGTGATACTTGTTGTAGTTTATATTCATTACAGTACCGTCCTGCCCGCAGGTATTTGTGATACTTGTTGTAGTTTATATCCGTTACAGTACCGTCCTGCCCGCAGGTATTTGTGATACTTGTTGCAGTTTATATCCATTACAGTACAGGTATTTGTGATACTTGTTGTAGTTTATATCCATTACAGTTCCGTCCTGCCAGCAGGTATTTGTGATACTTGTTGTAGTTTATATCCATTACAGTACCGTCCTGCCCGCAGGTATTTGTGATACTTGTTGTAGTTTATATCCATTACAGTACCGTCCTGCCCGCAGGTATTTGTGATACTTGTTGTAGTTTATATCCATAACAGTACCATCCTTCCCGCAGGTATTTGTGATACTTGTTGTAGTTTATATCCATTACAGTACCGTCCTGCCTGCAGGTATTTGTGATACTCATTGTAGTTTATATCCATTACAGTACCGTCCTGCCCGCAGGTATTTGTGATACTCGTTGTAGTTTATATCCATTACAGTACCGTCCTTCCCGCATGTATTTGTGATACTTGTTGTAGTTTATATCCGTTACAGTACCGTCCTGCCAGCAGGTATTTGTGATACTTGTTGTAGTTTATATCCGTTACAGTACCGTCCTTCCCGCAGGTATTTGTGATACTTGTTGTAGTTTATATCCATTACAGTACCGTCCTGCCCGCAGGTATTTGTGATACTTGTTGTAGTTTATATCCATTACAGTACCGTCCTGCCCGCAGGTATTTGTGATACTTGTTGTAGTTTATATCCATTACAGTACCGTCCTGCCCGCAGGTATTTGTGATACTTGTTGTAGTTTATATCCATTACAGTACCGTCCTTCCCGCAGGTATTTGTGATACTTGTTGTAGTTTATATCCATTACAGTACCGTCCTTCCCGCAGGTATTTGTGATACTTGTTGTAGTTTATATCCATTACAGTACCGTCCTTCCCGCAGGTATTTGTGATACTTGTTGTAGTTTATATCCATTACAGTACCGTCCTTCCCGCAGGTATTTGTGATACTTGTTGTAGTTTATATCCATTACAGTACCATCCTGCCCGCATGTATTTGTGATACTTGTTGTAGTTTATATCCATTACAGTACCGTCCTGCCCGCATGTATTTGTGATACTTGTTGTAGTTTATATCCATTACAGTACCGTCCTGCCCGCAGGTATTTGTGATACTTGTTGTAGTTTATATCCATAACAGTACCGTCCTGCCCGCAGGTATTTGTGATACTTGTTGTAGTTTATATTCGTTACAGTACCGTCCTGCCCGCAGGTATTTGTGATACTTGTTGTAGTTTATATCCGTTACAGTACCGTCCTGCCCGCAGGTATTTGTGATACTTGCTGCAGTTTATATCCATTACAGTACAGGTATTTGTGATACTTGTTGTAGTTTATATCCATTACAGTACTGTCCTGCCAGCAGGTATTTGTGATACTTGTTGTAGTTTATATCCATTACAGTACCGTCCTGCCCGCAGGTATTTGTGATACTTGTTGTAGTTTATATCCATTACAGTACCGTCCTGCCCGCAGGTATTTGTGATACTTGTTGTAGTTTATATCCATTACAGTACCGTCCTTCCCGCAGGTATTTGTGATACTCGTTGTAGTTTATATCCATTACAGTACCGTCCTGCCCGCAGGTATTTGTGATACTCGTTGTAGTTTATATCCATTACAGTACCGTCCTGCCCGCAGGTATTTGTGATACTCGTTGTAGTTTATATCCATTACAGTACCGTCCTTCCCGCAGGTATTTGTGATACTTGTTGTAGTTTATATCCATTACAGTACCGTCCTGCCAGCAGGTATTTGTGATACTTGTTGTAGTTTATATCCGTTACAGTACCGTCCTTCCCGCAGGTATTTGTGATACTTGTTGTTGTTTATATCCATTACAGTACCGTCCTGCCCGCAGGTATTTGTGATACTTGTTGTAGTTTATATCCATTACAGTACCGTCCTGCCCGCAGGTATTTGTGATACTTGTTGTAGTTTATATCCATTACAGTACCGTCCTGCCCGCAGGTATTTGTGATACTTGTTGTAGTTTATATCCATTACAGTACCGTCCTGCCTGCAGGTATTTGTGATACTTGTTGTAGTTTATATCCATTACAGTACCGTCCTGCCCGCAGGTATTTGTGATACTTGTTGTAGTTTATATCCATTACAGTACCGTCCTTCCCGCAGGTATTTGTGATACTTGTTGTAGTTTATATCCATTACAGTACCGTCCTTCCCGCAGGTATTTGTGATACTTGTTGTAGTTTATATCCATTACAGTACCGTCCTGCCCGCATGTATTTGTGATACTTGTTGTAGTTTATATCCATTACAGTACCGTCCTGCCCGCAGGTATTTGTGATACTTGTTGTAGTTTATATCCATTACAGTACCGTCCTGCCCGCAGGTATTTGTGATACTTGTTGTAGTTTATATCCATAACAGTACCGTCCTGCCCGCAGGTATTTGTGATACTTGTTGTAGTTTATATTCATTACAGTACCGTCCTGCCCGCAGGTTTTTGTGATACTTGTTGTAGTTTATATTCATTACAGTACCGTCCTGCCCGCAGGTATTTGTGATACTTGTTGTAGTTTATATCCATTACAGTACCGTCCTTCCCGCAGGTATTTGTGATACTTGTTTTAGTTTATATCCATTACAGTACCGTCCTGCCCGCAGGTATTTGTGATACTTGTTGTAGTTTATATCCATTACAGTACCGTCCTGCCCGCAGGTATTTGTGATACTTGTTGTAGTTTATATCCATTACAGTACCGTCCTGCCGGCAGGTATTTGTGATACTTGTTGTAGTTTATATCCATTACAGTACCGCCCTGCCTGCAGGTATTTGTGATACTTGTTGTAGTTTATATCCATTACAGTACCGTCCTGCCCGCAGGTATTTGTGATACTTGTTGTAGTTTATATTCATTACAGTACCGTCCTGCCCGCAGGTATTTGTGATACTTGTTGTAGTTTATATTCATTACAGTACCGTCCTGCCCGCAGGTATTTGTGATACTTGTTGTAGTTTATATCCATTACAGTACCGTCCTTCCCGCAGGTATTTGTGATACTTGTTGTAGTTTATATCCATTACAGTACCGTCCTGCCCGCAGGTATTTGTGATACTTGTTGTAGTTTATATTCATTACAGTACCGTCCTGCCCGCAGGTATTTGTGATACTTGTTGTAGTTTATATTCATTACAGTACCGTCCTGCCCGCAGGTATTTGTGATACTTGTTGTAGTTTATATCCATTACAGTACAGGTATTTGTGATACTTGTTGTAGTTTATATCTGTTACAGTACCGTCCTGCCCGCAGGTATTTGTGATACTTGTTGTAGTTTATATCCATTACAGTACCGCCCTGCCCGCACGTATTTGTGATACTTGTTGTAGTTTATATCCATTACAGTACCGTCCTTCCCCCACATATTTGTGATACTTGTTGCAGTTTATATTCATTACAGTACCGTCCTGCCAGCAGGTATTTGTGATACTTGTTGTAGTTTATATCCATTACAGTACCGTCCTGCCCGCAGGTATTTGTGATACTTGTTGTAGTTTATATCCATTACAGTACCGTCCTTCCCGCATGTATTTGTGATACTTGTTGTAGTTTATATCCATTACAGTACCGTCCTGCCAGCAGGTATTTGTGATACTTGTTGTAGTTCATATCCATTACAGTACCGTACTGCCCGCAGGTATTTGTGATACTTGTTGTAGTTTATATCCATTACAGTACCGTCCTTCCCGCAGGTATTTGTGATACTTGTTGTAGTTTATATCCATTACAGTACCGTCCTTCCCGCAGGTATTTGTGATACTTGTTGCAGTTTATATCCATTACAGTACCGTCCTGCCCGCAGGTATTTGTGATACTTGTTGCAGTTTATATCCATTACAGTACCGTCCTGCCCGCAGGTATTTGTGATACTTGTTGCAGTTTATATCCATTACAGTACCGTCCTGCCCGCAGGTATTTGTGATACTTGTTGTAGTTTATATCCATTACAGTACCGTCCTGCCCGCAGGTATTTGTGATACTTGTTGTAGTTTATATCCATTACAGTACAGGTATTTGTGATACTTGTTGTAGTTTATATCCGTTACAGTACCGTCCTGCCCGCAGGTATTTGTGATACTTGTTGTAGTTTATATCCATTACAGTACCGTCCTGCCCGCAGGTATTTGTGATACTTGTTGTAGTTTATATCCATTACAGTACCGTCCTGCCCGCAGGTATTTGTGATACTTGTTGTAGTTTATATCCATTACAGTACCGTCCTGCCTGCAGGTATTTGTGATACTTGTTGTAGTTTATATCCATTACAGTACCGTCCTGCTCGCAGGTATTTGTGATACTTGTTGTAGTTTATATCCATTACAGTACCGTCCTGCCCGCAGGTATTTGTGATACTTGTTGTAGTTTATATCCATTACAGTACCGCCCTGCCCGCACGTATTTGTGATACTTGTTGTAGTTTATATCCATTACAGTACCGTCCTTCCCGCACGTATTTGTGATACTTGTTGCAGTTTATATTCATTACAGTACCGTCCTGCCTGCAGGTATTTGTGATACTTGTTGTAGTTTATATCCATTACAGTACCGTCCTGCCTGCAGGTATTTGTGATACTTGTTGTAGTTTATATCCATTACAGTACCGTCCTGCCCGCAGGTATTTGTGATACTTGTTGTAGTTTATATCCATTACAGTACCGTCCTGCCCGCAGGTATTTGTGATACTTGTTGTAGTTTATATCCATTACAGTACCGTCCTGCCCGCAGGTATTTGTGATACTTGTTGTAGTTTATATCCATTACAGTACCGTCCTGCCCGCAGGTATTTGTGATACTTGTTGTAGTTTATATCCATTACAGTACTGTCCTTCCCACAGGTATTTGTGATACTTGTTGTAGTTTATATCCATTACAGTACCGTCCTGCCCGCAGGTATTTGTGATACTTGTTGTAGTTTATATCCATTACATTACTGTCCTTCCCGCACGTATTTGTGATACTTGTTGCAGTTTATATCCATTACAGTACCGTCCTTCCCGCAGGTATTTGTGATACTTGTTGTAGTTTATATCCATTACAGTACCGTCCTGCCCGCAGGTATTTGTGATACTTGTTGTAGTTTATATCCATTACAGTACCGTCCTGCCCGCAGGTATTTGTGATACTTGTTGTAGTTTATATCCATTACAGTACCGTCCTGCCCGCAGGTATTTGTGATACTTGTTGTAGTTTATATCCATTACAGTACCGTCCTGCCCACAGGTATTTGTGATACTTGTTGTAGTTTATATCCATTACAGTACCGTCCTGCCCACAGGTATTTGTGAGCATACATAAAGAATATATGCATTTTTTAATTGTTAGATATTGTTAAGTTTAAAAAAAAAATTTGTAAGGGTTCTTAAAGTATATCTTCTACTGATTTATTCAATGACATGTTTTCAACTCGCCGGGACGAATGACCAGGAGAGTTATTGTTATGACCCCGAAATTGTCGGCGTTGTCTAGACACCCAAGTTAAATTTTTGCGTTTAGTTGTGTTTAAGTTTTGGTGTTTGCCTCCAGTAGGCAAGCTTTATTGTCTTCTGACAGCTCTTTTTGTGTTAAGCTGCATATTTCCTTGAAAATGTTTGCCCAAGAGTCATTAAATTTTGTCCTTTGTTGCTTAGTTCTACTCATAAGAATGCATCTTTTTTACAGATAAAGAACTTACACCAAATGAGTTCCATAATTTTGTAAAACGTAGCATTTTTTCCAGAATATTGATCTCTGTGGATACAAAATGTCAAGTTTTTATTTGCTCAGTTTCTTTGAGGGAGAGCCACCAAACGTGATCTGTAGTTGTATATTGGGCATTACTACTGACATTCTGTGCAACGTTTCTCTAAATGACCTTGACCTTGTTTTCTAAGGATTCTTAGCCTACAAAGTGTTTGTTGCTTTACTTCTTTGAACATTTTAGTTCAGAACAACCCATTTTTGTCCATGACTGTGTTATGAGTAGAAGACTACTCAAAACCATTTAGAATTGTACTGGATGACCTTAAACTTTCTACATAAAATCACCATGGCCTACAAAATTCTATATACATTAATTTGTGTTTTACTCCATTTCTTGGGGCCTCATTCAACTATACTTAAACTTTGTCAATAGTTTTTGAATGAGTGGAGCCATATACCATTATTCTGGGTGACTTTGACCGATATGCATAATTAACTTTACTTCTTTCTTTACACATATGTCTTTTTCATTGAAAATTAACAGACAAATGTCATAAATGAAATTGCATCTTTATCGGTGTTATTTGTTCATAGTCTTCATAAAGCTAAACCGCAGCGTGGTTTAGTGGTGGAGCATCGGCCTCGCATGCAGAAGGTCGTGGGTTCAATCCCTGACCGGGTCATACCAAAGACTTTAAATATTGTACTAAAAGCTTCCTCACTTGACACTCAGCATTTAGAGGAATGTTCTAGGTCTGGTCGACCCAGTGTCAGTATTATGTGACTGGGTGGGGTATCATACCATGTATCTGCAGCATGAAATTCCAGTGTGACCGCGTTCAGAATACTGTCTGAAGTAGACACCGTTGCGATATGACTGAAAAATTGTTGAAAGCGACGCTAAACACCATACAACAACATCATAAAGCTAAATAGTCAAGACATTCGGTTCCATGGAATTCACTTTTATTGTGATAACAGAATTTGATGTTATATTCAGTGCAATTGTGTCTTTAACATTTTACTATGATATTATGTAAATTTAATGTATTATACTAATTACAGGTTTATTTGGTCAATCCTCTGATGGCTTGTTTGGACAGACTTCAACCTCTGCACCATCTAGTGGTGGCCTGTTTGGTCAGCCTGCAGTCTCTACAACAACAAGTAAGTGTACTTTTATACCAATATATGGAGTGCATGGTCCAGTGGTAGAGTATAAGATCCAAGATCAGGGGGTTGCAGGTTCAATTCTCCACCACGGGTATGTGTGGTGTCCTTGAGCAAGACACTTTATCAGCATATGCTTAGTACTGGTTCTATCCAGGAAGATTTTGAGTGTGATAAGTCAAAGTTGTAAAATCTAAGTTCTAAATTTATGTAAAATAATAAGTTTAAAACAAAGCAATACATTGCCATTGTTACATTTTCTCTTCAGTCTTGAATAAATTTAATAAGATTGTGTCTTATGGACTTAAAATTGGAATATTGTTATTCTCACCTACATGTATCTTCCCTTCAATGGCCAAGCCTGGCCCCGTTAGCTCAGTCGGTTATGCCCCACGCGGCAACAGTCTCCATGATTATTGATATACGACATTGTGTCTCATTGTCATTGGTCTCTTACCACTGATTCAAGTGGGAAAGTTACCAGTTTCTTGCGGAGAGCGGGTTTGCTCGAGTTCTGGTTAACTTTTCAGGATCCCAGGAAACAGTGGTAAGGTTAACTGATCATCTGTTAGTCCTCGATGGCATAAAAATGATGCTAAATATTCAATCAATCAATCAATCAATCAGCCTACTATGACCTCAATGTTAGAAGAATTTGTTATTCCCTACTGATGCCACTGGCTTGTTCTGTAGGTTTTGTAAATTACAACACGGTAATGCAGAAAGCTAGAGATACTGTGGATAATAAATCTCGCCTCAGATGAAATAAACTCAGTTTTAGTAGAATAAACTAAATTTGTTACATAACTTACCATCAGGTGGCAGTGGAGGTTTATTTGGACAATCTGGTACAAGTTCCAGTGGATTATTTGGACAGCCTGCAGCCAGCAATGCTGGGCCATTTAGCACTTCCACTAGCGGGTCTGGATTCGGCACCACAACGTCAGGTTCTGGGTTTGGTTTTGGACAGACATCATCGCCTGGTTTTGGAAGTCCAGCATTTGGTCAAAGTTCAGGATTCGGCCAAACCACAAGGTGAATATATTATTGATTATGTCTTTTTAAAGAAAAACTCGACAACACTTCAGTAGTTTAGTGGATAGAGTGTTGACCATTCATTCCAGAGGTTGCGGGTTCGATCCCAATCTCAATCTGCTGCATCTTAAAAAATAATACTCCAAACTGGTTCATATAAGCCTTGAGATTTCTATGCAAACAAGCTCAAATAAGTATGTTAAGTATAAATTAAACATTCAGTTAAAAAAATGTACATAGTTAATTGGCATGTTTGTATACATGTAGTGTATAAGACAAGTGATATAAGTCCCATGATAGATAAATTTTGACATATTTCAGTGCTAGTCCTGGGTTTGGTCAGTCTGGTGGAGATAGCGTAGGGGGAAGTGGTGGTAGTGGTATGTTTAGTGGATTGGGCGGCAAACCTAGTGCAGAGAAGGCCAACACTAATGTATTTGGTACCAGTCAAACATTCGGTGGAGCAGGACAATCTGGATGTAAGTATATAAACTTCTTCCTACAAATTGTTTTTGTTTACCAGAGCTGTGGAAATGGAAAAGGAAGTAAATATTTCACACATGTGTAAAGTCTATTTGAATTTTATTTATTATGTCTCGGGGTTTTGTTCACACTACTATGATACCTATCTCAAGATGACATTAAAATCATAGAAAATACGTGGTACTGATTTCCATTCTGGCAAACAAAAAACAGTCAGATCTTGTCAGGAGAGCGCTTCAAGGTCATGGACCTCTTGTAATATCATCGGCAAAAATAAGAGTGCTACCAGTTTTGAAGTGATATCAACAATGGTTGCATAGTGCGGGTATTATTAGGATTAAATTATGTTGTTGTTGTATGGTGTTTAGCATCACTTTCAAGCATTTTTCAGTCATATTGCGATGGTGTCTACTTGAGACAGTATTCTGAGCACAGTCACACTAGAGTATCATGCCGCAGACACCCCACCCAGTTACATTATACTGACACCGTGGCTGACCAGACCTAGAACTCACCTCTAAATGCTGAGCGTCAAGCGAAGAAGCTTCCAGTACCATTTTTAAAGTCTTTGGTATGATCTGGTCAGGGATCGAACCCACGACCTTCCGCATGCGAGGCAGACGCTCTACCACTTGACCACGCTGGGGTGATAGGATTAAATGAGCATTTTCACTAGTATTATAAACGTAAGAATTGACAATGGATTAGCTGTTCCGTGCTTCTGAGTACTGTGATTAGCCGGACTCTGTGCAAAAGGCATAACCCTGCTTTTGTTGTGATCAAGATTTGCGGTCTTGATCATCACCAAATCTATCATGTGACAGGAACTACTTATTTTATTAGTTTAATTTAAACTTATTTATTTTACTTCAATTGTGAAACAAGTTCTTACAGCTTTAATAGGCAAATCACATTCGAAATCTTCCAGGTTAGAACCAGTACAAAGCACATGTGGAAAAATGTCTTGCTCAAGGATACCACACATATCCGTGGCGGAGGACCGAACCCACAACCCTTCGATCATGGGTTCGGTGCTCTACCACTGGACCACGTGCTCTACACTTATTTTATTGATGCGAAGCACTACCAAGTCAAACAATAAAAACATATTATGGATATGTTATTGTCCTTTTTAAAAATGTAGAATAAAATAAATTGAACACTACAATAATAACAATCAAAATAGAACGGCATATAAATATTTATAGAAGCCCGGCTATCAGTAGTTTGAATACTTTGTTTGGTATTGGCGTGAAGTAATTATCAAAATTACTGGCAAATTGATGAACTTTCAAATATGTTATATTGATTGGAACTCAAATATGACAGTAGTTCTATCTGGCAATCAAAATTTGAAGCTTGCTACACAGTAATATACATTTAATTGTTAACCACAACAATTTCAGCAACGGGATTGTTTGGAAGTGATGCAACTCAGACATTTGGTAGTGCAGGTACTACCAGTAGCAATGGAGGACCATTCTCTGGTGGTACAGCAGGGGGAGCCTTCAGTGGAGGGTCAGGGGTTGGATCTACAGGGTTTGGTGCTGGACAACAGCAGTCAGCTGCAGGTAGTAGACTGGTTTGACATGTTTTTTACACTGCTATTATTTATATAACCTGTAAGTACATGCAAAGACGCAACATTCCTCTTGAATATTAAGTCATGTCTTAGAAGACCACTAAATTTTTTCAAGATGTTTATTTATGTGAATAAAATTTAATTTTATATTGGGTTGATTTAATGTCCAATAAGAATAATTTCAATGAAAGATTGTTTTTATGTTGCTTAGTACATTATGAAAGTATGGCATTTACTATGTAGTTATGTTGTTTGAATTTCACTGAACATTTTTGTATCCTGTTTTGTTTAAACCACTGGATATAGGAGTGAATTCCATCTTCATTTGCAGGTGGTTTTGGCAGTGCTCCAGCATTTGGGGGCAGTCCTGCTTTTGGATCAAGTCCAGCCTTTGGTTCAGGTCCCAAATTTGGTAGTTCGCCAGCCTTCGGTAGTGGAGGTACAGGTGGGGGATTTGGTACTGCACCTGCATTCGGAAATCCAGCTGGTGGGAGCACTTTTGGGTCAGCTGCTACTAGTGGTGGCTCTACAGCAGGATTTGCTGGGTAAGAATTACACAGATGGAATCTATCTGGCAATATTATTTACTTTATAAATTAACACTTTCAACATAATAATTTCAAATCCAGAGATTTAATGTTAGAAAAATTTGCAGGTGGTACCCTATCTTTGATTATTAAAGATATTTGTGTTTCTTGTTGAAATATGTTAAATAATTTAATCCTTACATGTATTTCAGATTTGCCAGTGCAGGTAGTCCAACATTTGGAGCTCTTGCCCACTCGACTGAAACACCCACTTTTGGAAATATGGGTCAGCCTGGAGCAGGTGAAGGAGGGTCAGGTTTTGGGGGTGGTTTTGGAAGCCCCACATTTGGTGGTGCCGGTCAGCAGCCTCAAAACACAGGTAAATATGAGTCATAATTTGTTTACATACCACCTCGGTAAATACGGGTCATAATGTGTTTACATACCACCTTGGTAAATATGTTTACATACCACCTCGGTAAATACGGGTCATAATGTGTTTACATACCACCTCGGTAAATACGAGTCATTATGTGTTAACATACCACCTCGGTAAATATGAGTCATAATGTGGTTACATACCACTTCTGTAAATATGAGTCATAATGTGTTTACACAACACCTCGGTAAATATGAGTCATAATGTGGTTACATACCGCCTCGGTAAATATGAGTCATAATGTGTTTACATACCACCTCAGTAAATACGAGTCATGATGTTGTTACATACCAACTCGGTAAATATGAGTCATAATGTGTTTACATACCACCTCGGTAAATTGAGTCATAATGTGTTTACATATCACCTCAGTAAATATGAATCATTATGTGGTTAAATACCACTTCAGTAAATATGAATCATTATGTGGTTACATACCACCTCGGTAAATATGAATCATTATGTGGTTACATACCACCTCGGTAAATATGAGTCATAATGTGTTTACATACCACCTCGGTAAATTGAGTCATAATGTGTTTACATACCACCTCAGTAAATATGAATCATTATGTGGTTACATACCAACTCGGTAAATACGAGTCATAATGTGTTTACATACCACCTTGGTAAATTGAGTCATAATGTGTTTACATATCACCTCAGTAAATATGAATCATTGTGTGGTTACATACCACCTTAGTAAATACGAGTCATAATGTGTTTAAATACCACCTCAGTAAATATGAGTCATAATGTGTTTACATACCACCTCGGTAAATATGAATCATGTGGTTACATACCACCTCTATAATATTAATCATAATGTGGTTACATACCACCTTGTGTTGCACCGGTTACTGTCAAACAAATGCTGATGGACTGCATGGAATTTTCTCCTATGCTAGAACTAATTGTGTGTTGTTTTTTTTTTTCTAAAATTAGAAATAAGAAATTATTTTTAAAACCTTTTAAGTTGCATCATTGCATGACCACTTTTCTCTCAATGCTAAGGTCGAATTAGCTAGCTAGCTCAATGTAAAATATTTTAATAAACAAGATTAAACACAAGCAAACGAGAACTAAAGTACATGTAGCTTGAGGAAATATTTACTCTTACATGTATTACATCATTGATTTGAATTCCATTGGTCGGTAATTTCAGCAAACAGTTTGTGTTAATGAACGCAACCCTAATGTGCATATTGATATCAACTTTAGCTAGTATATACAAAGTATATGACTGATTCAAAAGCTTAGCTCTAATAGACATTGTTATGTAATGTACATTTATATGGATTATTTCTTGTTTAAATACAAAACATTGGCGCATCACTATTTTTATTACTGATAGAAGTCGACCAGTCTGCCTATCATTTGATGATTGTTGTACAATGTATATCAGAATGTAGAACATGTAAATGATGATACAGTGTAGGTAATAGACTGATTTTCATATCTGTTAGTATCATTGGGACAGCAACGCCATAGCTAGATTTAATTACATCTTTAAAAGTGCTGCACTTACAGACCAAACTCCTTTGCTTTAAACAGTGGATATCTGTGTTTGCTTTAAACTTAATATTTAGTTATACACCCATTGTGAAACAAGTCCTAACAACAAGTAGAAAACATACTCGCTGTCTTTCTCAGTAAAGTTACATTAAGACAAATAATGACATACTGAAGGTGCACCACTTCGATGTTGTTGAGCATCTAACCCCTGACCTACAGATCATGGCCCCAACACTCCACCACAAGACCATGTCCCCCATCCTGACATACAGATCATGGCCGCAACACTCCAACACAAGACCATGTCCCCCATCATGACATACAGATCATGACCCCAATACAAGACCATGTCCCCCATCCTGACATACAGATCATGACCCCAATACAAGACCATGTCCCCCATCCTGACATACAGATCATGGGCTCCAACACTTCACCACAAGACCATGTCCCTCATCCTGACATACAGATCATGGCCCCAACACTCCACCACAAGACCATGTCCCCCATCCTGACATACAGATCATGGGCCCAACACTCCACCACAAGACCATGTCCCCCATCCTGACATACAGATCATGGGCCCCAACACTCCACCACAAGACCATGTCCCCCATCCTGACATACAGATCATGGGCCCCAACACTCCACCACAAGACCATGTCCCCCATCCTGACATACAGATCATGGCCCCAACACTTCACCACAAGACCATGTCCCCCATCCTGACATACAGATCATGGGCCCAACACTCCACCACAAGACCATGTCCCCCATCCTGACATACAGATCATGGGCCCCAACACTTCACCACAAGACCATGTCCCCCATCCTGACCTACAGATCATGGGCCCCAACACTTCACCACAAGACCATGTCCCCCATCCTGACATACAGATCATGGGCCCAACACTCCACCACAAGACCATGTCCCCCATCCTGACATACAGATCATGGGCCCCAACACTTCACCACAATACCATGTCCCCCATCCTGACATACAGATCATGGGCCCCAACACTTCACCACAAGACCATGTCCCCCATCCTGACATACAGATCATGGGCCCCAACACTTCACCACAAGACCATGTCTCCCATCCTGACATACAGATCATGAGCCCCAACACTTCACCACAAGACCATGTCCCCCATCCTGACATACAGATCATGGGCCCCAACACTTCACCACAAGACCATGTCCCCCATCCTGACATACAGATCATGGGCCCCAACACTTCACCACAAGACCATGTCCCCCATCCTGACATACAGATCATGGGCCCCAACACTTCACCACAAGACCATGTCCCCCATCCTGACATACAGATCATGGGCCCCAACACTTCACCACAAGACCATGTCTCCCATCCTGACATACAGATCATCAGCCCCAACACTTCACCACAAGACCATGTCCCCCATCCTGACATACAGATCATGGGCCCCAACACTTCACCACAAGACCATGTCCCCCATCCTGACATACAGATCATGGGCCCCAACACTTCACCACAATACCATGTCCCCCATCCTGACATACAGATCATGGGCCCCAACACTTCACCACAAGACCATGTCCCCCATCCTGACATACAGATCATGGGCCCCAACACTTCACCACAAGACCATGTCTCCCATCCTGACCTACAGATCATGGGCCCCAACACTTCACCACAAGACCATGTCCCCCATCCTGACATACAGATCATGGGCCCCAACACTTCACCACAAGACCATGTCCCCCATCCTGACATACAGATCATGGGCCCCAACACTTCACCACAAGACCATGTCCCCCATCCTGACATACAGATCATGGGCCCCAACACTTCACCACAAGACCATGTCCCCCATCCTGACATACAGATCATGGGCCCCAACACTTCACCACAAGACCATGTCTCCCATCCTGACATACAGATCATCAGCCCCAACACTTCACCACAAGACCATGTCCCCCATCCTGACATACAGATCATGGGCCCCAACACTTCACCACAAGACCATGTCCCCCATCCTGACATACAGATCATGGGCCCCAACACTTCACCACAAGACCATGTCCCCCATCCTGACATACAGATCATGGGCCCCAACACTTCACCACAAGACCATGTCCCCCATCCTGACATACAGATCATGGCCCCAACACTCCACCACAAGACCATGTCCCCCATCCTGACCTACAGATCATGGGCCCCAACACTTCACCACAAGACCATGTCCCCCATCCTGACATACAGATCATGGGCCCCAACACTTCACCACAAGACCATGTCCCCCATCCTGACCTACAGATCATGGGCCCCAACACTTCACCACAAGACCATGTCCCCCATCCTGACATACAGATCATGGGCCCCAACACTTCACCACAAGACCATGTCCCCCATCCTGACATACAGATCATGGCCCCAACACTCCACCACAAGACCATGTCCCCCATCCTGACATACAGATCATGGGCCCCAACACTTCACCACAAGACCATGTCCCCCATCCTGACATACAGATCATGGCCCCAACACTTCACCACAAGACAATGTCCCCCATCCTGACCTACAGATCATGGGCCCCAACACTCCACCACAAGACCATGTCCCCCATCCTGACATACAGATCATGGGCCCCAACACTTCACCACAAGACCATGTCCCCCATCCTGACATACAGATCATGGCCCCAACACTTCACCACAAGACCATGTCCCCCATCCTGACATACAGATCATAGGCCCCAACACTCCACCACAAGACCATGTCCCCCATCCTGACATACAGATCATTGGCCCCAACACTCCACCACAAGACCATGTCCCCCATCCTGACATACAGATCATGGGCCCCAACACTCCACCACAAGACCATGTCCCCCATCCTGACCTACAGATCATGGGCCCCAACACTCCACCACAAGACCATGTCTCCCATCCTGACCTACAGATCATGGGCCCCAACACTCCACCACAAGACCATGTCCCCCATCCTGACATACAGATCATGACCCTAACACTCCACCACAAGACCATGTCCCCCATCCTGACATACAGATCATGGGCCCCAACACTCCACCACAAGACCATGTCCCCCATCCTGACATACAGATCATGGGCCCCAACACTCCATCACAAGACCATGTCCCCCATCCTGACATACAGATCATGGGCCCCAACACTTCACCACAAGACCATGTCCCCCATCCTGACATACAGATCATGGGCCCCAACACTCCACCACAAGACCATGTCCCCCCATCCTGACATACAGATCATGGGCCCAACACTCCACCACAAGACCATGTCCCCCATCCTGACATACAGATCATGGGCCCAACACTCCACCACAAGACCATGTCCCCCCATCCTGACAGACATCATGGGCTCCAACACTCCACCAGAAGACCATGTCCCCCATCCTGACATACAGATCAAGGGCCCCAACACTCCATCACAAGACCATGTCCCCCATCCTGACATACAGATCATGGGCCCCAACACTCCATCACAAGACCATGTCCCCCATCCTGACATACAGATCATGGCCCAAATACAAGACCATGTCCCCCATCCTGACCAACAGATCATGGGCCAAAACACTCCACCACAAGACCATGTCCCCCAATTCTGACCTACAGATCGTGGCCCGAACACTCCACCACAAGACCATGTCCCCCATCCTGACCTACAGATCATGGGCCTCAACACTCCACCACAAGACCATGTCCCCCATCCTGACCTACAGATCATGGGCCCCAACACTCCACCACAAGACCATGTCCCCCATCGTGACATACAGATCATGGGCCCCAACACTCCACCACAAAACCATGTCCTCGATCTTATATATTTCAGATTGGACAGTTTTTTGCATCATAAGGTATTAAGCATTCCGTCAAGGACATGGGTTGCTAGCTTCACATAAAAAATTGTTACAAGCGCATTAAATTCTGTCTGAATGTAATGCAGGTTGCATACAAAAATTTTGGAAAATGGTCTTTAGAAATTGCAACTGTACTAAATTTAGTTTGAATAAAACCATTATATGTAGAGATTAATTATAAACATTAAAAAGTTAAAAGCAATCAAGAGTGAAGAGTTAGAGGGTTTAAAAATGTTCCCTCATTTGCTCATATTCTTGGCAGAACACTGCTTTATTTTGCGGCATGCTTAATAATTCAAAATGTTTACTTTCTATTTTTTTCAGGATTTGGTGGCGGTGGTTTTGGGTAAGTATTTGTTCATGAAATGTAATTGGTACCCAGTAACATGATATGAAACATGTTCACTATATAATTGGTACCCAGTAACATAATATGGAACTTGTGCACTATAAATTGGTACCCAGTAACATAATATGGAACTTGTGCACTATATAATTGGTACCCAGTAACATAATATGGAGCTTGTGCACTATATAATTAGTACCCAGTAACATAATATGGAACTTGTGCACTATATAATTGGTACCCAGTAACATAATATGGAGCTTGTGCACTATAAATTGGTACCCAGTAACATAATATGGAACATGTGCACTATATAATTGGTACCCAGTAACATGATATGAAACTTGTGCACTATATAATTGGTACCCAGTAACATAATATGAAACTTGTGCACTATATAATTGGTACCCAGTAACATGATATGAAACTTGTGCACAATATAATTGGTACCCAGTAACATAATATGGAACTTGTGCACTATATAATTGGTACCCAGTAACATGATATGGAACTTGTGCACTATATAATTGGTACCCAGTAACATAATATGGAATTTGTGCACTATATAATTGGTACCCAGTAACATGATATGAAACATATGCACTATATAATTGGTACCCAGTAACATAATATGAAACTTGTGCACAATATAATTGGTACCCAGTAACATAATATGAAACTTGTACACTATATAATTGGTTCCCAGTAACATAATATGGAACTTATGCACTACATAATTTGTACCCAGTAACATAATATGGAACTTGTGCACTATATAATTGGTACCCAGTAACATAATATGGAACTTGTGCACTATATAGTTAGTACCCAGTAACATAATATGGAACTTGTGCACTATAAATTGGTACCAAGTAACATAATATGGAACTTGTGCACAATATAATTGGTACCCAGTAACATAATATAGAACTTGTGCACTATATAATTGGTACCCAGTAACATAATATGGAACTTGTGCACTATATAATTAGTACCCAGTAACATAATATGGAACTTGTGCACTATAAATTGGTACCCAGTAACATAATATGGAACTTGTGCACAATATAATTGGTACCCAGTAACATAATATGGAGCTTGTGCACTATATAATTAGTACCCAGTAACATAATATGGAATTTGTGCACTATATAATTGGTACCAAGTAACATAATATGGAACTTGTGCACTATAAATTGGTTCCCAGTAACATAATATGGAACTTGTGCACTATATAATTAGTACCCAGTAACATAATATTGAACTTGTGCACTATAAATTGGTACCCAGTAACATAATATGGAACTTGTGCACAATATAATTGGTACCCAGTAACATAATATGGAGCTTGTGCACTATATAATTAGTACCCAGTAACATAATATGGAATTTGTGCACTATATAATTGGTACCAAGTAACATTATATGGAACTTGTGCACTATATAATTGGTACCCAGTAACATAATATGGAACTTGTGCACAATATAATTGGTACCCAGTAACATAATATGGAGCTTGTGCACTATATAATTAGTACCCAGTAACATAATATGGAATTTGTGCACTATATAATTGGTACCAAGTAACATAATATGGAACTTGTGCACTATAAATTGGTTCCCAGTAACATAATATGGAGCTTGTGCAAGATATAATTGGTACCCAGTAACATAAAATGGAACTTGTGCGCTATAAATGTCCCATTACATGAATTTCCACAAAAGTATGTGCAAAAGTTTCATTGATTTATTACATGTTCATGTTTTGAATCATGCAAGTTAATATTAAAACTTGAAATAAAGTAGAAATGAAGATGCCAGATTTGAGGTGGACAGATTTTCAAATCTTCCAACTCTGGCAACTTAAACGGAGGGAAATTTAAATACGATTTTCTATTTGAACATACACAGCATTATTTGAAGGTAAGACATTATTATAGTTATTCTTAGTGAATAGTTAGCGTCATAATTTGTATTTATAGGTTGGGAAAGCTTTACATTAGTCCAAAAACAGATATTCAATTTGACTTGTTGACGGCAGAAATCTGGCAATAGAGTTTTTGAAAGGTCATTCGATGCTATTTTCATTTATCCTTAAAATCAAAGGCAATGGAACATGTTAAGACTGATAATACTTATGTTAAAAGTAACATATAAATTTAAGGTATTATTTAATTTACACATAGTATTAAACAATGCAGATATAATAATTGAATACTAGATATTTTGTTTACCCCACCCAGTGCCAGATTTCTCGTCAAATCAATATTTGTTTTATATTGATATTTCAATCTATAGGCATAAGGTGAGTTCATATATAGTAAATATGGATGATTATGTATATAATCATTGCTGTTCCATGTAGAAATAGTCTTATTAATGTCATATTTTTTTAATATGATTGTTTATGAATTACCCCACTGCGGACAGTAAGTCTTATTTAGACAGATAGTTAGTATAATCAGGATCTTATTCTGTTACACTACCGATCAATAAGAACACATGTAAATCTCGTACAGTTGGTCTGGCACTCATATTTTCATAGAAGAACATATACCTGTTACAGTTTGCTCCATTTTGTCATTGTGTTCAATTGTTGAGACACAGTCAACATTTGTATTCTTTTTGTTAACTTTTAGATCCAGTCCATCGTTCAGTGGCTATAGAGGATAAAGTCTTAACAAAGGTCGAGCAGAGGTCAAGCTTAAAAATGAAGGACACAAGCTAACTAACAAAAAGACATTAATGAATTTTATCTGAGGATAAGTTCCATCCGGAATAGTTATAGTAAGCGGAATGCAAATTAACAACCTATGTTTATTTTCAAAAGAATGTGTGCTTGTGAAATTACAATTACTCTGTGTAAAACTTACAGGCAGACATTTACTTAATGTTCCCTCTTTATGTTAAAATCCAGAAATTGTTATCCCAGTAAATATGACATTCTTTAATCAACAGCACAGCAATTTGAAAATCACATTCTTTCATCCGTGTTAAGTCCCAAGTATTCATAGAATGGTGAAGGGGCATTATATGTCCTGGCCGCCATTTGTCCATCAATCAAATTTGTTTCTAATCAATAACTTCTAAAAAGGTCTACGTTTTCTATTAATATTGGGTGTGTACATGTAGCTGAACAATTGTAAATTAGAGGTCAAGTTCGATATATGTTGACGTCAGGCAATTGTTTAATATTTCTCAATGTTGATTTAATTTTACAGGAGTTATGGCCCCTTTTCAACTTATTTTTTTGTAAAACTTACTATTACATATTGGGGCACACGTGTCCAGTGGACACAGTTTAAGTTATTCCATGATTGGCAAATAAATATCAAAAATAAGTACAATGTAATGTGAAATGATCATTCTTTAGTCTGTGTTTTGTTATTGTTCGAATGGTGAAAAGATATCATAGATATAGCACATGTATATGTGAATATATGTGAAAATCAACACTTTATTGTGAACAAAAATAATAAAAATTGGTATTCTGAAATCAACATATTTGACTCAATGTATTGTTGAAATGGACATCGTATTATGATACTGTTAAAATGGACATCGTATTATGGTACTGTAAAACTGACATTCTTTGATCAATGCATTGTTCATTATTAATGGACATCATGTAAATGGTACCTTAAAAAAAAAATCTTTAATAAATTCATTGTTGCCAATAAATATCGCACATACATGTATGGTGACTTTGTGAAATGCACACTTCTTTCATCAATGCTTTATATTGCACCATGATGTTTCAAGAAATTCAGACATTTCCTGACATTATAATTATACTCTTTACCAGATACCCTGTTGTTGTCCATACAGACCATATATCAGAGGCCGTTTTCACCAAACATTCTTGAGAAGAATATTTTTAGACTAAAGCTTGAAAATCTAAATATCAACCTTAGGTGTCTAAGATATCTGTGGCAGATAGAATAATTGTGAGTGTTTATTCGACTCTATGTTAGGTGCCGCTGGATGCTTGCCAATTTTGATCTCTAAAATCTCTAAAATTGTCTCTAAATGTTTTTTTCAAAATTCATTATTGAGTTCAAGTTTAAGAATATTCTTCAGAATAGTTGATCACCCCAGATAATCTCAAACAGTGTGTAATAAAATAAACCATTGTTGTTACATTGCCTACAAAATTCATGGTTTGAGAGGAGAGAATTGGGTTCAATGTCATTGTCAACACATATCTGGCCCTCATGGTATGGGTTCGATACTCTACTACTGGTTAGGGTTAGTTTTTCAATCACATGTATCTTGTTACATATTGGTACAAGCACTGTTCTTTCACAAAGAATTGGCAAAATTTCTCACAAAGTTTCTGAACCAAGCTCGGCTCGAAATCAAAACCTTGGCTTTGAGAAGTAAATAATTTGAGACGGCACCTTTGATCATGGAGAACACTTTGATATCAAAACAAGAAAAAAAAATGGCGTTTTCTAACTACATGTACCTTGATTAATCAGGGTGATAATAAAAACGAGGCTTCAATTAATTACACGTTCTGAAATCAGTCACACAGACTCTAATGATACAGTTAAGGTCGACAATGATATATATAGTCGCAGATATTTTTGGTACGAATCATAAAACCTCTAACGATTGCATTTCTTAAAGAAACTAGTTATGTTAAGTGCAAATATATGTATAGTCCTGCATGTATATCCATGTATGTGAAAACAACTGCCATTAGTTTTCCAACAGATTTCGAGGAGGAAAATGAGTAAATGTAGAACTTTAAATCTTGTATGAGATTTTATAGTGCAGGTGTCTGTGTCCAAGTTTTATCATTCTTGCCTATGTACATTACTAATTTATTGGAGTAGTCTAATAGTAGATCAGTGGAAGGGGGATTGGTAGATAGAAGGTCAAATCATCCACTAGGACCAAGTGTTGTATGCTTAAACCAGACACTTCAGTACTGGTCGCAATCAGAAAAACATGCATGATTTGTAATAGCTGTAAGAAGTATAACAAAGACAACATCGTAAGTTCTACAGAATTTATTTTACCAATTAAAATAATCAGCACCATTTTTTGTAAACTAACAGTTTAATAAGTATAAATTATTACTATTGTACAAATATATTCATCCATATAAACTGGTTTAACTTTCAAAAAAAAACACAGACAAAAATATACCATTTGATTAAAAATACTAGAAATCTCTATATAGACATAATTATTTAAATACCAATATCACAGAAGAAATAAACAATATACACTGATGTTATAGCAAAAATAATATTACAATTTGCAGAGTTTGCTGTCGTAACGAGGCACTTGTTTTTCTATGGGTACATCTTTTTTCCACACGGGCGGTATGATGCACAGAGGCTTGCCCTTATTGGGTCTCCAGACCAACATCTGGGCACTGTTGGCGTTTGGGGGCATGAGTGCACAACGAGGTATGGGGATATTCTCATCCAAGATGATGGGCTGTCTGGGAACTGGGTCACTGATCAGCTTTGCTCTTTGACCTAGAATGGAACAATGGTACATGTTGTATCAACTTTTATATATTATCAATATTACCCACCGCTGTGTTTATAAAGGGACATAGTATTATTATCTGTCCATCCATCTGACCCGTGTTTGTGTTCACTCTGTAACTTGTACATGCATGGGATTTGAATACGGGTGCAAATGATATGTAATAACCAGGTCTGTAACTCTAAGGCAAAAATACTACTTGAACATTTAAGGTTGTAAAAAAGCAGATATTTTATATATAGCATTTGATTGTGTCCCTATTCCATAGCTCTTAATTCGCTAAAGAATTTTGATATAATTTTATACAAAATATTTAATCACCTAAAGAATATTTGCAGAATGCAGCAATCAGTTCTGTAACCTGAGGTCAAGATTAGATTTTGGCTATTTGCGTTCTAAAAAAGAAACAATGTGTGTTTATTTCATGTGTGCTCTAACCTGGAATATTTGTAATCCTACAGCTGTCCATCTAGTCGAAGAGTGCATTTTTATATGAAGCCTAGAAATAGGTGCACGTAGCACCCTCTGTACAGAAAAGGTTTAACTTCATAATCTGTTAGTTAGATGCCCAAGGGATTTGCAAGACCTTTAGTACTAAAGAATTGTGGTATAACTTTTAAGTTTTGGGGCTAAATACATTGAAATATATAACGAAACTGGTGATTTTGGGAATAATGGAATAAAGCCTAAAATTACACTTATACTCCTGATGATTTTTTTGTGATTTGCACTATTTCAGATTGATAACAAATAAAATTACTTGTACATAAAAGCCCTATAAGTGGCGGATCTAAAGTTTAGATTTCATGGTATGGGTGGGGGCAAATTCTCATTTTTGACCATTTTTTGTTTACTTATTACAAACTCGGATTTTTTAGTTGATATGGATCCATTATGTCTTTATCTTACAACAATCTGTTAGATCATGCGTAGGCAAATTTGTACCTTTTCATATTGATAACAAATAAAAATGTATATACTAGCTGTATAAGTGGCGAATCTAGAATTTTACATTTCATGGAATGGATAGGGGCAAATTCGTACCATTAGAATTTTTAGTATGGATCCATAAATGTATCCATCTCACTAGACTCGGTGTTGTTATTATTTTTACTCTTTCTCAATCACTGTTACATAAAATACAATATTTAGGCATATGTATAGGGCATGATGGTTGTCCTATATTCTTTACCCCTTATGAACAAATCAGATTTGATATAACAG